>CM040976.1:21808092-21847927 GCA_022985145.1 Pangasius djambal
CACACACACACACACACACACACACACACACACACACACACACACACACACACACACACACACACACACACACACACACACACACACACACACACACACACACACACACACACACACACACACACACACACACACACACACTGCAGTCATTTCTACCTCAGGTATATACAGCAGATCTTTTTAAACTGAGGGGTTAAAAAGGTGTGATTAAAACTGCAGCTATTTCTCCATGTAATATATCCTGAAACAAGACAACAATCCAAAACTGAACATTTTTTTTAAAACTCAAAAACAAATGACCCTCGTAGACTGAGACCCTAATTTACAGAAAGCAGAGTCATAACAAATATCACAAGAATTAATTTTGATATTTACTGCTGAGAGGATCCGAAGGGGTTCGAAGGCTGGTATAAAAGCAAACAATTGGCTTACAAGTTATTTAGGAATAAAACATGAAGGGGAAAATGATTATTGATTAAATAAATAATCAGTTTATAGTTAGTTTAATGTTGTTGAACGTTTGCGGAAACAAGTTAGTTCCTGTTCTCACGTATAACGGCTATAAGCAGTCGTTCTCTCACCAGCCTTTCTTTCTTTTGCTCTTGAAGTTATTAAGATAAAAAAATGTAGCTTGTTATATTACTGAGAAACTGCAAGTCTCTCTCTCCTGAAGACTTTCCTGTGTTGGAAAATGTAAAGGTACAATTGCACCATTGACTGACAGAAAGAAACATCACCGCACAGAAAACTTCACCATATGAATTACGTGTTTTTTTTTCATCTGTTTAAGTGAAAGTGTCCACTATACAACCCTGTTTAAGTCGTTACTATAGAAACAATGAATCACAGCTGGCACCAGCCAGAGCTGCTGTTATAGAAAATGAATCACCTTCTGGCCAATCAGAAATCAACAGCACTGTAGTATAAAGAATGTTTTATTGATATATTTTTATTAAAACCTTTACATAAAGTATTTGAGATACTTGTGAGAATGCAATGTAAAAGTGAAACCCAACACACTAAATGTTTTGTTGCTGTAAATGACTTTGTCTTCGTTAGTTTTATCATATGGAGATGTAAACCTAAGCAGCTGACTGCAGTCCTTCACAGAAAGTTTCAGATAAGAACAATTTTCCTATAAGGATCTGATATCAGATGTGGCTGGTTTATTGATTTTACTTTAACGCACTGTCTTGGCTGCTTTTAAGCCCGAGGATAATACACCTCACACATTTACACTTTGAAACCAGACAGTTTCACTCACCTTTGACAACTCACTGCTAATTCTTTCATAATCCTGAACACTTTTGGAGTAGAACCCAATAGTGCAGCTTGGGTCCATTTTAATGAAAGGCATCTTCTTTGGTGATGGACAATGATATGACTGGAAGAAAAGAAAAAAAAAACAAACACGGTTATGAAATGTGCTTAAGAATTACATTATAATACTGTCTAAATGTGATCTCGTGCTATAGGAGAACAACATCCACTACACTGCAGGTCTTCCTGTAAGTGTCTGCTACAATGTTCGCAAAATAAAATCCTCACATGTCCATGCGAACCAGACAGAACAAATAAAAGCCTCAACCTGGCCAAGTGAAATGTGTTTTCAGAAATGTTTTTTTTTTCTTTCTAACTTTCTAGTTTGAACAGCTGTGATGGACAGGCTAAAGGAATGGCT
This sequence comes from Pangasius djambal, assembly GCA_022985145.1. Taxonomy (NCBI): domain Eukaryota; kingdom Metazoa; phylum Chordata; class Actinopteri; order Siluriformes; family Pangasiidae; genus Pangasius; species Pangasius djambal. The sequence goes on from CM040976.1 coordinate 21,809,774, forward strand.
CGGTATTTCAGGCTGTCATGCTGCATTTTTACCGCATACAAAAATGTAAAAACACTTTATCCTGCCCACAAAAAGCCTAACACGCTAGCAGGGTATGTTAGAGCTGATATATCTAACAGAACATCTTTTAAATTCTGCTTGCCTTTTTGCACGAGACATGTCCTAGATGTCAGATAGAGGTGTAAATCGACTCTCGTGTGTTCGGTAATTGAGTGCAGAGGGCTTCTTTAAAATTCATACCCTTAAGTACTAACAGAAACTATTAAATTCACATCACTAGGCAGCGGTCAGCTTTTTTGCAATTCCACATTACCTGCAGAGGAAAATTGCTTGTGCTGACATCCACAAAAGACTGACAGTAATGAGGGTCCATGTAAATCATGCTGTCATCTGCAAGGACAAAACAAAAGACAAGTTATTCAAAAAAAACACCACGGTTATAATAATGCATATCCCTCCTCAATTTCTATGCAGAGCAGCTCAAAGTCATGCACAGATTGTCTTAGGCTCCTAACAAATGAACCCCAGCATGGATTTTTTTTTTTTTCCTGCTTAGTCCTTCACAAACTGGAATGGATTAAACTCTTTTTTTTTATTATTTTTTTTTATTCCAATCTAGTTGCACAAGCGCATCCGTTACTCAGTGAAGAGGATTGTCATTTAATTTTTTTTGGTGCAGGAAAATTACTTTCACAAACATCCAATTATATTGCATCATTTGCATATGATAGATGCACGTGGCAGGTCGGACCTGGCAGGGAGAACGCATCGCTTGTCACCAGGCGGGTTGTAAACTGCTAAAATGTAAATGGGTAAATATTGACTGCTAGCATGTACAACTGAAGGCTCCTACTCGCAGATCAAGGTGATGGAGAATGGCTACTTTGGGTGGCACAGATGTTCATACATGATGGATGGGGCACCATCCATCATAAAATAAGCTCTGCTTCAGCTACGAGGTTCATTTCTCTGCAGAATGCTTTAACTGGTTCTATATTTGCAAATTATGCAAAAATGAGCTCAGATTACGAGACTCACCTTGAAATCCAACGAAGTAGTAGGCCTGTTTGGGTTTCCCTCCAATGATACCGATACAATATTCCAAGCTCAGGATGGCCTGGGGAAAGAAATTATTTTAATCACTTTAAACATTATTATCTCAAAGACAGACTTTATTAAAATGAGATGCTTGTATTTGCATAAAAAAAAAACGCAGTAGAAACTGGAGCATTTACACCATCCACCCACCCACACCCCAGGATACACAGCTTCAAATGAACTCTGACTGTGGAGTGGAAGGCTTTGAGCATATTCATTTCATGTACAATCACTGGGTTACAGTTATCAAGCTGGATGGAAAACAAATTTATTTGTAAGCCGTTTGCAGGAGCATTTATACAAGAAATCAGTTATTCAGATAAAATACAGTTAATTCAGGAAAGAGTTCGTATCCAGTGAGAGCTCCTGAGTTTGTGTCAATTTATGTATTAGGAAACTCATTAATGTAAGCTTCGACTGACCGGCGTCGAATCGTATAATTGGAGATGAACTGGCAATTTTATATACAGATTATGCTGTCATAAGTTTAAATCATGTATTTATTTCAACTGCACACATAAATTTAATCTGAATTCTGTTAACACTCAGTTTTTTCATATTAATTACTTGAAATTAAAACAAATTAGACAAGCCATTCAATTAGGAAAAAATAAATGGCACCCTATAAAAAGGAGGAAGAGTTAGTGTGTGTGTGTGTGTGTGTGTGTCTTATGATAGCCGTTTTATGATAGCTGACTTAACACACACAAAGTTTAGGGGGTGCTCGTTCACTGTTCATTTTGTTGTTTTCAGATCTCTCTCAGCTTTACTTTTTATGGAGTTTTGTAATTAAATGTAAATCAGCTGTGCTGTGAACATACTTGGTCATTTATGGGTGATTAGCATTTATCAACAAATGCACAGGAATACAAACATTTGTAAATCTGGCAGGAATGTTTAGTTTGTTTGGCCTGTGAAAACAATTAAGTGAGTGAAGTGAAGTGACTTGTGGCCAAGTATGGTGACCCATACTCAGCATTTGTGCTCTGCATTTAATCCATCCATGTGGACACACACACAGTAGTGAACGAACACACACACACACACACACACACACACACACACACACAGTAGTGAACACACACCCGGAGCAGTGGGCAGCCTTTTTTTGCTGCGGCGCCCAGGGAGCAGTTGGGGGATCGGTGCCTTGCTCAAGGGTCTCACCTCAGTCATGGTATTGAGGGTGAAAGAGAGCGCTGGTCATTCACTCCCCCCACCTACAATCCCTGCCGGACCTGAGACTCAAACCCACGACCTTCAGGTTCACCTTCAGGTTACAAGTCCGACTCTCTAACCATTAGGCCACGACTGCCCCCAATTATACATAACTTTACTAAATGAATGATAAATGAGGCCCATTGGCCAAATGGAAATGTGGTTTTGGTGCTTGGATATGAAATAACAAGACAATCTGTACCCACAGTTATAGACCAGAGAAAATTTTGGACTGGCCAAGTCTGTTAATTCATCTATTACAGCATGCATTTCACATACAGAAGATAAGCCTAAAAGCTAAAAAGCTGCAGAGTACAGAACTACAGAAGACATTCAGCAGCTGCTGATGAGCATGTCATTTTCTTTTAGATAGCTTCTGTAGTAAATAAAATGTTATATTAATGATAGTGAAATATGTGAGTGTGTGGTATGGTGGCACAGCAGCTAGCAGTACCGCCTCACAGCTCTGGAGTCTAGGGTTTGATCCTGAGCTTGGGTTACTGTCTGTGTGGAGTTTCACATGTTCTCCCTGTGTTCATGTAGGGTTCCTGCAGGTTCTCTGAGTTCCTCCCACTTCCAAAAACACACCAGTAGGTGGACTGGCAATGCTAAATTGCCCTTGTGAATGTATGTATGTGTGTGTGTGTGTGTGTGTGTGTGTGTGTGTGTGTGTGTGTGTGTGCATGGTGCCCTGTGATGGACTGGTGTCCTATCCAGGGTGTATTCCGGTCTCACACCCAGTGTTCCAGGGACAGTCTCTTGATCTACCAAGATCCTGACCAGGATAAAGCAGTTACTGAAGTTGAATTAACAAAAGTATGTTATGATTTCTAAATAAAATTTGTAAAATACTTTTGAACTAAGCTCATAGTGTGCACTTTAACATTTATGGTTACTACGTGAATTTGATTTCAAGTATCTGAGCACAAATCCCTGCGAACACGAATGAGCTCTTGTGTCGCAGCACAGCTTCCAATGCTGAAAACTGCTCAATTCTTCTGAAAAGCGCAGAGTGACATCAAGCACAGTTTTATCTCCGTGTTTTGTTTTTTTTTTTTTACCTCAGGTCACAAGTTCTTGTTTACTTCAGATCTGTCATTAGAGTATACAGGGATTCCTGACCTAAAAAATCATTACCATTTATGAAAATTTAATGAATTATGTATAACCCTAACCCAAGATGTTAACCAGTCTCACCTTGACAAAGCTGAAGTATTCAGGGTTAATCTTCTCTCCCCCCAGTCTGACAGGGATGAGAATGATGACGGCTCTGTTGTCAGTGTCCGCTCCTTCAGGGGCCACGTGTGTGTCCACCTGTGCTGAGTGACTCTCGATAACATCAGCGCTGTACACTGCAGTTAATCAATAACACACAGATTTCACCACGATCGCTGGATGTCTGCTTTTCGCACAGCTAACAGCATTCTCTGTGTTTTATATTCTTTACTTATCATTTATTACTAGGTTGTATTTTGAGGAAATTATTCTATTAAGGAACATATACTTAACTGGCATACCCGTGCAGTCTTGTGCCACATAAACAGTCACGCCTCGCAGTTTTGGATCTGTAGCCTCTTCCACAGCTTTCCTAAAAAAAAAAAATCCCAGAAGGGAAATTACTAATTATGAGTTCTTGGAATATTTTTAAACAGAATTACAGTGAACCCCGTGGAAGATTTTTATTTTTTTTAATAAAAGCATCTGCGGCTCCACACGTCACACAGAATCCACATCTTGAGCTAAGATGGCATGCTACAAGATATTTACTGCACACACTACGATTACTGATACTGATATTTTATACTACACTACAAGAGCAGTCATACCAACCTGAGTATGTGTGCCACTACTCCAGGGCCGTACCAATCTCCTGCTCTTTTCCCTGAGGTCATACCCAGGTGGACCAGCCTGTGGACCCCGAGCTGGGCAGAGAGAGTGTCTCCAAACCAGGACACAATAGTGCGGTGGTACACCTCTTTCAGGTGGGCGTCGGCCTCTTCTGCCCCACACTGGGGTTGGCATACAGGCTCTGGGACTCTCGGCCTGTCTCCCTGGAATGAAGCTTCTAGTGAGGCGACCAGCTTTCGTGCTGCGCTGCTCGTCCATGTCTCAGTGTCCAGAGGCTCCAAGGTCAGTGCGTCAGGCCAGGTCCAGTCTGAGAGTGCCACAAAAAAAAAAGTAAACTGGCCAAAAACATATTGATTAAATATTAAGAATACACACCTTATGTGATCAAGTATGAACTTCTTATTTATTGTAATATTTTGGGCAGTGAGATAAATTCAGAAATTATTTCTAGCTAATTCAAATAACCCGAAATGTTCATACTGCGCAATAAGGAGCGATAGAAAAGTCTTTCATAAGTCCTCATATAAAGTCCCTATAAATCACATAGCCATATTTAAATCCGACTTTTAATGAGAAGGGCTATTACTTAAAGAATAGTCCAATTATAAGATTCAATGTGGCCAGTATTTCACTTTTACTGCATTTTATCCTTACAAACAGGGTGGGCACCTGAGTGGTGGGGCTAAGACTGGCGAGGGTCATAAAGGGTCTGATTCTGAAACATTAACATAATGACATCATGTAATTGATTAATAAATATGATTTATGTCCCTTCAGATACTTCACATGACATATTTCAAATTAGTCATTACCACCAACTTCTTCTTAAATGTTGTTTTCTGAATGGAGGGCATAAAATAGAATCAGATCAGATGTTCAGCTTATTAAGTATAGCTATGTTCAGTCATAGGGGACGCTGCTTATCATTTGGCTATATAGGGAACACTGGACTCAAGGCAAAGACACACCATGGATGGGACGCTAATGATGCCGCCTCACAGCTCCAGGTCCTCCAGTTTCCTCCACCTCCCAAAAAACATGGCGGTAGGTGGACTGCCACCTCTAAACTACCCCGAGGTGTGAATGAGTGTCCTGAGATGGACTGGCATCCCATTCAGGTTGTGTCCCAGCCTGACACCCAGTGTTCCCGGGATAGGCTCCGGATCAACCGCAACCCTAACCATCTTACTGAAGATGAATGCATGAATGAATGTCAGACTTAGGGGTCAAAGTGAACGCTGAACAACAGCCCTACTACTGTATAAAACAGACCACTGCTGAGGAATCTTATGTAGCACCCATATCTTTGTTTACGTCTGGCCTGTCTAAGTGAACATCACACATATTATTAACCAACAAGTTGCCATGCGGTTCTAATAATTCTGTAAGTAACTGCATGTAATCTTGGGGTCTGTAGCTCTTGGGGTCTAAGCCCTGATGACATCACATGACATGACACTGTAAATCAATGATTAGTAGTAAATATTTAAGTTTAACAATGTCTTGGTGTATTTTAAAATCGTCATGTATTACTTACAGTTTTAAAAGTGAAATAATTATATGTTTGGTTACTTCAATGTACAAAATATTGTTTTGAGTACTTCAGTCATTTTACCTTTAGAAGAAGAAGTACCAATATGACTTGTAGTGAATATTTAATGCACAGAGGAAAAATAATCGCTGAGAAAATATTAAAGCAAGTACCGTTCATCTGTTCAAACTGTTCATCTCTTTCACGTCAATCAGCTTGACTGTAAAGCTTGTTCTGATATTAAATGTGCCACACAGACAGGTCCAAAGTTTAGAAATCACCAATCAACAAGAGACAATGAGACACCTAATCAAGACCTGGAACTGACCTCTACCCATAAAATGCAGTAAGAGTGCCTGGGCTAGCATCATCTGCCCGGCTCTGAGAGTGCAGCCCCAACCACAGTCTGTGGTGATGGTTGATCCCGGCAGCGTGGCGAAATCATCCCGATAAGTGAGCCAGATCCGGGAAGCAAAATCCCTCCGGAATCCGTCCACATTGCCCATAACAGCATCATTGTCAAATAAGTCTGTGCTGCAGCTTTCTGTAGGACTGTCATCATCTGTGAAAAAGTAGCAGGAACTCAGAATATAGAAATGCACTAATCATCTTAAATAACTGTCCAGTAAGTTGGGGTGTGTGTGTGTGTGTGTGTGTGTGTGTGTGTGTGTGTGTGTGGCATTTCTGTTACCATCTGCCTTGAAGTGATAACATTTCCCCAGCAGGAAGACTGCAGAATTGCGACTAAAGGAAGTCTTTGTTTTCAGCATCCAACCTATAATCAAAAAAACCATACTCAATAAATACGGAATGATGTAAGGAATAAAACGCTTCGGGATCTGCCGTTATAGGAAAATAACCAACGATGGTTCGGTGCAAGTGTTTTATTCCTCTTATACCACAGCAACGTGCGAACAATTGCTATCTTTATTTATTAAAGGATGACACATCATTCTTTTTTATCCATTTCTAGTTACATTTAACATTGTGGAATGTCCACGAAACAAGGTAACTCCTTTTACCACCTATGTTTAGTCTTTTCTAACTTTCTTAATGAGTAATTAAAAAAAAATGCAGTGTGTCATGTTACTGAGAAACTGGAAAACACTGACACCGGAGACACCTTCTAAAAATGTCTCCGCACAGTAAGCATATCAACAAATAAACTTTTTTTTTTTTTAAACCTCTTTATGTGGAGCATCAGCCATACAAGTCCCTGTATACGCTGTTACTAGCAATGATAAAATATTCGAACAAGCGCATTACTCTAAGCCTGTACTTGTCTTGTATCTGGAACTGCTGTCAGAGCTGCTGTTATAGAAAATGAAAGAAAAATGCACCTTCGGATCAATCAGAATGTCATTGTAATGTATATATGACATGATGTTATTTGATTAAAGCGACTTAAGCTCTGGTTAGAACATGTAGGTGAGTTCATATGGTAAAAGCCAGTGAGTGGATATAAAGGCCATAATTCACACTTCAATTCAATTCATAAGGAGTACTTCTGTAAGGAGTAGGGTTTGATTTGGGACACAGCCACTACCTGGGGAAGGGTTACTTACTGTATTTGACATTGTTCCATGCTGACATGAACTTAGACTTTATTTTCTCCACCTCGTCGTTCCCTTTAATCTCCATTTCATCAGCCACAGATCGGAACCCATCACCGCACACACGGCCAAATGCCTGACTGACAGACAGATAGATAGATAGATAGATAGATAGATAGATAGAAAGTAAGTCAGGTGCCTACAATTGTACATAAAGTCGTCTTTAAACTTGACTAATGCACGCAGACCAAACATGAAATTAAAATCTATCCCCACCCACAGAAAAGGCCAAATTTTAGCCATCGTTAACAAGATTATGTTTAAAAACTATTTGTCTGATTTAGGTTTTGCTTGCTAGCTAGGTAACTGTTTAGCCCCTAAGCTAGCTGTTTTCACTTCCGAAAATCACTACAGCAGCAGCTAAATGCTAAAAATATATAAACATCTTTACTAATGATGTATGCCCTATTTACTATATCATAACCAACTGTACCTGTTCACATGCTTTGAGATATTTATCTATTCACATCGCCTGCATACCACTTTGTTTACATTATGAGGAAATGACCTCGGCGTCCTGTGAAATCTCGCGAGACTTTGAGCTTGACGCGCTTCATGTTGGTGCCACTGGGTGGCGTGTTTGAGCCACATTTCTTTCTAAGCAATTTTCTTTTGTAATAAGAGTATGAATTCATTGCATTTTTTGCCGTACTGCTATATACATTGGAAAATTCTGTCTGTTAACTATTAGGTAAAATGTTTTGAATAATAATATGTTCTATACTGGGGTTTATACCAGGCATCCAGCATACATGAGGTCAACCTCGCCTACACTCTTCATCTATCAAAACACCACGCTAGCACAATCACACAGCTAGACTGGACCACCTGCTCCCACACACACACGAATAGATTACATACACACTCCAAGGCAATCTGACTATGGCACCATGTCAAACTGCTAATACTGTACTGTATAATTTGCACTACATTACCCTGTTGCACACAATATTCTGCATACTATTGTTATAACTGTAATGTATATTTATGTCACTCACTCACTTTTAGTAACAACTTTATCCACTTTAGCCTATCCCAGGAACACTGGGTGTGAGGTGGGAATACACCCTGAATGAGACAACAGTCTTGTGGCAGGGCACCAACACACACACACACACACACACACACACACATACACACACATACACATACACACACACACATACATACACATATATTCACACAGTCATTCACACCTTGGGGCAATTTATCTGAGCAAATCTACCTACTGGCATGTTTTTGGGACATGTTAGGTTGGAGAACAAGGAGAACTGGGAGGGACCCCACACAGACATTTGGGAAACATACACAGAAACTCCACACAGACAGCGCTTAGGATTGAACCCGGGACCCTGGAGCTGTGAGGTGGCATTTCTAATTCTTTAAATAGTTCTCTTATTTCTTATTCAATATTATGTATTATATATTAACAGCTTGATGGGGAACTGCACAGTGAATCTCTGTGTACTTATAAAATGACAATAAAGGTATCCATTTTTGTATACTGGTTCAAGGTTCAAGGCTCTTAATTTGTCACTTACATGTGTTAGGAATAAGCAGAGGTGCTGGGGGAATAGTAGGACCGAGTACTTAAGAGTGGGCTATCAAGAGATGGGTAAATGTGGTGCAACCTTGGGATGGATATACTTCCTTGCTTACCTGGGCTAAATTTTTACATTAATAGATAAGACTCCATGATTGTAAGACATATGTTCTCGGCAAGTTCGTAACTTAATCCAAACATTCACAGAACAATTTTGCAAACTTTATACCAAAATAGATGCATTTGAACACAGTATTTATTATTTGGTTTAAATTAAATTAAAACATGTCACTTTCATAAACTGTGCGGATATTTAAAATTTTAATACCAACAATACTATTACTACTATGAATAATAATAATAATAATAATAATAATAATCATATAGTCATTTATCTTCACAGTGGATCCAGAGCCTATCCTGGTAAGACCATGGGAGAATTCACTCTGGATGGGACACCAGTCTGTCACAGTGCATTATTCACACCTAGGGGCAATTTAGCATAGCCAAGCCACCTACATGCATGTTTTTGTTCAGTGGAAGGAAACCAGAGAACCCCAAGAAAACCCACAGGAACACAGGGAGAACTTGTGACACTCTGCACAGACACTAACCTGAGCTCAGGACCGACTGGGGACCCTCGAGTTGTAAGGCGGCAATGCTACCAAGAGCACCACCATGCCTCCACCTGATGATGATGATGGTAATAATAATAATAATAATAATAATAATATAACATAAGGTACTTTATATTGTCATTGTACACATACAACGAGATTCAGTGTGCAGTTCCCCACCGACGCTACCACACATATATGGTTACAGGTATGTCAATATATACAATATATTGTATATGATGATGATGATGATAGTCTTTTTACTGTCTTATTTGAATTTTTTGCTATTTATTTATTTATTTATTTATTTATTTATTTATTTATTTATTTATGTGCTTTTCATCAGGCATCATCACAACATACCAGTTATTTAAAAAATTGCAACAGCTGTAATAATAATAATTTCAGTAAATTATAATGTATAATCTTAACAACGATAAATAATTCAATGATTCTTAAAAATTACACTTGAATGTGATTTATTTCTACCTTACCCACTATGAACTATGAAGTGTAGAGTATGGGAAATGAAAAGAAAGTGAGGTGGTTTATTCTCGGATGCACTTCACACCTCATACAGCTCTATTAGTTTCCGGTTCCATTGTTACTGTATGGACACAGGATATGAGTCAGTCAGTGCACGCGCATCTGCCACTGCTCTGTTCCCATAACACACACCCTTTTATAAAAGAAAATCAGAAGAAAAAAAAACATCGTTCCTAATCCTGACATTCTGGTTTCTTTTATTTTGGCTCTAGTTATAATTATGTTGTTTGTTAGACTGAGTTTATGATGTTCTGTACAGTTTCAGTCCCATGCCTCTTACCGTACTGAACATTATTGCTCTATGATGCTGTACTATTTTGACGTAGTACGCTTTTGGATACAGCTTAATACTTAGTATTTGATACTTAATACGCTTTAATACTTGCGCTTTTGGGCACAGGTTTAGACTGTTGTGAAAATGTTTACGCGTCTGTTGTAGAGAGTAGGGAGGTAGCTTGCGGATTGGAGCCGTATTTGAGGTTTGGCGCTGTCTCTGCGCTTCTTTTCGAGACTGTACGGTAGTTTTTTTTAATCCCGTTCTACCGTTGTATCCTCTCCCACTGGAGCGCGTCGGGAATCGGAACACAGCAGCTAGCGGCCACGGCAATGGCTGAGCGCCGCGCCTTCGCTCAGAAAATAAGCAGGTAGGACTCTTTATACGGGGTTTTTTGAAACGCACAATCCTTTTGCTTCTTTGTTTAACGTCGTTTATTTGCTCTTTAGCTAGTCCCTGGTGGACGGCTGCCTTCCGCGGACATTAAAACCGGTCCCAAATAAAGGCCTAGAGTCGGTTTATGGGTAGCTAACGTTAGCGCTAGCGCTGTTGTTGTAGCCCGCAGTCAGAGATGCCCGAGTGACCCGCCCTAACCACACGGAGTGATGGCTTTGTGCCTTCGTATACGTTTTTATCCGCTAGTAATATCAGGTTTACTCTAAAGGAATACTCTACTGATGTAGCTTGAGAAATCAGACCATGCTGAGGTCCTGAATTCAAAGGAAAATCTTGCAAATTGAAGGTTGCCAAAGACATACTGACACACACACACACACACACACACACACACACACACACACACACACACACACACAGCTTCACAGCATTAGGTACTGTATTTACTCCATGTGTAGTGAACTACTGCACACCCTGTCTCCTGGATTCAGTTCATGGTACTGCCTGAGATCAGTGATCATTGGGAAATGTAATGATTGGTATACTGCTTTTACTGTTAATTGCAGAAATTGAGTGTGAGTGTATTTGTCAGAGGATTGCTTTGCTCAGTCTACTCAGACTAGGATTTATTTTTGATCCAGTTAACACTGCTTTATGAAACAAATCCCCCTCCCCCCTTATCTGAGATTAAAACAGCACACAGTAAGATCATGTACTTACTTCTCATGGGATCTCCTTTTACTTCACATGATATTGTTTCTGCACAGTTACGTCTGCGATCACTTGAAAATTGTGCCATTTGGAGCTTGCAGGTTTGACTTGTATCCTAAATGCAACTACGCAGTGCTGATTCCTTATTTACTCCTCACGTTCCTTGTGCATTGCAGGAACGTATTTCGTAAAAGCTTTATTTCTTAATTATCTGCACCAGACCTGGCGCCTGACTTCAGTTATCCTGCTAATGTAGAAATCCTGCTTACCCACACATCTAGCTGGTCCAGCATCTAGTCTAGTTTCTCCATCGTTCTTGTTGTAGCTGGAGGATTACTTGAACTGTAAAGAGGGATAATGCGGGATTTAACGAGGGCTTTGTGTTCGAGCTTCATGATGTAGACAGATATATTGCGTATATACTGCTGCAGAATGAGAGTGCAGAATGAGAGAGTTTTCAGTTAGGAATGAAGTGTACCAAGGAGATGCTGTTCAGATGTTGAGGATCTTGCATGTCAGATTGTTTTAAAGCACATGGACATGGCATGTCTGATGTTTCTCATAATTTGGCAGTAGAAGCTTGCAGAAAGTTGCCTCTGTGGATTACCGTGCCAGCAGCATGCTGTTATCAGGTCAGTACCAGATTTCAGACAATGTCTAGGGTTTTGATATCAGTATCACAGGATTTGCGTGTATTTTTGGATTTTTTTTTCTCCTGGTTTTCTCTCTAAATGTTAGTCTTGGCCAATTCCCACCCATCAGTCAGGTTTCCCCTATCATACCACTGCTAGCAACCGAGGAGGATGAAGGCTATCACATGCTCCCTCTGAGACACATGAAGCCAGCCAGCCACATCTTTTCGAACTGCTGCTCTTGCTCCATCACAGGGCAGTGTAACATACTGTGCTATCCACCTTCTTCTGCATGCATGAGCTCACAGATACCCGTGATTGACTAGTGTCACTGTGATTGACAAGCGAGGGAGAGCGAGCCACTCCTCCCACACAGAAAGCACTACCTAACTTTGCTCTCTTGGATTGCCGGCCACGGGTGGCTGTGACATCGTCGGGATTCGCAATCTCCGGATGATAGTTATTCTTTAAAAACACACAATAATCCAATCTAGAGTGTCTAAGGACCTTTTCACACTCGGTCCATACACTCTGCACTCAGGACCGATTCTGGGAACTCATATTCACAGGTATAGATTAGGGCTGCATGATGTTGAAGAAAAACGCGATATGCGATAACTTGTTAAATAATGTGATATGCGGTACCATAATGCTATAAGTGTGTAAAATCAATTTAAATTATATATTTAAAAACTTAACGTGACATAACCAACATGTGTGTTTCAAAGAAAACATTCTCTGCTATCTGCTTTGCCCTGAAACTTTGACTTTTTATAACTTTTCGAAGTATTAAAATCATTCAGTTATTGCAAGCCCTTGCAGTATGCATATTGCGATATTTACATTTAATCCTGGAGGAATATTGTTTCGTTTCACTGTGTACTAACTAGCCGTATAGGGTTGAAATGACAAAAAAGCCACTTGACTATGATTTTTCTGTGGTACCAACACTCAAATGGTGAAGAACAGTGCTTTTTGGATGTGTGGCATGTCATTGTAATGGGTTGCCTAGTGCTTAAATGAGTGGGTGAATTTATTTTAATTTTTTTTCTATTTTTTATTTATGAGTTGTTACTATAGAAATGATAATGTATTAGAGTAAAAGCATTAATATAAACCCGTCATAGAAAATTAATGAACACCTTTTGGCCAATCAGGTTTGAGAATTTAACTGCACTGTGATATAAATGGATGTAAACCATGACAGTAGCTCAGTGTGGGTATTTCTGTGTAGTGTGTGTGTTTATAGTTGGAGTTGCTTGTGTTAAGGGGGCAGCTGTTCTACTGCTTTCACAGCAACCCAACTCAGTGATGTCTGTAATCTTTTAGCGCAAAAATATGGACTTTAAAAAGAGGAAACACATGTCCTCATGGTGTGTAGTTTTCCAGGATGATATGGCTGAGTCTACAGGCAGATCTGGTGTAGAGATTGCCCTGTGATCAGTCCTAAAAACCCTCTTTGTCAGAGGATCAGATGTTTCAAATTGCACACATCTGTTTGTGATTTTGTGCTTTATTCAGATATTGTGTTTGTCGCAGTATTTATTTTAAATTGTTTGAGGTCATGTACCAGGAAGAGTAAATCAGATTTATTGTGGAAAAAGTGAATATTAGGCTGAAACAAATTTCATATGTTTGCATCCACAGTAATAGTCATTATTCTTTTAAAATTAACTTCTTACCTGTAATAATGTAAGTGATCATTTTTGGATGCTCCACAGCATTAAATGCATCTATGAACTCATCCCATGACAGTTTTTTCACTAATAAGGAGTGGAAAAACTTTCCTGGGCCTTTTTTCCAACCTTGAACGGTCCGGTTTCTGTCAGCCTGAGCACACTGTAGCTTCACATTCCTGTTCCTTGTAGTTCTGTGTGATCGTCTCCTGTTGTAGCCCTTCTGCCACAGGGTTGTGCATCCTGACTTGCTTTTCTGCTCACCAAGGTTGAAAAGAGTGGTTATTTGAGTTGCTTGAAGCAGTCTGGCCTTCTCCTCTGATCTCTCTCGACTGGCCGTTTGTGCCCACTTGTTTTTCACACCATTCTTGGTAAACTAAAGAGACCGTTGTGTGTGTGAAAATCCCATGACCACGGCAAACATACAGGTTAGGCTTATGCCATGTTCTACATTTTAATGCTTACGGTTGTTTGCCACTGAGCGTTTGTTATTATTATTATTATAAAAGCTATCATATGTACGCCTGGTAAAGATTTTAGCCAGACATATTGCAGTGCACTCGATTGAAATCTGGTTGTTATACAAATCAGCTCATAATACTTGACCAACTATGTCCTGGCTGTTTCTTGTTTGCTGTGGTTTTATGCAAACAATGGTAGCCGCATCAGTTTTTATTTGTGCTGCTTTAAAGCTCCGGCAGTCCCGGGTGACGCTTTCATGACGTATGTAATTGTGAAGCGAGAATCTTTGAGATCAGTGTATTTACAGATTTATAACATCTGCCTTGAATTAATCTCAGACCTCCTGAAGTGGTTTCAGAAATGGGATTTAAAGGTGCAATAGGCAGTATTTTTCATTTTTTACTAATACAAATAATGTGGAACATTATGTAGAAATGATTAAAAAAAAAAAAAAAAAAAAAAAGTCTAAGCCATTGTGTCAGAACAATTGTATTACGTAGCTGGAAAAAAACAAAAACTCAGTTTGGAAACCTGCCTTCGGTTCGGAATATTTGTTTGTATTTGGATTGGCCTCTTGTCAGTCATTTTATAGACACCAAACGCCTCCCTTAACCTCCTCTTAAATCCTTACGAGGAGAAGTTGCATGCTGTGATGTCCTGACAGTCCTTGCTAATGGTAACTCTAATTAACATTAGTTTTGGGGGCGGGGCTTTGTGTACATGGGTGGAAATGGGGACGGGCTCAATGCATTTAAAAAAAAAAAAAAAAATCTAGTTTTATTCAACTTCACCCATTTAACTGTTAGAGACCTATTTTTCACCTATAAATCAGATTCTTTCCTGAGAGTTTGACGGACATTTCTTGGAAGGTACAGGAGGGTGTTCAGTAATCTTGACATCTGGCTTAAGTTATCCAACTATTATAATTCTCCTGCATTTGATAAATAAGTTCCCAGGCTTTTGTTTTGTTCAGCAGATGCTCTTGCGTTGTTTTCCATGGTCTGTGATAAGAAGATTAAATCAGTTTGGGTTGATGTTGCAAAATCACTGTGGTGGTGTTTTTTTCCCTTCAGTTTTTTTTCCTTAGGCTGTAAAGTGGGCTTGATTTCCATGCGACCAAATTTCCTTGACAAGCAGAGACATTCCTGTATAATCAGCCCTCCCGTGTTTTTTTTTTTTTTTTTTTTTTTCTTTCCTTTCTCTTTCCTTTCCCCTTGACTTCCATTTGGGAGATTTTTTGAAATTTTTTTTTTGCTATAGGCAATTTTTAAGCAGCGTATTTGCTACGCATCTGTGCCAGGTAGAGCATGGATATGGACATTCCCTTTAAGGATAGCCTAGACACTGTTTGTTCCAGTCAAAGCTCAGAATAAAAATGAAAGTAAAACCTTTCTGCTCCTGTTCCATTCTGGGGAGGAAAAAAAAAAAAGGTAAAGCTGTTTCACAGCTTCAGAAAACAAGATCCTATCCTTATGTTTTGTTTCTGCTTGAAGTGTCATTGCAGTCATGTGCACAGTTTGTACTGGAGCTGTCTCGGCAGTCAGTCTGTGAAACGTGAAACTGAAAGTTTTAACCCAGTGTCTTAGTAAACACCAGACGCTTGAGCTAATTTTCTCAGGTTTGTCAAGGAATGCCTAGACTAAATAAAGGCCTGACCAAAATCAACAAGGCCACTGGCCATGTGGTGTTGGCTCTCTAACCTCCACTGTTTGGGGGAAAAGGTCCTCTGCCGTACATCATCTGTTACTTGGCCTTTGAAATACTGACATCGCAGTGGCTCTTAATATGCAGTGAGCACTGTGTCTAATGACTAAATGGCTCATTCAGTCCGGTCTCATGTACTCTGGATGGCTAAGAGCAACAGTGGAATCACTGCATCAGACTGTTTCTATTAGTGTGTGAAGATGCCTGAAATGATGACATTTATTAGTCACGTGGGTTTGTGCTCATATTCTACAGCTTTAGTAGGCCTGGCAGAACTACTGCATAATCAACTAATCACAAATACAGTGTTTGAATGCGTAACACATTCATAAAGTCGTAAACACCCAAAGGCAATGAGCAGAGAGAGGACATGTGGTGGCATGCAGCCACAAAAAAGTACAAGTGGACATCATTACAGGTTTTATACTTGGGCTGCAAAAAAGTGAATTATTTATGAATTAGCCAACAAATCCTCGCTTAACTGTGGCTTATAAATGAGAATGGCTGTAGCAAATATCATGTAGCGTTTTTGTTGATTTGTAGCATCTTGTTACACTACTGACTTTCTCTGAAGGGTGAATCTATTGATTGTATATTTATTATATATATTTTTTTCCAGTACTGATATTAAAACCTTGAGTATCACTCGGTATTGATATCCATCCATTTTTTTTTTTCTTTAAAAACTACTAAGCATGCTAAACACGACTTGAACAAAGCTGCAGCTTTTACACAAAAAATCAGTCCAAATATAGTAAATTTAATAAAGTGTAAATATAATAAGAATCAATCTAACAAAAATACAGTCAAGTCTCTTTATATGTAAACATTTCCTGTTTAAAAAATAAAATAAATAAATCTCCCAAATCCAATTCCAATCTCTGGAATCTTTGTCACAGGATTGCATTAATCCCGGGTATTGGATTGGTGCCACCTGTAATATTTAGTATTTGATGCATACCTGCTGATTTGTAAAGTCTAAGTGACAATCGTAAATTAAGCTTTGCAATATATTTAATTTCTGGTTTCTTTCAATAGCCTGGCATCACATCCAGGGTGTATTCCCGCCTCATGCCGAGTGTCCCAGGGATAGGCTCCGGCTCCACCGTGACCCTGAGCCGGATAAAGCTGTTAATGAACTGAATGCATGTTTAATGTCCATAATTAATTGTATGTGTGTGTTATACTGATCACATCACAAAAGTGGTATAAAATTAACAGAGAAAACACAAGTAGCATGTTACCTGAAGTAATTTTTACAGCAAATAATTCTCAGCCAAAAGTTTATAATTGTTTCATGGCACTCATAAAACTTGCAGCTGCTTCCCCAGACTCTGCTTTACTCTCCTTTGGGCCTGTGTTGCTTTAGTAGACGCTTAGATGGCTGCTATAAGTTTAAACTTTTGTTCTACTGATGCAGGTGTTTTTCTGTAAGGATCTAAGAAGTGTCTGGGTTTGTGCCTGGAGGGTTTGTGCCTGGAGGGTGTGTGTCGGGGGGGGGGATCTGTGCAGTTTTCTTGAATAGATTAAAGATGGGGTGAATAGAATAATGGCCACAGGGTCTCTAGATGCAATGTTTGTTCACTGTAGGAACGAACCGATGGCCTTGCCTTGCATTCAGTTGATGGTTTTAGCCGTAGGGACTATGACTTTTTGTATATACACTATAT
Organism: Pangasius djambal; assembly: GCA_022985145.1. Taxonomy (NCBI): domain Eukaryota; kingdom Metazoa; phylum Chordata; class Actinopteri; order Siluriformes; family Pangasiidae; genus Pangasius; species Pangasius djambal. Next base: position 21,827,310 of record CM040976.1, read on the forward strand.
GTCCAAGTTTTTGTGGACACCTGACCATCACATCCATATGTGCTTGTTGAACATCCCATTCCAGATTCAGTCGCACTTTGCTGTTATAATAACCTCCACTCTTCTGAGGAGGCATTTCATTAGATTTTGGAGCGTGGCTGTGGGGATTTGTGCTCATTCATCCACAAGAGCATTAGTGATGTTGGGCGAAGAGGCCTGGCGCACTTTCCAAATCCTTCCCAAAGGTTCAGTGGGATTGAGGTCAGGGCTCTGTGCAGGCCACTTGACTTCTTGGCAAAAGATGTCTTCGTGTGCATAGGGACATTGTCATGCTGGGACATGTTCAGGCCTCTTAGTTCCAGTGAAGGGAAATTGTAACGCTACAGCACACAAAGACGTTTATACAATTGTTTGCTTCCAACTTTGTGGCAACAGTTTGTGAAAGAACCACATATGGATGTGATGGTCGTGTGTGCGCTAACCTTTGACCATTCAGCCTATATAAAGCCCCAACTAGCCATATATATACACACACACACACACACACACACACACACACACACACACACACGTATAACCTCTTTCTATAAGGTCTCTTTCTGTATCATACTGTTTTGTTGGTTAAGAATAATCCCTGATGTCTTTACAAGCTTTCACAAGTTCTCTGTGATCCAAAAATGAAACCTAATTTAAAAAATCTTCCTGTTGTCTGTGATGTCTAGAATGTAGGCCATCTTGTCAGTGCGATAAGTGTAAACCTTTTGTGTTTCTGGGCCTGATCACAGTCACCAAGCCTTTCCTATTGTAGGTTACAGCAGGTAGATTTCCAGAAGTGTATGTTTCGTGGTTTCTGATGAAGCCCTGAGGATGTTCACAGCACATTTAGGCATGTTCTTCACTCAGAGTGCTTTGTCATGGAGTAGTTATCGATTCAATCTATCATTTTTTTAAATTTTTTTTTGTTTTTTTTGAAGCATGACACTCAAACTCGACTCTGTCTCTGTGTTATTCAGGACTGTAGCTGCGGAGGTGAGGAAGCAGATCGCTGGTCAGTATGGAGGTTCCCCTCAACTCCTCAAAAATCTCCACATGGGGGGTAATTCAGCGAGCAACTCTGTGAGTGTAGCACAACAACCGTTTATAACTTCATCTGGTTCTAGGAACAGTGGTCCTTTTTCTCATCTCTCCTGTATGTTTTCATTTTTGAGCTTGATGTTTTGTGGTCTGTTACAATTTTAACGTTAACATGTGTATTATTGTATGTATAAAATATATTTTCATTTTAACATGTATATTCTTGATGTTTTGTGGTATGTTACAATTTTAATGTTAACCTTTTAGAATATTGACCCTTACTCATTAATGTGTAGAGTTCATGTAATAAACTAATGTGTTAGATTAAAAAAAAGTGGTGTTTGAGCACAACTGAAGCAAGCGCACACCCACTAGTCTCTATATTACATGTCATTTTTAGGTGCCACCACAATTTACCGTCATATACACCACATTTACTTGAAACACGCCCTTATTTATCCAGGTGCTGTGATAGTGCGCCAGTTAAAGGGTAGCATCCCTCAAGTGAGGTGCATTTGTTCATTTGGCAGACATTTTAAACTGAAGCGACTTACAGCTGCGCAGTTGAAAGTTAAGGGTCTTTCTCAAGCACTCAACCATGGCAGCTTGGCAGTGCTGGGATTTGACCTGAAGACGTTCTGGGCCCGTATTCACAAAGCTTCCTAAGCCTCAAAGTTGCTCCTAGTGATGAAATTCTAAGAAAATTCTTAGAATTATGACGTTTTCTTAGAATCTCCCCTTAAATTTAGGACTAAATCATAGTAAAGATAAAAATGATTCACGAAACATCTTGGCCCTAAAAACAGCTCCTAAGGTAAAAATTGTTAAGAGTAGAGAGGAGGACTTTTAAGAGGCTTAAGAGTTTCTATAGCAGAGGACAAAATGGCGGAAAGAAGAAATATTCTCCAAACACTGCTCTTCTGTCCGATTTGGTTTTCTTGTTCTTTTACTTCCTTCCATCTCTCTTGGATTGTTGGCTACATACCATCCAAACTGCAACTTAAATAGACTGTCCTGCAGTCATGTAAATTGGTAAAAGATGAGCCATTTTGCTCACATCAATCTGAAATGGATTACAAGTAATAAAATCAGTTTGGTAAATAAATGTAAGAACTTAAATATAGTAACTACTGCGTGGAAATCGGTTGCTTCAAAAGTAGACACAAACTATATATATATATATATGTGTGTGTGTGTGTGTGTGTGTGTGTTTGTTTATTTATTTATTTATGTATGTATGTATGTACTTTCCTTACTCAGAGTTGCTCTGAGAAGTTTCCTAAATCACTTTTAGTCTAGGGCTCCCAGCCAGGACTTTTTAGGCTAAGATAGGAGCTCTCTGAGAGAATTCTGAGAAGCTTTGTGAATACGGGCCCTGATCTTTAGCTCAAAGGCTTAACCACTAAACCAAAAGGTTTACACTACATTCATCCAAGATCTCAGGAAAGAAGTAAATAGAAATGGCAGAAAGGAGTTAGTTAGGAGTGTTTAAAGGTCAAAATCAGGGAGAATATTTTTTTCAACTTCACATGCATGTAGTTATGTGAACACACTGTTTATAGCTAGATTTTTATTAATTTCATATCAATTTATCAATTTTATAAATAAGTCAGATTTATTTATTTATAAAATATATGTAAGCTAAATCTTTCCACTGGACCTCCAACTTGTACATCTCCAGTTGCTGGATGAAGAGTCACATGCTGTAGTGCTGAGCTGAGCAAACAAAACCTCCCGCATGGTTCTTAATAAAGAAGTGCTGAAAGGATATAACAGCAGATGATTAAAATAAACGAATCCTTATTTTAAAGAAATGAAAATAATAAAATCAATCAAAAGGCAAAAAGCAGGCTATACCAACAGAAAAAAAAGTGTGTTAGTATTGATATTAATAATGTAATAACCTCAAAAACATGAGATGAATTCTGGCAGCACATAAAATTAAATATCAGCTGTAGAAATGGGGTTCTTGAACAAAAAAAAATTACAAACGTTTTAAAGTTACTTACAACATAGACTTAGAATTATTATATAGAGATCAAGTCTGTTTTAATGTCTTTGTTTTTTTTTTCTTCTCTTTTTCTCCCCTCTTCCTGTCTATCTGTAGGTGCCATTGACTGAGGCGGTGGAGCCAGTGGACTTTGAGGAGTATTTGATCACTCATCCACCCATCATTGAGTCGGGACCTCTGAGAGACCTCATCGAGTTTCCTCCAGATGATATTGAAGTAATTTACACACCCAGAGAGTGCCGGACGCTGGGCCAGGCAGTGCCAGAGGAAGGGTGCGTGCGTGTGTGTGTGTGTGTGTGTGTGTGTGTGTGTGTGTGTGTTCATGTCCAGTGTACTGCAGTTGTGATATGAGAATTTGCAGATTTGTCTGTGCTTGACACACAGATGAAGGTAATTAAAGCCAAGTGAAGTACAGTGCCTCGCGTACGTTTTCACCCCTGTTCAACTTTTCCACATTTTAGCGTTACACCCTCGAACTGAACTTGGGATTGTATGGCATGCATTTATACAAACATATCCTGTAATGCTGAATTCAATAAAAAAAAATCAAATTATTGAAATTATTTACAAATAAAAATTTACAGCTATTACTACCGCCACTGTTATTACTACCATTCCCATTACTGATACTATTACTGCCACTAGTTGTAGCATTACCTCTACCACTACCTCTACTGATATTATTACTACTTCTACTACTATCAGTACAACTACCACTACTGTTATTACTACAACTACTACCTGTCAGTAATACTACTAGCTTCTTCTACTACTACACCTGCTGCTGCTAATGCTACTAGTACCAATGCTCTACTAGTATTACTACTAGCAACTACTACTACCATCAATACTATTAATACTACCACCACTACCAATACTACTTCTAATCCTACTAGTAATAATACTCTACTACTGCTACTACTACTACTAATGCTACTAGTAATAATTCTCTACTACTAATGCTACCACCACCACTACCACTACCACTACTACTACTACCACTACTACTACTACTACTACTACTAATGCTACTAGTAATAATACTCTACTACTGTATAGCTACTATTACTTACACTACTAACGTTGCTAGTACTATTGCTGCTACTACAACTACTACTATACTGATGCTAATAATACTAGCAGTACTTATACTAATGCTTCTATACACGAAGAGTAAAATAAAAGATGCAGTGGAAAATATAGATATACAAAATGAGTAAATGAAAATCATAAAATGAAAATATACTGTAAATACCAAAGGCCCAAAGTGGAAGTGGTTTTAATTAAATGCTACATTAAAAATATAATTTTAGCACACAATCCTGTCTGACTGATGAGATGCACAGTATTGTTGCGCGGATGAGATTTGCAGAGGGCTTTATTCAGTAATGTTCTTCTGGTGCATGGTATAATTCAGTACATGGGTCTTGATGGTGAGTTGAGACTTGAGTCCCTTAGCACAGCTTTTCTCATACACACAGTTTTTCCTCTTCAGTCCTGTGTGTGTGTGTGTGTGTGTGTGTGGTTTTTTTTTTTTAAATAGCTTCCCACGCTGTCAACTCGCTCTGTTGTTTCTTACAATGCCTGCCTGTTATTCCTAAGAGTGAGTGAGAGCTCCTCCTTATCCTGCCTGATACTCACATATTTATGAACAGCTTTCCTTTCTGCTTTACTTTCACTGGCCATAACTCAGTCATGCTTATTTTTTCCCCCTTATTTTCATTTCACCGGTTTTTCTTTTTCTTTTCAAATAATTTTAATGAATTTGCTTAATGCATCACATCCTGTTTTAGCATAAGGACTGAGTTTGGTTCAGTAAAGATGTATGAGCCTTTTCCCATGATGAAATTTGTGTTACTATTAATAGAGCAAGTTCCTCACAGCTGTTTTTATACTCATGGTGAATGTAGTTAATGTCGATCCCCATGTGACTTCGTTTGTTAATCACTTTTCAGTGACAATGATGCACATGTCCGTGACTGTGTCAGATCCTACACTGAGGATTGGGCCATCGTCAACCGCAAGTAAGACACTCGGATTTCTTTACACTTCTTTTCTTACTTCTTTACAAAATCAGCGAGTTATTGTTTAGGAGAATTTGTGAGACGACACAACTTCCACGAGTTGAACAAGTGAAAAGGAAATACTGTATAAGAGAAATGTGTTCAATATAGACACTATATTAACACTATACTGTATACTATATATAACACACAATCCACAGTGTCACACATGGCAAGATTATCGACTCTCTCTCTCTATACGAGTTTCTCTTGCCTCTCAATATTGGCTACTTTTGGAAATTTGGGTAGGTTTAGTGAGGAAGTGGGGCAAACCTGATGAAGACTTGCAGGGACTAGTCATGTGATCATATCTACAAACCTGCAGAGTGGAAAGACAAGAAAGCGAGAACACAAACCAAACCTGTGAGCTTACACAACATCTAAGAAAGCATTAAACATTAAATAGCTTGTGAACGATTGTATATAATGGTTATACTTAGGGGGGGAAAAAAACGCTAGACTGAGATACGCTCTCTCTGAAAGAGATTTTTTTTTTTTTTTTTTTTTGTACTCGAGCAAGTACCCATCCTGTTCTCGCTCTATTTTTTGAGTGTCCTTGCCCCTGATTCTCTCAGCAAACTCACATTTCGATTTTTCCTCTTAAAACGGTGAGTCGGTGTGCATTAGTCCGTTCTTTAAATATATGCTATTTAAGAATAATTACAGGCTACTAATGAGTAATTAGACTGTCCTCAATCCACTGTAATTTCACCTTCAGTGTTCTCTGCAATCTCACTCATATAGATCATGTTTCTTGTACAGCTTCTTTTGTCTAATTTCTTTCTTTTTTTTTTTTTTTTTTTTTTTTTTTTTTTTTTACATTTTATTTTAACTTGGTAGCCTGTGTCCTGAAGTGCAACACTATACAAGCCACAGTTACAGGGTTGTTTAAAGCCAAATCATGAGGATTCAGAATCACAAAGCCTACTCTGTGGTACAGAGTGTGAAAGGTTTCGTCCGGTCTAAATCACATCATGCCATTTGGACTGTGATTACAAACTGTTTGCAAAACAAACATTTAACATCATTTATACGACAGTGCTGTTGAGTTTTCGGTGGTGATTAACTTCCTATAACGGCGGTTCACAGGTTTATATTAATGTGCTTGTCCTAATGTTATTGTTTGTCTAGTAACAGACTGAAAAACAGATTGAAAACATGTTCTTTAACAAAAATAATATGTGTAATCGTGGTTGTTTGTAAGGAGATGTAGAGTCCTCAGAGTGAAGCTGTAACTTCAAGTTTTCTGACCCGGAAAGGTCTTTAGGACAGCAGACGTTGCACACACCAACTTAGTTAGCATCATTTAACCTTATTTAATTGTGATCAATTTTATACAATATTTAAGTAAATTACTTTTATTTAGACATAAGACAGTAGTAACATATTTTGGCTTCAGTGTCTAAATGCAGTTTTCTCTCGACAGTAGGGAACGTCAGTCAGTATTTGAGAGCAGTGAATAAACCTCCAAACAGACCAGAATTTAGTTTTTTTTTTGTTTGTTTGTTTACACAAATAGGCCATTGCGGCTCAAAAACAAAATAATATGCTACATATCGGGATGATGTTTAATGCGTGTTATTAACTGGTGGCACAGGTACCATAAGCTTGGTACAGGCTTTAACCCCAACACGCTGGACAAGCAGAAGGAGAGGCAGAGAGGTTTACCCAAGCAGGTCTTTGAGTCAGATGAACTGCCAGACCCCAGCAGCTATCAGGACGATCAGGTAAAACATTTGCGCACGCACACACACACACACACACGCACACTGACCCTGAGTTTCCATTCACCATGAGTTTAGCATACAGATGTGTATAGAGAATTTAAGAAAATGAAAAGGTAAGAGAAGATAGCTTGGATAATTGATCATTTGTGTGTATTTGACAGGATGATCTGAAGCGCAGGTCCATGTCTATAGATGACACTCCTCGGGGAAGTTGGGCATGCAGTATATTTGACCTGAAGAACTCCCAGCCTGATGCTCTGCTCCCTCACCTGCTGGACCGAGTGCCAAACGAGGAGATTGACCGGCACAACGAGGAGCAACGCAAAGCCAACCGGCACCGAGAGCTCTTCGCCCTGCACCCGGCACTCGACGAGGTGTGTTAGTGATTTCTTTCTGTTAATGTGTTCAGTGACAAACCTTGAACAGCATTATTAGTGACTAAACTTACAGTCATTCTAGTGTTTGTAGTTTGTCTCTTGCAGTTGTGTAGCTTGTGGGTGTGTATTATCCACATTTTTTTTAGTTCCACTGAGAAGCAGTAGCAGCTATATATAGCATCTAAAGCTACCTACTTAAACACATGCATTAAAAATGCACTAATCAGCGTTTTATTTCCATGTTGCCTGTTAGGCTTTGTTGGCACATTAGCAAAGCAAGCTAACTATACTAGCTGCAACAGTCACAAGGCATCAACGATCTCTGCTACTTCCGCCTAAGCTTTAGAGGTTGTATGAATTTATAGCTTTTGTATAGCCAGTCGTATGAAATTATGGCTGTACAACTTCACTTGTTGCTCCCTCGCTTTGTCTCTTGATGCTAACACTGAAATTGCAGCTTACTGAGACGCATGAAAATATGTATGTGTCGAATGTAAAAAATGAATTGTACAGTATAATTTATTAGGGATTGTGAGTATATGTGATGTACCTACTCTGTATTTTGCAAATTTTGATCATGTTTTTTTACATCAAAGCTGCCTATTTGTATTTCGTTCCCACTTATTTCTCGTTTCTGTTTTATTTTTTGAAGGAGGAGCCAATCGAGCGTCACTGTGTTCCTGACGTTCCGAAGGAGCACTTTGGCCAGAGACTGCTTGTCAAGTGCTTGTCCCTGAAGTAAGTGCAGGACAGTGTGTTAAATACGTCTCCTATGTTTTTCTCCCCACTAAAGCTCAATATTACCTGCTGCTTCCCGCTGACTCCGTGCTCTCCCTTTTAAGGTTTGAGATAGAGATCGAGCCAATATTTGCAAGTTTGGCCTTATATGATGTCAAGGAAAAGAAAAAGGTAAGCTGTTGGACCTGTGCTTTTGATGGCAACATTGATGCTGATGCAAAGTTGCTGAAGTGATCATAACCCAGGTTATTAAGTGCTGCATTGAAGGGTCATTTTTAAAGTAATATACTGTTCGCCCAATATATATGAAAAGTATTTCATTAGTACCAGACATTGTGCATTTTTAAACTCCGTTCATAATAATATCCAATATGCTGGAGTACAGCATCAAAACAACAAATATACTACTGTTTTATACACTGTAGTTTATAGCTGTTATTTCTGATGATGTTTCTTAAATAATTACAGCTGTTTGTTTGGTCATTATGCGTCGCTGTAGTCTAACACTAGAGGGCAGCAGTCATCATTTAAAAGAGGCTTTTTAAACAAGGCCTTACATTGTTCTTCATTTCTAAATCTGTACTGTTTTTTTTTTTTTCTCTCTTCAGATATCAGAGAACTTTTTCTTTGACCTGAACTCAGAGCAGACCAAAGCCATGCTACGCCCTCACATCCAGACAGCTGCTATCTCCACCCTGGCCCGCTCCGCCATCTTCTCCATCACCTACCCCTCCCAAGATGTCTTCCTGGTCATAAAGGTAAAGCTAGCTTAGCTTCTCTTCTCTTCGCTTCGCTTCGCTTCCTTACCTGAAGTTGTAAGCAGACACAGGTTTTCAACATGTGCACAGTGGGTTTAGATTTATTCGCCGTCTATGAAAAAAAATTTACCAAAATCTTCTGGCCAATCAGAATCGAATATTCAACAGCACTGTAGTATAATACAAATGAATCGTTGTTTTGTTGTAGTTAAAGTGATCCATTTGAGAATTTTTTGCTAACATGACCATTCATGGCATTCATGGGCAGTCGTGGCCTAATGGTCTGAGAGTCAGACTTGTAACCCGAAGGTGAACCCGAAGGTCGTGGGTTTGAGTCTCAGGTCCGGCAGGGATTGTAGGTGGGGGGAGTGAGTGACCAGCGCTCTCTGCCACCCTCAATACCATGACTGAGGTGAGACCCTTGAGCAAGGCACCGATCCCCCAACTGCTCCCCGGGCGCCGCAGCAAAAAAAGGCTGCCCACTGCTCCGGGTGTGTGTTCACTACTGTGTGTGTGTGCACTTGGATGGATTAAATGCAGAGCACAAATTCCGAGTATGGGTCACCATACTTGGCCACAAGTCACTTCACTTCACTTCACCTTATTGGCTTGGATTTTTTTTTGCCATCGTATTGTCTCATCGTATTGTCTCATAATTGTCCATGTCAGCAGTTCATCCACTGCAAATAGTGGACAGAACATGAGAGGTGAAGTACACAGCAGGTTTAAGTTGTCTTGCTCATTTTTTTTTTCTTTTATCGTTGTCTGTGTGTGTAGCTTGAAAAGGTCCTGCAGCAAGGGGACATAGGAGAATGTGCAGAGCCTTACATGGTCTTCAAGGAGTCAGATGCCGCAAAAGTAAGAATTTTTATGAATAAATCCACCAACATCATAATTCCCTCTTTGCGATTCTTTGAAAGGGGACGGTTCGTTCATTTGTTACAGTATGATTTGTGAACGTTTATTTGTAGAATAAGGAGAAGCTGGAGAAGCTGCGCGCTCAGTCGGAGCAGTTCTGCCAGAGGCTCGGTCGCTACAGAATGCCCTTCGCTTGGACCGCCATCCATCTGATGAATATAGTCAACAGTGCTGGCAGTCTGGAGAGAGACACCGAGCTGGAAATGGGCCTGCCAGGTCAGCCTGCTCTACCGCAGTAAAACTGCCCAAAATGTTTTTGCTATTGGCCTTTGCTTTGCTTAAATGCTTACATCACTATTCGAGTTGAAAACTGGCATTGAAAACATTCATTTAGTTATAGATACTTCATGTGCATGCATGTGCGAGCTTTAAGATCAGATATCAAAAATAAGTGTACGCATATGAAGTGTTGTATGCAAAACTCATAAAATTATGAAAATGCTTTATCAAAACTGTGAGTAACAATATTGCCATGCAAAGTCTTATTTTAGAGTTCTATATGCATTTTTAGCTCCGCCCCCAGCCAGAACTGAACCGTTCATACATAGTGTTGACAGAGGGGATGGGGTCAGTTTGCAACAAACATCAAATCCACTTGGCGTAAAGAACTCTTAAAAAATGCTTCTGTAAAGCTGTGTACCTAGAGATACTTGTTCTACCCAGATATGAGTCAAAAATGAAAACAACACAGACAATTGAGTGGCACAGCAGGTCGCAGTGCTGCTTCACACCTCCAGGGTCCTCCGGTTCAATTCTGAGCTCAGGCTACTGTCTGTGTGGCGTTTCACATGTTCTCCCCACATGCGTGTTTCCTCCAGGATATCCAGTCTCCTTCCACCTCCCAAAAAACATGCCAGTAGGTGGATTGGTTATGCTAAATTGTCACTAGGTGTGAATGAGTGTGTGACTGTGTGTGCATGGTGCCTTGCGATATACTGGCATCCCATCCAGGGTGTATTCCTGCCTCACGCCCAGTGTTCCTGGGATAGGCTCCAGATTCCCTGCAGCGCCGACTAGGATAAAGTGCTTACAGAAGATAAATGTATGATTTAAAAATGCCACGGAGATACATTTGTAATTTTTGTAACTTTTTTTTTTTGTAAATATTGGTAGAATTGTATTGTTATACTGAATTACAGTTTTGTGTTTAGAATGATAGTTTTTCCCCGTCAGTATATTTGAGTCAACAGACAAGGAAGAATGGAATAAAGCTGATGCCTTTTAATAACCTATTTAACTGTAAAATCTTCTGGCTACATACTCAGGGAGGACATGTGTCGTCATTAACCTGTTTAGGTCAAGTCATGCTCATGTGAGTTGTAATTTTGTTGATTTAATTTCGCTCCGTGTTGTTAAAGAGCGGAAGGGTTCGTGGTCTGAGCGGAGGAACTCCAGCATTGTGGGTCGGCGCTCTTTAGAGAGGACCACCAGTGGGGATGAGTACTGCAATCTGACCAGCTTCAGGCCTGCTACACTCACCGTCACCAACTTCTTCAAACAGGTCAGTCTTCACTGACGCGAGGTGACAAAGTCTGCATTAGGAGCTCGCTATGACTAACTGACAGCGCAGTGAAGTATAAAGGTTAAAATATGCTCCATTCATAGATGGATTGTTAATATTTATTTACCTTAATATTTATGTAAGCTTTTTCTTGGCAAGCCTTAGGTTTTAACTGAATGAATAAAACCTTTATTTGCATTGTTATTGAGTCTTAAAATTATTATTAAAATGATTGCACTTTTCTGTTTGTTGTAGGAAGGAGATCGGCTAAGCGATGAGGATCTGTACAAGTTTTTGGCTGACATGAGGCGGCCCTCTTCAGTGTTACGCAGACTCAGGCCTATTACAGGTAGGCATGAAAAAAAAAAATTAGACTCCGTAACAAAACTCCAGGCAAGACTAGTGGTTAGGCCTCGGCGCTCTCACCGCCACGCCCCAGGACAGTGCACTCCCAGTGCCGGTCCCAAGGGCGTAAAACCTGTGCCAAATCAAATATGCGGACCAATGATCCCTGTGTTTCGGGAGCAGCCGAAAGAAGAACAACAACAAAAACTCCAGGCAAAAGTACAGATATCCATGACAGGCTTTTTTTCCCTCTTAAATAAGGAGACAAAATGTGTTTCTGAAATGCCAGACAGATTTCATTAACATAAAGCAAGGTTATCTGTTTGTTACGGGTGAAATCCTTTTTTGCAGAATTTATGGCTAAATGTAATAGCATTTTCCTAATAAGTGAAACAGCTGGGCTTATGATAAATCATTAAAGCATGGAACTTATTTTACGAGCACTGCTGTACTCTTTGAAGACTGAAGCTTTTATTTAGTTGCTTTATTTGCTAGATTCGTTTTGGAAAATACCCAATTTAATGCTGAATGTTTTCAATTGACTCTTATAAAGTTAAAAAAAGACATTTACAAGAAATATTCAACTTCCTGAATGAAATTCAGCCACTGAATCACAGATAAGTTCCTTATGAGTAAGAGTACACAAGCTGTTATTATATCATCACTGGTCTTCACTTATAAGTTTTAAATTATACCCGACTTAAAGTACATTAAACAAATTTAATTAAAGCATTAAAGTTGTAGTACGCGGTGTTGGAAAATATCACACAGCAACCAAAGGAGTTTATTCCCTTCCTTTTTTTTTTCTCCCTGTGTAAGCAGGCACACACCTGATTCCGGATGGAGAAATTAGGCATAAACTTGGACTGCACTGTTCATTTGCTTATGCCATTATCATTCATTTTTCCTCTCCAAGCATCTATTTTACTATCGTTCCACAGTGCTGTTTAATGTGCTGCTGAAAGTGTTGAATAATTTTCTATAACAGCAGCTCTGACAGTATTTCCTGCACAAGGTTTATGTTAATGCGCTCGCTCTAACATGTAATCCTTCCATAGTTTCGTCTTATTAATATGAAGAGAGAGAGAGAATGATTGTTTTAGCTCCTATAATGTAAGTGACAACTTGTTTAAAGGACGTTCCACAACACGAAGCATAGCCAAAGTATGAAGTGTCATTCACTAAAAATAAAAATGATCAACTTTGACATAGTAACCTTAAGTCTACTTCACGTCAGGGCTCATCACACGTCCCTGTCATGGAGCATTTTCCTATAACGGCACACTCTGGCATGCTTATTCTCAGAATTTTCAGCAATGATTTTGGCAGGCAGCCTTTTCAGAGAGACTTATCAGAAATATCCTCATGCTAGCACAGAGTCTAAAAATACCATTTAGCTAAAATCCTGTTAGAGGTAGTGAGTAGGTGTATAAAACACAGTACAAGTCAAAGATATTTTCTGAACTGCTTAGTGAACAAGTTGATGTCAAGTATTTGTTTGAAGACAGTAAAAGTCAAAGTGGCTGAATTTGTTGTATAATTAACACTCCTCAGTCTCATCAGGTGCATGGTGGGAAATTTCCCAGCATTTGAATGTCCTGAGTTGTACCAATGAAGCGTACAGCTGTTTTCAATATAACACAAGTCATCTGATATCTTCGTCTTGCAACTGCTGGACAGTTCAGAAACCCTGGTCACCGGAAACTTATTTATTATTGTTTTTTAATGTTTATAGCTCAGCTGAAGATCGACATCTCTCCTGCTCCTGAGAACCCGCATTACTGCCTGACTCCAGAGCTGCTCCAGGTCAAGCCTTATCCAGACACCCGGGTACGGCCCACCAGAGAGATCCTGGAGTTCCCAGCCAAGGACATCTATGTGCCCAACACCACATACAGGTACCACTGCTGAGCTCAGTTTCACCCAGATACACACCTATTACAGAGCTTTTGCAATCTGTTTAAAAATATTTAGATATTATTAAACTTTTGAACTCCGTTTTATTTATTTTGGACTCAGAGTGCAGGATCAGCCACTCTATGGCTCGTTCAGTGGTCCACCAGAGTGGCATTCTGGGATTTGACTTTCTGGTCATTAACACAGAATTGTAACCAATGAGCAACATGTTTTGATTCACCTCTCCAAATACTGTGAAGTAACATCATGGCCTTGCTACAGCTTTTAAACCGACTGGCCCAAACTGCTATTTTAGTCAAGGCCTCACAAGGGGTTATGTTGACAGTCATCTACAAAGCACGTGAGGGTCTGGTGGTAGTTAGCAAAGCTGACGGTGTGCTACGATATCTATATTTATAGTAAATTGCTATGTACACAAATTAGGCAGAAGTTGTATAAATGTAATATATTTGATATATGCTTAAATAACCTCTATACTTATTGACTAATGGTAATTTATTGAAACTATTGTTGATAGCTAACCGTAGTTAACTTTTTGCAAGTAAGGAATAAAACACTTGGGTGTGCTGTTATAAGAAAATAACCACTCATGGGGTGGTGGAATGCAGCCTGACATGATGTAGAGTTACTGTTACCACCCAGGGGTTGTTTATGTTCCAATAACAGCACATCCCGAAGTGTCTTCTTCCTTTATTATTATTATTATTATTATTATTATTAAGTATTTGGCAATGGTAACAATTGAGCATTCACTAAAGAGCAAAACATTGCACTTTATATCCATTTATAGTTACATTTATTGCAGTGGAACGCCCACAAAACAAGTTAGTTTCTCTTATCAGTCCTTCACCAGCCTCTTTTTTTTTTTTTTTTTCCTTCTTCTCCCTCTTGAATTTAATAAGATGCAAAAAACCAAAGCAGCTTGTTATGTTACTTGTAATTACAAAGCGCAAAGCCATCTGTTCAGAAAGACCTTTCTGTGTAGAAAAACGTGGAGGAACAGTGTTACCTCTGGCTGTTACAAAGCACCGACGCTGGAGACTCCGTCTAGAAATGTTAAGTAAATGTCTCCTCAAAGAAAACACCGTTTTAACCCGTTTATTTACGGCGTCTGCCATACAAGTCTCTGTGGTTACTAGGTTGTCCCTTTATAAGTCCCAAGTTGTTACTACGTTATTTGAGTGAAGTGAACATTTCAAGACAAAATCTGTGCTATTGGGTGGATTCGTTTATTTTGTTATAAAAATTGTGCGCCATGCTGTTTTTCAGGATAAATCCGTAAACGAACATTTACTTTACAGTTGTGTACATTGTGTAACCAGGAGTCAATATGACTCAGTAACATAAAAGAGCATCATGTTTCTTGACTAGCACAAAACATAAACACAGCTTAAATATGGTATTAAGTTAAAATGTAGTATAAAAACAAGAAAGCGAAAACTATTTAACATGGGTGCGTTGTGAGACTAGTTTGATTTCTGTGGGTGTTTAGTATATAGATTCAAATATATAGTTTTCAAAATGCATTCAGCTCTGTTTGCATTCTCTATGAGCAATTTTCTAAATAATACAAAAAGCAAAAGTCTGTCGCAAGACTGCACATGCAACATCTGTACACTTGAAGCTCGATGTCAGGTTGATGAAATGTTCCTGTTGCATCATGCTTCGACGACAAGTCAGCACCTTTGGACTGAGTGTAGGAGAAAGGGAGCCAAATTCATTGCTGCCTGTGTGAACATTTTGGTTGGTTGAGAGTTGCCTGATTAGTCAGGTTCACTGGAACTGGGACAAAGGCCTAATGGAGATCTTTGTGAATTTGAGGGTGTAAGAGCTCCCCTTGCCAGGTCTCCAGTAGATCCCTTTTCTGCGCGGAGTACGGTTCCTTGACCGCATCCACGTGTAGCGCCCGTTTAGATTGGTGCCACCACATGCGTTAAACCACCAACCACCTGAAAAATGAAAAATCAAGTTACTGTAATGTTCAACACTGTGTAGGTTAAAATATTAACTGCACATAACTGGCACAATGTGAAATCCATAAATTTTAGTGTCGCTACCTGAGTAGTTACGAGCACAGCTGGACTCATCCAGATTGTCGTTGTCCTTATCTTTGGTGGAGAACATCATGCCGGTGTGGTTGCTCATGGCATCGGGCAGATTTCCAGACAGATGAGTCAGATGGATAGTGTAATGAGATGCAGGACCATCCAGAGTGAGAATGTACTCAATGAATCTCCTCTCATCCTTCCAGTCCTCCAGCTCAATGCTGAGAATGTAGTCCCCTTGTCTGGCAATGGAGTAGATCTTTGCCAAGCCAAGCCAAAATTCATCTGCAGTACATTAACAGCAATGATTATTATTTGCAAGCTTGATTACCTAAGACCAAGATAGTTTTAAGAAAACCTGAAAACGTGTGCTTTGCTAATCCATATTCTAGGTCTGGTCCAACAATATTGATGGAAGTTCACTGTGTGTTCGCGGTTCTTTAGCATGAACAGATCATTAGAGATGTTAGATCTGTAAGATTTCTTCCTGTATACCAAGCCTGATTTTAACTATTCAACTAAATCTCTTTACATTGCACATTGCATTGGGCTACTTACGTTCCAGATTTCCAAATCCAAGCTCATATTTGTCCCAAGTCTGATCAAAGTCCACGGTACCATCCACTCGCCGTTGAATAACTGTGGCTGCTCTTTCTGCAAAGCCAGTAATTTAGGGAAAGATGTAAAAAGGTTTTTGAAAGAAAATTTGATTTGCTTTACATTTACTATAAAGCAATCTAATGTATTGCTGAAAATGTCTATGGCGCTAACCAGAGGTGGTTTATTTTTTTAATTAGTTAAATGAATGAAAGCCTAAATGGACACGGTTTAGGTTTGCATGCAAGAAAGGAATCATGTGCAAGGCTAATGGTTGTAAAGAAAAATATTTTCTACTATTGGTGTTGGTTGAAATGTGTTTTCTCTCATACCTGAGCTGATTTCGCAGTACACGTTGAATGGCTCGGATTGATTGGGTTTGATTGGGTAAACTCCACTCTTCCTCTGGCCTCTACTGAACACTTCACTGCAGTCTGCAGGAAGATCTGTAACACACTCGTTATTAGGAAACCGCACAGCTCGAAAGTGTGAACTGTCATTTAGTAGTAGCCAATTTTTGTTTCTGGACTCACCGTTTGTGTTAGTGCTTGAGTTGGATGAGTTACTTGTCAGATAGCTGAGAAGGTTTGGAGCTTCCCGGTTTGAATCTGCAATTTTTTCAACAGTGTCTTGAAGAGCGTCATAACTGATCTGTAAGGAAGCGTAGCGAGAGAAAGTAAGCCTCAGTTACTCAACAGAAATAACCTACGTCAATCAATCCGGATGTTTTGAATCGTTTTATCTTTTCTTTACCTTCTCCTCCAGGCTTTTGAGTTTGTTTTTCTGTGAGTTGAGCTGTTCGTGCTGTTCTCTTACAGACTTCAGTAGGTCTTTGATGGTTTTCTCTTGAGTGTCGATCACATCCTGCAGGACAAATTTCAGTTCTCATATGAATGGCTTCATCAGTTTACAGTTTGGTCCTATACTGATTGGCACATTTAATTATTTTCTCCTAGCTCTTTGCTATACAGGTTTGTACAAAAACGATAGACGTACCTTCAGAGTTGCGATCTCCTGGAGCTGTTCTAAGGGCACTACGCTTTGGCTCAGGCCTTGCAGCTTTTCCTCCAGATTCCCGACTTGGCTCTGAAGCTGGCCGCGCTCCTGCAAAATATTGTTGACCTTGGAGTTGATCTCCAGAGACATGTTTCGGATTTCCTCGTTGTTGGCCTTGAGGAACGAGGTAGTTTTTTTGAGCTCCTCTTCCTCTTCTTTGATTTCGCTGGTCACGACGGAGAGCTGGTAGAAAGAGCGGTCGAAGATGTTCAGCTTCTGGAAGATATCATTGATTTGCCCCTTGGTCTTGTGCACAAACTCTCGCAGGCTCTGCCCCAGTTGGAGGAGACCGTTAGCCAGCAGTCGTACATCATCCAGCATTGCGAAGCGCGACTTTGCTTCTGTCGGTTGTGGATTGTGAAGAAACGGTGTCTCTGTGACCGTTTGCAAACGAAGGGCTGCATTAATGGTGCACATGCTCCCCAGGAAGAACAAGCAGACGAGGTTCATTTTGACTTTGCAGCTAGTTGGTACTATCTGATCTTGCTTGGGTTCTCTCCCTTGCTTCCCCTGCGTTTCCTCTCTCCCTGTGGTGTGAGCAACAGAATGCAAAAGCAGGCGACCTTCAATTTATACCCCTGGACAAGAAGGGGAGGGAGAATTTGTTGATCATTAAACAGATTATGCAGCTGCATCTGACCCTGACTATCAAGGGAAAAAAAAACATCCCCAGAGGCTGCTTCAGAGCAAACAAATTATAGCGGCATGCACATCCACCCCCTTCATAGCCCACCAAAACCTCTCACCACACATCCATAATCCATCTCACCACCCCTGTGGCTCCACTGCAGCAGCGAACAGTGTAGTGCCACAGGAGCACTAATGAATCATCTGCCTGGTCGATCTCATCATTTCAGAGATGGTAGTCAGGTGGAAATTAATAATAAAAGTGCACAATTTACATCTCTTGGCTTGATTTAATGGCCTGCTGAATCAGCGCCTTATCAATCTTGAGCCACTGTGCAGGTCTGCATGTGTGTGTGAAGATCCTCACTGATGTTGGAGGAGAGGAGTAATTAAAAATAAAAGTGCTGGAGTTGCTTGGGGAACTTCAACAAGGTGCACTGAGAGTTCAAAGAAGGTATGTTTTGGTTTTACTCCGATCCAGAGGTCCCTGGGTGTCAAAATGGGAAACTCGCACTTCTCAAAGTGGCGCCTGGTGACCCCCGGGGTCCGTGAAGCATAGGCAGGGGTTTGCAAAGTTATTATATTTATAAATAATATCGACTGGAATCGAATGACCCTTTTGATAAAAATGGGTTCTATGGGTGGTTCAGAAATTTAAAAAAAAGTTAAGTTCAGAAATAAAACAAAAAAAAAAAACCTTAAGTATCAGTATTATGCTAATATTATTGTACACACTTAAATAATGTGTCTGTTTATAGGAAAGTATCTATAATGGTACTTACTTGCACAAGGTCTCTTAACATCTGTACTGATCTCCAAGCAATATGTGAGATATGGTAGAGCTAGAGTATGAAAATAGTTGATTTACCAAACATTGTAGCAGAACAGCATGTCACACATCTTTATATATGCTATATCTTTATATACTCTGTATATGAAATTGATCACACTAAATGTCTTGTTGGTATAAATTTAATTTCTTACCTTCTTTGTTTTATAGTAAGGGTGTGCAGAATTTTGCTCTCAGCTGTTTACCACTCCTCCTGGCTAGTTCAGATAAGGACTAGGACTGTAGCAGTAACAGAAAATGCATACAGGTTTATTCATTTACAAGGTGGCCACAGTAATTGGACCCTTGATTAAAGCGAATGTTTTTTTCTGTTTAGTCATCATTCTTTTCTGTCAGATTTTTCAAGAATTGTATTAAATGCTGGCTTTTTCACATTGCTGGATCATTTTACTTTCTTCCTGTAATTTCCCGGGAAAGGTAGTTTGATTTGTATCTTGGCTTGTTGAGATCACTTCCTGCTTCAGAGAGAAGGAAAAGTAGTCTTCGTTTCGACATCTCATATTTGCTCTCATTTTGTTAAAACCAGCAAAAGGAATGCCGTAAGCTATTTGTGCTTGACATGGAACGACCCCACTCCTGCATGGTCATCTGGAATGACCCCTGACTGCAGTCTGCCTTTCGATCCATGTACATACACAGAGCAAACTGTTCAGATGCCTAGCTTATGTAAGAGGCTTTGGAGAGGCCTTGTCTCCCTGACCAATCAGAATCGCACGTCTGTCAATAAAGGAGACGGAGGTGTAAAAACCTGGCTGGCATCTGGAACTCAACATGAAGAGCAGATTATTATAAACATAGCGTTTGTTTCCGAGATGCTGTTTAAACAGCTATAAGTAGCACAGGCATTCCACTTGTTTTCGAAGCTGCCAGAGTGACGGATCAGGAAGAGCGTGAGATTGACATTGAAGTGGAAAACATGGTTAGCAGCTTCAGATGAGGAGAGAGCGAGAGACAGCGAGTGCATGAGAGAGGAGCGCTTTGTGAATAATATTTATGACCTTCATGCTCCCATGAGGATGAGCTTCACGTCATTGTGGTTTCAGCGACATGTCACCCAAAGTATACAATACTGTACAGTCTGCTCTGAAGCATCCTACTGTCCTTCACCTCACTAAACCACAGAGGCTATTTTGAGTTTGTAGTCAGTTTCCATTTCCAAAGGTTTTTTTTTTTTTTTTTTTTAAATAAAAGCTTGAGCATGAGAGCAAGGTTTCATCATTGTTACTAATGCCCTGATCATAGTATAACTACTACATTACACCAGAAATCACTTCATTTCCAGTTATATATTGTGCCATTCTTTGATTAAATATTTTAAAATCGAATGCCCCATGAATAAATGAAATTGTACCATGGCGCTATTGAAAGGGTTGATTAGTTTTCTACAACAGCTCTGACCGTTGTGCTGGCTCTAATTCAAGCTTTATATTAATCCGCTCGTTCTGATACGTTATTATTTCTATAGTAACAGCGTTCATTCACAGGGACTTGAATGGTGTACAGTCTGCCTAATCTAAGCCTAGTAATAAACAGCTTTTGAAAAAAGCAAGCTGATAATTAACAAAGAAAACTCATGCTCTTTGATATGGTGAAATCTTCTGTTAGGAAATGTTTATGGAAGGAGTCTCCAGTGTTTGTAAGACTTCAAGTTCACGTTTTCCGCCATGGGAAAGTCTTCTAGACAGGAGGATGCTTTGTGGGTTCTAGCTAACAATCTGCGTATTTTGTCTTATTAACTTCAAGAGAAAGTAAGGGAAGGAATGATTATAGCTGCTATAATGTAAGTGATAACAGGAGCTATTGAGGATTCTCAGATAAAACCTATGGTCTATTTATTATATATATATATATATATATATATATACACTGCCCTCCAAAAGTTTGGAAATGCCTGAACAAAATAGGGTTTTTGGGCAATATCAGCATAAATCCTCTTTAGTTAGTGACCATTTTGCATTGATAATAAGGGACAACACAAACTATGAAAACATATTTTATTAAATAAAAAGTTTATGAACATAAACATGAACATAAC
>CM040976.1:21848027-21884125 GCA_022985145.1 Pangasius djambal
GATACAGGCATCTAACATCTTCTCACCAACTCTGCGCCTCACGTAAAATCGCCTCTTCGAGCCAAAAACTTCAAACTTGGATTCATCTGTCCAAAGCACCTTCATCCAATCGTCTGCTGTCCAGTTTCTGTACTTCTTTGCCCACTGCAGTCTCTTTCTTTTATTGTTTAAATTTAACAGTGGTTTCTTAGTTGATACATGGCCATGCAGACCTGCTTGTTGAAGTCTCCGACGGACAGTAGAACATGACACTGGTACATCACGTGTACTGTTAAGCTCAGCTGTCAGCTCTGGACAAGCTAGGCATCTGTTGCGAAGGCTGGACACTCTCACATATTTGTCCTCATTAGAAGAGGTACATCTTGGTCTTCCACTCCTCTTTCTGTCTTTATTGGACCCAGACTTTGCCTTCCGTTCCAAACAGTAGTAGACACCTTTGGCCAGGTTTAAAGCAGTAATCAGGTATCACAGCTACCCATGGGGCATGTCTGATTTTGATGTGTATATATTGCCATTATTATGTAATAGAAAAAACAATTATTGTTATTATCTTTAGTAATAATGACAAGTTACTTTAATGCATTTACACCAGGAAATGATAAAGATTAATGCTGATATTGTCCAAAACCTCACTTTGCTTAGGGTGTTTCCAGACTTTTGGAGGGCAGTGCATAATTATTAAATTGCTGTGGTATAAGACGAGTAAAACACTTCAGGACATGCTGTTATAGGAAATAATCAACTTTGGGGTCATAACAGTAGTTCTGCTTTGTGCTGCATCACATCACCCCAGTTTTGGACTTGTGTATGTTTTGAGAGATTTTTATTTATTTATTTATTTTTTTACTTTGCAACTGATTGCTCACTACATAAAACATCTCTCAGCTTTAAGTTGCACGTTGCATGTATTGTTCTTATGTCTCTTCCTCTCTTTCTTTCTTGTTGTTATTAGGAACCTGCTGTATGTCAACCCACAGAGTCTGAATTTCGCCAACCGCCAGGGCTCTGCTCGCAACATCACAGTGAAGGTGCAGTTTATGAACGGGGAGGACCCCAGCAATGCCATGCCTGTAAGTGATGACGCACAAGCTGACTAAAGCATGTATTTACTAACACACTGTACATGCACTCGAGTTGCCACGTCAGCTGTTGTAGTACATTATGTCAGGAATAAAAGACGATAGGCCATGCTGTTATAGGAGAATAATCAGCAACGGGGTGACGTGGCCAGACGCAAAGCGGAGCCACAGCATGTGCCCAAGTGTTTTATTTCTCTTATACCACAGCGATTTACCGCTGATTAGGCATTTCTTATTTTTTAAAGTAACAACAGCACATCATACTTTTTATATGTTTGTAGTTCAGTTTAATGTTACAAACAGTCTTTCCTTTGCTTGAAGTTAATAAGACAAGATAAAATGCAGCTTGTTACTGAGAACACTGCAAAGTTCTCTGTATGTAGACCTTCCCATGTTGGAAAATCTGAAGGAATAGCCTCACCTATATCTGTTTCAAATCACTGACACTCAAGTCTCCTTGTAGAAAACGACACCATATCAACAGTTGTGTTGTTTTCTTTGTTAGATTTCTTTGTTATACTATGTTTGTATTCCATCATTAACTTTAGATCATATGGAGCATCTACCATACACTCTTTGTGAATGAGTTGTTGCTATAGAAACGATAATGAGCACATTAATACAATATGAACCTGTGCTTTGTCTTGTGGCCAGAACTACTGTCAGAGCTACTCTTATACATAGTTAAACAGCATCTTCTGACCAATCAGCTTCAAGAATTCAACAAGGGTGTGTTCTAACTGTAACATACAGCAGCATTACCAAATGAATGAAACAAATAAATGCACTTAACATGTGAAATTCAAAGGAACATCAATCCATACTTACTGCTTTTTTCCCATCTTGGTTGTTTAGGTGATCTTCGGTAAATCCAGCTGTGGAGAGTTTTCAAAAGAGGCATACACTGCGGTGGTCTATCATAACCGGTCAGTTCCACAGCAGTACAATTTTCATTGCTTGTAAAGAGGTTAGTTAATCAGTGTCCTCATTTTCTGTGCTGTT
The DNA here is from genome assembly GCA_022985145.1 of Pangasius djambal. NCBI lineage: Eukaryota > Metazoa > Chordata > Actinopteri > Siluriformes > Pangasiidae > Pangasius > Pangasius djambal. The sequence goes on from CM040976.1 coordinate 21,850,109, forward strand.
CTAGTGACCCTGTTAGCTTTCATTCACGAGACCCAATCACAGAAGCTGTCACTAGGTTTTAAACTTTATCAGCTGATATTAAAGTCAGGAAGCTATTGGAAGTTGTGACAGTGTAAATATTACAAACTGTCACCCCACCACACACACTGAACTGCAATTCCTGTGAAACAGTTCATGACATTTTCTCCACTGAATTCTTTGCATTTATCGATTTACCTACTTACTTTTGCATTGCATTATATTGCATTGTATTGCACAAAATTGTAGAACAAATGCAGCCATTTTGAAAAATGATTTTATTTTAATATTTTCAAGGTGCATTTTTGTTTGCGTCTTGAATCGTATTTATTTGCCAGCTTTTTTTTTTTTTTTTTTTTTTTTTTTTTTTTTTTTTTTTTTTTTTTTTTTTTTTTTTTTTTTTTTTTTTTTTTTTTTTTTTTTTTTTTTTTTTTTTTTAAATCTTAAGTGACCTACAAATGGAGCAGTCCAAAATATAACTATTAAAGAGCTTTTTTTTTTTAATCAGACAATTAAAGAGAGGTTTAGGAAGTGGAGAGTAGAGTAGCTTTTGTTTAATTCTCACTTGTTGGTTCGGCTCGTGTACCCTTGCAGCTCTCCAGATTTCCATGATGAGATCAAAGTTAAGCTGCCAGCCTCCCTGAACGACCACCATCACATCCTCTTCACCTTCTACCACGTCAGCTGCCAACAGAAGCAAAACACTCCTCTGGAGACACCAGTTGGATACACGGTACACACATCTGCACGCACATCTGCATGTGTAAAGCAGATTTGCAAAGTTTAATTGTAAAACTCTTTCGATTTCTCCTCCAGTGGATTCCTATGCTGCAGAACGGGCGTCTTAGAACAGGCCACTTCTGCCTGCCGGTGTCTCTGGAAAAACCACCGCAGTCTTATTCTGTTCTCTCTCCTGACGTAAGACTCATTCGAATGCTCAAATACAGCAGGCTTCCATGAGGAACTGATCATTGTTTTTCCAGCTCCTTAATTCTGCTCTTACAGTGTTTCTTTGCGATTTATTAATAATTGAGATTAATATAGAAATAATCTATATCAGGGGCATGGTGGTACATCTTGTGTAATGTTTTATGGAAAACACAATTTAGCAGGCAGATGCAGTTTATAACTGCCATGTTCACTGTGCTTTTCATACTTTCCTTTTGATCCCGGTATCTTTTAGGTTCCTCTGCCTGGTATGAAATGGGTCGATAACCACAGAGGAGTGTTTAACGTAGAGGTGGTAGCCGTGTCCACTATCCACACACAGGTGCTCTTAGTTCTTACATTTTGGTTTCTCTAGGTTGTGTATGTGAGTGAGAAAAAGAGCTGTACTGAATCTTCTCCACTCTCAGGACCAGTATCTGGATAAGTTCTTTGCGTTGGTGCACGCTCTGGATGAGCACATGTTCCCTGTGAGGATCGGAGATATGCGGATCATGGAGAACAGCCTGGAAGCTGAGCTTAAGGGCAGCATAGCAGCTCTGAGCTCCTCTCAGCTGGAACCAGTGGTTCGCTTCCTCCACCTGCTGTTTGACAAGCTGGTGCTGCTGGTGGTGCGGCCGCCTGTCATCGCTGGACAGATCGGTAACAACTCGCTCTGTCTAACTCGCTGAGCCGAGACGGCACTGTACTGCTAATCTAAATCGTCTAGTACTGCGATACACTGAAACCTATGATTTTCTCTTCCTTTTCTTCCCCTGCTTTCATATCTTTCTCATTGCAGTAAATCTTGGCCAGGCTTCTTTTGAGGCGATGGCATCCATAGTAAACCGCCTGCATAAATATTTGGACACCAGCCAGGACATGCACGGCCGCAACAGCCTCCTCTCTTCCTACATTCACTACGTCTTCCGTCTGCCCAACATGGACCCCAACTCTCCTTCCCCAGGTAAGCCTTCTCTCTGCTCTGCTCTGTTGTACGAGTAGGCATGCATTTATATGCTCTAATGAGGCTATAACGAGGCAGATTTTGAGATTTATTACAACAAACGAGACCATAGGAAGTTGATAAAAGACATAGTCTCTCATAGTGATGGAACAAACCTGAGGGAAATGCACCAGTTTTAATAATTTACATTTTCTCTCTCTGTGGTATCTTCCATGTTGCTTACAGTGCTTAGCTGTTATAATAACTTCCACTCTTCTGGGAAGGCTTTCCACTAGATTTTGGAGCTTGGCTATTGGGATTTGTGCTCATTCGGCCACAAGAGCATTAGTGAGGTCAGGCACTGATCAACGTGAGGCATTGCGGCACAGTCGGCGTTCCAGTTCATCCCAAAGCTGTTCAGAGGGGTTGAGGTCAGGACTCGTGTGAAGTCCTGAAATTTTGTTCTACAAATATATGTGTGTGTCTATATATATATATATATATATATATATTCCACGGTCAACTGTTAGTGGTATTATAACAAAGTGGAAGCAATTGGGAACAGCAGCAACCATGAACCAACCACGAAGTGGTAGGCCACGTAAAATCACAGAGCGGGGTCAGCGCATGCTGAGGTGCACAGTGCACAGAAGTCGCCAACTTTCTGCAGAGTCAATAGCTACAGACCTCCAAACTTCCTGTGGCCTTCAGATCAGCTCAAGAACAGTGCATAGAGAGCTTCATGGAATGGGTTTCCATGGCCGAGCAGCTGCATCCAAGCCACACATCACCAAGTGCAATGCAAAGCGTCGGATGCAGTGGTGTAAAGCACCGCCACTGGACTCTAGAGCAGTGGAGACGCGTTCTCTGGAGTGACGAATCACGCTTCTCTGTCTGGCAATCCGATGGACGAGTCTGGGTTTGGAGGTTGCCAGGAGAACGGTACTTGCATGACTGCATTGTGCCAAGTGTAAAGTTTGGTGGAGGGGGGATTATGGTGTGGGGTTGTTTTTCAGGGGTTGGGCTTGGCCCCTTAGTTCCAGTGAAAGGAACTCTTAATGCTTCAGCATACCAAGACATTTTGCACAATTTCATGCTCCCAACTTTGTGGGAACAGTTTGGGGATGGCCCCTTCCTGCTCCAACACGACTGCGCACCAGTGCACAGTGCAAGGTCCATAAAGACATGGATGACCATAATGCAGTGGTTACGTGGTGCAACCATATGTTTACTTTGACATGTACAACATGTGTGTTATGTGTGTTCCATTGATTGGATTGAGGGAAATGATCTACTTGAATGCAAGGTCATGCGTGCGATGTACTCAGACCAGACAGCTGATCGTTATGTTATAATCAGTGCATCATTATTTTAGTTAACAAATGTGTTAGATGTATCAGATAAATTCATATAGACGAAAAACTGTATGAGGGTAAAACGTTTAAGCCATATTGTGTCAGATGTTGTCTTTTACTTCTTTCTTGTATAATCCACCTTAAATTAGTGAAAACTTGGCTTTAGGTTTCAGAACCTGTGCTCAAAAACACTTCTTATGTTTTGGCTGTGTTATTATCTGCGGTAGGTTTTCAGAACAAATATTCATTATACATTTATTCATTTATACATTCATTAATGTTTATAATCTCATGTTCTGTGTCTAGTCACCTAAAGTCTTTGGAAATGAATTAATTATTAACTAATTAACTACTTTCTGTCGGTTGTGGATGTTAACTGGTAGGGGAAAAAAGCTTACTTATGTTCTGTCTTGGCTGAGATTAATATAGTGTGACAATGTCCATTGTTAAAAGCGCTATACAAATAAAATTGAATTGAATTAATATAGGAACACGTACAGAGAGCACCAAGTTTTATAAATCAGAATTTCTGTTTTTAAACATTCGCACTTTATTTCATCGGTTCACAGACAAAAGGAAGTTAAATATATGCAAAGCGTTACAGGAATGGCTGTTGTTGTTAAGGTGAGATTCTGTTAATTCTCTTCTTCTCATGTATTCATGCCAACAGGTCCTGGAGGCCTGGGCGGCTCGGTGCATTACGCCACTATGGCCCGTTCTGCCATCAGACCAGCCAGCCTCAACCTCAACCGCTCCCGTAGCCTTAGCAACAGTAACCCTGACATCTCTGGCACTCCAACGTCTCCGGATGATGAAGTTCGTTCCATTATTGGCACTAAGGTAGGAAGGTTGGCATCGTGAGAGATTCTTGTGTGTTCTAGATGAGTAAGCTGATCAACTTAACCTCAATTTACACATCCCAGTATATAATGTGCTTTATAGCACACAATTTTTATGCACATCCTACTCGACTGCCTGCATTTTTATTAGCTCGCTAGCATCGACTTGTCAGCATCATGCGACAGTGATTTACAAATTTCATTTGGTAGGCATCACAGTTCATAACTTACTCCAGTGGCGATTTATGGCTGCTCGAGCGGAGTTTATTAACAAGCAAACTAGGAATGCTGTGACTCGTCTTAAATCCTGCTGCAGATGAATCACTGCATGCAGTATCGTTGCAGAAGGCCATAGATTCTTCCGGAAGTGCTGACTAATCTGGCAGCCTTTCTCAGTGCAGTTACAGTTCAATATAGAGTTACTATAGAGCAATTGTACAGCAAACATCAGCTGGAACATCTTATCTCTATCACTGCTATATCAGTAAGCTGGAAGAAAACGGGAAATTGTAGATGTGCAGTGAGTGTGAATGCATGTGAATCTGGTGCATAAAAATTGTAAAAGTCAGGTACAAAGATGTATCAAGCCCTTTTTCCATGCATAAAGCTAGGTTATCTATGATCAGGAAAATAAGATAAAGTTTGCATTACATGGAAGTCAACATTGATTATTTTTCTTTCTTATGGTAAGAAATGCTCGGCTCATTTTGTGTGATGTCCAGTTCCTGCATGCTGATGTGGTGGTATTTTCTAAATGCTGTCCAAATGTTTCCAGTTTTGTGTTCAGTTAGCCATGAGTAGCGAAATTCAGCTTGCCTAATGTTTTGGAGTGGCCGTACAGCCATAAAAGACAATGATCTAACTTCTTTTTCCTGCATTGTTGACTTGCAATGTATGAGTCTGTTTCTTTTCAAAAACTAAATCTGTAATCCTGTTTAATCACTTACATTCTAACTTAACCTACTTTCTGAAAAAGCTCGGTGTCGGATGTTTGAAGAACTGAATGACTTTTATCCCTTTTGTTTACTCATGGCATTGACCTGTAAATTTTGACCTGTCACTGTTCCCTTGCTTGCTTGCTCCTGCCCGTGACACCTTTGCTTCCCTCCCCCTTGGCTCGCAGGGATTAGATCGCTCCAACTCCTGGGTGCACACTATGGGCTGCAAGAGTGGCCCCTGGGGGACCAGCCCGGGCTCGGCATCCGATACTGTGCAGGTCATTAAAAAAAAATAATCCAACCCCTTAAAACCAAAAGAAAAAGAATCACCTCACTTACCTGTTCAACACACAAAAAAAAAACTACACCCCCATTTCTTTCTTTCTTTTCCTTTTTTATTTACTTATTTATTATTTATTTATTTTTTATATATATAAAGGTTTTATGTCCTCACCCAACAACTCCTGCTCCGTATTCACAGATCCTGTAGGTTTAATCCAGCACAGCCCTCAACCACCAGCCTGGTAGAAAACATACTGACTCTCGCAAGCCTTTAACGTATTGCATGCAGTGTACTCAGGCATGCGCACCCCCTGTAAGTCTGATATGGCCGTAGACTTATGTCGCAAGCAGTGCGTTTCGATGGTCGTCATCTATGCAGCTCATCAAGAAATACCAAGTGGAGCTAAAAAAAAAAAAAAAATGTTTCCGAGAGTGAATGCTTCTGAGGTTCAGAATCTATTTTACCAGGCTACTCCGTCCAGTCAGAATTAGCTAATCAGCTTAATGACGAAAGACGCCATATCAGGATTTTTTTTTTTTATCGTTTCTCCTGCAAACTTACAATAACAGATATTCATGGAAGATGGCTGATTAGGTTTGAAAGAAATGTAAATGTAAAATGACTGCTGTCAGTCTTGCTTTAAAACTAACAAAGAGTATATTATGCCTGGTTTATGCTTCGTCAGAAGTGCCTCTGAGAGCAGCTTTAGAAAGGTTTCTCAAAGCCGTGAGCATTCATGGTCTTTCAGGACATTTGGAGGATCTTTGGTGGAATATTAAACAGCAGGTAGGATGGGGGAAAAGCTCTGTTTTCTGTTTAAACTAAATAGCATTGCTTCAATTGAGATAAGGATGTTGCTGAAGCATATATTTAAAAGCCTGTCCTGAATCATCGGAGTAAAAATCTGTTGGCCTAAAGCCAATTCAGCAAAAATTTGTAAATCTCCAATGACAAAATTCTTTGAGCACAAAGGTCCAGATAAGCAGCTAATGTTACTAAATGGCGACTACAGTTACCTTCCCCCCATTTGGTCACCTGCCAAATTCCACCCACCAGCCCGCTCTCCCCTATCACACAGCAGCTACCAGCTGGGGAGGGTGAAGGCTAACACTTGCTTCCTCTGAGACACATGAAGCCAGCCAACTGCATCTTTTCAATCTGCTGCTCCTGCTGCATCACAGGGCAGCGTAACACACTCTGTCTGCCCTCTTCTGCAGAAACGATCTCACAGACACCCACCGCTAGCTCGTGCTGCTGTGCTTGTCAGGGGATAGCCAGTTTTGTTCCCTTGACTCATGGAAAAAAAATCGTCAGGATTCCAACTTTAGATAGGGGGAACTCGTTTCTGTTGCACCACTCGAGAGCCGAACAGTTACCTTTTAATATTTAAACATCAACAGGCTCTAATAAAGACGTAGTCGAAGTAGTTGTCTTGTTTTTTAGCGGTGCTTCAAGTTATCATTTTTGACTAGCGCCATAGACCCTAAACGTCTGTTCTGAATTTGACAGACAGAAGAACCGCATACTTCATTTGTCTATATACGTCCTGTTCCGTTTTCTTTTCTTTTTTTTAAACAAGCTAATGAGACCAGTGAGGGTCAATAACATGGGAAATCTATGAAAGTTCATGAAACTTCTCTCCTTTCTGACCAAATGTCTCTAACCCTCTAGCTAGTCTGATAATTATGCTGATAATTTATATAAATGTGTGTGTGATTGGATAAGCCACAACAGAGGATCTTCTACAGGAGCCTCACTGGTTCATGTTTAGGAAACAGAACCATAAGAAACAGCTTCATTGTGTTTATTTGAAAGAGAAACGTGTCTTAACCCTAATAACAAGCAGTACAGAGTTTAAGCTATTTTAATGATCAACTAGTGACCAAGCATAGATAAATAGTACATTTATTATATTTTCAGAGTGTCGTGTACACTATGATGATGCAGGCTGTGTTAAGAAAACAAAACAATGTAGCGTTTGTCTCTATTACGCAGTTAACAAATAAATTTTGGTGCCAAAGTAATGTCACCTCTACCTCACTGTGAGAAATCGACTCAAGCTAATAGATTACTAATTACTGCTAAGCTACTGACTACTGCCCAGCACTGCTCTGGCAAGATAAACGCGAGGATGTGTGAGCCGACGCTGCCGGACAGTCACTGCAGAGTTGAGCAGCCAGTCTATATGACTTGGTTTTGGAAGGTCATTTTTCCAAAAGCTTTCCTGGCATTTTGAAGGCTTTGGAAAACCCGTTCAGAAGGAAGCATAAATCAGGCTTTAATGTGCAGCCGGATGAGATTAGTATGAATCGGTGTGTTGGTTTTGGCTCGCGTTAATTGACTGTAGCGCTTATAATAAAAGTGGTTGAGCGGTTCATCCATTTTCTGCCGTTCCCTCCGTTCATATGTTTTCCATTCTTCTTTCATTTTTTCCACTGCTAAATATTCCTTCTCCATTTTTCTCTCTCCACTGTGAGCACTGCATGGCCATGAAAGCACTGATCCAACTTTCTCTCTCACTACGGCATGTCATGAGATGCTGCATGTAAACCGTGTGTGTGTGTGTGTGTGTGTGTGTGTGTGTGTGTGTGTGTGGTGTGAATAAAAGACAAATAGTCTTTGTGTGTGTGTGTGTGTGTGTGTTCTCTGAAATGTAGTTAATTACAGTTACTTATAGTTTACTCGTCTTTCAGTTTTCTGAGTTTTTGTTTCATAGAAATTCTGAAAACTATATTTTACTGTATAACATGATAAAGCTAGATAATCTTTGCTGTAGAATATAAATCTGAGTGTACTGTATTACTGGACAGTACCAATCTCACAAGTTTAGTAATTGTTCTACTATTATTTTTTTAACTTCATTGTAGTATTATTATTATTATTATTATTATTATTATTATTATTATTATAACTGTAGCTATTACAGTGATTACTTTAATTCAACATTATTGTTGTTGTTGTTCGATGGCTTTTACAGTATGAGAGTCCGTGCTGCTTTTACCAGGTTCTGTTCCATCTTTGCGTGTGTGTGCGTGTGTGTGCGTGTGCGTGTAGTTGTGTCTATCTGACTAGCAGATGGCACCACACACTCCTGTCCTTCACACTAATCTGTTGTCACCCTTCCATTCATCCCCACCCATAGGCCATGGAGCGCAGTGGCAATCGCATGTCATCGCACACTGAGAGCGCCAGTTTCTTGCAAACTTTAACAGGACGCTTGCCGACCAAAAAGGTAGAGACCCGACATGGTGGGGGAGGAGCCACAGCCGCCTCCTCGACCGCCCCCTCCGCCTGTGTCTTGTCTGTGGCTCTTGATTGGATGGTGTTTGGTGTGGTGGTTGTGGTAATGTGGGATGCTGATTGTGTGTCTCGTTGTGAATGCTGTCTGGTGATGGAATGTTAAAACACTCCTGCTGTTTGGTGAAACCAAATGTGTGTGAATGTATATTTTGTTCCGAATTAATCCAGGGCTTTGTTTTTGCAGCAGCCAAAGGGATTATGTCAAAGGCCTGTTTCATTTCCTATAGTAGTGTTAAAACACAGTAATGTGTGTTAATTAGTTCTCTCTTTGTGGTGTGTGTTTGGGGTGAGTGGCTGGTTGCTGATGGTGTTTTGATGCTCTGCTGGTGTTCCTTAGCTCTTCCATGAGGAACTGGCACTGCAGTGGGTGGTGAGCAGTGGCAGTGTGCGAGAAGGAGCTCTTCAACAGGCCTGGTTCTTCTTTGAGCTCATGGTAAGAATTAGTATACTGGATAATAATGACGATCACGTGATTTTGACAAGTATTAAAAGTCATGATATTTACTAATAATTATTAGTTTTATTTCCTTTTATTATTTTTAAAGTAGCATATGATGTTCTTTATATTAAGGAATCCAAGCGCATATTATTATTAGCCTGGTCACATGGTTACTTCTCTGACGTAAAATAAGACTGGTCTTCCATCACATTAACCGAGTGCTGGTCTTTTACTTGCCAGTTATATACAGTCAGGTCCGGAAGTATTTGGACAATGACAGAGTTTTTGTGATTTTGCCTTTATACACCACCACAATGGATTTGAAATAAAACAATCAAGATGTGATTGAAGTGTAGACTTTCAGCTTTATTTTAAGTGGTTCCACAAAAATATGGCATTTACCATTTAGGAATTACAGCCGTTTTCAGCAAAGTACCTCCATTTTCAGGGGCTCAAAGGTATTTGGACAAAGTGACATAACTGTAAATATAAGCATAATTTTAATACTTGGATGAAAATCAACATTACTTGATTAACATTACTACATCAAAATCGACTTCCTGCCTGAAGTCTGGAGCTCATGTTCTCAAAACTCAAATTCTGAGTTTCCTCCCTGGAGATGCTTTGCCAGGCTTCACTGCAGCCACCTTCAGTTGCTGCTTGTTTGTGGGTCTTTCTGCCTTCAGTCTTGTCTTCAGTAAGTGAAAAGCAGCTCTACTGGGTTGAGATCAGGCGACTGACTTGGCCATTGAAGAATATTCCACTTCTTTGCCTTCAAAAAAGTCTTGAGTTGCTTTCACAGTATGTTTAGGGTCATTATCCACCTGCACTGTGAAGCGGCGTCCTATCAGTTTTGTAGCATTTGGCCGAATGTGTGCAGATTCTTGATTGTTTTATTTCAAATCCATTGTGGTGGTGTATAAAGGCAAAATCACAGCAACTGTCATTGTCCAAATACTTCTGGACCTGACTGTATAAAATTAAGAGTCTAAACAATCTACATGGATTTTGCAGTCCTGAAATTCATGAATATGTTGTGGGTAATGAATTGCCGTTTCCTGACCTGGAAAAGACTGGTGAAATTGGGTTTTGGTAAAGTTATGGAAATTTTTTCATTTGCTGCTGTTATCATCAGTTGTTATAATTAGCTCAGTCTGGTTTAATGTTAAAGAAAAGACAAAAAAATAAAAAAAAGTACATGCACAGGAGTTGACACATGTGAAGGATGGGTGGCCCAAGGCATGAATTCAGTACCTAAACTCTGAACTGGACACACATCTTCTGTTTGCAGAATTGTAGCAAATTTTTTAAACCAAAAAAAAATACAGCAGTGGAAGTTTGTGAGAATGTGTGGGAGCCCTGTATCTACACTTTGTTCTGCACTTCACGGGTATACATTGACACTTTTTAATTACTTACACTTAAATAATTGAATAATCCAAAATTATGACCACAATTAAAATAGATTTCATTATGAAGTGCAGTCTGTGCTATAGGTTTGCTTTTTATGCTCTTCCTAGAAGACTTCCTGCACGTTAAAAATGAATGGACTGCACTTACGTACATGTTATTGGCCCCCAGGCTTCATTTGGTAGATTATTCCATTGTGTTTCTTATCAGGAGAACAAAGTGCTTGATTTGATGATTGTAGAATCGTCCACTGTATGTGAACAGTTAATTCTGTTAAATCTGTTAAAAATTAAATCTGCTGCTTTGCTGCTTTCAGGTGAAAAGTATAATCCACCACTTGTACTTCACTGACCGTCTGGAGTCTCCCAGGAAGAACCGTTTTCCTGAGCGCTTCATGGACGACATCACGGCTCTGGTTAGCACCATTGCAGGGGACATCGTCTCGCGCTTCCAGAAGGTAACAGAATCTGCTATTACATCGTACTGTATATGTTCTTTGGCAAACTTGATTTAGCAGGTGTTATGCAAATGTTGTAAAAACAAGAATATAATTCGTATAATTATATTTCATTTTTAGAATTGTACCACAGCACTGGTATGTCATTGGTTAGAAGTTGTTGATTAATTTTCTATAACAGTAGTGCCGGCTGCAAGGCAACTTTTAATACATTATTGTTTCTGTAGTAACTGGGACTTGTGGTGGACGCTGCATATGATCTAAGACTAATAATCCATGTTATTAAATAAACAGAAGTGTATAATCATGTGACAGGGAAGTTTGCACATGTAACATGTATGGAAGGAGTCTCTAGTGTCAGAACACTGTAACAGTCAGAAGTGAAGTTGCACTTTGACGGTTTTCGGTAACGTGACCAGCACCATTTTTGTCTTATTCTTTTCAAGAGGGAGAAAAAAGAGAGACTGGTGAGGTAATGAGTATTTACTGCTGTCATAACTCAATGATCTAACTTGTTTCTTGGATGTTCCACAGCATTGAATGTAACTATAAATGGATAAAATGTATGACGTGTCATTCAATAACAAATAAAAAATTGTAATCGCGGCCAAATTGTTGTGGTGTAAACGAAGTAAAAACACTTTGGTACCTGTTGTGGTTGTAAAATAATCAACTTCAGGGTGGTAACAATAACCCTGCTTCATGTAGGGCCACATCACACTGGCCTTTTGTTGATTATTTTTCCTGTAACAGCACACCCCATCGCCTTTTATTCCTTACATAATCACCCACGTGAAAATACCAGACTATCTGAGCTTAACGAAGAAGTTTTAATTGTTGGAAATGGCATTCGGATTAGAGGCACTGAATAATAAGTACTGAATGGTTTTAATTTAAAATGTCATAGTCTTAGATTTTAGACTGCTTAAGGATATTTGCAGTCAGCACGTCTTTCTGCTTCTGCCGTGCCAGGATCTGGAGTTGGTGGAGAGGCTCAACACAAGCCTGGCCTTCTTTCTTAATGACCTGCTGTCTGTCATGGACAGGGGCTTCGTCTTCACTCTCATCAAGACATACTGGAAACAGGTACGCTTTATTTCTAATCTGTTTCCAATTCTGATTCAGTGCTGAAATGGAAATGGAAATGTGGGGTCATAAATCTGAGAATCTTATTAGTTATAGTTCTCAATTTCCCACCAGGTGTCCACTAAGCTGTACGCCCTGCAGAACCCCACTCTGGAGTCTCTGAGGCTCGACTTCCTCAGGATCGTGTGTAGCCACGAGCACTACGTCACGCTGAACCTGCCCTGCAGTCTGCTCACTCCTCCAGCCTCCCCCTCTCCCTCCGTCTCCTCCGCCACCTCGCAGGTAACACAGCCACAGGAAGATTCAGCTCCAGTGAATTATTCCCAGTAAAATACACCAACCTTAGGATCAACATTTGGTGTGCAGAGATCTGCCTGAATCGCATCAGTGCCATGCGAGGGACTGATGGGAATGCAAAACCAAGGAAGGATCTGAAGAGATTTTTCTGGCAAGATCTCAGATCTCTGCATTATTCCATCTGAAAGATCAGACTAATAATCAAACAAATCTCGCTTTTAGTTTAGCTTTTTTTTTTTTTTTTTTTCTTTTTCTCATCTTTGGCAATAATTATGAAGGACACAATAAGTGCACCAACCACAATGATAACAGCATGTAACTGATACGTCGCTCTGTCTTTATCTCTCTCTGTTCTCCCCCAGAGCTCTGGCTTCTCCACGCACGTGCAGGACCAGAAGATTGCGAATATGTTTGAGTTGTCAGTACCCTTTAGAGAACAGCACTACCTGGCTGGTTTGGTTCTAAGTGAACTCGCCGTTATTCTGGACCCAGAGGCTGATGGGTCAGTACACTGGTGTGTCTCTCGTCTCACCTCATCTCACTTCATCTCTGTGCTTTACATCCTGTCCTGTCCGATATCTGTAAACATGTTGTACAGTACCAAATCACCAGTTCAGAACTAAAGGTTTCAGCTGTGGTTTTTTTTTTTTTTGTTACCTGCTCAAGATCGGGGCTAATAAGAACTAAGGGATTATGGAGTGCAGATAACACTATTCAGTGCTTAATGGTTTCCTTGCAACAACACACACACACACACACACACACACACACACACACAAAATTTAAAAGAAAAACAGTAGGTGAGGTTATTGAAGTTGTACGTTTTACTTTCCAGAATATCTGGGAGCTGCGTAAATAAGAAACATTGATTTATAAGTGTTAACAAAAAAAAAGTGTGAGCACAAAGTGTCATTTTATTTATTTATTTATTTTTTCTTCTTCATGACTTGAACACAGCTCAACGTTCTCTTTTCTGGTGATTACGGAGTGCAACTCAATTATGGTTTGAAATTAAAATTTTGACTGGTGGCCTAGAATTAGAGAGGGATATCTTATTTCATGTCATTTTAACTTACATTACTTTCCTTTAGTTGTGCGTTTAAAAAAAATTTGAAACTTTCTCATCTGTAATTTTATTGCGTCTTCCTTATTGACCATAACAACAGCATTGGAGCGCACTGCAGTGCTGATTCAGTCATGTTACTGCACCAGTTGTCTGTGTGGTGGAAAGTGAACTAGAACTAAAAACCCAAGTTCTGTTGTTTGCAGTATTTTTTACGTCTGTCCGGGATTCTCGTTAGTGCAGTATCTCAAGAACGAGTGGTTGAATGTTTGTGGGAATTATGTGGAATTATCACTGTAACCACCAGATGAACTGATTAGATTTACAACTGATCCAAACAGACTCAAGGTCACAGCAAGGTCAAATGTCTGAAATAGTTTTGTTCAAGAGCTTCCATCTTGTTTATATATTTTTATAAATATTTTAGATTTGTATTTGAGGCATAATATTAGTAACAGGAAGGACTGTACTTGGTGGTGGTGGAACCCTGTCCTGAAGTTCTGCTTGTTTTTGTCCAGTGGTAAAACAGCTTTGTGTAAACATTGTCAGCATGAAAAGAGTTTATTGTAGCTTGTTTGGCTCAAAAGGGTTTGGAAATCAGTGAACATCCAACAGGCAAATCACATGCACTTATTTTTTTCTTTGTGCCACTTATTGTCCAGCTGTTAATGAGAAGTTAACTGTAACATATTACATTGTGAAAAGCTGCGGTATGCTAATGTGCTAATCTGTGCCTGTTATTGTTGACTAAAATGAACAACTTTCAAACTTGTCTTTGCGTGTAGGATGTTTGGCCTGCATAAGAAGGTGATCAGTGTGGTCCATAACCTACTATCCAGTCATGACTCGGACCCGCGCTACGCTGACCCTGAGGTTAAAGCCAGGGTCGCCATGCTCTACCTACCTCTCATTGGCATCGTCATGGAGACCCTGCCTCAGCTCCATGACTTCACAGGTACGTTCAAAAGCTTCTTACTGGCTGTTATTGTCAGATGTCTGCTAGAAGTGCATGGAATGCGTTGAAACTCACACTGCGTAAAGCAATCTGAGATGATATGACTATTGGTGGTAGGCGTGATTAGTAGGAAGCTCCAAATCGATTTCACTCAAGCTGCGCATTCTGCATGTCGCTGTAACTCGAACTGGATTAAACAGCTGAATGTGTAGAACATGGTGCATCGGTTTACAGTGTACTGTAATCTGTTGCCGTGGTTTTGGTTTGTCCTCTCTTACAGAGTCTCATAACCAGTGGGGTCGTCTTGGAGTAGACGAACAGGAAGCTGAGGGCAATAGCATGATCAGTCAGAGCGTAGCCATGGCAATAGCAGGGACCTCTGTTCCTCAGATGTCACGGCCCAGTAGCTTCCTGCTTAACCCACAGGTAGGTAATGTAACCGAGCCTGGGAGAGGAGCATGACACAACTGACCTTCATTCTTATCTGTCTATTATCTGCTTGGTACTCGGGTTGTGTGGTCAGGCACAATCACATCACCCCATCTTTGATTATTTTTCCTGTAACAGCACATGTTTTATTCCTTATACCACAGTCATTTACCAGTGATTACATATTTATTTTATTGAATAACATATTGTATGCTTTGCCCATTTATAGTTATGTTTACCCCTGTTACAAAGGGCTGACACTGGAGACTCCTTCCATAAATGTTAAACAAATGTCTCCTCACAGACAAGTTCACCATATCAACAATTACACCCATTTTTATTCTGGTTATGTGGAGTGTTTGTCAGACAAGTCCCTGTCAATTAGCTGTTACTATAGAAATGATAACATATTAACAGTAAGTGCATTAATATAAACCAGTGACTTGCCCTGAAGCCAGAATTACTGTCAGAGCTGCTGCTATAGAAATTTAATCAACACTCTTCAACCAGTATGAAGAATTCAACAGCACTGTTCTCACACTCCCACGATGTACAGTGACATCAACTTCAATTATATTTCTTTTTTTTCTTTTAACATGGCAAAAATACATGCTTAAATAATTCCTTTTTAGCCATTATAGAAAAAAATGGCAGACCACCATCATCACTGGCTTCAGCATGCTGTCTCACTCTGTCTCTTATCCCCAGGCCACCCGTCAGCATGGTACCTTTTCTCCCGAGTCCAGCCGCAGTCTGCTCATCTGTCTGCTGTGGGTGCTGAAGAACGCAGACGAGCTGGTGCTGCAGAAGTGGTTCACTGACCTGTCTGTATCTCAGCTCAACCGCCTGCTGGACATGCTCTACCTCTGCGTCTCCTGTTTCGAGTACAAGGTGAAGTTTCAGCAACACGAAATCACTGTAACAGCATGTTTTATATATAATCAAAAATGGAAAGTCGGATTGATTGTAGTTTTCAATTTGCGTTGTTACAATACTTATAATGAGAAATTAAATTAACCATCTTTTTCTTCTGTTCATCCATCTCATCAAAAAGGCCCATTTTTTATTCATGCAGGGAAAGAAGGCATTTGAGCGCATGAACAGTCTAACCTTTAAGAAATCTAAAGACATGAAGGCCAAGCTGGAGGAGGCCATCCTGGGCAGTATCGGAGCCCGGCAGGAGATGGTGCGACGCAGCCGAGGACAGTTAGGTTCGTGCTGGAGCTTTCTCATTGTAACGCCGTTATGGAAACAGTGAAGAAGATTGTGTGCGGCAGATGTTTTCTCTTTATTAGCGGTCGGTAACCTGACTATGAGTGCTGTAATTGCAAAAAGGGGTTGGGTTCGAATGAATGCATTATCAAGAGGTCTGATTAGGTACGGCAATATCCAATCAGATCATCTCCTCTAACTCCCCTTAAAAACCAAGAGCAGTGACATTTTTCACAAAGACGGCTGATTCGAGTTCTATAGTGGTAGAAATAACCACATGGCTAAAACAACTTGTTTTCTTGTTTGCATTTTGAGTCCTGCCATGTCTGTGAACCTCTTGGGAATAGGGATTATACTGGTTAATAAATAGGATAGGTTTAAGAAATTATTTTGTTAAATATACTGTATAATGTTCCAGATATAATGACACAGTAAGTGTCTGATGCACATTCAGTAGGCAAAACTTGAATTGGTTGTTCTTATTTGTTGCAGTTGTATTAAGTAGTAATTCAGTCAGACACCCTGTTTATATTGATTTCTGGTGATATTAAACGTGTGCATCAACTGGACTTCAAGCCAGAGTTTGAAAAGTCGGGAAAATATGAGTGGCATCGCATTTTCTTTGAGAGGACCTTGAGAAATGGTAACTTTCGAGCTATTTTTGGACCGAAGTGGGTTATACAGCTGCATAGGCAGATTTTGCAAAAAAATAAAATAAAATACAGCTCAGTATATCTAAACAGCCTTTTTTTGTGAAACTGAAGCTTCTCTCTCTTTCAGAACGGAGTCCCTCAGGCAGTGCGTTTGGCAGTCAAGAGAATCTGCGCTGGAGGAAGGACATGACACACTGGCGCCAGAACAGTGAAAAGATGGACAAGTATGACCGCTCAAAGCTGTGTCTTTTTTACTTATTTTACTTTCCAGCTACAATTTACAAACGGACATTTTTTTTATTAGTCACATTCTATCCATACAAATATAAAGCGAAAACTATAATCAGAAAGAATTTAACTATAAATAAAATAAATTGTGTCTGAGTCAGATGAAAATCTTAAAAGGTTTTTAAAGTTAAAAGTGACATAAATTAGGAACCAGAGGAATTTTCTTTCTAGAGGAACGACCAGGAAGCGCTGCATTGCACTTGCATTGCATGAAATGGAAATTATAGAAAAATTATGCAAATTAAAATATAAGGTTTTTTTGTTTTTTTTTGGACTCACCCTTGTAATTCACTGGGACTTGTATGGCTGACGCTTCACATAATTTTAAAAAAAAAAACCCGTTATGGTGAAGCTTCCTGGGAAGAAACATTGTGAAGAACTGGGGACGTTGTGATTTTTAGTTTCTTGGAAACAAGTTGAATTTTTTTTTTGTTTTGTTTTATTTGTTTCAGGAGAAAGTGAGAGAACAACTACTTATAGCTGTTAAGTGATAACAGGAACTAACATGTCTGAATGTAACTATAAATGGATTAAAAAAATGTAGTAAATGAAAATTATAATCATTTGACGATTTTGTTATGGTATATGATTGAATAAAACACATCAGGACATGCTGTTATAGGAAAATAAACTTCTGGCTGATAATGTTAATCAACCCTGCCACCGATTATTTTCTTATAACAGCATGCCTTATCATGTTTTATTATTTGTGTAACAGTGGGGAACTATGTTGTGGTTCATATGTCCTATATCTTTATTTAATGCATTTATTCATTATTTTATCATCACGGCCCACCTGTGTCCCTTCAGTACCGAGAACATTACACATTGTACTCCCTTAACTATTTTGGTGTGGAATAACCCCTCCATTTGACCTTGTTCTTTCATGTACTGTGTGTCCAGGGGCCACAGATCAGTCAGGTATTGTACAACTGAAGTGTGATCTAAACAACCTCCCTCTGCTAACCCCCTTGAGTATAAGGACCACCCCCTCTCTCCCTGCCCCCTTGCTCCTCTTGCCTCATGCTTAAAGTGCTCTGGTTGAAGCTGGACTGCTGTGTCTTTGTAACTGGGATTGCTCTGTGACGGTGTTTGTGCGTGCGCACTCGTGTGTGTGTGTGTGTGTGTGTGCGCGCGCGCGCTTGGGGAGGAAAAGGGTGGCAGCTTGGGTGGTGTGATTTAGTCATTTTTCCACATTACAGCAAGCAACATTATACAGTGAGCACTGTTATGCAGTGATAGTGAGATGACAGCTCAGTCAAACTAGGACTGTCTTTTTTTTTTTTTTTTTTTTTTTTTTTTTTTTTTATACGTGAATAAGAGATTTATTGTATAAAAATCTTAACATACACTATTTGACTATTGTTGTTAGTTATAATAATGAAGGAACCCAAAGCTTTAAATGTTTTGTGCTATAACTTAAATTACTCTATTTTCTATGTAGAATTTTGTGCTCAGCTGATCAATATTTGATTCTTCTGCAATTTGTTCTGCAAGAAATCTGCCATAAAAAGACTGTAGTGGTTTTTTTTTTTTGTTGTTTTTTGGTGAGGTGTCCCTTAAAAATAGATTTCCTACTGCCTCATTTTATCCTGAGAAGTTTAGAGTCATGGCAGTTTTTTAGATTCCTCATTGTGTGTAACATTATAAACAGTGATCAGGCCCTCAGCATCCGGTCACACATTCCAGTTAAAGTGCAAAAACTTGAGCTTTGACTGTACTAGTTTCCTGGAATCGTAAAGCATACTTTAGTGGTGGGTGAGAGAACTGACTTTCCTTAAGTTTATTTATATAGTGCTTTTGATAATAGGGATTTCCAAAAAAAAAAAAAAAGCTTTACAGAAACCAAGGCCTAGATCGAGATCCCTAAAGAGCAAGCCAGATGCGACAGTGAAAAGAAACAACTCGCTCAGCGTGAGGAGGAACGTTTGAGGAAGCAGATTTAAAGGGGAAGCCACGCTCTTCTGGGTGACACTGGATAGTGTACTTAGAAATCATTACAGTCAAAAAGGAAACAGTAGAAAACATCCAAACTATATGTGTATAGAATTGATCATTGATTTATACCACAGTGCTGCTGAATTCTCGAATCTGATCGGTCCCAAGGTGTTGATTCATTCTCCGTAGCAGACGTGACAGTAGTGCCGGCTGTAATAATAATAATAATAATAATAATAATAATAATAATAATAATAATAATGTGCTTGTTCTCGTATATTGTTGTTTCTATAGTAACATATCACACAGGGACTTGTATTGTGGACACTCCACATAAATGGATTTAGAAATGTGTTGTCAGCGCTTTGTAACCGTCCGAGGTAAAGCTCTAGGTTTTCAGACACAGGAAAGTCTTCAGGACAGACAGCTTTGCACATTCAAAACCTGCAATATTTTTATCTTAATAACTTCAAGAAAGAAAAAGAGAGGCTGGGGGAGGGAGCAACAGTTTATAGCTGCTATAACATAAGTGATATGAACTGATTTTGTTTTGTGGATATTCTACAGAAGTTGAAAGTATCTATACATGGAGAAAATGTGTGATATTGCTCTTCATTAATACATAACCAGATGTTGCTCTTGGCAAATTGCTGTGGTATAAAGTGAAAGAAACACTTCAGGACATGCTTTTATTGGAAGATTATGCACTTCAGGGTGGCAACAGTAACACCGCCTCAGTTTTTTTCTGTAACATGTTCGGTCATGTTATATTCATTACATAATTATGGTTAGAGCTTGTGATTTTAGGCTATTTTTTCACAAAGCCTTACTTTGAATCTTGAATTTCTGCTTAGATAAGTAACTAAACTGTCTGTGTTTCTCCCTTTTCTTAACACGTGCCCATGTGTTATACTAACTGTAGTCTACCTGCATCACTAATCCCAGTTTTTGATTCAAAGCCAGTGTGAATTGCTGGACTTCAAATCCAGCTTCCACATGTGCAGAGTATAGCCTTATTGATTTTTTTTTTCCCCCCGCAAACCCTACCCTACCCTACCCCCGTATCCATGGTCCACTTGTGTGTGCTTTTTATGGACGCCTCCTGCGCTAGGGGTGATTGGTTGGGCGCTGGCTCTCCCCTCGCTGTGTTGCAACGTTTATGCTTTGAGGTTTGTGTGTGGCTTGTTTTGAATGAGCGGTGTGCTGTGCAGGTTTAAGGAAAGCCCTCAGCGCAGTAGGAGGAGCCATGATGCCTTGATAGATAGGTTTGTAAGCTTAGATAAATCTATACAAGTCCTCACAGACCATCTCCTTCCCCTTAGGCCCATTGTACACCCGTTACAATGGAAGATGCCTGAGCAGTCTTTTGTGTCTGCATTACCTTGAATCATCTTTGCTCAATTTGTGAGCTATAAGTACATCTTTAGTGTCAGTGGATCTGTATACAGAGTGACACGTCCTCTGTGTACATGTCCTTGAACGCTTGTGCAGGAAGTTTTAGCATTCATGGGGTCCTTGTGTTTTTCACACAGTGCATAAAACAATTCTGAATGCGTTCTCTGTTTTCGCCCTTTTGCAGAACCAGGGCAGAGCTGGAACACGAGGCACTAATAGACGGCAATCTGGCAACCGAGGCCAACCTCATCATTCTTGACACTCTGGAAATCATAGTGCAGGTTAATATTTAAAGCACAAAAAGCTAGATTGACAGTCCTAATTTGGTGAACTGTAATCTTTAAAAGTAATGATTCTGCTCTGTATAGACTGTATCTGTGACCGAGTCGAAGGAGAGCATTCTGGGAGGTGTCCTCAAAGTCCTGCTTCACAGTATGGCGTGCAACCAGAGTGCCCTCTATCTTCAGCACTGCTTCGCGACACAGAGAGCTCTCGTCTCAAAGGTGAGCACAGGTTTAGTCATAAATCACGTGTGATGGTGTAAACGCCAGTGTGCATGCTAATATTTCTCTGGTGGTTTGTGTGTTGTGTGTGTTTTTAGTTCCCAGAGCTGCTGTTTGAGGAGGAGACAGAGCAGTGTGCTGATCTGTGTCTGCGTCTGCTGAGAAACTGCAGCAGTAGCATCGGCACCATTAGGTCACACGCCAGCGCTTCACTTTACCTGCTAATGAGACAGAACTTTGAGATTGGAAACGTGAGTGCACAAGGTTTAGTTTTTTGTTTTTTGTTTTTTTTTTTGTTTTTGTTGTTTTGGTTTTTTTTGAGAAAGTAAATGATATGAACCTCTCTATGTCCTGCAGAACTTTGCCAGAGTGAAAATGCAGGTGACCATGTCTCTGTCGTCTCTGGTTGGCACGTCTCAAAACTTTAACGAGGAGTTCCTGAGACGCTCGCTCAAAACCATCCTGACCTATGCTGAGGAGGACCTGGAGCTCCGAGAGACCACATTCCCTGACCAGGTGTCAAAAGCCAGACTTCAAGCTTTTGCTAAACATAGTAGTACTATTAGTCTATAAATAAATTAATTTTTCTTGCTGGGCATCAGTGGACGAAAGTGTGTTACACGTGGTGGATAAAAAAAAAAGAATACCTTCAAGATTCTGAAAAGTAGTCAGAAAAATGTATAACGGGTATCATGCACTCCATTGGCCAAGTGGGAACTGCCAGCCTTTTGACCCCAAAGACAAAAAAACAACAACAAAAAAAAACAACCCAGAAAAACGTTCTTGAAAATACACCTACTTTTATTGAGATGTTAGAATTATAATCCAGACATTATTCTGATTTCACTTCACATTTTTTTTACATTTCTAAACTTTATTATGAAACAACAGAAGCAATAATGTCATGCAATATTAATGAAAAAATGTCTCATGAATAATATGCTTTTGTGCGTTTTAGGTTCAGGACCTGGTGTTTAACCTGCATATGATTTTGTCCGACACAGTAAAGATGAAGGAACATCAAGAGGATCCAGAGATGCTTATTGATCTGATGTACAGGTCAGATTACGGGCTTTTTTTGCTCTTCATTTTGATACTAAATCTGTTTGATTCTGTGGAGAAGCTTCAAATTCTGGTAGTTTCATTTGTCTTACGATTTGAAATATACACAAATAACCACATTGGCCATAATGCAGATGTAAAAACATACGTGTAACAGAATTGCTAAGGGGTATCAGACGTCCCCGGATTTAAGGCTGACCTGGCTACAGAACATGGCAGGGAAGCACTCGGAGAGGAATAACCACGCAGAGGCGGCTCAGTGTCTGGTCCACAGCGCCGCCCTGGTAGCTGAATATCTCAGCATGCTGGAGGATCGCAAGTACCTGCCTGTGGGCTGTGTCACCTTCCAGGTACTTTATCTGACCTGAGCGATCCTTCCACGTTTCTTCAAATGAATTGTTTTATTAGTGGTTTTCCCTCTGTTCTGTGACAGAATATCTCGTCCAACGTACTGGAGGAGTCTGCTGTATCTGATGATGTCGTGTCTCCGGATGAGGAGGGTATCTGCTCGGGGAAATATTTCACAGAAGCCGGGCTGGTGGGGCTGTTGGAGCAGGCTGCTGCCTCCTTCTCTATGGTGAGGAAGTGCACTTCGCAAAGTGAACTCTTGGGCTGCTTTCATACTTGCCATTTTTTTTCTCTCAAATGCCAGCGCAAGTTTAATAAGTAGTCCTATGAGGGAAGGAAAAAAAAAAACAATAGTAGTAGGGCTGCATCGATAACTCCACAGAGCAATCAGGATAAAGACATAGCAGATCTTTTGATAATGAAAGTGGTGCTGATTGTTAAATGATACTGATGATGACTATCAGGATGCTCTCTAGGAATTTCTGTCCTCAGTAACCACTGCATTCTTTATCCCGTGCTGTGTGAACACTGTATTGGTGATCATTAGTTCAGTGATCTTGATTTCACTCTCTGTCTGCAGGCTGGCATGTACGAGGCCGTAAACGAAGTCTACAAGGTACTCATCCCTATTCATGAAGCTAACAGGGATGCCAAGAAGCTGGCCACCATTCATGGTAAACTGCAGGAGGCCTTTGGCAAAATAGTGCACCAGGTAAACGCTCACACTGTTTGGTAGCGGCGCTGTCCTCTAAAAGTCGGGTCATTGTACTCGCTGGCCATGTCAGTTTAAAACAACAGGACTTTCAAATATCAAAACATCTCACCAAGTCAACGTAGAAATGAAGTCATGTTTATTTAGTCGTATGTACACACTCGTGCTTGCACACATGTTCGTACAGTTATCTACACATTTAACGTCGTACATAATGTCTTACTTGATGCAGCGCGCATAGATATGTTTTTATATTAGTCCACTAAACTGTGTCTTCGTGTATAGGCTTATTGCATACCTCTTGTACACTGTTTAAACTGGGCAGATGTTCATTCTTGCATGGAGATGTACTGTGAAAGCACATTCATATGCCTGTCTGTTCCAGCAGCACACACAGCAGGTGTTAACACACTCAGTGTCAGCTCCAGAGTGACTATGCAAGGGGCTTTGCATGTGTTGGGACAGAATCATGGTTTCCCATGAGAAGACGGAAGTCCATTGCATGCTTATGGGGTTATAAATGTATATGTACAGTAGCAGGGGTGGACAAATGATAAATTTATTAGCTAACCCACTCAGGAAGTGGACACCCCAGTCTGCTCGCTTTGTTTCGCTTGCCCAGAAACCTGATTATCTAGGCTAAAAAGTGGTGACTAACGTGAAATACAGACGTTAAACATACAGTCTGTGACTATGTAACCGTAGTTCTTATCCTCTACTAATAACGTTTCTAATGTAGCACATTATTTCATGTTATTTCTGAAATGTTTGCGACCTTGAACGAAAAGTCAGAAAGTTGTTTACTGGCGAACATCTCAGTAATGAAATGCAACGTTCCTTTTCCCGTTTCACAAGTAAAATCATTTGAGCCTGCATGTTGGTAGTGCAGCAGGTGGTGAGTTTCAGAAGCTTGCGCTGTAGGTCTGAGCACTGACCTGTGTACGAGAGCGGGGAAAAAACAACAGCGTATTCAATCACTTTCTAATTATAACATCTTCCTTAACATTGTAAAGTGTTGGATTTGACACTTCACTGTAGACATATTTAATATTTTTCAGGTCAAAATTTCACCCCAAAAAAAATTTCACCAAAAAAAAAAGTGTGCGCCTTTCTCAACCAAAACTTTTGGCATCCCAAAAAAAAGTTAGCTGGTGGTTAATAAATATATACTTGTTAGCTATGTTGAACATACACTGTTAGATTTTATTTCATACTATAAATTCAAATTTCTATAAAATTACTATAAATTCTTGCATAAACCTTAACAGGACGACGGTACGATAGTAAACGTCACTGGATATTGTGCCATTGTTAGATCGTGTAGAGATGATTAAATCATTATCACACAAGCCTAATACAAACCAAATGAAAATTTTCGTTTTGTAAAAGTCATTAGGATGTAGGGTTTTTGTTTCTGGGCAGATACGAATTAAAAAAAAAAAAACTAAGAGCCTGGACCCAAAATCTGCTTGTCCTGGGCACCCAGGCTAGTGATTTGTCCACCCTGAATAGTGCATGCAGTGTTCTGAAGGTTCTATGGGAAAGAATAGTGGCTTCCCATGTGGTGAGGGAGTCCTGCTGAGCTTATAGAGGGTGTGACTGTGTGTGTGTGTGTGTGCGCGTGTGTGTGTGTTGATTTGTCCTATATTCTTTCTGTCACACAGAGCACTGGCTGGGAGGTAGGTGGTGAACCTCATGCTTAATGCTTGGCCCACATGTGCAAGCGGTGGGCATTGATCCTGGCTCTCTCTGCTGTGAAATCGATCCATTAACCTTTTTACTGATGTCTTGTTCTTTTTTTTTTTTTTTTTTGTACTCAGTCCATCCCTCCATCTCTCCGTCTGTGGCGTGCAACCATGCCACGCTTTCTGTCTTTCTCTTTTCCTTGTTTTTCTCTCACTCCCTTTTTTTTTTCTTCTGAACAGAAGCAGTGTTAACATTGCTCGTTTCAGCAGGCCATATGCATGGGAGCCAGTGTGTGACACTAATGACGAACTGTCAATGAATGCGTCACTTCATCTGCCTCATCTTTCTCCCTCACTCTTTCTGTCTTTCATCAGCACTGGCATCGATGTGACCTCACTACAGTCATCCTAAAGCACAGGGTTCGATTTATGCCTGCCTATGCAACACTGAAAATTAGGAACAATGTCAATTTTTTTTTTTCAAAAACTTTTGTTTTTGTTTTTTCCTTCCGTGGAAGCGTGTCACCACAAAGATTACTCTATGGTCCATCGTGACATTTTTGGATCTTTTCACTGGCCATCATTCTTTATTTAGAACTAAATCGACCCCTGAGTATTGATTTCTTCTTGTGTGTGAATTGCTATTAATACATCATGTCTCTCATGGTTCTCTGCATGACTCCTTGGCAGTTTGGCACGATACTGTCTCCTCATATAACAGGATTTTGGACTGTTCCTGAATCCCATCCCGTGCTCACCCAACTCTTCCTGCTTGCTTTTTTCCTTGATCCCACTCTCCATCCTGCATCCTGCATGTGTCCTGTGTTTTGGATTTTTTGCATTCTCTATTTATTTTTTTAAGTAATAGTTGAGTTTTAAGTATTATTGCTGTTTTGCTTTCTGTTTTTATTTGTCTTTCCAAGACGTTCATGGTTCCCTGATTAAAATATGTTCTGTTCTCTCCTTTTTTTTTTTTTTTGTTTATCCCCCCTCTCCCCCGGTTGGTGATCCCTCCTCTTCCCACTTTAATTATAATGTCTTGTGGTAAGTTCCTAGTTTGAGGCTTTATTTCTGTTGCTTTAATAGTGAGACGACTGGCCGAGGAATCAGATAGCTGATTTTTCATGTTTTTGTTGCCATGTTGATTGATCTATTTAAGCAGAAAGGAGTTAATGTGATTGGAAATATGTAATCGACAGAAGCAGAGTAAACAAATCTGGTATTTCAGAGTGGAATTTTAATATCTGAATTTGAATAATAGCAGTAAGTTGATGACCTGCTGATATTTGTGTCAGATTTTGACATTTATATATCTATATATAGTTCACTATATACTGTATAGTTCTGAAAACTGCAGACTTTCCTGAACTGAAAATATTTTCCTCTTTCACAAATACAGACTTTATTTGTTAAACTGGCTCCCCACCTTTGCAGGGTAGCCTAGACATTTCCACATAGTTTTTGGTGAAAATATATTTATTGTTTTTTTTTCTCCACTGCAAATCTGTAACACCTAAGCATGCTGTCCCACTGCCTTGTTCCCCCCGAATCCGTCCTCTCCAGCATCACTTCCCACACTTACTCTCTCTCTCTCCCTCTCTCCAAGTGCTACAGTCTGAAGGTTCAGTTCATTTATATTACACAGATGTTCTTAATACAGCCTATGCTACTATACCGTTTGACTCCTCCCTGTCTCCTTCCTTGTACTGGTACTCAGTACACTGTCTGGTTCAGTGTTTTAAAGGCTACTCTGACATCCATATTTAGAGAGTTAGGTTAACCTAATTGTTCTCAAGCCGTATTGGTGAATGTACTGGACATTGACATGCATGTCTTTGCCAGTGTAAAAGTTGGGGGAAGTCAGTAAGGGTGGGGGATAAAGCCAGTGTATAAACTTTATTTGTTCATGTATTGAAATGTAATTTCAGGTCATCAGCTCCTAATCCAATCACTCTGTTTTATTTTGTTTTTAGAAATTAGAACATTAGTAAATTGCTAGATGAAATAGTGAAATTTCAGTTTTTGGACTGGAATGGAGTTGATTTAGGCGGCTTGTGGGGATACATAGAATTTATGTAATTTCTAACATTTTAGAAAATGTACAAATTCATAAGAGCCCCTGAAGCATTTGTTTTTACCTTAACTCCATGTTTAGCAAATTTTCTAATGGAAAAATATAGCTCACTGCTGTTCGTATTTAAACGTGCTGTGAAACTAGCTGGGTAGTTAGTGATTTTACTTAACACAGGTTAGCTAAATTACGTAACATTCAGTAATGTCAGCTAGCTAAAAAAAAAAAACAACTTTCCATCGCCTCCCACTTCTTATACAGAACGGTCACAATTGAGAAATACTTACATATTGTAATACCGTAACATTTTAGTAGCAAATACATGATCATATATATATTTGTATTTATTTGTGTGTTTAGGTTTCTCATGGTAAACCAGCCACCACTAGTAATCAGTACTTTTAAGTGCAAAATAAGCTTTGCTAAGGGTGTTACACGAACACTGGACGAACCCACCCCTTGATGAACTATATCAAGTTTAAGATTTAACTATAATAAAAATGAATAAAGCATGCCTGTGTAGGGACTAACATTAAACATCAGATGGCTGTATTTTATTAATTCTAAATCTTCTCCTTTCTACTACCTGTGACAGTTTATGATACAGTATACAGGTCTATACTGTATTGATTTGCTGTGTGGAAACCTCACTGTGTGCATATGTTTCTGCTCCTTATTGCATTACATTTACCAGACAGCATTTATCTTGCATGTTTACCAGGTCTGATAACTTGGTGCCAAGTCAACATGAACTTTTTCCCCCTCATTCAAGTTCACCTTACACTGGCCATGGCCCAGGGTTTACTAGAGTTCAGCTTATAATATCATAAAGATCATAGTTTAGAGAAATGATGGATTAGTGATGAAGTGAAATGGTTGATAACGATGTCTATTGTAAGAGTATAGATAGAATTGGGCAAAGCTGATTTATTTCTGTTTGCTGAATTTGTTGCAGGATGGAAAGCGCATGTTTGGTACTTACTTCAGAGTCGGATTTTATGGTTCTAAATTTGGTGACTTGGACGAGCAGGAGTTTGTGTACAAAGAGCCGGCCATCACCAAGCTGGCTGAAATCTCACATCGGCTTGAGGTACATTTATCGCTGGAAGCTCCTCGGTTATCTCTGTGTTCTCTTTAATGGGTGCGTGACCTGTTCGTTTCATATAGGTTCACAAACTCAGGGTTGCGACCCCACTTGCAGTTGCCTGAGATGTGGCTGGAGGTGGGAATTTTTTTTCCAGCTGTTATTTATAATGTAGAAAACCACATATGAATTTGATTTATGGAATATTTTGTAATAATTGTGATCTTACACAAAAGTAATGCATGTTTATAATCTTCAGTGTGTGAAGGCCACTATGCTGGCGATATAAAATGGTCTCGTGAAAATACTACGTGAAATGCAAAGCGTGAACCAGAGTAACCCGACAAACCCAGCCATTTGCTGGCGCTTATTTATGGGACGCAGGGTTTAGTGCTCTTGTATGCATCAAATCAAAGTAGTGATCTAGGTTGGATGGAACAGTCAGGGTGAAGTGAGCACTTTTGACTAAATCTCCTGAGCTTGATGAGCTGTATTGCGGTGCACAATCCCAGTCCTCTCATTACAGGCAGTAAGTGCAGAGCGCCTGCGGTTGTGGACCCTTCCACACAATGATTCTTAAAAATATTGTTAAATGTTCAAATATAAAGAACCCATGTTCCATCTTTCCTTCTTTGATGTATAACAATGTTTAAATAAAGTTAGCTATCATTTTCAGGATTGTGCGCTTATTTTCGTTAATGTGCTGTGAATGCTGGCAAGAATGTTGGGCGCTTATAATGAGGTTACTGGTCAAAGAGGTTTTAAGAAGCCCTGTATTACACTGTCCCATAGACTTTGTTCTCATTTTTAGGGTTTCTATGGGGAGAGATTTGGGGAGGATCAAGTAGAAGTCATTAAGGACTCGAATCCAGTGGACAAATGTAAACTGGATCCAAATAAGGTATGTTTGTCGTGTGTATCAATACCTTTATGGTCAAGGAAACAGTAGCATTATTATACAGCTGAGTGCAGATGTTTGCATACCCTTAGGACCTGTGTATCCACTGAACAGCCTTTGCATCACTCTCCTGTTAACACTTACATAAGTGTGCTATAACTAGGCTAGATGTCATACACTGTCTTCTTCAAATCAGGTGTAATGACTGACACAAAACCTAGACTTTTGGCTCTTTTTAAACTATTAGCTAAACTATTTTAAACTATTTTGACGTCCAGTGGGATCAATGAAAGCCTGTCGAAAGCCTCCTCATACATGTCCTTTAATAGGGGAGTTAATTCTTAACAATAACATTTAAAGAATTCGGCTGTAACCCCGTCAGGTCCTGGAGCCTTTCCTA
This sequence comes from Pangasius djambal, assembly GCA_022985145.1. NCBI lineage: Eukaryota > Metazoa > Chordata > Actinopteri > Siluriformes > Pangasiidae > Pangasius > Pangasius djambal. The sequence continues at coordinate 21,879,097 of CM040976.1, forward strand.
TTGGAAGATTTATCATCACTTCTTTTATTTCATCCTCTGTTATGGGAGAGACCAAGAGCTCACGTTGATTCTCATTAAGAATGGGAATATTAAGTCCTCTGAGGAAGTTTATTTCTACATCAAAAGAGCTGCTGCAAGAAGCATAAAGATTCAGGTAGAGCTCCCTGAATGCAGCATTTATATCCACGGCTTTTGTCACAAGGCATCAGGGGATTGAATAACACATACTGAGGCAGAGGGTCGTCTGTGTAATATATCTAACCAACATCTTCCCTGCTTCATCTCTGGACTAAAAGGATTTTTGTTTTATTCTAAATGAAGGGTGCCAATAATTCTAGAGTGCACTGTATATTTGTGCATATACATATGCAAACGTACATGCGAAATGACTGATGCGTTTGTTCCAGGCTTTCATTCAGATCACTTATGTGGAACCGTACTTCGACACATACGAGATGAAGGACCGCATCACGTATTTTGACAAGAACTACAACCTGCGCCGCTTTGTTTACTGCACGCCGTTCACGCTAGATGGCCGCGCACACGGAGACCTGCATGAGCAGTACAAACGCAAGACCATTCTCACCACCAGCCACGCCTTTCCCTACATTAAAACCCGCATCAACATCATTCACAAGGAGGAGGTAGAACCTGAGTACAGCCCTGCTGTCTGTCCTATAGAACCCTGTCACATACAGGTTTATGTTTCATTCCTTTCCTTCTCCGTTGCGCTCAGATCATCTCCATGCCCATTGAGGTGGCCATTGAGGACATGCAGAAGAAGACACAGGAACTGGCCTTCGCTACTCACCAGGATCCAGCTGATGCCAAGATGTTACAGATGGTGCTGCAGGGGTCTGTAGGCACCACAGTCAACCAGGTGATTTTCCATCCAATCAAAACAGTGTGTGTTTAGTAAGCTCTACCAGTGGGGGGAAATACAACTACTACTACTACTCTGAATAGTCCTTGTGCATGTCACTGAAACATGGGGATGGGGACGGTCAAAACTGGATTGACAATATACATAAATGTATAATACAGTTTACTTAAAAAAATGACATGACCATTCCCCATGAGGGAGTAATGAGTATTATTACTGTACATACACTTCACTCTGCATAATCATAAACACTGTAAAATATGATGATTATAAATAAAGTTTAACACAGTGCAAGTACATCTCATTGCAGAACAGAGAGTCCATGGGGTGAAGTTGGACCTGATCTAGCTCCGTCTACCCGGACAGAGTTGAGCCAAAGGTCCAGGGGGTGGAGGCAACTCAGCGTGTTGTTTCGTGTTGCACAACTTGGTCTGGGTTAGGGGTAGGGGGTTAGGGGTTAGGTTTATAGGGGCAGTCAAATCTGATCCAGCTCCACCCCTGGACTTTTGGTTCTGCGGTGAAGGATCTCTCGTACAACGTAGTTTACACTTCACTCACATGCGCAATGAGAAATGAAATAACAGCAAGGCAGACGGGGTGGCATCGTGTCAAACTGCTGTGGATTAAGAAGAATAAAACCAGTCAGGATGTGCCGTTATTGGAAAATAATCAACTTCGTGGTAGAGCAGTAACTCACTTTGGGCCAAATCTCACATCCTGTCATTGTTTATTTTCTTATAACAGCACACCCAGCTGTGATGTACTGACTTTATGTGCATTTTATCCAGGGTCCACTTGAGGTCGCTCAGGTCTTCCTGTCTGAAATTCCAAGTGATCCTAAACTCTACAGACACCACAACAAGCTGAGACTCTGCTTTAAAGACTTCACCAAGCGGTATAAAGCCTAAATCTCTGGCGTTAATCGAACTTTATTTTCTACAGAATCAATCCAGAGAACAAATGCATCTACTGAGGGTTTTTTTTGTGTAATTTAAACCCCATCGTTCTATCTGTTCATTCTTAGGTGTGAAGACGCCCTCCGCAAAAATAAGAGTTTGATAGGTCCTGACCAAAAGGAATATCAGCGGGAGCTGGAGAGAAATTACCACAGGCTGAAGGAAGCTCTTCAGCCACTCATTAACAGGAAGATCCCGCAGCTCTACAAACCTGTGCTCCAGGTCAACTCTCACAGGTTAGAGAGCCAAACCTACGAATATTTAAGACTTGTTGAAGAAAGCGGAAAGTGTAATATTAGACTGGGGGGGGGATTCCATATCTCAGCCAATTTCAGTTTGAACAGTTTGATGCTAAGTCAGGGTGTAAAGTCTGTCTCGAGGCACGAAAATGGCGATATGTTGCTAGTTTAACAAAAGTGCTGCATTGATTTTGAGTAAAGTGATCAGAGGTCAAAGCAGTCCAACTGTCAGACAGTTTTAAGCCTCTGCAGTAACATTATCTGACATCTAGAGGAAACAGTACATCAGTAATTTAAGGTTTGATTTCATGCTTGATGAGAGACGGAAGTGTGGAAGGAAGGATCTAATCAGCCATAGTATACCATGGAGAACTCACTGCCAGTCAGACCAGAACGTGGGGCAGCCTGGGAAAACCTTTCACATGGCTCCATTTTCTACTGTATATAGTTCTGAAAACTGCAGCCATTGCTCAACTGAACTTAGTGTACATTTATGAATTTTAAAGCTAGTTCTCCAAAAGTGAAGACAAATTTGCCTTTAATTGCAATTCATTCCAATTCAAAACAAATTTTTAAAGAATTCTGAGTTTACAGTAGGAAGTGAGTGCTCACTTTGACTATCAGCATCATGCACATCCATCTCCGTCTCATCACCCGAGGTCAAAAATACATCTCGACATTTACACACGAGCCTCAGCAGCGTCTCTTCACTCATCGGTGGAGAAATAATCACTGATTCATTCAGTTCGGTTGGCTACATTTCTTGTTATTGTCTTTTTGTGAGGTCATTTAAGCATTTGAAATCTTCGTCTGTTGTTACCTGAACAAAGTATGTAAGCACTCTTCTCTGGTGCCGATATAATCGCGCAGGAGCATCGCCGATATTTTGAGTCAATATCCGATTACACTAAACCTTTCAGTAGGACACACAGCTGTCCAAAGACTGGAGCAAATTGTGAAATTCACTGTGTGAGGAAATCACCCTTAGCTAGCAAGATTTTAGGCTTTATACTGTTTTTAGGCTTCAGACTGTTTTTAAAAAAAAAAAAATTTATAACCACTGCGTGTGTTAAACTGTCTCCTTAAACAACATGATCTTTGCAGGCAGAAAGCCAAGGTTAGAAAGTAGCCTAAATAAAATCATGCATATCATTGGCAAAAAAATCAGTTTTGGTCACTTTTTGTCATTTTTAGCTATTTTCCAGATTTTAGCCACAGCGACATCCGACTGGTTTTCCCAGACCGCCACGCACATTTCATTTTCCAGCAAGCATTTCCATTGCATTAATCAAACTTCATTCTTCTTCTTTATTCCCCACTCTCAACAGTGGAGAAGAAATCATTTGAGATGTCACTTGATGATTAATTTAGTTTGTAGATGAACTCTTGACTTGATAAATGCAGATATTTACATAAGAGGTCACGAACGTCTACACTGCGTTTCTGATTATTGTTTTTGTTTTGCCAATTTGCCAAGCAGCAAACGGACAGCTTGACAAGGTAGAACATCCAAATGAACTTTGTCGTATTTATAGTAATTTAGGTGGGAATTATGACTAAATGGACCTACAGCAATATTTAATAATGCAAGCCATCATCAAGCCTTTACAGAACAGATTTTGTCCTGATCTAAAACACATTTATCCTTTTTTTTTTTTTTTTTCTCTCCAGAGACTCCTTTAGCAGAATGAGCCTCCGTAAGCTTGATATGTGAGGAAGACGAGACGATGAAAAGAACGGCATTTTATTTATTTGCTTGTAAATATTCAACACTTCTTGGAAAAAAAAAAATCAGTGTTTTTGCCAGAATGGAGAAAGCTAAAATAAGTGTTATGGTAGTGTCATTCCACTTTTGTATGGGTTTACAGAGACGACCTGTTACACTCTTTCAGCCTGTGTCAAAACTCTATTTAAATATTGTGTGCACTTTTTTATTACCGTGTCCTCAAGCATTTTATCACAAATGGTACGACTCTGAAAGTTTACTATTTAATCCGAATGAAAAGCAAGCAAAAAATGTACCATTATTTATCATGGATTTTTTTTTTCCATTTTTTTTTTGTTACATTTGTTTAAAGTTATTGAAATGTTTTAAACATTTGAATAATTTTATGTAGCTTTTGTTTACCTTGAATATTTTACTAAATAAATATTTTAATGCACAATCAAATAGATTGGTTAATTGGAATAAGAGTACAGGTTGACTTTTAATATGTTGGTGTTTAATGGGTGTACAAGAGACTACAAAAAGGCACAAATGTAGAAAAGTCAAAGGAATTCACACGTACAGCATTTGCCCTGAATATAATCTAACTGCCTTTTCTGTAGTCACTTCTCCATAAGGAAAAAATAAAGTCTGAAGTTATTGCTTATAGGTAAGCATGGCTTTAGCTTTGACCCCAGTGAACACGGGGGAGAACAGGGACTTATTTCATCATGCAGCTCCGCCGTTCTTTAACTATTTACACATCCCTACCATTTTAGATCTGATCTCATGTCTGACTCAAATGTAGCTTATTTCAGGAATGAGCTAATGGATAGCGCTAGCGCTGAATAACAAGACCCAGATCTCACAACATTGAAGTGGCAAAGTGGAAAAGTTTTCACTGGACTGAGGTACAGTAGGATTAAAAACTACAAAAATATGGTTCTCTCTATTCCTGCAGTTACCTACAGACAACATGAACAAGCCCTGAACTGCTTAAACTATACTCACATCTGTGTGCAAATGGCTCATCTCTGCCGAGAGCTCATAGCTGGAGTTCGTCACTTCTGTTCTGGCTTTAAAAATAAAAAAAAATCACTGGGACTGTGTTATACTATATATATACACTATACTGTAGCATATTTACACCCTAAATGGAACATCCTCCTACAAATAATCTGAAGCTGTACATCAAGAATAAAATGAAAATTTAGAAGAGTATCCTTTAAAAAAAAAAAAAAAAAAA
>CM040976.1:21884225-21894288 GCA_022985145.1 Pangasius djambal
ACAAAACATTTGACAAGAGGAAAAAAATAAATCACATATACAGGCACAAATGCAGCATTGGGCAAACTCGTGTGTGTGTATATAAATAAAACATATCAGCTGTTTAAGGAATACTCGAGCATTTTTAAAACAGAATGGCCATCTGTGTTTGAAGCACGTGTGTGATTACCACAGTCAAGAGTTTTATGGGACTGGGACTGGTAGCACACACACATCTACTTGTGGAGCTGGCTAGCTAATAAATTTATGATCTGTCCACTCTGTCACTACAGTGACCATGCTGAAATGCTTGGCTGTGGTAATGACGCACGCTTCACATATGGCAGACAGAGATTAATTTCTCATCCCTGGAGTATTCCTTTTAACCTTAACCTCGTCTTTAGCTTGTTTCTTCTGCAACCATGACAAGCAAATTCTTTCTAAATGTTGGATGTGGTCCAGTTGCCATTCAGTTCATTTCTCCTGAGACCTTCCTGTAGAAGAGGAGGTAAGGTGTGGAGGTGGAACAGGTCTCAGGAGAACACGCACGTAGGAACTCTTCTTCCTCAAACAGCCTCACCTCCGAGTCATCAAACAGCATCCACTTCCCTTCATAGGCCAGAAGGTGCTGTAAAGCCATGTCCAAGCTCACCTGACTCTCTTCTTTCATGACATCTCCTTCTTCATCCCTTTCCTTCTTCACCGCTCCGTTCTTCGCAGGAGAACTGGCGTAAGTGGCCACGTTAGCAGGTTTCTCTGAAGCGGCCTGCTTGCTGGTGCTGATCTCGTAGCTTGAGATGCTTCTCTGGCCTCCCAGTAGACTGACCCCTTCTGTAGACCTCTTTGCTCCGGCTTTGCCTGACAAACTCGTTCCGTTAGTCATAGTCTTCACTTTGGAGCTTAAGCTGAAGGACACCTCACCATCATCATAGTCAGGTGAAGAAACCTCTTCCTTCTTCAGTGGTTTTGTCTCTCCTTCTTCCTCTTTCTGACTCTCCTCCTGAGGCTGGAGCTCGAGCTTGGTGCGGCAGAGGTCCATCATGTGGATGTAGGTGGTGTAATGGCCGCTGCTGATGGTCACTCCGCTGTGCATGACCACAGCGAAGAGTCTGTAATGGTGCTTCTGGTGGGAAGCAGAGGGTCGTGTGCTCCATTCCTCCAAGGAGAGTTTGAGAGGAGTGAGGAGAGGTGTGTTCACCTTGGACAGTCCAGCATATGGGTCCATCCTGTCCAAAAAACATGAAGTAAATTATTTTGTTAGCAGCATTTAGTTTTCAGAGGATGCACTGCACTACAAAGGGAATGTAATCAGCTATTTAAGGAATAAAACATATGTGCTGTTATAGAAAAATAAATCAGCAACAGGGTGCTATAATGCACTACCACCCCACATTTGATTATCTTCCTTTAACAGCTGCCACTACTGCCTGAGCTGCTGCTGTAGAAAATTAATCAATACCTGACCAATCAGATCTGAGAAAATCAGCAGTGTTGTAGAATAAATAAATGGGATTTTAACTCATTTAAAACAGCTTATCTAGATATTACAATCTTTACCTGGAAAAAATGAATATACTTTAATAATTATAATGATGCAATTTAAGAAACTCACTCGGAGCCACTGGCTGCAAAACACTTGAGGTGAATGGTGACAACGTCAGGGGTCTTGTCGAACAGAAGACTCCTCTCCGCCTCAGTGTAGTGGTGGCAGGTCTCACAGAAATATTTATCCTGACCGACGATCCGCTCCACTGACGCAAACTGAGAGATGGCCCACCTCAGAGTCTTCTGTTCTGGCTTAGGATCTGGGGAAACTGAGAAAATCAAAGGAAACCTTGAGCATAGACTGAAACTAAGCTGCAAAAAAATGAGCCAAAATGTATGAAAATGTACTGAATGTAGTCTTTCATTCAGTTTATAAGCACATAACTGAAAGAACACAATGGACGTTTGGTTTCTATGAAACAACACCATCTTAAACAATCCTTTTTTTTAACCGAAAAAAGCATCTCCACTATCTCACATTTATCTGAATGCACTCACTCCCTGAACTGGCCTCTGAGCAGCTGGTCTCATCCTCTTGCACTGGTACACTTATGTCCTGGAAGTCCTCTCTCCTCTCAGTGTAGCACTCGCACTCCAGGCAGCGCGTCCTCAGCACCAGCTGACCCTGGAACAGCTGCTTCAGCATATCCAAGCCCTGGAGTTCTGCTTATGAGAAAAGTTGGGGCGTGTTTTTAAAAAAAAAAAAAAAAAAAAAAAAAAAAAAAAAACACAAGTCCATAAAGCTCTCAGGGAATATTACAGTTACACAGCTTTATCACATGGAAAATTGCTTTAAAAAATCTTAAGTATATGGTGCTAACTGCTACTGAAATGCCCACACCCATTAGAGATTAGCTGCCACCTTAAATTACACAGTAAACACACAGAAGCAGCTACCTGTAAGATAAGATTAGTATTTAACTCCTCATAAGAGATAATAAGAGTCTTCAGGTTCTCCAACAGCCTGTTTATAGTGTGTAGTTACCTTCTGTTTTCGGTGCAGTTTGATTTTGTACGGTCTTCTCACTTTTGGGAGTGGCTTTACCCTGGAGCTGCTCACTGCTGCCCGTGTCCTGGTCCTTGCTCTCTGCTCTGTCTCCCACATGACAGCTGATTCGACCCGTGCTGCGGAATTTGGAGAAAATACTGGGCTGCTTCCCTGAAGGTTTCAGCCAGTTCAGTTTTGCCCTCTTCTTCCTTTTATTCGCCTCCTTTGCAGTTCCTTCACTCTTCTCTTCCTCTGCGTTACTTCCTCCCTCTTTCTTCTCCTTGTCCTTCTCTGCCACATCCCTCTGGTCACTGACAGAATTTCCAGCCACATCACTGGAGGATTTTCTCTTTGAGCGGGTGAACGGTCTGCTCTCCTCATCATTGTGCTTGGGTTTGCTCTGAGACTTGGGCTTCTTCTTGGCATTGCCCACTTCTGTATCACTCTTCCTTTTCCCACTAAGCTGTCCATCAGAGCTCTCCTCTTCCTCTTGGGTAGGTGTGTTCCCATCTGTTGTCCCACCTCTTGTGATGCACTCACTCTCTCCTGGTTTTTCATCTGGGTTGGTTCTAAGTTCTTTCTTGATGGTGTCACAGGCCTCCTGGATATATGCGAGGATGCACTGCAGTACCTCCTGGGCATCATGCTGCAGATAGCCCTCATACATAGGATTCAGTTGTCTGCATGTGTACAAAATGCAGTATAAGTATAGTTTTATCAGTTCGTACACGAAATTATCACATTCAGTTCCTGGGTGTGTGTCTGTACATTAGGTTTTGTGAATTGTAAAATTCTGAAGGACAAAAGACAAAAACACACCAGTCAGCCATAACATTAAAACCACTGAGAGGTGACGTGAATAACATTGATTATCTCATTACAATGGCACCTGTCCAGGGGAGAGAGATATATCAGGCACCAAGTGAACAGTCTGTTCTTGAAGTTGATGTGTTGGAAGCAGGAAATGCATCGCATGCTGCTGCGTATGGGGCTGCGTAGCTGCAGACCGGTCAGAGTGCCCATGCTGACCCCTGTCCACCAGCGAAAGCACCTACAATGGGCACGTGAGCATCAGAACTGGACCATGGAGCAATGGAAGAAGCTGGCCTGGTCTGAGTAATCACACTTTCTATTACATCATTTGGACAGCCGAGTACATGTGCCTCGCTTATCTGGGGAAGAAATAGCACCATGATGCACTATGGGAAGAAGGCGAGCTGGCGGAGGAAGTGTGATGCTCTGGGTAGGGTTCTGCTGGGAAACCTTAGGTCCTGCCATTGATGTGGATGTTACTTTGACACGTACCACCTACCTAAATAATATTGCAGACCAAGTACACCCCTTCATGGCAACGGTATTCCCTAATGGCAGTGGCCTCTTTCAGCAGGATAATGTGCCCTGCCACACTACAAAAATGAAATATTAGGCAGGTGGTTTTGTGTTATGGCTGATCGCTGTGTATCACATCAAATTCTAAAAGCACTGACACCTGACAACACTCAGAAAAGTCTATCATGATGCAATGACATCAGAATATTGATATAATCGTCATATCACCCAGACCAATGACACATAAAGAATCAGCACTGTAAATGTTCCAGTAGTACCTGAGTGTGTTGAGTATTCTGCGTGGGGGTGTAGCCAGCTCTCCTTCGTTATATTTGTCTGGGTTAAACAGGAAACCGGACTGCAGCTGCTCCACTGAAGATATTAAACTCTGGAAGCTGTGCAGTAATTCCATGTGAACAGGCATCGAGTCTTCAGACGAGTCTCCCTGCTCAGGGCAGAGGACAAATGTTAGAAACGGTGGGGAAGAGACATGACCGAGGAAGCCAGTCATGTTCCACTCAAAAGAAAGAAAAAAAAATCACAATTGTAAACTGCACTTTATCACCACCTTTAAAATCAACAGAATATAGGCTTTTTTTTCTTTCACATATTTTCAAAATTAAACTGTGTTACATTAAAATATTGTCTATTTCCTTCTTCACCTTACATAAAAATAAGACTACACTGCATTAAGTGAGCTGTATTACGAGATCAACATTAGGGCTGTTTAAATACTCAATTATAATCAAATACTTGATTATAAAAATTCCTTGATGAAAATTTAATGTAATCAAATATTGAAAATATTGAGTGAGTATGTTTAAACCGAGGTTTTTATACAGTGTTTTCACACATTCCCATCGTGAGCTGCTTTAAGGTTTTTTTTTTCTTTTTCTTTTTAAAACAGACTACACTTTCAGGAAGCAGCTTTGGACCACGGAATGCACACGGAAAGTTCTGCATGCGACAAGGAAATATTTTATTGTTTACACTTTATTGTTTAGTATTTTATTATTTATACACACACACAAAAAAGTTAATTATCTGTGGAAGTAGGTTTTAAGATGCCATATGATATTATCTACTCAATTATTAATCAAAGGAAACAGTCAACTAATCGATTATCAAATTAATCAATAATGACAGCCCTTATCAACAGAGAACTAATAGATTAATAAGCCTAGAAAGTGCATTCCTAGCAAGTGAAAATCAGAGCCAATTAAACTATTTTCAATTCAATTCCGTTGTATTTGTATAGCATTTCCCCCCAAGTCAGAGGCAATGGTGGCAAGGGAAAAACCCTGAGAGGAACCAGACTCCAAAGGGATCCTCTTCTGGGTGACAAGGAATTACTGAACTAGTGTCTGAACCTTCGCTACACACACCAATCAATTAGTCAATTATGTCTAATTAACCTTAATAACACCTTAATTATTCTCAGTATTAAGGACTCCTTTTCATTGGAATGAATAACAAAACGTTATTAAAATCCTGAAATGCACACAAACCTCTTCACTTTTGGCACCATCTTCTTTCTGTTTGTCCTTTAACTTGGACAACTGATACAACGACTTAACAGCATCTTTAAAACCAGGGCAATAATACAGGACCTGTAATATTAAAAAAACGTCATTAGTAATGGTAAGTGATTATGAAAGACAATAAACAGCAATAAGATAATACCACTACTACACAATGGTAAACCAGTCAATACTTTTCTTGGTGCACAACAAAAGTCTTTGTGATACTAAAGATCTCACCTACTTGGAATTTAGCAATAGTATATTCATGAATCTCTAACAACAATGCAATTATACCTAAAAGTTATAAAACTGTGTAGGTATGTCAGATCACATAATGACTGACAGTGGCATTTCCCTGGCATCGTAAAGAACTTGAGAAGAGAATGTAGGAATGAGGAGTGGCACTTTCACGATGCTTTTGTTTTTACACGAGTCATATGAATGTTGCACAAGTTGGTGTACTTTGTACATACACTCACCAAGCACTTTATTATGAACACCTGTACACCTACACATTCATGCAATTATCTCATCAGCCAATCATGTGGCAGCAGAACAATGCTTAAAATCATGCAGATACGGGTCAGCAGCTTCAGGAAATGTTCACAAAAATGATTAGTGATTTTGACTGTGGCTGATCTCCTGGGATTTTCACACACAACAGTCTCTAGAATTTACTCAGAATGGTACAATAAAGAGAAAGCAGTTCTGCAGACAGAAACGTCTCGTTGATGAGAGAGGTCAGCAGAGAACGGCAAGGCTCAAGCTGACAGAAAGGCTACAGTAGGTCAGAACCACTCTGCACAATTGTGGTGAGCAGAAAAGTGTCTAATATGCATGATACGTTGAACCTTGAGGTGGATGGGCTACAACATAAGAAGACCACGTCTGGTTCCACTCTGGTCAGCCAAGAACTGAAGACTGGAAAAACGTAGCCTGGTCTGATGAGCCTTGGTCGAGTTCTGCTGAGCCACACAGACGGTAGGGTCATAATTCGGTGCCAACAGAATGAATCCATGGACCCACCCGGCATCAACAGTTCAGGCTTGTGGAGGTGGTGTAATGGTGTGGGGAATGTTTTTCGTGGCACATTTTAGAACCGTTAATTCCAATCAATCATCACTTGAATACCACAGCCTATTTGAGTATTATTGCTGACCACGTGCATCCCTTCGTGGCCACAATTTACCCATCTTCTAATGGCCAATTCCAGCACAATAATGCACCAAGCAAAAAGTCGTCTCAGACTGGTTTCATGACCATGACAATGAGTTCAGTGTTCTTCAGTGGCTTTCCCAGTCACCGGATCTGAATCCAATAGAAGACCTTTGGGATGTGGTAGAACTGTGGTAGGTGTTACACTGCCCTGCAATGCAGCTTAAAGAGCAGTTAAAAAAGATGCGGTTGGCTGGCTTCATGCGTCTCAATGAAAGCAAGTGTTAGCCTTCACCCTTCCCAGTTAGCAGCTGTCTTATGATAAAGGAGAGCTGGGTGGTATTTGTGAATATCTGAATATTTCCTAAAAGAACTTGAATACAAAATGGCTTCCTGTTCACTATACATACTCATTACACAATGTTATTACATAACATTCACAGTGCACATCATACTGTATATCCAACATAATTATATTTGTATATTGAACTGGTTCTGAATGTATGGTGAAGATGAGCCATGTGTGTCATATTTTATGCCATGTTACAGGTGATCGATTAAGGCGAGGTCATCTGCAATGAGTATGTCTACAGTCCTCCCTGTCCTGTCTTCATTCTGATTTTCATTCATCTTGTACTTGCAAATTTGAGATGAAGAAGCACCGAATGACCAGAAAAATAACAACTCACTCAAATATGGCTTGAATCTGAATAGAAAGAATGTGCTTTCAATAGCCTAAGTAACAAACCCACATTTGAATGGTGCATACCTGAAGGATGCTGTTAAGGTAGCAGGTGTTTCCCAGATTGTTAAGGCCAACAAATGGTACAAGGCTCTCTCTTTTTCCACAAGGAAGAGATGAGGGACAAGGAGCTGGCACAACCTGATCACAGCTGCAGAGACAAAATCATTATAGTTCTGCAAACTTGTATGTAAAAAAGATAAAGGAAAACTCCACCCGGAAACACATTAAGTGTCTTACACTGAAGTATTTATGACATTTTTAGTGTGTTTAGGTTCTTGTGCTAATTTGTTGGTTAGTGCTGTACTTTCATTATTCCCCTGAGAACTTGTGTGAGGTACTGATGTCACACGGGGACATTGCTGGTGCAGTTACAATTGTGTTTCACAGAAGAGAAATTCCAACAATCTCTAACATAAGGCATAACAGTCAGGATTCACTGTTAGCTCCTGAAAAACAAACAACAAGAGCTTCTGGCCTCGCTGTTTTCATCCAGGTTCAGTGCATACGTTTACATGCACATCAAATTACGTTTAAGGTCTATATTCGGGTTGCATCCATATTCAGAATACAATGTTTATATGTTTATATGTTTACAGGCATCAGAATATTCTTGTATACATGGCTGTTGTAAGTATGCCCAAGTTGCCATTCCTAATTTTCAAGATTATTACCCGTCACACCGTATGAGGTGATCCCAATAATATCTTAGCTGAATTCAGTAACATGTTCTCCATGTCAGACTATAAGATAAAGGTCTATCCTCTAATGTCCACTATCGTCTAAAATCACAAGTCTGCACACATCAACAATCGGCTCGATCCTGGCTCATGAAGAAAATGGAGTTGCATAAAGAAACATTCTTCAAAAGTGAGTTTGAGGTAATAAAGATATGTTTCTGTCCCTATCTGCTCCAGGAACGCTGTATCTTAGCTGACCTGCGCTCTGACCCCAACTTCCTAACAAGCTGGGATATGCAAGCGTATGTGACAAAGGTTTCATCTTCTTCAGTCACTAAATCATTCTCCGATATTCATGTCTCATTATGCGTTCTAAGACTGCACCAAACCAAAGAATTATTTTACAATGTGTTATATTGACTGTGACAGAACACCAGGCCAGCGTAAACCCAGCCCTGGGGGACTGATGAGCTGCTGCACTGGTCTGTTTAAGTGAAGCTGAAAGAAGGGCGCCATTATCATTATCAGTACTCATATGGCATTGTGTGTAAAGCAGGAAATGTAGGACTGTTCACCCAAACAAGTGAAAACAAGTTTAAACAAGAATAAATAAATAAAAGAAAGAATGAATGAATGAATGAATGAATCCTGGACGCAGGTGTCACTTCTAAGCATTAATCTGCAAGTGGTTCAGGGTGTTTTGTCTTCACTGTACTGTGCACTAGCTGAGTGCAGGGTTTGAGATCTCCCACCTTGTGGTGTGAGCTGGTTCTGCAGAGCTGGCTTCCTCAGCCTGAGGCTCACTGAAGTCGAGCGCGCGCTTGGTTTCTTTCCTCTGCAGGAACTTTAGAGACAGGCGGTTTTTCCTGACTGGACTCCCCACACCTACTGCAGCTCCCTCACTCTGCACACCTGGCATTTTACTGATATCCGACAAGCAAGCCTTCAACACACACACACACACACACAAACACACACACACAGAGAGAGAGAGAGAGATCATCCTTAAAACACAATTCCATACTGTGTATGTGCACCAAACACTACTCCACCTAGTCTAACACTAATAACAACACTTTAAACTGAATTATTAACAGCTAGTCAGACAATACAGCACTTATTAACTCTTTTACGTTTTATTAACTCCAGAAAAGTTACAGAAATGATAAAGATGAAACATTCACACGCATCGACGGCTACATCCCAAATCGCTCCTTATCCAACACATAGTAGGCTACAGAGGGTGCGCGAGCCACTGCTTTTACTCCCTGTGTATCGCACTAATAGACGACAGTTTGTACTTGAGCCACAACACAGCTAGCCACGCTAGCATTAGCCGTAAGCCCTGCTACACGCTGCTCCTTCACTCCAGCGACCTGAGAGAGAGAGAGAAAGAGAGAGCACAGTGAAAAAGCGTTAAACACAAACCTCTAGTGACTCTTCCACACTACTTCGGTTACATCTTCATGAGAAATAGCCACTCTAGCTGTATCTCATTTCCGCGCGCTTTCACTGAAACGTAAAAAAACACCTTGACAACTTCGATGGCGCGATATCATTTCTCACACTCCTTTTCCGACTAGACACGCCTCCTTCGTTCTGATTGGCTCATAGTCATCTCTGTAATAGGCCGTCTACTAGAGTTGTGGATTATTATCCAATCATAATGCAGGGGTGGGATTTATCAGAATACGGGTAGGGAATAAAACACTCGTGTGAGGTAGAACTTGGCGCTTTTTTCCAAGGCAACACAACGAAGTGCTGTTTTTCGCCCGCGACAAGATGGATCTGGTTTAATTAGTTATTTGTATTATAAATTCGAACATAATCTTAAAAATCGACACGTATACCAAATACCCGGTATGTCTAATTCCTTAAAAATATACTACAAATCAACACGGGTCAACTGTGTTACAATATTACAGGCGAAATTTGGGACGATCCGCTGTGTCACGTGATCGGCTGGTCCTTTGTGTCTCACGCCGCCAGGTCCTGCAAGAGAATGATAAAAAGTAATGTGATGGTGAAGCGATGCTTCTGCGCGGTTTGAGGTTGTTGTCTTTGTATTGAATTTATTAATTCAATTCAATTCAGTTTATTTGTATAGCGCTTTTTACAATGT
>CM040976.1:21894388-21930024 GCA_022985145.1 Pangasius djambal
TTGTTAAATTATTCTTATAAATAAGTGCGACGCCTCCACCTCTACCGGTTAAACGAGGCTGATGGATGTAGCTATATGCAGGCGGACTAGCTTCGTTTAATGCTATATATTGATTTTGTTTAACCCAAGTTTCTGTTAAACATAACACGTCGTACTCCTGATCAGTGATTAGTTCATTAACTAATAGCGCTTTAGACGCTTATTTATTAGACATACAGAGTGCTCAGGTCGTGCAATAAATATTACAACACTTTTGCAACGGTTTGTCCTGATTATGATTTTGGATATTCATTGATTTCATTCACGTGACATACACTATGTGACCAAAAGTATGTGGACAGTTGACCCACCCATATGTGGTTCTTCCACGAACTGTTGCCCCAAAGCTGGAAGCACACAGTTGTCTAGAATGTATTTGTATCTTGTAGCATTACAATTTCCTTTCACTGGAACTCAAAGGCCCAAACGTGTTCCAGCATAACAGCGCCCCTGTGCACAAAGCGAGCGCCATGAAGACACGGTTTGCCAAAGTTGGAGTGGAAGAACTCGAGTGTCCTGCACAGAGCCCTGACCTCAACCCCACTGAACACCTTTGGGATGAACTGAAACACCGACTGCACCCCAGACCTCCACACATACACCATCAGTACCTGACCTCACTAATGCTCTTGTGGATGAATGACCAAAATCCCCACAGCCACACTCCAAAATCTAGAGGAAAGACTTCCCAGAAGAGTGGAGCTTATTATAGCAGCAAAGGGCGACTAAATCTATAATGCGATGTTCATAAAGCACATACAAGTGTGATGGTCAATTGTGCACAAACATTTGGCTATATAGTGTATTTTAATATACCAAGTTGGAACATACAACTGTTTTTACAATTACAAGTGGTAATGAAACAAACACATTAATATACATTAAAATTAAGCCAATCAACTTAAATACATTGTGAAGAGAAATAAGTAGAAATTTGCTTTCTTACTTATGTGTTTTTAAATCATTAGAATACATAAATAGAATACATTTTCAACTGGGATTTGTGCCACTCTATGTGAAATTTCCCAAACATTAAAAACAAATGAAATGTGTCTTAAAATAACAGAAAGTAGAATTAAAATGCAATGTGCAGATTTTACACCTTACCAAAGGCCAAACTCACTTCACTAACTGTGGGACAAGTCTGATGTCTACCAACACAAATGGAACAAAATCATGTAAAATTCTGTAACAAAAATATTATGCAGGAAATAAAAATCAAATACAAATAATACTAATATAAAATAAAATAAAAAACAATGTAATAAAATAAAATAATCCTTTTCAGCAGTTATGTCTGCTCTTTGGCCAGCAGAGGGACTCAACAACTGCATAGAAAAATTGAAGAGCTCACTGAGGAATTCTATTAAACCAGCCGGATTTTAGTTCAGATAATTTTCTGTTATTTCACCATATTTGCTTTGCATTTCAGCATGATGAACATTTGAGTTCTTTGAAAAGACCCCAGCCACACAATGCAACCTTATTGATATCCATTGATATCCAAACGGGCTAGCCATATGCTAACGTTAGGGGAACGTTCTGTGTTTGCTGGGCAATAAGGTTGCATTGTGTGGCTCGGGTCTTTTCAAAGAACTCAAAAAAATTTTTTTTTCGAGGAGACCAAATAATAACGTTACTATAACGTTCTCTGTAGGTTCTTTTTTGTAACCAAAAACTAACGTTCCCAGAACGTTGCAGGGAGGTTTTTGGGGTAACAACCTAAAGAGAACCTATACAGAATGTTCTGGGAACCAAAACTTGTTAGCTGGGTGTGCCTTTATTAGCTTGGATACTATGCTATTTTTATTAAATTATTGAAACCCTTGAATATTTGTACACTCGAGAAGTTCTAAATGCTTACAGGGGCGTTTAAAAATAATCTAAACCACCTTCATGTGTTTTATATCCCTTTCCAAAACCGTTACATTGGTTAATACGAGCTAAATAACACTTGGGCGTGGGAAGGGTTGTGCGCATGCGCGTTACCAGACAATACTGAAGCACGCGCGGTAGTGTGCACACAGATGTGGAAGAGACACACACGCCTTCTTTTTCTGCTCCCTAGTTTAAGCTTAACACTGAAGCTTTCTGTATGCTCTGTTGGAAGCAAAATAGCGGCTGAATGAAAAAAAATGTAGAGAAATACATTTTGTGCATGAATATAACTGACATGTCCTGGAATGTTTCATCCCCCTTCAGGAAGCATGCTGGTTTTTCAATCACTGCTAGCACTTTGTTTCAATAGCAGCATTGTTTTTAGTGATAGAAGGTGTCTTCAAGTTTCAGGATGATCACAGATCAGGCTTTGTTCCTTCCATATGGTGCATTTTTGCTGATTTCACGAATGCATTAAAAAAAGAGGCATTCATTTTCATTCCTTGCTGTTTTTCTCTCTTCAGTGTGTGTTTGTGTGTGTGTGTCTCAATTTTTAAGCAAGCAAGTGCTGGTATTGGGGTGGTGGTTGTCTAGTGTGTGTGTGTGTGTGTGTGTGTATATGCTTGCATGTATATATAGTGAACCCTCAAGCTGCTATTGGGTGAACACTAGGGGAGGAGGTGTGTTCAGTTTCACAGTATAGCACTTGTGTTATGGGAGCTCTCTGCCATCCCCCTTCATAGTCCTCAATAGCGAGTGTGCTGCAGCTCCGGATGCTGTGTGTGCATGAGGGGAAGAGAGGAGGGACTGTCACCGCTTCTCCCGGGTCTGCAGGTCTGCCTTGCCTCTGCAGTGGAGACGGGAAGAATCCCTCAGACACACAGGGAAGAAAGGTGAGATAAGGCATTGCTTTTCTGTCAGCTCCATCATTTGGCTGCTCTGCTATCTTGTAGCCTTTGGTGAATGCCTTTTCATTTTCCCTTGTCTGTCTCATTTTTTTTTCTCTTGTGGCAGCATGACTGTGTATAAGGTTAGCATATGAGACGAGGCAATCGGACAGACATCACTGAAGTCTTAGCTCTGCCATACCCCTCATATCCTTCTGCATATCTCATTTTTGTCTCATCGTTTTGTGGTTTGTTTTAACATGTTTTAGTCCACCCACCCTCCCTTTTCTCCATTGGGCTGCAGTAATATCATCCAGCTGGCTGTTCCTGAGCCAAGGGTCATCTGAGCCCTGAGCGGTGCATTTGATCAGGTTTTAGTGCAGCACTGCTTTCATTATGCTGGATTGCTTCATCTAGTGATGACACTCTTTACTGCTGCCCACAAAATGACAGAGAGCTTGTCCTGTTGGATCCAGAGCTTTACGGCGAGGAAATGAGGGAGCTGAGATTGCAATGCTCTCCTGAGGCAGGGGGAAACTGTAAAGGAGTTCCTGTGGGAGACTTATAGCTGTGTGATTCATGGCAACTTAGCAAGCTTTTTAATTATGACCTGAGAATTTGAAGAGCCTGTTTCAAATCAGTGCAATGATTTAGTGCAGAGCTTAATGATTTATGATTTATTTATGCTTTATGATTTATGAGCTTTATGTCTAATAAATTTATAACACTCAATGTACTGTACATATACAATGAAGATCGTCCACTTTGGAAATCTGAATGGAATATACCAGCAGTTTTCAACCTAATCTCTATCTAATGCACCTGTGACATAGGTGGAATTACGATGAAAACGAATTCATTTAAACACATTTCCCTGTATTGAGAAAAAAAGATGATATACAGTTCCAATGGAAGTCAAAGGTCAACATATTTTTGTATGTTTTCCTGAATGCAGTAGTCACAGGTATTTCAATCTTCATAATACATTCTTTCAGAGATATGAGGAACTTTTAACAAAATTGTGGTTCTAAGTGCTGTTTAATTCTCAATTCTGCAATACTGAAAGTAATGCTGGCTGTAATTCAAATCCCTGTGTCATTCACAGGTACTTGTATGGCAGACGTTCCAATTAATCAATGCCTAACAATAACTGGATATAAAATGTCTAATCATTGACACAGTGAGGTTTTCAGTAAGGAGGCAGTTAGTTGACATTTGGAAGGAGTCTCCAGTGTCAGTGCTTTGCCAAGTTATGTTTCTAACACTGCGTAAGACAGATGACTTTGCACTTTGTAGTTTCGCTATAACATGACACACTGAGGGTTTTTTTTATTATGTTTTCGGGTTGTCTGTCCGTGTGTCCATACATCCATCTGTGCATTCATCTGAGATTCTCTTTAGCGTGATATCTCGAGAACGAGTGGTTGAATGTTTATAAGGTTTATATGGAATTATCATTATAACCAGCAGATGAACTGATTAGAGTTCGGAATTGATCCAAACAGGGTCAAGGTCACAGCAAGGTGAAATGTCTGAAATAATATTTCTTCAATAGCTTTAAGGGTATGTGAGGCATACAAAATTAGTAAACAAATAAAGACTATTCTTCTTGGTGGCGGAGGCATCCCTGTCGACACCGTAAACCCGAGTTCTACTTATCTTATTAACTTCAAGAGAAAAGAGAAGCTAGTGAGAGAAGCACTGTTTATAGCTGTTATTATATTATACCAAGACATGCTGTTATAGGAAAATAGCTTTGGGGTGGTAATGGCCTTTCCCAAACCACCCCATCATTGATTGTTTTCCTATAACAGTACACCTAGTCATGTTTTATCTCTTACATAATGTAGACACAAACCAGGAAATGCATCCATTTTGGCCTTATCACATACAGTAGATATAAAAAGTCTACACAACCCCTTTTAAAATGGCAGGTTTTTGTGATGTAAAAAAAAATGAAACCAAGATAAATCATGTCAGAACTTTTTCCACCCTCAGCGTGAAATTACAGCATATAAAAAAATTAAGTGAAAAACAATCAGAAACATTTTAAGGAAAAATAGGAAACATAAAAAAATTACAATAACCTGGTTGCATAAGTGTGCATTAAGTGTGTATTTTCTCACCCTTTCTTGCAAAAACATTCGAGATCCATCAAATTGTGAGGGGACAGCCCACTTCAGGTCACCCCACAGATTTTCAGTTGGATTCAGGTATGGGCCCTGGCTAGGCCATTCAAAAACATTGATCTTCTTTTGGTTAAACCATGCCTTTGTTGATTTGGATGTATGCTTTGGGTCACTGTCGTGCTGAAAGGTGAAATTCCTTTTCATCTTCAGCTTCCTAGCAGACACCTGAAGGTTTTGCACCAAAAATCGACTGGTATGTGTAGCTATTCATGATTCCTTCCACCGAGATGAAAGTCCCAGTTCTGGCTGATGAAAAGCAGCCGTAATGCATGATGCTGCCACCACCATGCTTCACTGTAGGTATGGTGTTCTTTTGGTGATGTGTTTTTGTTTTTGTTTTTTTTTGCACCAGACATACCTTTTGGAATTGGTCTCATCAGACCATAACAGATTTTGCCACATAGTGATTTAGTTGAGCTTGGATGTTTTTTTTGTGAGACAGGGCTTCCGTCTAGCCACCCTACCCCATAGCCCAGATATGTGAAGAATATGAGAGATTGTTGTCACATGCAGAGAGTAATCAGTACTTGTCATATAGGTGCTGTAGGTCTCTTGGCAGCCTCCCTGGTAAGTTTTTGTCTTGTCCTTTTATAGATTTTGGAGAGATGTCCTGTTCTTGGTGATGTCACTTGTTGATGATGGCCTTCACTGTGTTCCAGGCTACAGCTAATGTTTTTTTCATACGTCTCTCCTGATCGATATCTTTGTCATGAAAATCCTACAGAAACAGCTGGTCTTTATTTGGGGTTAATCGTAATAACTTAATTGATGACAGATGTATGATAATTACTTTTGAACATGAAATTGAATGTGATTGGTTCATTCTGAACACAGCCACATCCCCAATTATAAAAGGGTGTGCACACTTATGCAACAAGGTTATTGTAAGTTTTTTATTTATTCTTTTCTCACTTGCTATTAATGATAATCTTGCATGCTTGTAATGTGTTTAAATCTAAGGTTCTATTACACAACATTATGCTGATATATTATGGAGATGTTTTAATTTGAGTATTGCAAGGGTGGTCACAGTTTATTTGAAGGAGACCTATGCTGGGCTTTCATAACACACTCATAAGCACTGAGCCATGCTGTAGGAATATTGTAAGCTTTATGTCTAAACTCATGAGCTGACATTTTAACAGGGGTGTGTAGATTTTTTATATCCACTGTATGCTTGAAAACAAGAAAACCCAAGCTTAAGTGTAAGTAACAAGAATTAGGTTTACTGCGTGTTAGATAATTTGGATAAAAGACATTCTGGCACATCTGTCTCATCAAGTTTGTTTTTTAAAAAATTTGCAATAACCACCCTTATACTTTGAATATATGCGAGTTTCCCTGTACTGAAAACGGAAAGGGAAATGTGCTGAAATGTTTCTACTGCTAGAAATTAGGTTGAATCAACACTGGAGTATTCCTTTAAGTTCACTTCAAAAGCAGCTCTTTTCTATGAGGAAGTGTGTTGTATCCTTGAGTTGTAGGGTGCATAGTGGTGAGGCATGTGTCCCAAGGGGCCACCAAGAGGTTCTGATGTTATCCACAGCATGATGACTAACTTCTCTGTGCAGTCTATTGAGAACTTTCTAACATTATTGTCCGGAAAATACCAAGGATGTACTCCTCATTATATACCTTTAGCTGTATGTAAGTGTGCTCTTATGTTACTTAACAATAATCTGTAGTAGTAGTAGTAGGACTTACTGGTACTATGAATTCAATTACATGTATGACTGAAATCTTCATAGATATGCTGACGTAGTACTCCTCAGAAAATAACCAGACTGGAAACTGGAAATTAGGTTAAGGTGTAATTGTGGGCTGTTTTCCAAATGGGCTTAGTATCTTTTCTTCCTGTACAAATATGTCTAATTTGACCCTCATTGCTGGTTAGATTACAGTTGTAGTCTGGTATCCTTATATTTATAGGCCCCTTACATTAGATGGCTTCTTTCAAATAGTTGTCTTTTCTGAACGTTTGGTGATGCAGCTGCACATCATGTGCTCAATTACTATGTTTCCAGGCAGAATCCTGAGCAGCTCGTATGTTACATAACCAGAGAGGCACCACCATCCTTTACATTCAGTGACAGCACAGATGGCACACACTCAAGCCACATTGTAGCCTTTACTCCGCAATGACTGACCACATTCCTGGATTTTTGAAGCTTATATACAGTATTTTGTTCATATCTGAAACTCATCTCTGGGTTAATTGTTTGAGTGTAAGTATGTCAGTTTTTGATAAAGTATATTGTAGTCCAAAAGGGGTCCAGCTGTAAGCAGCGACATTTAAGTATATCATGGCATTTGGAATCTGGGCGAGAAATGACCCAAATGTAACCAACGTAACCTCTAATGCTGTGTCAGAAATGGGTCAAATGTAAGTGCTCATGTCTTCGCTGAGATACAGTCTCATCATCAAGGATGAGCTGTGACTGTTTTCAGACAACAAAATTCAAATGAGTTACTTTATTTCACAGTGATATGTGGGCCAAGTAAGGAATAAAACACTTGTGGTTGGAAGGGGGTAGGGGCGGTGGATCTGTTATAGGAAAATAATCAATGACAGGGTGGTGTGATGTAGCCCGATGGAAAACAGTGTTACTGTTACCACCTTGGACTTGATGATTTTCCAACAACAGCATGCACTGAAGTGTTTTGTTCTTACTCTCACAACTATTACAATTTTTAAAAATGTACTAATGACTAATTAACGACACCATACTTTTTTTTTTTTTTTTTTTTTTTTAAATCAATTTATGCATTTAATGGGGTGGAATGCCCATGAAGTAAGTGTTATCACTTACATTATAACCATAAACAGTTGCTCCCTCACAAGCTTGTCTTTTTTTTCTCTCTTGAAGTTAACAAGACAAAAACGTCAGAGGTAAAGCTGTAATTTTAGGTTTTCAACCACGGGGAAGTCTTCGGGATATTTTGTGTTTTGCGGTTTCTCTGTAACGTGACAAACGTGTTGTAGAGCTCTGACACTGGAGACTCCTTCCGAAAACGCTATCATCTCTCCTTAGAAAACTTCACCATATCAACAATTGTACATTTAAATCTGTTTATCATTAGAATGATGTGTTATTCAACACCTTTTGACCAATCAGATTTCAAGAATTCAACTGTGCTGTGGTATAAATTGTTTTATGGATTTGTCTTCTGTCATTTGCAATTCATTATAATCTTGCATGTTTGTAATGTTCATAAATCTAAAGTTGTATTACATAACATTATGGTGATATCCTATAGAGATGTTTTAATTTGACTATTGCAGTGGTGGTAACACTTTATTTGAAGGGGACCTATGCTGGCCTTTCATAACACACTCATAAGCACTGAGCCATGCTGTAGGAATATTGTAAGCTTTTTGTCAAAACTCGGGAGTTGACATGAAAGATTTTAGACTGTTGGACATTGTTGTACCTTTAACTTTCTCTTTTTCTTATGAGTTATTCGTCATGTATTTGACAGCATATTAATGAAGTTTTGAGATAATCTTACCTTTTGGGAAGTGTGTGTAGGAGAATATGAAATGTGATGCTCCGTGACTGAAGCTGTGGTCTAGTTGTATTAAATATTATTACAAAAGTACAACTTCAGTTATATTTAAAAGTCTATAGATCAGAAAGCTTTTCATCTATTTTGCATTTATAAGATGTTTATGAAGCACTATTGTATACCCCCCTACAGCTTCAATTATTTAGAATTCCCAACAGTCAGCTAAATTATTATTAATGGAAATGATTGAATTGTTCTACATTAAATATTATGTTTTATTTGAAAATATCTATTATACTATGTAAAGAAAGTGCTAATTTGATGGTTGGTGCTGTATTTACATCATTCCCGTGAGAAGTTAGTGGTTGTCTCCCTCTCTATCATCCCAGCGGAACATTCCTAGTGCAATTATAATGCAGTTTAATTGGAGAAAAAATTTTTCAACAATCGCAAACAAAAGGGATACCAGTCAGGTTTTGCTGTTAGCTCCTAAAAACAAAATTGCTTCTTTTCTCACTCACCAAATTTCAGTGACGTTCAATGTCATATTAATGAGAAATCTAACAGAGAAGTAGTGGAAATATCAAATCTTGGACTTCTACTTCCCAAATGCAATGTAGCTACATGACGCAGTTGTGCTGAGTTGCGGCAGCGACTTCGCACAGCTATTTAGCAATCTAAGAGATGATGAGCACTATGGTGATAACATTGATAGCAGCATTAGCATGAAAGGTGAAGCTTTGCAACCTTTTTGTTTGAACAGAGTATACATCATGGTTTATTCTTAAATTATGCTATGATTGTGAGTGAAAAACCCAATGTAGGTACACGTCAAACTAAGTGTTACAAAGCAGGCCTTTCCACTTCTTATGTTGAAAACCACTGCACATGTGTGAAAGGAAGTACAGGATGGGGTCGTGCCCCTGTGAGGCGTCATGTGGGTCTCATTGTTATCGTAGCAAGGAACAACAAACATTGTTACTGTACTGCATAGGTTCACGAAGGACCGGTGCAAACATGGCCATTGTGGAAAAATCAGTGTTAAAAACAATAAAGCAGGATATATTGATGTTTTTTTTTTTTCATCTTCTTGATTGCATTGATAGGAATTCTTATATGTGCACAAAGGCAGTGTTTATGTTCTCTCGTACTGGAATTGAAATGGGATTGACCCCTACTCTGGTGCCACTGTAGTGGGCGTTAAGGCACTCAGACACTGAGGAGGCTTTCTGTTGGACAAGGGAATGTAAGGGCTCTTGAAGGTCACGTGTGTGGGGTGTTTGTGGTCTGTGGGGTGATCACTTGTCTACTGTTTCCTTGCGAAGGACATTTCTCAGGATACAGAGATTGGAACAATAGATGACATCACTGGTACACCTCCCGGTAGATTTGTTTCGCATATGAGGAGTACAGCTGAGAAAGCACACGGATAAGCAATATGGTCTCATGATTTTCACCTCCAACTTGTTAAGAAAATTATTTCAGTTTAAGGTGACGCATGGGGGTTTGTGGTTGTAACTTCCTTCCTGTGAAATCACCCTTATATAAAGCAAATGTATTAAGCATACTAGATCTGTTCGATAAAGTTTGCCTTAAAGAGTTTTCTAATGTCTTCTGTGTCAGTTTGTCTGAGCCAATAAGATTTTAGCATTCACTTATAACATTTGCCATGTCAAGTGGTTTGGTTTAAAAGTTTAAGTGCGGTTTACACTGTACGCTAGGAGAGTTCAGTGTAGTTTGGTGATTGGAATCAGGTCTGTTTGACAGGGAACTGTACTGGACTCTGGCCAAACAAGATCATATCTGTGCCACCACTGATTTAGACATTCCTGAAATGGAAGAAAAACCGGCATGGTAAGACTGAACACATCAGTGGTATTAGACTGCTGTGTTGTTGCTAAATTATATCTTATTTCCATGCCATCTGGAAATAAAGCAGTTTTCACTCAGGGATATTTTATACTCCATTGCCAATAGAGATTGAGGTTTGTTAGTTGTATGTGTTTTCTTTAACCTGATGTATCAAACATTCAGCTCTGTTACTCCCAGTAGGTTTGCTTGTGTTTTCAGTTATACTTCAGATAGGTACCCTTAGACCTGCATTTCAGATTACTTTAGATGCCATATAGTTCATTCTGTCCACAGCGTTTGCTAATAACTGATCTGAAGGATTCCATAAGCAAATTAGACAGCAAATATGTTCAGAGCGAACAGATGGAAGGTTAAGATGGAGTATGAGGGTGGGAGTTTCAGCTTGTATAAAGTAAAAGAATGCAGATAAGCTGTACAGCATATCAACAGATCGACTGATATATCAGTATATCATAGGTGTGTGTGGGGGTGTGCGTTTGTTTTTGTGAATTGTTAGGACTGAAATGTCATGATTATATAGGAAAAACAGAAAAAAGCAAGGGCAACCCACCTTGTCAAGACTAGCAAAATAGTCCTTTCTAGCTTTTATTTATTTATTTATTTATTTAAATCTATGTGTGTCTGTTTCACTGAGGTTAGGGTTATATTTAGTATTGGGTGTAGAAAATTCTTAATACATATAGATAATTACATACATACAGTACAATATGTACATATGTATGTATATATATTCTATGTCCCTATAGAACATTTATTTCCAATGGCCCATTAGAATGAGTGCATTAATATCAACCCAGTTATTTGCCTCATAGCCAGGAAACCAATCAGATTCAAGAATTCAACAGCCCTGTGTTATAAAGAAATATAATAGCACTTACATTACTAGATAACATATACTGTAAACATAAGTCATAATAATGGCATAAACATGTTATCGATATGTTAGAGATGTCACATGCCATGCCAGTTTACATCCAGTGATAAAAGTGTCATGTTCCCATAAGCAATTATTATCATGATAGTGTTCTTTATATTTGATGCCATAACAGCTTGTGTCCCATGCCAATTTGTGCTCTAGTTAGCCTATGCTCTATGACAGATGTTACTACTTGATCACTGTCATAGCATAACATATATTTTCTACCATAGCAGTGGATAATACTAGTGTCTGGTTGTTTTAATTAATAAAACATGCTATTTTCATTGTCATGATAACTATCTTAATGCTATTGATATTACATTATCATTTACAGGTGGGGTTTTTTTTTTTTTTTGCTCTACCTTCCATTACATGTGTTATAAGTTTTATGAATTTAAACCATCGAACTATCAAATACTAGTATTTTCTGTGGCCATATTAGAAAACATCCAATTGGCCTTATGACATCTTGTGATGTTAAAGTACTTACCATTATATCTGTTATAAAACATATGCTAACCCCAGAACACTTGATTAGCATGTGATATAATCTTCCATAATATACACAAGTAATGATAACTACATGTAGAACTATGTAGTATAGAACTTCATGGACTGTCTTCACAGTGTACGATATCTTTCACAGCATGTTTATGAGGATATTATGCCAGTCCCTTGACGCAGGGTTCAAGTAAAGTGTTAGTATAAAGGCCATAAGTTGTTGTATTGAGAACTGCAACTCTCTACTTCGTCAAAACCAAAGACTTGGGCCAGCATGTCAAAATAATCGGTAATGATTTCTTTATGATTATTTTAATATTTTTTGCAATGATTTATGCAGTGATTCTGATGTTGGATATAATGTTACATCTCAGGTTATTTGTTGTAGCTTTTCTTGTTCGGTTTCTGTTGGGATATAATGTTTTATATGGATTATAGATACAAATACAGTAGGATTGATCAAACCTTTTTGCCTTTAAGTGCAAAACACATTAACCAACCAAAAACACCATAACAAATTTGAAGTCAGAAGCACCATTAACTTAAAGAGAAGCCCCTTATTGAACATTGTAACTTCACATTAATATGGATATGAGAATGCTGAAAAGCTGCCTGAAGAAAGACGGGATATTCAAAAGAAAGAATTTCTTCTGACTATAATGACATAAATAACAATGAATTAAATCATTTTTGCTAGGTTAATTATGTAATTTGTTTTGTCTTGTGATAGTCATGTCCAATCAGCAGCAAGTATATGATGTCCAGTAAGGACCTGTCCTTTCTGTTTTGAGAAAATTGTGGTGTTTCTGAGTTTGCTGTTGTGTTTTTGGCTTTGTTGTTGTGTTTTCTGATTTGCTGTTGCATTTTGTTGGCTTGTTAATGGGTTTTGAATGGGACATCATACCAAACTCTGTCCTTAGGCATGCGTTAGTGGAGGAGGCAGGTTTTACAGACATCAGCTTTAGTGTAATCCCTCATTTGTAGAAACGCCACAAGCTTCTCCACAGTCTTAGTCTGATGACAGATGTGCTGCTTAGGAGGGAAAAAACCAGGAAACATGTGTTCAAAGGGCTACTTTGTCTTCTCAGTGAACTCAATTCTTCTAGACAGTCATCTGTCCAGTTCTGTAGGTTCTTTCAGTCGTCATCTATTCATCACAAAAATCCTTTGCTCTTGTCAGATATTTGTGGTATTTGACCATTACTCCAAATCGAAAAAAATATTCACACTTTGCTTCAGTGATTCATGAAGTCAGAAAAGTGGAACTCCACACTTGGCCAGTGATTAATACTGATGGAGTCAGCCATTGGTTTATTTGGAGAAGTTAAGCATGATTGTAGCACTTATTCCACAGAAATATCCCACAGCTGTGTTAACTGTCATTAAAAGTCATTATGGTGGGTTTACCTGCTCATAAAATGCCAGAGAGATGCCTGATCTTTGGCCTCATTAGATGGTTTTTCATTGCAGCATTATGAACAGCAAGAAGCTTCTGGCGAGAACGCTGTACCTGTGGTGTGAGTGATGTAAGAGTTGAAAACCCTGTTCATTTTATATTAACATCATGGCAGTCAGTGCCCATGGCTGAGAGTGAACTTGTGCTGTCTGTTTGCAGCAGAAGGGTTTAGCATGGACACTGATTAGTAACTAATGCAAAACGATAAGCCTATGTGATTACTCTCATGCAGATGGTGGCAACACTCTCAGAGCAGTTTAAATATTTGATACATCTCTTAGCAGCCTTTGCACTATTCTGTGCAAAGAGAAGATATATACACAGAGATGTATTTCTCATACAATATAAAAAGAAAATGAAAGAAGATAAGGTATCATCCCATTCAGATGATTCCCAAAGGAACCGGGAATTTATTGCACAGGCCCAGTTCCATTCTTGGAACATGGTGCTGATTTTGTAACTTCAATACCTTTATAAGCACAGATTTACAAACAAACACTAAAGAACCACTTATTATTTAGTATTATTTAGTATAATAGTATTAATAGTAGTATGTTAAGTAATAGTAACAGTAATAATAATTTCAAAGAAAGCTTTTCCCTTTCCAGGGTCTTTGGCCTATTTCCCAGACACTTTCCTACTCCAGTGGGATTACAACTTTTTTTTTTTTTGTCATAAAATTTGAGACCTCACTTCACCTTTCTGTTCTTGTAGGAGCCTCTCCGCAGCTTGAAGCTGTCAAAGCATCGACACAAATTTGTGGCAAAGTGAGGGAATGCAAGGCAAGCAAATTGAAGCAATAATAATACAGATAAAGAAGAGTCCAATGCCAAAAATGCACTTAAGAAAGAAGCTGTGATAAGAATGAGCCAGGAAATATGGGCATAGCTCAGAGTGGGAGGATAAATGTTTAAAAATATAGAGCTACGCCCTGGCCTTGTCCAATCTGAAAGAAACACTTCTTGTTGCAGATCACTTACTCAGCCTTGTAGATCACTTATTCAGCCTTGTAGTGCTCATTTAAAGAAATGTGTCATGCTGAAGAACTACATTACCCATCAGCCCCAGCACATATATACTGTAAGTTCTGGTTTCTGTGTGTGTCTTGGTCAAGCTTTTGTCGTTTACTGTCATGTGGACCACGTTATTGACTATAGTCCGTATCCTGTTGTGTTTCATGCCATGGTTCCCTAGTTCTTGTTTCGCTATCTGTATGATTGTTGTTTTTTTACTTTCTTTTGTTTGTTCTGTTAAAAAACCACCTGCATTTGAATCTGCCTCCACTACCAATACCTGACAAAGTGAGCGTGACAAAGTGACCCTACCACTTTGAACCGAGAAGCACTAGGGAAAAACAGAGATAAAAATGTCAGCACTGTCAGCTGCTCTGTAAATTCTGGCTCCTCATCCTCAGCTCCATCACTCAAGTTCATAATTGATCTCAACTACAGATGTGCTTGGATTGTTTTTTTAAAAATCCTACTCATGCAATTGTTCTTTTCAGTGAACTGATTAGGGAAAAGACCAAAATGTGCAAGGCACACCAGGACAAGGATTGAAAACCGCTGGTGTAGACTGCTACTGCAAGAGCACTTATCTTAGTTTTGGGGAAGGTAGCACATCTCAAAAACAAGTGAGTCATTTCCTTGAATCAAACAACAAGCCAAGACAATGTGGAATTTAATGTCATCTTCCATCACACAGGTTGTAAACTACCAGTTACAGAGGTGCCAACATCTACAGTGTAGCCAATTCACTCAATGGGAAAGGATGTGGCAGATGTGTTTGCTTCTGGCAGAGGTTACTTTTGTTTTACATTAACTTTATCTAGGTGAAATTAGACCTGTGAATTCACAAGCCTCCATCAAGCCAATAGAAAACAAAAAGGTTGGGACTGTGGTCTCTTTAGTTGTTAAAAAAATGGAGGAACTGCTTATTACTGCTCTAATACTTTATTAGGAACACCTGTACACCTGCACATTCATGCAGTTATCTAATCATCCAATCATGTGGCAGCAGTGGAGTGCAAAAAAACATGCAGATACAGGTCAAGACCTTCAGGTAATTTTCACATCAAGCATCACAATGGAGAAAAAGTGTGATCCCCGTGACTTTGATCATGGCATGGATATTGGCCATGACTGCTAATCTCTAGAGTTTACACAGAATGGTGTGAAAAACAAAAAGACACTGAGTATGTGACAGTTCTGTGGGTGGAAATGCCTTGTTGATAAGAGAAGTCAGAGGAAAATGGCCAGATTGGTTCGAGCTTCCTGGAAGGATATACGTAGTAACTCATATAATCACTCTTTACAACTGTGGTGACCAGAAAAGCATCTCAGCATGCACAAAACATTGAACCTTGAGGTGGATGAGCTGCAACAGCAGTCAGCCAAGAACAAGAATCTGAGCCTATCATGGGCACAGACTCTCCCATGACTATGCAGGTGTTCCTATTAGAGTGACTGGTGAGTGTATGATAATTGTGTAACAATTGTATAAAATAAACTTATACACACAGCTGGTTGCTTACAAATCTGAATGTTTATGCATATTTATTTAAATGTTGGGTTAACCAGTATGATTTATCATTCGTGCTGTTAGCACTGAGCCTTCTCTCATGTCTGCCTGCTAGGATTTTCTTGTTAACAATTCTGGCACCTCTGAAGTTAAACACACTGTCTTTACCTTCCTGAAATCCAAACAGTTTAACTCTTGGCATCTGGAAATGTCAAAATTAATCCCATATTTTAAAGAAAGTTCCTGCTTAGGATGTACACAGATGTATACATATTCTGTCCTTTAAATTCCAACTAAAGTTAAACAGGGATTTTATACATCTGGGATTTTATGTGTTTTCTTATGTCTGCTTTAGTTACATTTATTATACTAAAAGTCACAATATTATTTCTCTGTCTTCATTCCTAAATGTTCCAGCTGAAATTCATCTACAAAAGAATTTTTCATGTTGCTTTTGGTAGCCTGATTTTTAAGAAGTAACTGTTTATTCTGACATAAAGTGGTGTTCCATCACATAGTTAGCACAGAACTGGCTACAATGTCAATACTTTAAAAAAAAAAAAAAAAAACCTGTTGAGTGTTGCTATAGCAATGAAAAGCAAGTGGCCTGCCTGGGAAAAAATACCCCTCAAACATTCCCTAACCATCTAACTGCAGGGGAAATAACAGCCCATAGCTGGAAAAAACATTTTGGAGAGATTAAATGCTCTTTTATTGCACATGTATTTCTCACATCAAAGTTGCCCATATTGATATTCAGACCTCAGAATTATAGGATTATTTAAGCATTGCTCAGAAAGTTATGGAGTTTGTCCAGAACAAGGCGTGTCTCTGTTGTCTGCAATTCTGACCTTGAATATGTCAGATGTTCTTGTGTGATATCCACGATGACGAAGAGCAGTTTTAAATCCATTGTTACTATCTGACTGTTTGTTATAACAAGTATGCAATATTTCACCCTGAAATTTTGAGCAATGTGAATACATGCAAAAATCAATGGAATGCCGTTTAAAAGCAATATTAAATATATAAAAAGGACATTAGTTAAGAATTTAAACATGACAGAGCCGACAATATAGTATGATATGGATGGCCATTATCACACCAAGGCTGTCCCAAAGTACTTTATTCCTCTGATACCACAGTAACAATTACAGGTTTTTTTAAAATTAAGAAATAAAATGGCATATGGTTTTTATCAGTTTATTGTTGGTGTGGAACAACCATGACAAGTTAGTTCCACTTATGTAATAACAAATATAAACAGTCGTTCCCTCACCAGCTTCTCTTTTAATCTCTTCGGATGTTAATAAGACAAAAGCACATTGTCTCATGTTACCAAGAAACTGTAAAGTGCAAAGTCCTTCCTGAAGACTTTCCTGTGTCAGAAAACTCACTGAATGTTACAAGGTGCTGACACTGGAGACTCCTTCCATAAATATTAAATAAATGTCTCCATACAGAAAGCTTCACCATATCAGTGATCTTTGTTAAATAACATGTTTTAATTAACTTTAAAGAGCCTTCTCCTACTATTGTAAGAATCTGCTGAATACTACTGTAGTTAATGCTATTAATAATATGGATGGATTTCAGATGGCTAAACTAAGACAGATTTTATCGTTTTAATGTGATTATTACAGCTACCTGCATGAAGATATTACAGCACAGTATTTCATTTGCCACCTTCTAATTTGTAAATGATCCTGATAGTCTACATTTTTTTTTTCAAATTGTTTCTTGCTTTTAAATAGTAGTTGAGATTAATGAAATGTGATCAGATTTATCAGTCTTCATCTCTTTTTGTGGGTCTTAAAGACAAGAGTAGTTTTAAAGAAAGTGATCTACTGTACATGCTACTGAAAACCTTCTCTTAAAAAGAAAAATCTGGCAACTTTGTAGAAGTTATCTGAACAGTCTGCCTAGAAAATCAACTTAAGCACCTGCATAAGTCAAGTCAACTTTATGTGTAAAGCACATTTTTAACACCACAAGGGTTGCCAAAGTGCTGTACAACTGGAGTAATAACTCAGAAAATAATTATACAGGGATGAGACTTAATAAAATTAACTAACACAATAAGACAAAATACAAGCCAATAAACACAAAACAAGAGAATGGGCTAATAAAATAAGATTAAAAGAGAGTAAAACACAGAACTAAAAATAAGCAGAATAGTTTTGTTCTGAAATTGTAAACAGACTAAACTGAAATAAGAAATAAGAAAAGAATAAAATAAGAAAGCTAAAATGAAGAACCTAATGAACTAAAAGAAAACCTGTAAAGCCGACTAAAGCTGTATTTTTTTTTTGACATAAGAATGCTGATTGCTGCTCTTATCGTGTTACCTTTAAATTTTTCACAGAGTATTTCCATTTATGCTACCTGAATATATCCATCCATCCATCCATTCTCTGTACCGCTTATCCTACACAGGGTCGTGGGGGACCTGGGGCACAAGGCAGGGGATACCCTGGACAGGGTGCCAACTCAGGGCACAATCACACACACACACACACATTCACACACTATGGACAATTTGGAAATGCCAATCAGCCTACAATGCATATCTTTGGACTGGGGGAGGAAACTAGAGTACCTGGAGGAAACCCCTGAAGCACGGGGAGAACATGCAAGCTCCGCGCAATTCCCGAGGTGGGAATTGAGCCCCCAACCCTGGAGGTGTTAGACAACGGTGCTAATCCCTGCCTACCTGAATATATGCCTATCTGAATAAATGAGCATGTTTTGGAGCAAGGCTAGCGTTGTCCTTCATAAGGGTTGTATTTAGATGCTCCCTTCACAGTGGAAATTGAAGAGAAACCTTGCCCATGACTCCTAAGAGACTGTTTTCTTTTCTTTTCTTTTTATTTTTTTGTGCCATGAGCGAATGACCTTGGTAACTCTGTGCTTGTTTGATATTTTGGAATGAGATGGAGGTTTAACATATCACATATACTCTGTCCTGTCAGCTTTATATATATATATATATATATATTAGTGAAGATTCATACTGTACCATTGCATATAAACCACTTATATGAATCCAGGTGATGTCACACTAGTGAAAGGAATTTCAAAACACATATGGCAACAAATTCTCAAAATATTTATTAAACAGTTAAAACAGTTTACTCTAATTTTATATCATGGTTTTAATTCATATCACATTATAAACTATTCAAAATACTATATAA
This sequence comes from Pangasius djambal, assembly GCA_022985145.1. Lineage (NCBI taxonomy): Eukaryota > Metazoa > Chordata > Actinopteri > Siluriformes > Pangasiidae > Pangasius > Pangasius djambal. The sequence goes on from CM040976.1 coordinate 21,913,354, forward strand.
AAAAAAATATTATACTGCATTTAATCCTATATGTAAATGTTAATGATCAGCAAAATACTATAGGCTTCCAGACTGAGTTACAATGAGGTGCTTACTTATACAAAGGTACATAAAGTATCAAGTGTTGCACTTGACTCAAGTGAAGTGAATTTTGTGCACATATTTTCTCAGTTAAACAGCATGCCATCTCTGTGGAATTATCCCAAATATTATCTCTGAAAACTCTGCACCTTATCAAATCAGATTCCATAGAAATGCACACGTCTGATAAAAGCTAATGACCCAAGTTCAAACTAAAATGGTGCCAGGTGAGGGAAAAAAATGCATTAAAGGAATGCAGTTTTCCTGCAGCTGCTACCTCTTAAACATTCTCCTGTCTGGGAGATCTGAAGGGTGTAGAGATTCACTGTTGGAGGCTTCTTGCTGTAGGAAAATTCAGATAACCATAAAAAAGCAACAAAAAAAAGGAGAAGGTAGATCAAAGAGGGATGGGAGCACAGTATTGTTTTTCTGCCAGAGGAATGAAGGAAGGCAGAACATAAGAGCAAAGGCCCACAGAGAGAGAATTTCCTCTTCAAAATATGTGGCACATTCAATACATCTCTTAAGCATTAAGCTTTTTGTGGAAACATGCAAATTTCCAAGGTTGAGGTGTTTGTTGATTTAAAAATTCTCTCTCAGAGACTATACTGAACTAGAAATTGTACAAAAATTGTGTACAATATTAATTACTGTATAATTATAATCCATTGGATTTATCATTTGTTTGACTGGTTCAGCTCACACTGTTGCTTTTAGTGGAAAAAAATGGCATTTAAGCAGGTATATTATTTGTAGATTACTACAAGACTGACCAATATCCAGCTCTGACTTTGGGTCTGAGTTATAGGCTTTTAGCAGATGCATACAGGGTATTTAGGAAGGTGTCAGTGCAGCCTGTCATTCCTTCAGAAATGTAGATAAACACCAGCTGTACTGAATATGTAAGAACAGGTACTACAAAGTGCTTTTAAACGTGATTCTCCTTTAGATCATCTAGTTAAGATCATCAACTTTCTTGTTTGAAACTTGTCTTATTTTAAAGGAGATTTTGTAGAAAGGTGTTTGATTTTTTTTTTATCTTTATACAGAGAAATCCAGCACATGCGTGGTTTACAAAACTATATATATGATACTGTGTGTTTTCCTGAAGATCTAGCTAATGTTATTGGCCTATATTGAATACCTTAGAACATGGGGCTCTGAGGCAGGGGCATTTATATATTACATATAAAGATGAATACTAATATTTATCTACTTTGGTTCTCCATTTGTAACAGGACTAATTAAACATTAACCAGTGTTGCCAGGTTTCAGCAAAATGTCCAGTCCAACTACATCTCAAAAACAAAAAGAGACCTGAAACTAGCTGAAAAAATAAAAATAAAAAAAGGAAGATATAGTTTTCTTCTCAGCCTTTACTTGGGAAACAAGGTCAATGTGGTACACACGCATAACTGATGTACAGACTGATTATCCACTCCATAATCCCCCTTTCCCTATCTCAATCTGCAATACATCTTACTGCACTTATATCACACACTGTCCTCACCTACACTTTGCTTTTATTTTGCAGAAATGTATTCTGTTTATTTGCTATAAAACAAGATCTTGGTTGCCACAGAGTATTTAACTTTCCCAATTTAGTGTAAAAAATTGCAACTTAAGCAACCCTGCTGTTTACTGTTTAAATATTCACAGCACAAACATGGGGAAGCGTGATTCGTGCCCCAGTGGATCTCTGTTTTCAATTGTTGCAGTTCCCTTTTTTGACCACTAGGTGTAATAATAACACTATGGAGCTAGTGAGCAAATTGCTCCATGATTGTGCAATGTCTAAGAAGTCAAGCAAGGCAGTGAAAATTCAGCTTATTCAGTTTATAAAGATTAACATTTATTGAATGTTCTATATTTGTCACACATATATATATATATATATATATATATATATATATATATATATATATATATATATATATATATACACACACACACTCCTGAACAAAATCTTAAGACCGGGGGAAACATTCCAAGTATTCGCATTTTGCGCTGGTGGATCATAACCAGGTTGTAAGAACTACTTCAAAATGCCAAAAGAAGAAAAAAGAGCAAGAGACAAAAAAACAGAGATTGGCAATTTATTGAGAACTGCATTTAAACTCAAACAGGCTGTTCATCAGCTGATCAAAAGTTTAAGACCATAGCCCAAAAACACCCACAACAGAACTAAAAGTGTCAAAAAAGGACTCAGTAGTAAGTAGCCCCACTGTTCTTGGTGATAACTTCAAACACTCGTTTCGGCATGCTCGATGCAACTGTTTCCAGGAGGCTGGTGGGAACGTCGCTCCATGTGGTGAAGATGGCTTCACGAAGGGCATCCACAGTCTGGAACTGAAGTCCGTTTTTGTAAACTTCCCCTGCCATCCATCCCCAAACATTCTCAAGGGGATTTAGATCAGGGGAACATGCAGGATGGTCCAGAAGTGCAACGTTATTGTCCTGGAAGAAGTCCTTCGTCAGCCGGGCGTTGTGAACTGCAGCGTTGTCCTGTTGAAAGACCCAGTCATTACCACACAGACGAGGGCCCTCAGTCAAGAGGGATGCCTGCTGCAACATGTCCACATAGCCAGCCGCCGTTTGACGCCCCTGCACAACCTGAAGCTTTCAACCATTTTCCCACTGAAGGAAAAAGCACCCCAGATCATGATGGAGCCTCCTCCACTATGCCACGTAGAAAACATCTCCAGTGGGATCTCCTTGTCATGCCAGTATCATTGGAAGCCATCAGGACCATCCAGGTTAAATTTTTTCTTGTCCGAGAATAAAACTTTCCTCCATCTTTCAATGTCCCATGTTTGGTGCTCCCTTGCAAATTCCAAATGGGCAAGTTTGTGGTGTGGGAGGAGACGTGGCTTTCGAAGACGTTTTTTGTTCTTTAAGCCCTTCTCTCGCAGATGCCGTCTTATGGTTATTGGGCTGCAGTCAGCATCAGTAAGGGCCTTAATTTGGGTCGAGGATTTGGGTGTGTCTTCACGGACAGCCCATCGGATCCTCCAGCTCAGTGCAGGTGAAATTTCTACCACTTGATTTTTTTTGTCCCATAACTCTCAGGATCTTTTAAGAAATTTAAAATGACTGTCTTACTGCGTCCAACCTCGGCAGCAATGGTGTGTTGCGAGAGCCCTTGCTTGTGCAGCTCAACAATCCTGCCACGTTCAAAAACAGAAAGCCTTTTTGCTGTTGCCATCAGGAGATCATGACAGTGTGACTATCTGAAGGACAATGACATTAAAGCCATATTTTTGCACAGATTTTAACTTTTAAAGGCTATGGTCTTAAACTTTTGATCAGCTGATGACCAGCCTGTTTGAGTTTAAATGCAGTTTTTAATAAATTGCCTACTCTCTATTTTTTGTCTCTTGCTCTTGTTTCTTCTTTTGGCATTTTGAAGAAGTACTTACAACCTGGTTACAATCCACCAGTGCGAAGTATGAATACTTGTAATATTTTCCCTGGTCTTAAGATTTTGTTCAGGAGTATATATATATATATATATATATATATATATATATATATATATATATATATATATATATATATATATATATAATACCTAATCCCTAAACCCCTAAACCCAAAGGACTTGAGCAATGCCCTGGGAATATTAATGCATAAATTACCTAACATTGTTTCAGTGCAGTGTTGTTTAAGTGAATTATTTGTCTTGGCTTTGGAGACAGTATAGACAGCACTGTTACAGAAACCATATTCTTTATTTCATCACTCAACTATTTCCTCAGCAGTGTGCCTCACCATAAACAAATGGCCCCCAATGGAAACAAAAGTTTTTTCTTTGTTGTAAAAACAAAATTGAGGGCTAAGAATATTTCCATGTGTTGTGCAGTGTGCAAGGTCAGTATTTTTCATAAAACAAGAGAGAATTACAGAGAAGGTGATTGAAACACAATCAATGACTACATCATAAACAGCCATGCACGCCTGTCTTTCGCAATTTTGGGTCTTCTGCTTTATTTATTCTATATGAGTATGTATATTGTCTGTATTAAGCATAGATACCTCAATGGCACATAATTGAAATGCATGGTAGAGGTGGTCAAGGCTTTTTTTCTTCTGTTTCTCATCTGGCAAAATGTTATCTTTTCATGTTGGCTTTTTTTTTTAATTATCTGTTTGAATTCTTCAAGGTTGATGTGTTCATTTTTAAATCAGTCCTTCTCAAGAGTACATATTGAACTAGAATGAATATGTAATTGCACTGGGGTGGCTTGCTTTAGGATTTATTTGTTTTTAATGATAGCTGCTTAGCTTATAGGATGGCTGTGCAGTGAAAATGATCACACTGTTGGTTTTAGTGGGAAAAGAATCAGAATCCGTAATAGATTCATTATTGTCCTTTGAAAACCTTCATATGATGAAATTTTTGACATTTTCTACTGCATACTATACTATACAGTCACACTTCTTAATGATTAACTAATCATTTGCATTTCATTCGTAACAGCTGGCTGCTAAGTACTCTCTTATTGATTGTGGAAGTAGGAAGAGTGCACTTATTTTTTCCCACCTGGTCCCCCCCCCCCATGATTGTACACTATATGGCCAAAAGAATGTGGACACCTTTGGGATGAGCTGGAATGCAAACTGCGCCCCAGGCCTTGTCGTGAGACATCAGTGTCTGACCTCACTAATGCTCTTGTGGATGAATGAGCACAAATCTCCACAGCCATTCTCCAAAATCTAGTGGAAAGCCTTCCCAGAAGAGTGGAGGCTATTATAACAGCAAAGAGCGGACTAAATCTGCAACCAGCAAGCAACTATGGGTGTGATAGTGAGGTGTCTACATTCTTTTGTCCATATTATATTTGTGTAACTGTTGTGTCAGTATTAAGCATAGCTACCTCTCTAGTGCATAACTGCAAATGAAGACAGAAATGTACTTAAGTGCAGTAAAAGGTGGTCAGGGCTTCTTCCTCAGTCACACATCTGGAAATTTTTTTTCTTTTTTCTTTTCTTTTCTTTCATCTTTTTAATGACATGTTTATGTTCCTAACTCTAAACATGCCACATCTTTATGTGGGTTTTATATTCCAGTTTTTCGAATTGGCCCTTTGTGTATATCATTTATTACACTCCTAAAACACAAAGGACTACATCTTAGCCTTTACCATTTCTCCATGTGCAGTCCATCACTTTGTACACGTTTTCATTCCTCATGCATATAAATCAAACCAGAGAAAGCAAACACACATTTACCCATGTGGGAGTCCTTAAATGGTCAGATGCAAAATGCAGTAATTTTATGTGCATTTCAAACATTCATCAACATGGGGGTATTGTTGCTTTTTTCTTTAAAAAAAATCACTAAGCAAACAAAAGGAATTCCCCTAAGGATGATAAGTACAGATAAGGTTTTGCTTTGTCTCGTTTGGCTAAAGTCAGAACACTTGGAGGCCAACGCTAAGCTGCATGCCTTCCAAGACCATACAGCCCAGTTATGCTACATTAATCTCCAAATAATATTCTGCCAAGTGCCGCTTTCCTAAGAAACACTGAAGATTGTTAGATAGAGTGAACACATAGTACACAGCAAACTACACATTCATTATTTTCATTAATTAGTTTATTAAACATTTGTGATTTTAGAGTGGAGTCTCCATCAGATGTTCCTGAACTTTTAATTGTGGAAGTAGGTACAAGGAAGAAAATACAGAATGTTCTGATTCTAGTTGAACCCTCATGCATATTCTCAGTGTGATCACATATGAGATTCAAGTGATCCAGTGAATACTGCAGTCAGAAATAGGCTACCCTACTGGTTTTAGATACAATAACTTGCACAGCATGTGCATTACATCTGCATATAACACCTACGGATAAGCATTTTTGAAAACAGAAATGCATGGGCTCTTGCTATATACTTATTACTTATATTATAATAAGTAAGTGTGCCTTGTTCCTAAATCTGTGTTTGTTTTCTTTGGCATAGCTCATTTAACAAACTAATGAAGGCAGTGAATTAGCTTGTGAAGAAGCAAATGAAAGCTTTCAAAATGGATTTTCTTTGTTTGGGAAAACATTTCTGAGGTCCATTTTTTGGCCTGAGCACCATAAGTTATTTACTACTCTCACAAGCTTTATTAGAGAGTCTGATACATTTAATAGGCCAAAAACCACCTACTGTCACAGAAAGAGGCAATTTGATTAACATGGCAGATGACCAGTCACAGATCTTTTTTCCTACAGCCTGTAGGAAAGCCATTCTTAGTCCAGTAACTATATCTTTTTCTGAATTGTTCACTGTGTCTCAGTGTTTTCCCTCTGGAAACGAGTGCACAAATGTGCATTTACATGGAAGAACAAATCAGATTGGAACCTTCAACATTTTGAAGGTTGTGGTCAGAAAATGTACAGAAGATATCAGATGTTCCATATCTCATGGGTGAAACGTCTGAGGTTCGGACTGCTTGTGTATTGACCTCTGACTATAAGAAGCCAATTGACTTTGTGTATTGTTGACAATTGATCACATATTTGGAAGTGGCATCTAATAGAAACAGAAACCTTCAGTTGATTGACGCCATCGTTCCATAGTTAGTCAGTCTAAGGTGAAGTGTGACATCTTTGTGCAAACTCTCAATCACTCTTACTTAATGATGTGTAATAAATATGACTCTGGAGAATATTGAGGATCTTTGTTCAGGAAGGTTTATTAACAGAGCCAACTGAGGCATAATGGTAGAAAAGGGTTAAACGCAGACAGGTACAATATTTCCAGAAAGAGTGTGAATCCAAAGAGTAAACAATATCTGAGCAAAGTCAAAACACAATCATAGCAATCGAAAGTAAACACAGCTCAGAACTTACACAAACTCTGGGATTGGGAAGACTGTGCAAAGGTGCGTATAGTACATAGACAGACAAAAGTCTTTTCGTGGGCCTCTTTGTCATGCTGATGATGAGGTGGCATACTGGAGAGCACTGTGCTCATATCTTCATTTTCCCTTTTCCACAGCATGAGAATAAAGAGATAGCAGATGAACAGCTAGAGAGGTCTTTTGTGGTTGGGAAAATGGAGAGTATTATTTAAAGAATGAATAAATGAATAAGTCTGCGGCCAGGAATTATGACAGAGTTCATGTTCATCTAAATGGAATGTTGTGCACATCTTTATATCCACTGTAGCTGGTATATTTAAGCATATTCATGTTAATATAGTGAATATTTATGTTACTGGCATTCCAAAAACTCCTAACATGCAAAATGCCCCCTAATCCACGTGTGCACCTGCCAATATGCAGCAGTCAAGCAAATCAAGTGCACATACACCAGCCACGTGTGGAGGTCAAACATGAATCACAAAGTAATATTATTATTATTACGCCCCTAGAGCATGATATGATAAGATGATTGTAGAGATCAGGCTTCAAAAGTTATTGGATTTAAAAAGAGAGAAAGTGGGTCTAATATGAATCTAGGCCAAATATATTCTGTCTAATTTAATCTTGAAGATATTTTCATACACATTAATAATCCAACCAATAAGAAATATTTAACATGACAGAAATATACAGTATACTGTGTATGTACAAAAAAAAAATTAAATGAAGCTTATCAATTTATAGTTTATCAGATCTGCTGTGCTACATTGTTGACAAAATAGGCTATAAGCTGTCGTTTTAAAAAGATCAGTACTATCCGGTGGCTGCTGGAAAATGTAGTTAATAGCTTTACCATTTTCTGGCCAAGTCATATAGACCCATGAGTCATATAAATTATTATGAATTTCTTCTTCTTCTTCTTCTTCTTTTTTTTTTTTTTTTTTTTACAGATTACTAGTTCATGCGTTAATCAAATTATTGCCAACATCGATTTTTAAAACGATCAGATATATAGGCAGCATTTAAAACCATGTCTGCTGGTCATATAGGCTTGTTTGTATTCAGTTCATATCTTTACAGCTGAAATGTTGCTATTTGCTAATGGAGTGTACATGTTATTACTTCCAGGCTGCTTAGATGAAAATGCTAAAAGGCATCCCTGGAAGCTGTGTTTGCTTTTTTGGGTAAATCAATAATACCAAATCACCCTGCTTATTAAAACATGACATGCTGAAATGTTGGGCTCCTCTTACAGTTTTTAGACTCTGTATCTCAGTTTTTCTCTTTGTTTGGGAGGAATCTTTTCCAATAGCTTTGTTCTCTGGACTGTTGCCCTGATTCAGAGGTGGCAGTTTAAACCTAACTTACCCTAAGGGCCTTATCATCCTCTCTCACACTGCACTCTTCCTCAGGAAGCCTGTTCAGACCTCCCTTTATCTCACTTTCTCCCCTGCACTCCTCTCTCTGTGCCTGTGCCTCTATCACAGCTGGACACTGCACATCTTTTCTCTCACACATTAATTCCATGCATTCTTTCCCTCTCTCCCTCCTCCTGGCTTATGTTTTGTGGTTGTTTCATCTCACATCGTGCTGTTCATACTGTACGCTGTGATAGTAGTATTAGAGTTACCATTTATCTTCCATTCTCGTAATTATTTATGACACTTGCCCACCTCTCAGTTAATTACTATCAGGACCTGATTTAGTAAAGGTTTGCAAATGTTAAGTCATGCACAATCTTGAAAACACCATAAACACAATCTACAGATTCCTAATGAATTTTTTAAATGCTGAAATTAGCACACCTTGTGTGTGTTTTTGGCTTAATGAATATCCAGCCTGGGGCGTTTCTACCTAAAAGAACAATTAGCACATACAAACATCTTATTTATACATTGTTTCGTCTTCCTACTTTGCATGATTCACGTACTAAGTATGTACTAAGTGCACCAGCAATTTATCCTTTTGATCATGCAGATTAGTAGTTTTTATTTGGCATCACAGTAAATCAGGGCCTTAAGAGTTCTACTAGTTAGATGTCAAATTATTTTTATTTCATCTATTGATGACTGGCTCTACTTACACCAACCACAGAGCATAAATGTATCTCCTTTACTCAAATCCTAACTCAAAAAAACATTGAGTGGTTGAGTGTTCCCTTACACTTGCTGCTTCGGCTTTCACGTGTAACATGCTGTATTTGGTGTTTTTTTCCCACATTGGTTTATATTAAATGTGTGAATCTGGACTGCAATCCCACTGGACTCAGCAAAAAAGGCATGGGAGCATGCTGTTTTTACCCTCATGGGGGTAGGTGTGAGCAGTCAAATATGCAGCTTACAGGTAAAGAAAGGCCATGATGATTAACATGGGAGCATATTGGATGTAGCATGGTGCTTGTGTGGCGCAGTGCAACGTGTTTACTGCATTTGTTTAATCATCTTCAGCGGCTTTATCCTGGTCACAGTCTCTGTGGATGTTTAGATATATTGTTTCTTTATATTTTGGGATAAAGAACCAAGTCCATTGGAAAATATCATGTCAAACCATGTGTGAAAATATGATTCTATATGTGAAAATCTGAAAAATATTACTGTTATTTTACACACAAAGGTCCAAAAACCATGTACTTTTGTCTCAACAATACATCTCATTTACATTTGCATTTGCAGCATTTATCCAGTCTCTATTAAAAACATATCCTTACACAAATAGGCCAGAATCTGAGAATACAAAACTTTTTTTTTTTTTTTTTAAGCATGGGGAATGGTTTTAACTGGTACAGCTGATTCTGTGTATCAGCTGCCTTATTGTCCAGTATTTTATCTGAAAAGCAACCATGGCAGCCATCATATTCAAGATACTCCATGGTATCTTCACACGCCAGTAATCTTTAGCTCACTGTAAATATTTATTAAGTTTGTCACCTCACCTGAGGAAAACAGATGCAGTTATTTCACAGGTGCTGAACACAGCTACACTGCTGTTCACTGAATAACATAGGTAGTTTGTATTAGTAGCACACAATATGGATGTTATCTGTGGTACATTTATTCACTTACTGTATATATAAGTGTATACACACACTCCATTGTCTTAGCAAACTATGTTTGTTGAAACTTTTTTGGAGTTGAATTACGGGATTATTTACTTTGAGAAGGATAAGACATTGGACAGCCGGCCAGCGCTGCTAGTCTCTGATGGTTTCAATTCTTAAGTGTTTAAAGACTGTAATCTTAAAAATAATAATAACGTAATCACTATACCACTGCAATTTGCCAAAACTAAGATTTATTTTATTTATTAAAGAACAACATGCTGTATGTTTTATCTGTCTATAGTTACATATAATGTTGTGGAATCTCCATAAGACAATTTGCTTCTATTATCAGTTACATTAGGGCAGCTACAGACAGTTGTTCTATCAGCCTTTCTTTTTTCTCTCAAAGTAAATAAGTGCAGCCTGTCATGTTACCAAGAAACCAAAAAGTGTAAAGCATGTGTCCTGAAAACCTTCCAGTGAAGGAAAACGTGAAATTACAGCTTTGTCACTGACTGACACTGGAGACTCCTTCCAAAAATGTTAATGTCCTCACAGAAAATCCATTTATTTTGAGTGTGCCATACATCATTGTGTAGGTTGTTACTGTAGAAACGATAACATATTATTAAAATTATTCAACACCTTCTGACCAATCAGATTTGAGAATGTGGCAGTGCTGTAGTATAAATAAAATTAAAAGTATATTTTCAATAATCTATTGCCTTCTGTTTACGCACAGGCACTCTGAAATGACACTAGTTAGCCTACCATTTGAAACATTAACCATGTATTGACATATACTGTATGTTGGAACATTAACAAGCCTGGTGCTGGTGTTGTGACAAAATATGTCCTTGTAAGTGGACAAAATATGCATTGCTGTTTTAGCCCAGAAACCTTAATGTGTAAACAGAAAACACGGATATGGCATATAGAGTAATTAAATGTATTTGTAATGGGTGTGCTGTTTGCTGGGTCACATCTCTTTTTATTTTTATATGATAATTCTTTTGAACTTTTATTGTTGTTCAGCCATTACCTTATTGCATTTAATATGCCTAGGCTGTCTTATTTATAATCACTTTTTATTTTTTTACTCTTACTCTAACCTTGAGCCAATTTTAATTAAGAAGGACACTAAAAATAGAGTTGACTTGACCAAATATGACACACACACACACACACACACACGTTTCAGTTCTCTCCAAGAAACCCGCTATATTTCTCATATCTGATAACAATACCTGATTGCTCATGCAAGAAGAAGAACAGAAGTGACACAAACCAGAGAAAGAAAGAAAGAAAAAAAAAGAAGAAAGATATGTGGTAAATATGCAGGCTTTCTCTATATATAGATATGAAAGGTTTTCATGCCTCTGAAGGTGCCAATAAACCAAGTTTCCTGAATCACGTATTCCTTAGAGGAAGAACTGCAGTGTGCAATCCATTTAGCATTCTACATTGAAATTTATGACATCGCAAATGCTAGAAGTTTTCCTCCTTGGCATTTCAGTCTCTTTTGCTTGGGGTATCTTTTCATGCACTGGTTTTGTGCGGGTCTCTTGACTATTTGCACTGTTTCCCAGTTTAGCAGGAACAAATGAGATGGCGGGGTGTCCATTCCAGTTTGGCCAAAATGATATGTTATGTACAATAGGACATGTCACTGTAAACACACACGGAAGATAAAGATCTGGTTGTAAAGATAGCAGCAGAAGCAGACGCCATACATGGAAATATAGCATGCACAGGAAATGTGGAGAAATTATATCAGGGAGGGTAACTGAAATAACACACAGGGTCACATGATTCATGTATGTGGATGTGTAATGTTTGTGCTATGTGAAGTCATGGGCTTTCACATGCACTGGATTTTGGACTATTTTATGAACAATGCTAACCTAGACAACCCGTGCACTCTGTTCCTGCTTTCTCATCTTCTCTCTTCCGCTTAGATTCTTAAGAAAACAAGCAGTCCTGCTGCTTAGTGTGTGTGTGTGTGTGTGTTTATGTGTGGAGGTGCATTTCTTTAATAAAAGTGGGTGTCAGTAGGGGGGAGGAGGTAGAATTTGTAGGTAACGTTCTCCCAATTTAGCTGATCCAGCCAGACAGCACAGACAAGAGGAATGAAAATGGACTTTCATTGGTCAAGTCAAGCCTCTGGTGCAAAGTGCAGTACATGCAAATGGAGTTCACAAAGAGTTCCCGCAGGATATAGTATGCATTACATTTGTGATCAGTCAGTGTCCGTAAGCACCGCTGTGATTCACAAATTCACGGATGAGAAATTGAGGAACTGTGTATTGTCTCAGCACCAGTCCTTCACTCCTGTCCTGTTAGAGCACAGCACTGACACCGGCCTATGACTCACTTGGCTGCACTGTGAAATATAACCACAGCAAAGCCATTGCAAGTCTGGGATCGGCAAATCTCTCCACTGCCTGTCTAAATTTAATAACCATCACAGGATGGAGGCACCTACAAATGGAAAAGCAAAGCATGGCTCTAGAGCACAGCTCCTGATAAAGTCAGCCAGTTTGGCTATACCATGGCTGAGGAGAGCATTATATACTGCACTACAGGATTTATACAGATATTAGCTATTACAGATAAAGGGAAGAGGATGTTGTTGTTGTTGTTGTTCTTTCAGCTGCTCCCGTTAGGGGTCGCCACAGTGGATCATTGGTCTGCATATTTGATTTGGCACTGTTTTTACGCCAGATGCCCTTCCTGAAGCAACCCTCCCCAGTTTTATCCGGGCTTGTGCCCGGCACTGGAAGTGCACTGTCATGTGCAACCCCAGTGGCTGGGGTTGGTTCCCTGGCCAGGAATCGAACCCGGGCAGATAAAAGAAAGTGGATAAACTGGTTAAAAAGCAGGTGCTTTTATTGGCTTTAATCCAATGGTAAACTGGAGAAATGAATAGGGGTTAAACTACAGACTGCCATCTACTACATGGTTTTAGTGGTTTTTGTATTTCACTGTGTGAGCAATTGTTAATGCCAGAATGGTTCACAGAGTAATTATGGAGGTCCTTTGTATGTTTAGCATCAAACTTTATAAAAATAATAAATGACTATTTTGTTTGTTTGTTTGTTTGATTCTTGATAATATTGTTATGTCTTTTATGCACGTGTGTTGTAGATGGTGACTAGTTAGTTAGTTAGTAGACCAGTAGTTCTTGTCCACTGATAATAATGTCATGTCTTTTATTTGTGTGTAGTAGTTGATGACTGGTTAGTTGCTTGATTGGTTAGTTAGCTAGTTAGTTAGTGGAGCAGTAGTTCTTGATAATAATATTATGATATCTTTTATAATGTGCTTTGTGATTGATGGATGTTTTTTGTTTCTGGTGCATTGCGTGTATTTTATGTTAAGTGGACAGATTTTCTTTTATACCTCTTTATGTCCTTTACACCTTTACATGTCTCTTTAACACCTTCATATAAACTAACACAGAGGTAAGAGTGAATATGATCTGAAATATGATATGAAATACCATGATATGCAATGATAGTATGTATGGATGATTATAACTGACTATAAAATGGACAAAGAGGTGTGCAAAGAAGACATCTAATTTGACTCATATACAGAGCAATATGATGAATATAAAGTTGTTCACTGGAGAATTGAAACAAAAGTGATTTATCGTGGCTTAAAAACTTAAGCTAATGTAGTGTGTATGGATTGCTAGTTCACGGACATGACATAGACTGAGAAGTTAGTCTAGAGGCATTGATAAGAGAGAGAGAGAGAGAGAGAGAGAGAGAGTGTGTGAGAGAGAGAGAAGTGGACCTATCATAGCATGGTTAATGATTGCCCCCCACCCAACACTAATGATTACACTGTTGAGTGGTGGGAGTTCACTCGAAGTTCAGTCATATTTACAAGGTCTGGAGCAGACAGAGGCAGAGCAAGAGAGATTTTCAACGTTCTCTGGGTCACTGCAACTGAGGCAGCAGAACATGTGAGTTTAACTGAGGAGGCGGTTGTCAGGGTGGGATTGCAATGGTGGAGTGAACATTCCAGAGAGTATGAAGCACTGTTTTCTTACCTTTCTGCCCAATATGGTCATTAGTCTTAGTATTGTTATGGTTTGTTTTTTTCAATGTGTATTGTGATTATCAATCACCTGACCAGTGTAGCTCTCTCTCTCTCGCTCTCTCTCTCTCTCACTCTCGACAATCAAACCCCACCGTCTCATCCCCTTTCCTTCCTGTATTGTAGGTTGTCAGGTTGAATCTGGAAGGAAGGAGAAAAGCAACAGTAAGAAAAGCAGTCTACAGAGAAGCGGAGAGCGACTGAATATTTTGCTACACATGCCAGGTGAGAGAATTCCCATCTCTTGTTCTTATTCTCTCTCTCTCTCTCTCTCTCTCTCTCTCTCTCTCTCTCTCTCACACACACACACACACACACACACCCTCACTCTGTGGTTGCCTTCCCAGCCCAGGTGAGCACTGTGTGTGTGTGTAAGACCATGTCCTTCCTCCAGTGCTGCTGTTTTGTTTTTTCCCCTCATCTTCTGAGTGGCTCGGCTGCTGCTGCAGTGCAGGAATAACAGAATAGCAGACAGGCTTTATCTCCAGGCACAGAGGCAGCCTGCAGACAACGTCGATTCTGTGTGGCGCCCAGCCAGCTTGTTTTGTATTTAGGTGTGGATATGCGCGTCTCTATATCTGCCGTGTGCATATTTACTGTGCATTCATTTGCAGTTAGTGTGCACATATTATGTGTTAAATGTACTGTGTAGTGCTACTTACTTTCAGGATCTTTGCTGTAGTGTAGTGGTTGTTACCATGCAGACTTTCAATCCCCTACTGAGCTGCTTCACCACCCTTCAGTGCATAACTAGCAGGAAGATAGCACTTCATAGTGGAATTTTTGTTTCAGAAAGGAAGTAGTATTTGGGTTTTTCCATGAATTTTGTTATTTTTTTCTTCCTCCACCCATAATCAGTGATATGTAGGTCTGGAGTTTGGTTTTGCACAATGGATATCCATTTAATGTATACATGTTCTATCTGTATGTGAATCTAGCAGTCAGTGTGTGTGTGTGTGTTTCACCTCTGATGTTGTATCTTGTTAATCTGAGATGTCATAGTGAAGAAATTGATGCACACACACACACAAACACACACACACACACACACACACACAGAAAGAAAAAGAACTAGAGCTTTGCTGTACCTCACTACCACAAGATCTCAACTCCCCCTCAACCATCACCCCCCCCAACCACTGTCATCATTTCTGTCATCCCCCTGCATCTCTCTGTTCCCTGTTCTGTTTTTCTCCCTGTCTTCCTGTCTTCGAAATATAGCTCTGACTTCACACATTCAACTAGCCTCCTCTACTAATTAACCAGAGCATCTCTCTACATCTCCCTCTCCTCTCTGCTCCGCTCTCCCCTCCACACATCCCTTCATCTCCCAAATCCACAGAGAACTAATGGAAAGCGTTTTCTTGTCATTTTCTTTACCATCTATGCTCTGAGTAGCATTAGCTACAAGACTGGAATAAATAATTTATAGCCAGTCACCTCATATGTCTAATGACAGCTTGCACACTCTTCTGATTCTGTGTCTTTTTTCCTGTTCTGTCTAGTGTAGCTGAATTATGTGCCTTTAGCTGTATGTGTGTGTGTGTACATGTCTGTATGTGTTCTATATACACATATCCATATACTCTATATTTCTTATATGTGTGACGTCTTTCCAGTGTTTTAATATACAAGCTTTGAATAATATGTTATAGACAGTCTTGGTGGTCTCTCCTTTTTTCAAGGCTCCTCTCATCTCTAAAGACCAGATGTACTCTGTTCAATTCCCTCCTCTGGATGTCTGCACAGTGGACTAGTTAGATCTGGAATCTGCCATCAACAACAAGATTAGTGAGCAAACATTTCTGTTTACTGCTACTGTTAGATGTAGAAGTAGATGTAGAGAGAGAGAAAGAGGGGGAGAGAAAATAAGGACAGAGGGAAAGATAGAAGCTACTTTTGATTATAAGAGTACTAATAATGTTTAAAGATGTAATTAATGGTTAAACTTAGTGTTAATTGTATAGTGTACCTTACAGGGGAAAGATAACAAGCTACATAACAAAAGCTAGAGTCATATATTCTATATATTCAAGCAGCAAGCCTGGGAAAACCCTTCAAATGATGAAATGCTGACATTTCCTACTGAAGCAGCGGTGCCTGAATACCATTTTTAGGCTAAGAACGAGTAGGATTGCATGTTATTTTGATACTTGTCAACACCAAATCTGACACCGATCCTGACATGAATTAGCTATTTAGCATTAAGCAATGTTATGTTATGTTATGCTACGGTGTGTTGCTAGCAATGAACTCCTCATACTAGGTTTTAATGTTTAACATGTTATGGCTTTTAAACAGTAGCTGTAACAGAGAGTGCGTGGGAGGCTGACCTGAGTGTTCAGAGCAGTGAGCACAAGGTGCCGTGAATTGCAACTTGATATGGGAGCAAAGTGAAGACCTGAAACAGGCTTATTTCAGTGCTCAGTGCTCACAGAACTGAAGTGACCGCTCTCGTTTGACAGTTTCTCTGCACGCTCACTTCACTGCGTTGATTTTAAAGGACCATGGTCACTGACACAGCTCTGTAGTTCTCAGCTCTGCTCTCACGGTCTCTAGTAAGGATACTGTTTAAGTGCTACTAGA
>CM040976.1:21935536-21970717 GCA_022985145.1 Pangasius djambal
AAACAGTTAACTGAAGTGATAATAGACTAATTGAAGACTGCTTATTGTTTTTATGTATTGATTTGTATAAGTCAAAGAGGGTGGATTTTTCCTATAAGATGACATATTTTTCCAAAATAAGACATATATTGTCTTCATATTTAAATGCATTTCCACATTCCTTCCAACAGTATTTCCATAGGCATTGTAATAATAACAGTTTGAGTAAATGATCTTCATAATATCATTTTACGAAGATCCTGGTGCTCTGTTACTTTTAGGGAACTATTTTTCATGTTGCTTTATGATTTACAGATGGTAGGCTAAATGCTCAGAATTCAATCAGCTTTTCCTTCAAGATGTTTAGTTTGAGAGCAAGAACATTATGTTGCCAGGTTGATTGATGACCTGCTCACCAGCTGCAGCACTGGCATCCTATAGTGCTTCTCTGGCACTCAGGGAGATTTCTGAGACGGTTTGGACTCTCAGTTGAATTGCAGCATTAAAAAAAGCAAACACAACTTATATTTCTTTGCCTTTGAGATAAATATTTTGAAAGTTGGAATAGATTATATATGCAATAGGTTATGAATGGTAATGGGAAATGGTATGAATGCTAAAATTTGACAAGAACTTGAACCAATTTATATGTATACCAGTGGCTTCGGGTCAGGATCCACTTTTGTGAGTCACCACTGCTTTGTACCTTTGATTAAATTCTCTTTCCCAAAAATGATCAAATCTTCTGGTCAAATTCCAAGCCTCTGGCCCAAACAGCAAAGATCAAAATCAGTCCCATGTGCAGCATTGTGTTGACTTCCATCTTCCATGAGCATAGATGGTAGTTATGTTTCATAAACATGCCCTCAGGATTTTCACTGTTGTTACTCTACACCAGCCTTCACAAGAAATTATCTTCACTTGTCGATGGTTCATAATTTATGTTTCATTACACAAAATAATTGCACCTTCAGGGTTCTAATGGATCTCCTATCTAACACTGGACAGATTAATAATTGCAATGCTATTACTTTTCAATTCAAATTGCACCATATTAAATAACCTTTAACCATTAACATGAATGTTATTTGATAATTAATCTCACTGAGAGTGATCAGTTGCTTTGGAAATGCACAGGACTGAAGCCATCCATCCAAGTTGCATCCATTCTTGGTCTTCTTCTTCTTCATTTGTAATTAATCCAAAACCAGTCACAGTCATTTCTTTCTTTTCTGATCTTGACCTCTCCATTTATGTTTACAATTACTGTGTTGAATGTCTCTGATTGATGTCATTGTGATTTGAGCTTACAGTGTTATAATATTTTTATGACTTATGAGACTTATGAGTCTTTTTTATGGAAGAGACTGATGTACAAAGAAATCTGAAAGGAGCAACTGATAAATAATTTCTTTTAAACTAAATACTTTTTCTTATTCTCTAAGCTTTTACACATAAATTTAGTAAAGCAGCAAATGACTCTGGAGGTGTTTGATAGCCACATGTTTGTAATTTGCTTGCTGAAGTAATTTTTTTTTCTTTCCACAGTCTACTAACATTTAGAACAGAGAGAGAGAGGGAGAGTCGATGACACAGAAACACACAAATGATGGACAAGAAAAGTGGTAAGAATAACTGTTTTTTTAATAAACTTAATTACTTAATTAGAATTCATTCCTCAAAGCCTTTAGGTTGTCATTTATCCAGATCACAGTCAAAAAATCCTAAAGGTGTCTGTAATTGTGTTTCAGCAAATGGCTTTTCTGCCAAGGCCTCTGAGAGTGGGGGACAGAGGAAACAGCTGCCATATTCTGTGGAGACACCCTACGGCTTTCACCTGGATCTGGACTTCTTAAAATATGTTGATGACATTGAGAAGGGTAATACCATCAAGAGAGTGCATATACAGAGAAAGAACAGGGGGCCAAAATATAGCACACTGCCACGCAACTTCAGCCTTCCTGGACATGGTGCAAGACCTGCAGCCAAAGACACATGGTCCAACACATCCACCCTAGGATCCAAGCCCAAGTCACGTGTTACTGAGGTCCAGCAACTTTTTGATTTCAGAGCCAGCAATGACAATGCTAGCAGCAGCAGTAGCAGCCAAAGCACCCCTGCTGGTCAATCAAATGTGCAAGGTAGCAGCTACCTCTCTTCCCCCAAAACTGTGGATCAGGTCCATATTCAGGCTTCCCAAGACCAACAGGCTTCCCTGAGCCTTAACGTGAGGCCCCACTTGTTTCGGGCATCCAGCATGCCTGTTAATGTCCCACACAGGAAATCTTCAGACTCTACAGATGAACAGAGCTCTCAATCACAGAACAGCTCGACTGAAAAACTATTTCGCCCTGTGGATGGTAGTGACAGAAGAGGGAGTATTCCTCAAGACAGGGCCAGCCTGCATCAACAGATAACGGCAGCACTGAAACGGGTGCGCGAACTGGAGGAGCAGGTCAGGACGATCCCTGAGCTAAAGGCTCAGATTTGCTCCCTAAGAGAAGAGAGAGAACATCTGCTTCAGAGAATTCAAACACAGTCTCATGTAAAGACCCTGCCAGAAAAAGAGCCAAGTGAAAAACCCCAACTAGAATCCCAAGAAAGTACTAACCTTCCTTCAGCAACAAAACAGCAGGAAGCTCCATCCCTTTTCCAGGATACTGTGAGTGACAGTCATACTAAAATTCCAGAAAAAGATTCAATTGTAGATAAACTGGCCCAGAACATTGAAGGACCACCAACATACACAGTTTTTGGAGAAGGACCAGTTCTAGATGTGGTCTCTGTTCCAGTGATACTCATTGAGAAAGCTGAAAGTCCAACTGATTCAGAAGAATCAGAGAGAATGTTGGAAGAATCTGAGCATGAGACTGAAGTATCTGAAAAGCTTTCAGAACAAGGATTAGAAGAACAGGAGGAAAAGCCGGAGACTTCATTAAAAGATAAAGGGTCTGACCTAACAGAAGGGTTTTCCATAACAGAAGAAAAAGGAGATATATCTAAAGGCACAGTGTCCCAAGATGAACCTGTAAAAACAGAAACAATTGACCGGTCTGTTGTAGAAAAGGAAAAACTGGCCTCCACAATAAATGAACAAGATGTTCTCACAATCCAAGAACTCCACGAAAAAGTCAAGACATTGGAGGAAAGATTAAGGCAGGTCAGCTGTGATCTGGAAATGACAAGCTCCTTACTGAGAGTACAGATGGAGGAGAATAGAGGAAAGGATGTAACAATTCAGGAACTAAGTGAAAAAGTAAAAGAATCAAATGCAATCAGTGTAGAGCCAGAGTTGGAGGTTCCACCAGAGACTGAACAACTTCCACAACACATTACTACTTGCGATGCATCAGTCAATACTGACAGCAAGCATGTATTAGAAAAAGCAGTCCTAACAGATATTGATCTAAAACCTGTCGACAGTATCAAAGAAACAGACCAAATGTGCTGTAGTACTCAAACAAATATAGTTGAGACGCGAGAAATTGAGGTGTTAGCACAGGTGATGACATCTGAAAAAGTTGTGGGTTTGGAAATTGTTACATGTGACCAGGCAGTTGAAACAGATGTGTATGAAAATAGCTTGGAGGCCAAAGAAAGAAAAGAGCTTGAAGCTGCAGATGAAAGATACAGTGTATATAGAGATGATGTAGACAAAGAGAAAATGAGTGAAAGCATGATCGCTGAGAGTGATGTGGCTGAAGAGTATGTTATAGTAGAAAAGACTGAAGGTGATTTGGTTGGGATAGTACCCAAGGATAATGCAAATGTCAAGTCCTTGGCCAGGGAAAATGAATTGGTGGAGAATGTTGAAACTGTGGTAACTGAAACCATAAAACCAGATATGAACACAGATGAACCATTACAGCATGACCAAAAGCAAGTGCAAGGGCAAGACTTTCAGCCTCAACCTCAGAGGTCCACTGAAGCTTCAGCATCACCTGCAGCCATAGGCCAGGTTGTCACTCGGATCCAAGGTCTTCTCAATGAACAGTGGGCCAGCCTGGGGAGTGGGAGCCAGGAACCAAAAGGAGAGGGCTCACAGAAACAGCCAGTCTCAAAGATCAGCTCCATCCAGAGTCACCTCCGAGGCTCACTTAGTGCCCTTTCAGCCTTCTATTCTCCTGTTCAAAAAGCAGGTGCAGCAAAGCAGTCAGGTATAGTCCCATTACATTAGTCACACGTACATACTAGACACACTGGTGCTGAAAATAGTAATGGTCACCACCCTTTTAGCTGGTGCAATACCGTCATACATGAACATTTTACACTTGGCAGATGATTTTATCCAAAGCGACTTACAACTGAAATAGGAAATACAGATATACTGTATAAGCATAACTGAGCTGGACATTCCTCAAAGGCCCAACACTGGTTCTCTGGCAACCCTGGGATTTGAACTCATAACCTTCCAATCACTATGTCAGGAAGGTCACCCACTAAAACCCCACTGCTCAACCTATAACCACTCAGGAACTGAAACATTGGCTAAACATGACCCATGCTTCATAGAAATCTACTTTAATCCACATGTTCCCAACCCTTGTCCTGGAGTACCCCCCATCCTGCACATTTTAGTGTTTTCCAGCAGTGGCTCATGACCACAGATTTTGAAGGGGGCAGGACAATAGTAAGAAATCTGACTGGCAACCAAATCAATGGAATATTGGCTTATAGTTTTCAAATAGCAACATTTTAAAAAAATTATTGGTCACTCAAAAGAGGTAATTAGTATTTCATGGAATTTAAAATGGATGGAGCTGTGAATGAGAACTTTATTAAGATTAATATTTGTTGAATAGCTGATACAGTATATAAAGTAGTGTTTTCCCAGCTTCAACCCAGGAATTAGATGATTAGTTGAATCTAGTATGTTAGAGACTGAAGACACTAAAATGTGCAGGACAAGTGGTACTCCAGGACCAGGTTTAGGAAACAGTGCTTGAACCTATCTTAACCTATACTTGCTTCAGTTAGGGCACAAATGTAACTCTCCTGAGAAAGCAGATAATAGTATAGTGTGCCAGATATCAGGATTTTAGTGACTACTAATGTGAACAATATCCAACAAATCAGTTTTAACTAAAGCCATTCTCCGCATGTTTAGACTGGTAATTTTAGACTGCTTATAATAGAAACCCTTGTATTTGTCCTATACTGTATTTTTTTAAATACCGATTTCACTGAATTTGGTCATTTGCAAATTCCCACCCATTAGCTAGCTTTCTCCATATCATATGAGAGCTACCAACCAGGGAGGGTGAAGGCTAGCACATGCTTATTCCGAGACACATGAAGCCATCCAGTGCATGTTTTCGAACTGCTGCTCCGGCTATGTCACAGGGCAGCTAAACAGGAAAGCAAATTTTACCTTTGTTAAAATAATAGTGAATATATTCCTTGATGTTTTCTGTTTCTTATTATACCCAAGGAATGGTCTGTAGCAGGTGTACTTGACCATGTCTTAATAATGATGTTAATATTTTAAAGTCGGCTATTTCTCATTGCTTTGTCATACAGAACATTTAACCATTATGAGATTGATCCTACAGTATTTTTTTTATTATAGCTGTTTATTGTTTAGCAACTGTGAATACTATAGTTTGGGAGAATATATTTTTTTCAAGGCATCATAAATGTACTTCAATAGTGGTCTCGTAATATTGGCATAAGCTTGCATTTATACAGCCACAGTCAAGCTATCAGCCTCATACATTTACAATTATGTTCTCTTGCGAGAATATCAATTTAATGACATAATTTTTTCATTAAAGTGGTGTGATAGGAATTTTAAATAACATACTAACAAGCCCCAAACAACTGCAAGATCTATGGTTATGTATGGTTATATTATTTGTATTTGGTTATTATATGGTTATATGTGGGTTTATTTGTGAAAGATAGGCTAATGCCTATTCCGAAGTGACTTTTTTTTATTTTTTATTTTTTTTTATTTTTAAATAATCCTTTTATCTCGAGGATTGATTATGTCTGTAGGGCCTGTGACAAGCACCCAACCTGCAATTCTACACTCTGAGATTTTGTTAAATCACTCTTCTTCAAAGACATGAACCATATTTACATATTACAACAAAAAGTTTTTTTTTTCCAGTACAATGGCAGAATATATTTAGGAAGGAAGAACAGGTGCAGAGTTGGCAAAAGACTTCACATCTGACCACTCTCTCCCTTCCCAGGCCTCAAATCTATCATGAAGAAGAATGACTGTCCTGACAAGCAAGGGACTGGAGGAGCCAAGAAAAACCTGAAATTTGTTGGTGTAAATGGAGGGTAATTTATTATTATTATTATTATTATTATTATTATTATTGCCATGCTCTGCATTTTGAAACAACTTCAATGTTCATTATCCATGTAATGGTTTACAGTAGAGGTACATTATTACAGATACATTTTTGCACCACTGGGGTAACTATTATTTGGTTGACTGAAGTACTAAGTAAAGTATGAACTTGGTAGATACTTTATTAGGTAGGTATGCCACTTTATTACATGAATGACTGCTTAGTCCAATGCCACTGCAAAGATAACACATTATTAGTTGACAGGCCTATGCTAAATGTATGAGAATCCTAAGGCAAGAGCATAAATTTATTGATTCTATTGAGACAGAGTTTTATATCCTGGTCCAGACACCACTTGTGCTGTTGTCAAAACAGGTTATTTATCAAAAAAGGCCATTG
The DNA here is from genome assembly GCA_022985145.1 of Pangasius djambal. Lineage (NCBI taxonomy): Eukaryota > Metazoa > Chordata > Actinopteri > Siluriformes > Pangasiidae > Pangasius > Pangasius djambal. Next base: position 21,942,220 of record CM040976.1, read on the forward strand.
AAAACGTAACACAATTGTGAAGGAGAAAAGATGAGTCAACTATAAGTTTCCGTTTTGGTACTGTTGGCCTTGAGTGCTCCATTTGAAGCAATTGACAATGATTTTTTTAATAGACTTTTAATGGTCAGGTTTACAAAAATGGTCAGTTTAGACAAGTTCTTGTCTGACTTGGAGCTTACTTGGCAGATAGTTAGCAGTTTGTTAGTGTTGGGGAGAATTTTCCGTCTAAAAAGTGCAGCATGGTGTCCTACAAGGTTCTGTTTTAGGCAATCTGTTGTTCTCCGTTTATATACAGGCTATTGGACATGTTATTTTCAAAGATGTTGGCTAGAAGCAGCAATACAGCTATTCCAAATGATGACTGATTGTGACAAAGACATAAAATTTTAGATAATTAGAAATGTCTTCCTTCTAAATCCTGGCAAACCACTGATGTTGGGTACTAAGTCTATTTGCAGTAGGGTTGTTGATTTTACACTCTAGAACTTGATGGTTATTTTGTATATGCAAAAGCTATAGTTTAGTATATATAGTATAGTGGATCTGGTGTAACCCTACATTAGATGCGGATTTATTATTTAATTCCCATGAGAACTTTATTAAATGTGCTTATCAAGATTTATAGTAATTTTCATAGATTTATAGTTAATTATTCATTCATTCATTCATTCAACTTCAACCGAGTTTTCCTGGTCAGGGTCAGGCGATTTATAGTTAAGTCATGATTACTGATTGCTTAAAGAATATGCCTTATCATAGATACTTTGTTTTGCCCTTTTAAACTTGTTTATGTAAAGGATTTATAAGCACTAAGATTGAAAAGTGCTATATCAAAATGATTATATTATTGTTTTATTAACTAATATCTGAGTACAACAATAGTGGCAGAAATGTGAAAAGAAATCAAACGTGTGATTTTAAAAGTATGTGCATGCACACATCTGAAAAATGCTATCAGATCTTATGAGAAGTTCACTGCTTTGTTAGTGTAGTACAGTTATGAGCTTAAGGGTAGGTAGTTCATCTAGATCACTCTGTTCTATTCTGGACAAATTCAAAGTGGTTAGAAATATGTTTTTTTTTTTTCCTGAGAATAATTTTAATATGCTAAACAAGCCAAGTCAGTAAGAGAAGTACACATAATGAAAGATACATACCCTCATGTTCACTAATGCAGATGGAACTGCAGTGCATATAAAATCAGGCTTGTATGAATGAAGTAGTCGCTGTTCGAATTGCCATGAAGGCTAATGTCATATTTTCATCTTTGTATTAGTCATCAGAAATTGGGTCCAAAGGTCAATGCCATTTTCATCAATCAAATTAAAATTTCTCTGTCTTAACTGTTAACTTTGTCATCTCAAAGATCAGGTAGAACTATAGGCTCTAGGTGTCAGTTTTGTTTGCTGCTGGTGATTTAGATGAAGAGCCATGAGTGAAAAGTGGAAAAACCTTAGCAATAACAAAGAACTCTCTCTGCATTTGGGAGCAGTTCAGCACTGGTGAAGGCTGTATCTCAGCTGTGTTTGCCCAGGGCTCAGCAGTAAGATAATTACCCTGATAGAGCAGAGCAGACAGTTGGCCCTCCTGCACAGTGATCTTGTGTCTGAAATCACTCCCTTACTCACTTATTTACTGTTTACTATTCTATATAAGACACTGCAGACCAGTGACAGATTAAAGGAAAAACACCTTACCATGTCTTAGTAACGTGTTGGGCTACCAGGAGCTGCCAAAACAGCTTCAATGAGCCCTGGCACAGATGCTACAAGTCTCTGGAACTGTACAGGAGGGATGGTGTGTCAGCTGATCTCAACCCAATTTAACACCACTAGGAGATTTTGGAGCATTTTCATTTACAAAACACCAACTGAGGGAATATCTTTTGGAAGAAGGCTGTTCATCGCTCCAGTACAGCTCCAGAGACTTATGGAATTGATGCCAAGGTAGCTTTTGGTTTTATTGTGTTATAACTTTAAGACTGAATTCAGACGACTCAAAATTAAAGGCGTATTAAAAGTGACTTTCTGCATAAAACTGTTGTCAACAGATGGCATTAGTATATAAATTTACATTTATGTTTGTGGGTTGGCCACTCATGGTATCCAACCTGAGTTAATTTTGAGTTAAACAGCAATGACTATGCATTGTGGTACTTATTGTCATAGTGTTCAATAGTTGTATGGTGGATTTGCAAGGCACTAGGGCAATAAGATAGTGAACTTTGCAAAGAATAAAATTTGCCCACTAAAAATACAGACAACACTACAAAATGGCTGCACAACTTTCCAAGAGAACTCAACACTAATATGACATATCAACAATTTATATAACAAGAGGTCAACAAGGGAGAGTTATTAGATTTTCATCTAATAACCATCAAGGAAGGGTTATTAACTTTCAAAATGGGTTGAACTTGGAACCCTCTCTGAAAAGAAAACAGCCTGCTGTAAGGCTCTACACAAATCCTATATAGCCCTTTTAGGGCTCTAGATTTAACCCGAGAATTTATCTTGAAATCAAATAAACGTCTATGTATATGCAGTAATTCCTAATGTGCCTGATGGTGATAATGGTCAATAATATTACATGTCATGGCAGATGAAGCAATTACTGCTATCCTGGTATAGATAGATTTGTATTCTAAAGCTCGGCAGATCAGCTAGGATTATCTTAAGCAGAACCTGGCAGGACTGTTGTTAGAGATGACAGCTAGTAATTTCAGAATTTAACCACGCAGCCATGATCCAGGCAAACAAAACAGCACACAATGAAATTCAGATAACCACAGCTCAGTTAGTAAGAGGTTTCTGTACACCATCAAAATACACCTTTCTTGACAGCAAGTTATGGATATTAATATTGCAACAATAATCTACTTAGACGTCAGATTCATTGGGCAAAACCCCACTCAGGCCCTATGCCCATTACATTGAACATCATATGTTTACTTTTTTAATTTTGTTTTGCAACATAAAGCCCCATTTAGTTAATCAAAACTGATATTTAACAACCAATCATACAGCAGCATAACTTTTTCCAATGTATCTCAAAGAAAATCTAGAGCCTTGAAATGAGTCTGCATTCCAGTTGAAGAGGAAAATTAAGAGTTTGTTTGAACTCTTTTAACCTTAAAGCAATTTTACATAAAGCTTTATCAGTGGCTTATAAAATAAAAAAGTAAAAGTTTTCTACATAGGATTTTTTTCTACGTTTGTCCATTAGTGTGATTAGAGTGGAAACTAGGCTTTAAACTTTTAGTTCACTTTAGTTCATTTTAGGAACGTGATTAATAGGATAAGGATGAAGATGAAAGGAAAGCTGTTCGATATAAAAAGTATGAGTATAAAAATCTGCTGTGAACTATTTAAATTTGTATGATATATTATAAATATTACTAAATAATACAATAATACAAACGTTAATGCATATTCTGCCTCAAGGGAAAAATACCATACTTGTCTTAGGAAGGTTTGTTGTATAAACTGCAACATAAAGGCAGTTTTTCTTAAATAAACAAAAATCAAACTCCTCATTTTGAGATTAAAAGAAAATAGTTATGCACCAGTTTCCATTACTATCTATTAATTTTTTTTTTAAATTTCCATTTCATTGCACAATGCCATTTTTTGTGTATTAGATGTGAAATCGCTCTTGCTGTAATTGAAACTGCCAAACACACAGCACTTCAACTGTGTTCTTGTGGAATTATGGGAATTACACGCTTCCTGATAAGATTTTAATGAAAGAGCTGGATTTTTCAACCAGGCAGAGGAGACTGGTGTCTCATAACACAGCTTAGAAGTGCGCAGACACACACACACACACACACACACACACACACACACACACACACATTTTCTTTTGTACATTCATGGCAGCCTACTTCTGTTTACTTTCCTTTTTAAGCATGAGTACTTTCATTTAAATGCATACATAAACATGTGGATGTTTTCATCTTTAATTATTATTATAATAAACCAAACTGTCTGTAATGGTGTCTATTTGCTATTTGTTGTCTGATTGGTTTGCTGATTGGTTTGCTGATTATTGTAATCTCACCTTAAGAACGCATAACTCATATAAACCAGTTAACCATAAAGGATTGACATCGATAACCGAGGCTGTCTGTGTTGTTCAGCTATGAGACAACCTCCAGTGAGGAGTCCAGTGGGGAGGAGAATGAGGACAAGAGGGAGGAGGAGAAGGAGAAGGAGAAGGAGGAGGAGGTGGAGGTGGATAGCTCGGAGACGGAGGAACAGGGAGAGGAGAGTGGAGTGGCCCAGGAGGAGGAGAAGGAGGAGGCTGCTACTGCTGGGGAGCATGCTGAAGAAGCTCAGGCAGGGGGGTCCCAGGGCTCTGTGGAGCCTAAAGACCCCCAGGCCAGCGCTGATCCCCAGGAGGAGCAGCCCAGCAGGTGAGACAGAGGGCCAGGACAAAAAAGAGAGAAGTCAAGTAAAGTTAAGCCAAGTTTTAAAAACATCCATACATACACTATACCTATACAATGAGACCCAGTATTGTGCTTCTAGGATCATACACAGAGCTCTGTCATTCATAAATTTGAAAGGGAAGAAGACCAATGTACAGATTCAGTACAACAACAACAACAACAATAATAATGTTGCTTTCTTTGTGTCACATCCACATATCATCAGAAAAATAAATGGTTATTTCACTGATTAGATCAGATCAGATCTTTTTTTTGCTCATGACTGGCAAACCAATTTGATGTCATTATACATTTTCTTTCCATTATTCTGTCCCATGAATCCTCTTCATGGGTTTGTTAAATATGTATAATCCACAGTGTGGAAAATACATGCACAAGCATGTATGAACAAGAATGTTAAGTGCACAAGTGATCACCAATGTTTTATTTCTATGATGATTTTCATTTAAATGATTTTTTTTGCAAACATTCCTTCAGGTTCAGTTAGTTTTAAGACTAATATAGATATTTTTTTAAATTTTCATTATAGGTGTATTAGTATTCATAGTGTAGTATGCACACTTGGAGCTATTTACAGTGTTTTATATTATACCTAGAAAACAATAACAATTTTATGGCTAATGGTTATTCAGTTTATAAAAAAGAAATATTTCAATTTGTTTTAGCAGTAGTTCATATTGTTTATAACAATATTTATTATTCAGTAGTCCTATTACTAGTATTTATTTTGTATTACAACAGCACCATCACCACTAAACATACACACACCCACTGAGTCCTAAATATAGCCATCATAGACATGTTCCACATAGAGTAGGTGCTGAGATATTAAAGTTATATAAAAAAAATTAAACCAGCACATACAAACTACTCTAATATACTATATTACATATGACAAACATTATTGTGACTACTTGTGATTGATCTTCTTAGATTTTAATAACGTGAATTATCTTACAAATTCACCTGACTTGAGGAAGATTTTACACTATTTCACTGATTAAACATGCATATGTATATATATATATTAATACAAGTTTCCAAATGAGACTCCGCAGTGATTATCTAGGGTCATAACTTTTGAGTTTTTATAACTGTAAAGTTGTGTTCGAGCATATTAACAGCATGTAGGCTTACTCTTTTTCTTACACACACAGCCCCAACCTTTGTCTTACCAATCATCAGTCCGGAGATAGAAAGCAGACAAATGCTGAGTGACAGATTTAATAAACTTAACCAGGAGAACAAGCTCAATAAGACAAGAAGCCACATATAGTGCTAGTGGAGAGCAGATGAGCATATGGATGTCTGGAATCGTGTTCTGTACATAAACCATGTGTGCGATAAAGAGGAAGACATGTGCTAAATAGAGCATGTGCTAGACAGCACCATGAGAGGTGGTTAACACCATCCAGAGCACATTCTGTATTCTGGATTTGGGGCTTTCAGGTTTTTTTTTTTTTTTTTTTAGGTAATTGTATCTATACCCTTATAGAAATGTCACCTGACCTTCACATGTTAATAAGTACAAATTTACACATGTGGTTCTCAGGCACCCAGTTTTCATATGTAGTGCATGTGTTTTTTATTTTCACATGTTAATTCTTCACATTTAGGGCTTATGGTTTCATTTTCAGAATTGATTTTCTCAATTAAAAATAATAAATAATTCTTTTAAAAAAAATATCTTGTCCATATGATGTCAGATGTCAGGTATATTTAGTTTTACTTCACATGTGCAGTTTCAGGGCATAATATGCACTTTGGCATGTTTACAACATGTGACCACATTGTATTCTCCTAATCACATGTGAAATGTGTGTGATTCTTCTGTAAGGGTATATTACAGGCTCAGCTTAACATAAAGGTTGCTCTGTTTCATTTTTTGACTGTATTGTTAATGCATGACAGCATTTCACACTGTTTTTAAATATGTACAGTGCTGTCCAAGTCTCAGCACCCTATTTTTTTTACGCAGATTTTGTCTTAAATATTTATTTCATATTTCATTTATTTTACACTTAACTGCTCTTTATAGTACTAACCTTAATTTCAAAAATCTAAAATACAATATTTCAATTTTCAGAATTATAGCCTCACACTCCAGTCTGAAAAAGCGTTACATGTTTCTACTTTCTGTATTTATTCTATTAAAAGTCCATTACTAGCTAGATTTATTAACTAACACAGATTTGTGTAGAACATATTTTACTTATTGCGAGTGTCTGATTTTAATGATTACTGGGCTGTGTTCTTGCAGTGAACTTGTAGATAAAAACTTCATGGCTGCGTGTCACTACCTAAAGGACCGAATGGCAGAGGTCGCTGCCCCAAATAAAGAGATGGTAAGAAATGTTTGGGTTTTTTTTTTTATAAAAAAAAGAATTTTTTTTGATAAAATTAAAACTACACTTTTAGAAAAAAGCAGGGGTTTTTTTTATACCCTTTGTAAATTTACTCTTATGTTTTGTTAAATTAGTAAAATAATGCCGATATTTTGGTTTGTCCAGTGTGCTCTCCTGTAAAGAAAACATGCCAGTAGTTCTAAGGATAAGCTAACCAAGCACTCATCTGCGACACTTAAAGCTGACTTTAAATGAGTGTTGTTCATAATTTAGTTGTCCATAAAAAACTGGTTCTTGAGATAAGCAATGTCTTCAATTATTGTGAATAGGCTTTTTTTTTTGGTATCTGTCATCTTTAGAGGCAGGTTCTGATGGTGCTCTATCAGGAATGGTTCCGTGTATCCAGTCAGAAAGAGTCCCAAGCAGATATGGTCACTGTGTATCTGAGAGAAGTTGGAAATCATACCCCCACTCTCCTGCGCTATATAGTTAATCTTGCTGATGGCAACGGCAACATGGCCCTACACTACAGTGTCTCCCACTCCAACTTCCAAGTAGTCAAGCTCCTGTTGGATACCGGTGAGATTAAACATCAATTCTAAATATTAATGGCTCACCTCTGTTGTTGTAATATGATTATTTATCTAACCTTTTTTCTTTCCTTATTTTATGTTGGTATTCATTTGTCAATTAAATGTTATTGCATGTTATGTTATGTTCCTAAGGGCTTTGTGAGGTGGATCATCAGAATAAAGCCGGCTACACTGCGATCATGTTGGCAGCTTTGACTGCAGCAGAAGGACCCGAGGACATGGAAGTGGCCCAGCACTTACTGAGCCTGGGCAACATCAATGCTCAGGCAGGCCAGGTAGATACATACTTGTAGTATTTGTACCAAGTAGGTACAAATATCCTGTTATCCAAGAACACACACAGTTTAGTCTAAAATTAAGTTAGACTAATACTTTAACGTAATTTTCTGTACACTTAAACACACACAAATCCTTTTAATCCTTGGATGAAAATCCTTTGCAGTCAATGACTGTCTGAAGTCTGGAGCCCATGTTCTCAAAACTCAAATTCTCAGTTTCCTCCCTGGAGATGCTTTGCCAGGCCTTCACTGCAGCCACCTTCAGTTGCTGCTTGTTTGTGCCTTCAGTCTTGTCTTCAGTAAGTGAAAAGCATGCTCTATTGGGTTGAGATCAGGTGACTGACTTGGCCATTGAAGAATATCCCATTTCTTTGCCTTCAAAAAGTCATGAGTTGCTTTCACAGTATGTTTAGGGTCATTATCCACCTGCACTGTGAAGCGGCGTCCTATCAGTTTTGTAGCATTTGGCTGAATGTGAGCAGAGAGTATAGCCCTATACACCTCAGAATTCATCTTGCTACTTCTGTCAGCAGACACATCATCAATAAACACCAGTGAGCCCGTTCCACTGGCAGCCATACATGCCCATGCCATAACACTGCCTCCACCATGTTTGACACATGATGTGGTATACTTTGGATCATGAGCTGTTCCTTTCTTTCACAATACTTTTCTCTTCCCATCATTCTGGTACAAGTTAATCTTGGTTTCATCAGTCTAAAGAATCTTATTCCAGAACATGGGAGGCTTTTTTTTTTAGATGTTTTCTGGCAAAGTCTAATCTGACTTTCCTGTTCTTGAATGTTACCAGTGGTTTGCACCTTGTTGTAAACCCTCTGTATTTACATTCATGAAGGCGTCTCTTGATTGTAGATTTTGACAATGATACGCCTACCTTCTCCAGAGTATTCTTGACTTCTGTTGATGTTGTGAAGGGGTTTTTCTTCACCAAGGAAAGGATTCTGCGATCATCCACATTAGTTGTCTTCCGTGGTCTTCCAGGCCTTTCGATGTTGTTGAGCTCACCAGTGCTTTCTTTCTTTTTAAGAATGTACCCAACTGTTGATTTGGCCTCAGCTAAGGTTTTTGCTATGTCTCTTATAGATTTATGTTGTTTTTTCCAGCCTAATGATGGCCTCCTTCACTTGCATTGAGATCTCCTTGGACTTCATATTGGTAGCTCCAGTTGAACAGCTGCCAAATGCCAACTCAATACCTGATATCAACTCCAGACCTTTTATCTGCTTCATTTGTCTTGAAATAATGAGGGAATGGACCGCACCTGGTCAATTAACTTCTTGTCAGTCAATTGTCCAAATACCTTTGAGCCCCTGAAAATGGAAGTACTTTGCCTAAAACGGCTGTAATTCCTAAATGGTAAATGCCATATTTTTGTGGAACCACTTAAAATAAAGCTGAAAGTCTACACTTCAATCACATCTTGATTGTTTTATTTCAAATCCATTGTGGTGGTGTATAAAGGCAAAATCACAAAAACTCTGTCATTGTCCAAATACTTCCGGACCTAACTGTATACTGTTCGCAAAAGAATCAGCTATTTACAGTACCTTGTAAACTAACAGATTCATCCTTATGCTCTACTTCTACATGGACCTTTTATGCTTGTGACTCAACATGAATACCTCAAACATTTGCACATCCCACAAACAATCTTTCCCTGTTAATAATTTCAGATAATATAGATTTGTACCTACGAACTGCTGCTGTAATCATTAAGACTGTTCTGTGCTCATCCCAGGAGGTTTTATTTAAAATATGCTCACACTGACCATCCTTTTAACACACTTAGTACTGTTTGACTTTACTCTTCTACACCTGTATACTGTAATGATTTATAATCATTATCAATAACTATCCTGTGCCACCCAGAAGAGAATGGGCTCCATTTTGAATCTAGTTCCTCTCAAGGTTTCTTCATGTTCTTCCCCATGTTGTCTCAGGGATTTTTCTTTGCCACTGTTGCCTCTTGCTTGCTCACTAGGGATCTAAATCTACACCTGGATTTCTGTAAAGCTACTTTGTGTCAATATCTATCATTAAAAGTGCTGTACAAATTTCGCCTAGTGAACCACTCATAGTTCACAAAAGCGGTTCCATCTGTGGCAGTGGGACAGGTGTTACACCAAAACCTTCCTGCCTTCCAGACTCTTTCTGCCATTTAGATTTCTAAGTTTTGCCCTGATAATAAAATTTTTTTAAAAGCATGTTCCTAAAAAAGGGATGGCACAGTGCCGCAGTGGGTAGTGTTGCCCTGATCCCTGGTTCCATCCTGAGCTCAGGTTACTGTCTGCACTGAGTTTTATGTTCGCCCTGTGTCAATGTGGGTTTCCTCTGGGTCCTCCATGTTTCCTTCCTAAAAGCATGCTGGTTGGTGGATTGGCTACTCCAAATTGCTCCTAGGTGAGAATGATTGTGGAACTGGCATCCCATCCGGGATGTGTCCCTTACTTGCCTCCAGTGTACTTGTGATAAGCTCTGGGACCACTGCCTCCTGACCAGGATAAGGTGTTTCCTGTAGATAAAAGAATATTTAAAAAATTGTTCTCTATTCACCCTATGACTCTTTCTTTTCCTGTAGTCTGGTCAGACAGCACTGATGCTGGCAGTTAGTCACGGGCGCACAGCGATGGTGCAGGTTCTTCTCGACTGTAAAGCTGATGTGAACACACAGGACCAAGATGGCTCCACGGCACTGATCTGTGCCTGTGAACACGGCCACACTGAGATAGCCAAACTACTGCTAGACAGACCTGAATGTGACACTAACCTGAAAAATAAGGTAGTCACGCATGCATGCAAGCACGCATGCGCGCACACACACACAATTCAGTGCAGCCAGAATTTCAATTTATTAAAAGTTATTTGCATTTCTTTTTCATTTAGAGAAAGCATTTAATGAAGCCCCTGAAGGTTCCTGGTCAGCTATAGAAAACACAACACTGCCATCACATGGTCAAACTTAAAAGCAACATTTGGATAAATTTATTTATTTTAGCTAAACTGGTTCAAGGTGTAAAGTATAATATAAGTTTTAGATAGCAAATGCTCTAAACATTGTAGGAAACCACTAAGTGGAAATAGACCAACAAGATGAAAGATGACAGTAGCATGACAGTAGTAGACATGTATACAGTAGTATGTATGTACTATACATACGTACTGTATATATACATAAATATAAACATACATACACACATGCTGCTCAGGGTGAGGTTTTCCTTTAAATATCAGAATAAAACATTGAAGAACCTTATTTTTATAAGAGTGTAATTTGGCTTAAAAGTCGTCTTTGGAAAAAAACTGTTTGACCTGATTTTGACCCACAGAATTAACATACCTGATGTTTTATAAATGAGTATTTGTATGTATGTTTTTCTTTGTAGCATGGGCAAACTGCGCTGTCTGTGGCCATCAAGTTCTCCCACTCTGAGCTAGTTGACCTTCTGAAGGCCCATGCTGAAAAGGCTGGAACTTCACACACTACAAGTCTTCTCTGAGGTTGCTTGTACACTTCCTCTGCAGTAGCAACAGTACCTGCATTCACCCTCCAGCTGCCTCAAACAGACAGACTGACCAGTGAGACTTATTTGGAAAGGAAAAATGGACTTTCCTCAATTTGGATAAGCAACAGGCCAAGTAGTTCTTTAAAGACAGTTCTCTGAAGCGCAGTTCAACGTCAAAGCTCTTACCTTCATGTGGATGAAGCATGGTACATCGTTACATGTTGTGTCCTGTTTTTCAAGTATTACTATATTTTTGTCAAGTAGAGAGCATTATACATGAATGTTACTATAGAGTCTATCAGATACACACTATATTTATTTTATATTGCACCTTGCTATACTGTTTTTTTTATTCTCCTCTAAAATATACAAGGCCTGTCTGAATATAACCTGATGAGCAAAATTGTGTCTTCCATCATGAAGGTTATCAGGTAATGCTTTTCATGTTAAAACTTAAAAGGTTTATTTTGTCTTTATTTTTAGCATGAGACCAATAAAATTGCAGGATAGCTCCCATACCAAATACATTCACTCAATAAAACACGACAGAAAACAATAGGTCAATGCTGGACTCTGCAATGTGCTTCACATTCTCTGATCTGATGTAGAATAGCCCCACAAGAAATTTATATTAATTCAGAAATGTCTTTTTGATGTCTTACACAAAGCCTGGGCCCACATTTGTTTTTATGTTTTAATAAATCTGAATGTTTTTTGTTTTTTCCCTCTTACAAGTATTAAATGACTTCAGCATCCAAGACCAGGGGTGGACAAATCAGTAACTTGTCCCTGACACAAGACTACATGTCTGTGCTATTTGTTTTTTGTGTCTTCTCTCATTCTACAACCAGAAAATAAAACACTCACTACTGACTTTTGCAAAACAAATGCATTCATATGGCATGCAAAATGCACGCTGCTCAGACTAAATCCCACCGCCTGCTGCACTACACACACTGACTTTTACTAGCCAAATTAATTACTGAGCACAAATGACACGCAATCTTTCCAGAATCAGGAACATGCAAGAATGAGGAAACACGCTGAGAAAAAATAAAGATGCTACCCAGACTGGAACATTGTTTTATCTGTACTGAGAGGAGAAAACACCACAGCTCGTAGCTAAACACTGACAAATATCTTTTTGTTGAGGGTACAAACACAATGTGCTACCTCAGACACATTTTTTAAAAATTCCCCTATGCAGGATTTTATATATTTTATATAGGATTTCAGTTGTGTCTGCATTGCGTCTGTATGCACCTAACTAGCTAACTCGGCATATGTTATTACTTTGTTAGCTACCACATTTTACTCGTCAATTAGGTTCTGGGGCAACCAAAATTTATGATTCAGTAGCACACTGGAGCGCTTACTTGCCCGTGGAACTAGCTAATACATGTATGATTTGTCCACCCCTGAAGAAATTTATTATAATGATTTGCTGGAGAAACCACTTGAATAATTTTTGGGGATCATCACCATAAAGTATTTAAACATGCTATTGTCTTAAGTGTTGAAATAATATAAATAACCCTTGAAAAAATATGAATAACAGAGAAAGCAACGTGGACGCTATCTGCTGCAGTATTCAGTAACGCAATTTTCAGTGGAATGTGACTCATACTGGCGTAACATTGGCTTATTGTACAATTACACGAGAAAATATACTTAGATGCTATATTGGAATAAAGGGAATGACTGTTTTTGTTTGCACTTGAATGCTATTCAGTGAATTTTCTCAAAATGGTAGATAACAGTGGTAGACAACAGTCCGAAATTAAACCATCCACACCTACCAATGGATTCATTTATCAGCTATATTCCAATGGTAGAGCAACAAACAAAAGACAATAGATTTGACAAAGTTTCCTCGAAATATTGGTTAGGAATATATGTAAGCAACAAGAAAATCCTGTGGAGAATAAAATTTAAAGCTCAATTAGAACACAAGTTCTAAGAAGTCTGATTGAGTGAAGCAGATTCTCTGAACGTCCATTACACAGTATCACAGAAGTTCAACAGAGGTGCACAGACGCTTTTTTGAAGTCTTCTGAGTCTTGAAAAGCACCTTCACTGTGCACGGAGTTTGCATCTCCTCCCTGTGCTTGGGGGTTTCCTCTGGGTACTCTGGTTTCCTCTCCCAGTCCAAAGACATGCGTTGTACGTTGACTGGCATCTCTAACTTGTCCGTAGTGTGTGAGAGTGTGTGCGATTGTGCCCTGCGATGGATCAGGACCCTGTCCAGGGCGTTCCCTGCCTTGTTCCCTGAGTCCCCTGGGATAGGCTCCCGGCTGCCCCACAACCCTGTGTAGGATAAGCGGTACAAAGGATGGATGGATGAATCTTGTACATAATGTACCAATGTCCAATATTGTGGAAATTTAGCTTGTAAAATGATCCAGAGATGACACACACAGGGTGAACCAAATACGTTTTTAAGGACAAATCATGTTGTTAGACTACAAATAATATTGAAAGTGGTAATTTATCATAAAATTGCTCTACATGGAACCCTGAAGTCTAATAATTATTTATTTCAAATGCTATATTTTACATGCTGCTATATGTATGGATAGAGTATTCATATAATGTCTATAATTCAATATGTTTTGCTTATGTGTGTCTTTAAAACATGTTTGTATGAATATATCTTTTTATACACTGGCATTTTTTTTGGACTTTTTTTTTTTTTTACTGATTTTCTCTAAGAACAATGTCTGCCCTCACCTCTGAACCCAGTGATTCCAGTACACCTAGTTAAACATCTTGCGTTTTTTTTTCCAGCAAGAAACTGAAAATGTCTATTTACTTTTCAAACAGCTGAAGGTTTTTACCCTCCACTGCATATATATATATATATATATAAAATGCAACTAAATACTCTGTCCCAGGACTGTGACGTTTTCCCTCCCATATATCCTTGCTCCACTTAACTGAGATATAAATAAATGATAATCTACATATACAGGGTTGTTTCTGAACTTTTGTTGGCCGTAAGTGACATCCTACATATAAGGAAACACTTATGAGTGGCAGTGGGTTTGTTAAGCTGGATGAGGCTTTTATTCAAGTGCATCATGGACTTTGATTTGGTTGCTCTGTACTTGTGCTCTATGAGAGAAGGAAAAATGGCAAGGCCAACAGCACATTATACCTATATATTGAATGCCTGTAACAGAATAATGAATGTCTATTTTGATAAATGCTTCAGCATCTGGAGAGTTATATGGATGACAGATAAAATGCAATAGTGACAAATATACTCAATTTAATACCAATATTATTCAAAATATAAACTGTGTTTGTGATATTCTAAACAATCCTTCTCAATAAAGTTGCAGACTTGCAAAAGTTAGCGTGTATGCATTTGGGCCCAGTTACTTTCTTACAGCTTCTTATTAGCATTTTGTGACCTCTGTATTATAAAGTTCTTTTTGCATTTTGGACAAAAATGAATTAACGACAAACACCTCTTCACTGGGGATGAAGTGGTGGTATTATTATTATTATTATTTGCAATTTTTTGGTGTAATATTTGGAAAAAAAGAAAAGAAACTCCAAACTCATTTTATAAGGTTCTATCTGCCAGCCAGTCTTCATGCAGGATGAACATGTGAGGAACTTTTAAGATGAAGTTTGTCTGTCTCTGTAGACTCAAAACGTCATTCTCTGCTGGGTTTATTACCATTTATTAGTTATTTAATCAGATTAAGAGACAACTAGAACCTGATAAAACCAAACAGCATTGATCTTACACAGTAATATGGTTCAATCTCTGGCCATGAATGCACTTTCATAATTATCTTAATATTTTGATGAGTGTAAAATTGAAGAAACTTTAATGTGTACACCTTGTTGAACTGTACATGTAGATTTCTTTACTTTAGAGTTTTGTTAAATAGAATGTCAAAACTTTGATGTTCATGCCTCAAAACAGCCAGATAGAACCTTATAATACTAACGTTAGGATTTAGTTATAAAATATCCCCAATGTGGAAGGAATATTAAGCAATTATTAATATTAAGGAATGTGTATATTATTAAATATCAATATATACCTTGTAAAACAGATTTTAGCTTATCGAGATTGTGACTGTCAGCAATTTGCCAGATTGACAACACACTACAGGTGAATATAAATATTTATGTATGCTTATGTCAGCAAGGGGTTATGTAGGTGCCATGTAGCCATGTGTAAAATGTGACTAAACATTCACTGCAGCCAAGTCCTTTTTAATGTATTGAATAAAACACTTCGGGGCATACAGCTACAGGAAAATACTTAACAATGGTGTGGTGTCACCATGAATTATAGCATACCCTGAAGTGTTATGTTCTTCTGATACCACAGCAATTTGTCAATGATTCATAGTTTATTTAATTAAAAAAATACCATATCATACTTTTTTTTAACAGTTTAAAGTTACATTTACATTTGTTGTTGAAACATCCGCAAAACTAGTTCCTGTTATCACTTATGTTACAGCAACTACAGATACATTGTCCAGTAGAGTTTTATCCTTTTAATAATGTTGGTATATGTTGTCAAATAATTGTTTGTCTTTTTATATTGAACTTTGGAAATACAGTTAAAGTTTGTTATACATACCTCAACTGGTAATTTTGATACTTACTGAGGTGCAGAGTATAGCTGTGTGTACTGAATGGCAATAGTGTGGGAGGTCCTTCCCCTCCATAAGATGAAGGTGGCGTAGTCAATCTCTCATAGGCCCAGACATTTAAGGCGCAATATAAACAAAGTCAATATTTGTTTTGACAACCCTTTGCCTTTAAAAATGTATCAGTAGTCTCAGGCACACTTCATACTGTTTTCTGAGGAGATTTGAAGGTAAGTTTTTTTTCTGAGCATCTTGGAGAACCTGCCACAGTTCTGGAGACTTTAACTGTTACACTTGCTTCTGTTTTTGCAGGTAATCCCTGATAGCCTTCGTTTTATTTACTGTCAAAAGTGGTCTGTTATTTATGTTAAATGTTTGTAAATCTAGAAATTGCTCTTTTCTTACTGATACAATAAAGCAGAAGACATCAAATAAACATCTAAGAAAAACATTTCTTTTAAAAATAGGCCGCCTAAATCTTTTGCCCAGTACTGTATATAACTGATCCAAGGATACTGATCAATGTTTAATCTGACAGCCAGACAGGAGCTTGACTTGTTTCTTGTTTAATACCTCTCTCTATTTTATTTGATCTCTCAAAGTTTGTGGACTTTGTGGACTTAATTAGGCTTGATTTCAGAGACTAATCATTAAAGGATTACAAGTAAACACGTATATACCTTGAAATGATCTAATGTTTTACCAAGAGATTATCTATTATTTACCAAGCAGGCGTTCACTGAAAGAAATTTACAACTCAGTGTGGCACACTGTCTCTATTGTTGTACTGTTTTTTCTTACAAAATGTATATACGTGTTCAAAGAGTATATGTCTGTGCTAAACATATACCGAATATGCTTAAAATTAAAACTGCGTATTCATATACTCATAAGACACCTATTTATAGTTCTTTGGCACACAGATTGTTAGAGGGTGATCTGTGTCTTACTTTGCAATAAGATTAATTATGGGTGTTATTGTAATGGTATCACAAACAACAACCTGTGTCAAGTTCCCAAACAAACAGACTAACCTTTAAATGCATGGGTGTTTCTCAAACGCGCCTTCCACAAACTTCAGGAATACTGTAAAACCATCAAAACGGTTAGCTAATAACAGTGACCAAAATGAAGAATAAAATATATTTTGTTATATGTTAATATTTTGGTTACTACTTATGTAATGCAGATAATGATACAAATTACAGAATGTGTGTCATAACTAATTAGTGACTCATAACTACTTATACTTTGTTTAGGTCAATACATAGTGGAGTGTCTGGGGCCTGAAAAATTATGGGTGAGGTGAAAGAGAATAGAGGACATGGTCAAAATTGACCTGATTCATATAAGTCATAAAATAAATGAATCTAATTTCTTATAAAGAACATGCCAAATTGTGTTCTAAAAACAATGACTTAATTATATAACAACATTTCTCACACTGTTACCCATTTTGGATGAATGTAGGCATTACATGACTCATGTGGGGATGAATATGAAAGCATCGCTCTCTGCATTCATTCATTTATACCGAGTAATCTTGGTCAGAGGTTGTGGTGGATCCGGATCCTATCCCATGAATATCATCATCTAGGCTTAATTTAGCATAACCAATCCCTATACCAGCATGTTTTTTGGGAAGTGGGAGGAAACTGGAGAACCCAGAGGAAACCCACAGGGAGAACATGCACAGAAACTCCACACAGACAGTAACCAGTGCTCACGATCGAACCAGGGATCCCTGGAGCTGTGATGTGCCTCTTTGCACTCATGGTCAAAAGTCATGGAGTCAAAACAAGCATATAGTTAGAAGCTTGAAAATTCATTCATTACATAATTAATTTTTTAGTTCTTACTATGCTTGTTTTACCATTGGTCTTCTATTTCAATTACGTTTATGCAACAGTGATTACAGTATACTGACACAGAATGTATTAACACGGAATGGAGAAATGTCTGATCAAAAACCAGAGTCAGACAATACTTCATAAAGAACTGAGAGTGATTAGAGATGACAGCACTAATAAATTTATGGACTAGGAAAAAGTGTGGGGAATATTCAGAAAACTGCTAAAATAAAATGCCAATTTCTGGTGCGAATTTCAGT
Source organism: Pangasius djambal (assembly GCA_022985145.1). Classification (NCBI taxonomy): domain Eukaryota; kingdom Metazoa; phylum Chordata; class Actinopteri; order Siluriformes; family Pangasiidae; genus Pangasius; species Pangasius djambal. The sequence goes on from CM040976.1 coordinate 21,960,145, forward strand.
GGTGTGATACAAAAATGACATCCGAGTATGGTTTGAATCCTTCCACCCAGTACTGCCTATTTGCTAACATACTGCTTGTGGAGTACAGTGGTGGCTAGATAAGAGGACTAAAATCTAATATCTATCAAGAGCTCAACAACAAAACTATTAGATGTGTTTAACTACTGACGTGTGATATAATGCACTGCTCACGTTGTATCATGATTCTAATTTTTAAAAAATGTTTTAGGTCCGTAATGTCCTACTGGGTTTATGCACTGTTTCTTTCGAATACCAAACATGGTAACAGACATATTGTAACCCTTTCATTCAAACAAAAAAACAAACAAACAAACAAACACTAAACTTACAATTCTGTCATGTCCTTTTGTGTAACTTGTAGTTTGAGTGGACAGTGTGTAATTATCTACTGTTTTGAGATGAAAAGGATGATAAATCCTCCTTATTCACATTCATTACATCCGCAACTGTATTTCAAATACACCTTCTCAGTCACTGCTGATGATGTGTTATGGATATGTTAATGAAGCAGACTGAAGATCTAATCTAGCTGGTATTTCATTTTGTGTAATCACCTATCATGATTGTCACTCATAGGCTACATCAATCTACAGTTTGGACTAGAACGGTGATTTCGAATATAGCTTCACTCCACTTCCCAGCCTTGCTTCTTCATATAATTCTGTGTATTTTATGACCATTATTGGTGCTGCTGCTCTTGGTTCCACAAAAGTCCAAAATAATTTGACATTTGTTAACAGCAAAGAATCGGACGAAACCATATATCAATGACTTATGTTTGCCCTGCTAGCTGCTTTATACCAGTCACCTATGGATCTAAAGTCTGTGTCTTCAAATCTCAAGACTGTCAGACAGCTATCGGTGGGCGCTTGTGCAAGATCCTATAAATTTTAAAGTGACTCACATTTCATTATATCACTACAATATTCAATTCAATTCAATTTCATTTGTATAGTGCTTTTATCAGTGGACATTGTCACAAAGCAACTTTACAGAAATATATAAATTTTTAATTTATAAATTTATGCCTAATGAGTAAGTGAGAGGTAATGGTGGCAAGGAAAAACTGCCTGAAACGATATGAGGATATATAAATAATTCCCTTCTATGACTACATGGTCAAAAAGTGCAATTGTGTAACCAGTTAATTCATTGTAGTTTTCACATGAAGTTGAAGTTATCAGACTGTTATTGGCATAGAAGCATAGCAAAGCTATTATAGCAATTGTAGACCTAAGCCATCGTAACAAAACTGTTTGTATCAATTGCAGTCCAGAGCCATCTTCATGGTTTCTAAGTGGTACCATCCACAGTAATCTCATGTAACTTTAGGCCATCCATATGGGGCCATCCTTAGCAGCAGCAGCGAGTGCTTTCCAAGTGATGAGATCTCAAACCAGAAGCAGGGCATCAGGCTGGTTCAGGCAGGTCTGGACAGCAGAAGGGGTCAGGACCACTGATATCTCAGGATATCAACAGAAATGACTTTAGTATTGAGAATTAAAAATAGTATTGCTAAGAAAGTTGCAAGTCATTATATGTCGTGCAGTTTTGAGTATGCTGATCTAGCACGCATTGGATTACTCAGCTAAACAAACATTTTACATTCAGCTTATTGCTCTGTTACACTAAACAGAGTGGTAAACAGATCATGCCAAGAACTGACAGAACCACCCCTTTTCTTATAGGTAATTCCTCTTCCTACTAAATAACCTTATTAAGACCAGAAGGGTGTGCTGTTTCCATAAATATATCACACACAGTCCAATCAACATTTGTCCATCAAAATGAAGTTGCTTTTGGCCTTCTACTTCTCTTCCTCTCTCTTCTGCCCAGGTAATTATCTTATATTCTATTTCTATAGCTTTAAAAAAAAAAAAAAGGTTACATGTTTCTCTTTAATAATCATCCAGGTTTTATGTCAAAACTTGATTCTGGGCAGGAAAATGTCTAAATAGTTAAAAAAAAAATTATGACGTTATTTCCCCCAAAAACAACAAGATAATACTGTGTATGTTGTGTCAAGGTGTCGATACTTGTGCAAATCCAAAAGTAGCTAATGTAACATTGCCTTTATTCAACTATCTAATGATTTAACTATTGTTAGGATTTTGGTATTTCATGACACAAGCTGTGTATTCTGTTATTCATGCATTATGTTTGTTTGATTTTTTGTAAGTAACCATGTTGGACTGTTTAAACTGCACTAGTGATTCAGGATTGTGTAGCACCACATTTTCACAACAGTGTCCACCAGACAATTTATGTGCTGCTCTGATATACAATTATTCTGTGCCAGGTAAGCATTGTCCTGTTTATTGTTACTTATATACAGTATTATGAAACTTATGAAACTATGACGCATGTACAGTGTAACTAAAAACTAAACAAAGTACATATCATGCCTTGTGTTATGTTTATATGTCTGTTTAAGGGCTTAGTATGAATATGATTGGAGAGATTCATGGCTGCCTTCCACAGGCTGTCTGTAATCAAGTGAATCCAAGTGTTTTAGAAACCACTTACTCAGCTAATGTTGGAGTGGCAAATGGTTTTCTATCCACCTCCTGCTGTGAGTCTGATAACTGCAACCACGTCATTATCCCTGGTAAGAAAATATATATTTTTTCATTCAGTACCATGATCTTTTAAGCGGTCTTTTTAGTTTTAAACTTCAGCTGGTTTTATTTGCTATATATGTATATTTACATTGATTAAGTATGCAAGTGTTTAGGACTGAAAGGACAAGGAATATTTGATAATATTGTGTTCACCAGTTCATCCAACTAAAGACAAAGTGAGTCACAGCAGATCCACTTGCTCTGGCTTACGAGCAATTCTGGTCCCTGCTAATGCGACAGAGGTTTGATGTATGAAACTACTGTAGGTAGAAACAGCGGTTAATGCGGCATCTAGATTTCCTATACCTATGACAGTAATTTTACATCACCATTTTGAGTGAGATGCTTAAATTAAAAATTGATCAATTTAAAAATTAGTAAAATTGTTTACTCAGTATGTACTCATAAATAACCACACTGAACTATTTTTCATGTGAGGTTTTAGGGGAATAATGGAAAAATACTATAGAAATAAAGTAGCCATGTTTAACCATATCTTGGTCCTTTATGACTTTTTCAAAACTCTTTGCACACCTCTCTGCACATATATTCAGCTCGTCACAATTAGGATAAGAAAAAAGTGTTTTACTCCCTCTAGACAATTCTCATTGTCACAATTTCTCATTGTATGTGCAAGAGACTACTGTAGACTAACCCTAAACAATAAATCACGTCTCTGAGAACCTGATTCATGAATGATTTGAAGTCCGAGGGTGCACTGGTGAGTCCATATGGCACAACTTTGTATTTGTAGTGCCCCTTAGTGGTGATAAATTCAAATGATGATATTGAAATGATTGTTGGAAGTGTTCAGGCGCTGCTAGCACTAGATGTACCAGATAGCAATATTTTAGAATTAAGCCCTTGGAAGTCAGTACCACCACCTTCTGTTCAACAAATAAAAATCCACCTGCATAAAAGAGGTAGAAAGTTCAATCAAGTCAATTTAGCATATTGTACCCTTTCTAATTTACGTTTTCAGCATTCAGGAGATTCTGTAAGTTGCTTACAGAAATGCTTTGTAGTCTCTATCAAAAACATATCCTCATGCTAGTTCATTAGGTCAGGGACTAACACCATCAACCTAAAAGAGCATGAAAAAAAATAAATAAATCAAGGGATTAAAAAAAAAAGATTAAGTAAGCATTAATTCAAGAGCCTGGTGAAGTGGCAGGTCTTTAGTCTTTGTCTGAAGATAAGTTAAAAATGTTTTAATAAAATAAATCTATCACCACATATGAGTGATGCTCATGGTGTTTTGATAGTTGTAGTGCATTTGAAAAAGACTCCTGAGTAGCTCGGGAGAAAAAGGTATTTAGAGGGGGAGGGGGAAAAAAGAGCTTTGAAAAGGTGGAAGTGAACAGTGAGATCAGGACATGGATGCACATGGTTACATTATTTCTTTAGGTTTCATTATGGTTACATTATTTCTTTAGGTTTCATTATGGTTACATTATTTCTTTGGGTTACTGATCAGAATGTCAGGAGCTCAAGCCCCAACACCACCAAGCTGCCACTATAAGGCCCTTAAGCAGGACTGTTAACCCTCTCTGCTCCGGGGTGCTGCATCATGGCTGACCCTGCACTCTGACCTATCACATATGTGATGAGAAGAATTTTTGCTGTACTGCAATGATTATGTGACAAATAAAGTTTTTCTTCTTATTAATGAGTACTTACTCTGAATAATCAATAGCCTTATGAACTTTTGCCTACAGCTACATACTACAGCTTTGCTGTTATATGTGTGTTTCACAGAGCCAGACAACAAACCAAATGGACTTCAGTGTTTAAGCTGCAAGAGATTAACAGACACAGCATGCAACTCTTCCATTTCTTGTGTGGGAAATCAAGATCACTGTATGACTGGAACAGGTTAGGTGTATATGGTTGCTTCACTAATACAGTACATACTATTTATGCTATCATTTTGGTATAATATCATACATATTTTTTTATTGTAACAAAGATGAGGTAAGTGGTTCAAGACAAAGTTCAAGGTCCAAAATAGAGTTCCAAGTTTAAAAAACAGAAATGTTAAATCCAGAAGAGAAACAGGTCCAAAAGAAGCACACATCAGAAACAAATCACTGACAAAATAATGAGAATGCACAGACTTAAAAGTTGTGAGTATGCTATTCATTTAAACAGCACAACTAATCAAGGTTGGATGTGGAACAAACGTGTAGTGAATTGTCAGGTCTCGTGATGATATCTGCTGGTTGGGAGGATGTACCTTAAATGTGAAAATTTATTCGCATGAGAAAGACAGATTTATTTCAGCTTTAATTCATTACATCAGAATTCCAATGGGTCAAAAGTTTACATATACAAGTTGACTGTCTCTATAAAAAGATAAAAGAGAGAAAAAAAAATCTCTATAAAAAAAATTCGAGAAATTGGTGTAATAACTTTTAGAAGCTTCAGATTAACCAACCGTCATAATTCGGAGTTAACTGGGAGTGCACCTGTGGCAGTAAAAGGGCCTACTTTTAGTGCCAGTGCCTTTTTGTCCTGGATAACATGGGAAAATCCAAGCAACATTTACACAAAATTTACACAAAATATGCCACATACTACACCTTTAAGTTTGGATGCAGAACAAGTGTGTAGAGAAAACAGTCAGTACTCAGGTGATGGTGACCTCTGCTGGTCGGAAGGGTGTGGATGTGACATTTATTACCCTTTCAGATGAATATCTTATTCCAAAATGATAAAAGTAAATTATCAATTTGGGTTTCATATCTCTGGAAAGTAATAACCAACTATAATAATATTTTTCTTCCCCCAGTTTTAATCCTGGCAAACTTAACAATCAAGGGATGCGCCTCTAAAAGTTTCTGTGATACAAATTTTGAAAATTCCGCATTGGGAGATGTCCACTGTTGTTCAGGAAACTTGTGCAATGGGAGTGAATCCTGGAATAGGCAGGATGTCGGCCTGCTGCTGATGATCCTAACTGCTACCAAACTACTCCAATAAGGATTTAATCCATTGCTCTACTTATATAATCTGTTTTATAGATATATGATGGTATGTGTTAATAAAGTGTTCTCTTCCTTTCCTTTCCTTTCAAACACAAAAATGTGTTTTTGGTAGATTTTCCTGATGATTTACTGTAAGTCTGGAATAGAAACTACTCATTCTGACATGAAATTTTATTAGAATTCTTTTTTTTTTAATTGACTTATTTTGTTACATAATACTCTCTCTTTCTGTGGGTGTGTGAATTTCTGATTTGACTGCTTATAGAGTGTGAAAATTATTTGTATTTTTTTTTAAACAGTATTTGCACTAGATTATTTTTCTGGTGATAATAAAAATAAAAGAAACCATGACTCATTTCTATTACTGAGATTTTGATTAGTAATAAAAAGTAAATGTAGAGATATAAACAACTGACAAGGTTGTACTTTTGAACATTTACTGCCCACCTCCCTCCTCGGTTGGTAGATGTGGTGTGATAGGGGAGAGCTGGCTAGTGGATGGGAATTAACAAATGATCAAATTGGAAAATAGGAGATAAAAAGACCTTTAAAATTTTGCATTATGTCATGTATAATGTACACAGTGGATCAATAAAGTAAACTTCATCAACTACATGAAGTATTTACTGCACCGACGTTTTGACTTAAAGGGCTATTTTTCTGTAGAACACAGTGATTTTTTTTTTCATTTCAGATTTTCAAAACCTTACAGGAAATAGATCGCTATAAAAAAAAATGCAACATAAAATTGAAGCCAAAATCTCTCTGATCCTCTCTAGCGGCTGTTGTGGCTAGTGAAAATTTTTTAACCCTGCCTACACCATTAAGAGAATAAGCAAGAGAATAGAGAATCCGTTCTTTCACAGCAAAGAAAGTGTTTTTGTTGGTCCCAGGAGATCCCTTCACGGTAGTATGGCTTCTGACATTTTTGATAGTTCAGATACTGTAATTATCAATACTTTGACCACTAGCCTAAATTCTAATACAGATAAAAACAGAACTAAGCTGTATATAACATTGGTCCTTAACTGACACAGTTCCAACTGTATGCAAGACATCTTTTCTTCTACGTATTTAATTTCCTTTTTCAACAATATACGTTTATTTATTACTAGCTTCAAGGATTTATTTATCATTTCAAGGATTCGCTTCTGTTCAAGCATTTGGCATTTTTTAGACTCCAGTCAACATTTGTCCATTAAGATGAAGCTGCTCCTGGCCTTGTACCTTTTATCTTCTTACTTCTATTCAGGTTCATTTTCATTATTTTCATCATCATCATCCATGCATCTCACATACATATATACAGTATATTTCATATACATATACCTATGCATGTATTTGTTTTAAACAGCTGCACATCTTCAATATTGGGACAGTAAAGTATATTGTGTTAGCATTCATCACTTATCACTTTTTATTTAGTATTTTACATTCACCTTCCATTTTCTAACAGTGTGTTAGAACGCATTACATTTCTTCCCCCAGTGTCTATGTTGGAGTGTTTGAACTGCACTAGTGTATCAGGTCAGTGTTACACCACACTTACACAACAGTGTGCAGAAGCAGACATAGGCATTTCTATGGCATATGATCTTTCTGTGCCAGGTAAGCTGGATTTTGTTATTTACACTACTTGCTTAAAATCTGAACACTTTGGCTGTAATGTGTTTACTATGCAAGCAGACCATGACAAAACATAAAAAGTATAATAGAAAACATGTTAAAATTGTCTTTTATAGTGATGATTGTGAATTCTACTGGACAGAAGGACAGAATGTGATAAGTTGGGCCAAACTTCTAAAGACGTTTTTTACTCAGCAAATACTGGCCCGGCCCATGGCTCATTGTTCATCTCCTGTCGCGAGTCTGAAATTGCAACATCATCACCATCCCTGGTAAGAATAGTTATTCACGCTCAGTAAAGTGATCTTTGTAATCAATGGGCAGTTGTGCAAGCATTATATTTGGTCCCTACTCATGTTGCTGTTCCTTGCTGAGTATGAGTATACTCCCACATCTTTAATATTTCATAAACAGTCAGTTACCTGCTAGCCCTGTTCTGACCAGTAATCCTGTCTACACCTGCTTAATATTCAACGTTATTATAGCAAAGTGAAAAACAAACATAGGTACCAAGGAACAAGTCAGACAAACACATACTTTTATTTGTATAAGCACTGTCATTGTATAGACATAGTGGGATTGTAAATTCAGTTTAAAGTTTTTGAAATTGCAGCACTATATAACAATATTGGCACATTGGCCATTAACAGCAAAGCAAGGTAGGTTACACTATCAAACTGCAGCTGTAAGGTAAATTTCAATTGAATTGAATTTTATTTATACAGCACTTTTAACAAGTCAAGTGGAGTTTATTGTCATTTCAGCGATATACAAGTACATAGTGAAACGAAACAATGTTTCTCCAGGACCAAGGTGCTACATAAGACAAACACAGGACTACAGGGACTAGATAAATTGTACATAAAGTGCACAAGTGCAAACATGTGCAGATAGTACAAGACAGAACAAGACAGTACAATGACTACAACGCCGACCAGTACGCAGTTCTGTTTAAAAGTGACCTAGTGACAATAGTGCAAATATTACAGAGTTCGATATAAATAGCTGAGATAGTGTAAACATAAGAGTAACAGCAGCATAAAACATGTGCATAGAGGATGCTCAGTTGTGTGTGTGTGTATATATATGTGTGTGTGTGTGTGTGTGTGTGTGTGTGTGTGTGTGTTCCTTCAGTCCAGTTTCTAAGTATTGAGGAGTCTGATTACATGAGGGAAGAAACTATTGCACAGTCTGGTCGTGAGGGCCCGAATGCTTCGGTACCGTTTACCAGACGGCAGGAGGGTGAAGAGTGTGTGAGAGGGGTATGTGGGGTCGTCCACAATGCTGGTGGCTTTGTGGATGCAGCGTGAGGTGTAAATGTCCGTGATGGAGGGAAGAGAGACCCCAATGATCTTCTCAGCTGTCCTCACTATCCGCTGCAGGGTCTTGCGAACTGAGACATTGTCACAATGCAGCATTACAGAAATATATAAATTATTATTAGTTTCACTAAAAGTAAAGTATTAATAAGAATACTTTTGAACTGACCAAAGAAATAATTACTCTTATTCTCTTTTGGGCTCCACGTTCATGTTTAGAATTGAAAGCCATTCTTTTTTTTTTTTTGGCCGGGCAGTGTACATTGCTGTTTCTATAGTAACAACTCATACACAGGGATTTGAATGGTGGACATGCTGCATAATCTAAACTCAAACATTTTTTTGAACATACTGTTTAACATAAACAAACAAAAAAAAGAACATATAACCCGTGATGTGGTCAAGTTTTTTGTTAGTCAATATTTATTTACTATTTATGGATAGAGGCTCTAGTATCAGCACTTTGTAACAGTCACAGTGCAATGTTTACGGCACGGGAAAGTTTTTATTCCTTCCATACATTTACGCTTTCTCAGTAAAATGCCCTGCAGCATTTTCTGTGAGAGAGAGAGCAAAGGAGGCATGATGAGGCATGATCTGTTGGCAAATTGCTGTTGTGTAAGCAGAATATCACACTCCAGAACATGCGGTTATACCAGTGATATCAAGCCACATCACACCACCCCAGAGTAGATTAGTTTTCGGTAACGCATGGTTTCTTGTGTGTTATTCCTTACTCATAAATTTAATTAAGTAAATATACTTGTTATACATCCGGCCTCGTGCCTAGGGAAACCTGGAGCGTGCACAACAGCATCTTAGTTGTCTATGCTGAATACTGTGAGACTGGGGAAATCTCTCTTTCTCTTTCTCCAAACAAACACAACAGCCACAACTGTGCAAGATGCATAATTAGCCTTTGGCACCTCATTTATTCTGACCTTTTCTCAACGTGGCTGCTGGCTGTAGTTTCCCTACTGCTTACGTGTAAGTGCGCCATCTACTGGGTTGAAACAATGGCTTATCGCGTCCATTGCAAATGTTTGTCTTGTTTCTGCTTCACTGTCCTGCTTCAGGCCAAAGGGTAAGTCGATAGGTAAACAACAAGGTGGTCTACAAAAGAAAGAATGGCGAGTGTCCTGTAGCTTCATGTTTTACGCAGATGTATGCATGCACAGTGAATGGTAGTTGATCTTTTCACTCTGTCTGAAGTGTTCAGAGCATCTGCAGCAGTTCTGTTGAGTTTCTCTACTGCATTTCTCTGCGGATAATAGGGCGTGGTGCTGGAATGGGAGATACTGGCCAGTCTCTAGAATAAACTCTTTTCTGTGCCCTTAATTATGGTGCAGGCTCTCTGGACCCCCAAAGAAAGGTATAAAGTCATAAAATATTTTTCATTCTCTGTTTTATTGACTTGTTTTTGAAGGATAAAACTGCACAAAGTATGTAAAGTGACCAATCAGTTCTAGTATATACTGATAGACTCACTCACTGGACTACAATCTCTCGCTACATTAGAACATTTCCCAAGCTGAATCAATCACTTTGACATTACCCACATGCCCCATATAATCATAGAACTTGTTTAGTGCAGTGGTGTTTTGACGCAAAGGACTATTTTCTTTTAGAATACAAAACTTAATTTTTTTCATCTTATTTGTCTTTTCATGCTTACTTGGCCACAAAAATGAAGAGGAATAGACCACTGAAGAATAGGAATAGGATAGGAATAGGATAAGAATAGGCCACAAAAATGAAGAGGAATAGACCATTGACTGTGTATATGGTGTACAACAAGAGCTAGCTTAAAAGTGAAGCCAGAATATCTCTGATCTCCTCTAGCTGGCAGGAGGACAAAATGAACTCCGCCTACACCAGTACAAGGCAACAGAGAATCTGGATTTTTTGTTTGATCACAAAACATTACTACGATCACTATTATTAAATTAGTAATACATATAAAAAGAACAAATCAGTACATAACGTTACTCCATATCTG
>CM040976.1:21970817-21978317 GCA_022985145.1 Pangasius djambal
TTCTATGTTATGTTCATGTTTATGTTCATAAACTTTTTATTTAATAAAATATGTTTTCATAGTTTGTGTTGTCCCTTATTATCAATGCAAAATGGTCACTAACTAAAGAGGATTTATGCTGATATTGCCCAAAAACCCTATTTTGTTCAGGCGTTTCCAAACTTTTGGAGGGCAGTGTATATATATATATATATATATTACACACACACGCACACGCACAGGTCCAGAAGTATTTGGACAATGACAGTTTTTGTGATTTTGCCTTTTTACACTGCCACAATGGATTTGAAATAAAACAATCAAGATGTGATCGAAGTGTAGACTTTCAGCTTAATTTTAAGAGGTTCCACAAAAATATGGCATTTACCATTTAGGAATTACAGCAAAGTACCTTTTTTCAGGGGCTCAAAAGTATTTGGACAAAGTGACAATTGCAAATATAACCATAATTTTAATACTTGGATGAAAATCCTTTGCAGTCAATGACTGCCTGAAGTCTGGAGCCCATGTTCTCAAAACTCAAATTCTGAGTTTCCTCCCTAGAGCTGCTTTGCCAGGCCTTCACTGCAGCCACCTTCATTTGCTGCTTGTTTGTGGGTCTTTCTGCCTTCAGTCTTGTCTTCAGTAAGTGAAAAGCAGCTCTATTGGGTTGAGACCAGGCGACTGACTTGGCCATTGAAGAATATTCCATTTCTTTGCCTTCAAAAAGTCTTGAGTTGCTTTCGCAGTATGTTTAGGGTCATTATCCACCTGCACTGTGAAGCGGCATCCTATCAGTTTTGTAGCATTTGGCTGAATGTGAGCAGAGAGTATAGCCCTATACACCTCAGAATTCATCCTGCTACTTCTGTCAGCAGTCACATCATCAGTAAACACCAGTGAGCCCGTTCCATTGGCAGCCATACATGCCAGTGCCATAACACTGCTTCCACCATGTTTGACAGATGATGTGGTATTCTTTGGATCATGAGCTGTTCCTTTCTTTCACCATACTTTTCTCTTCCCATCATTCTGGTACAAGTTAATCTTGGTTTCATCAGTCCAAAGAATCTTATTCCAGAACATGGGAGGCTTTTTTAGATGTTTTCTGGCAAAGTCTAATCTGGCTTTCATGTTCTTGAATGTTACCAGTGGTTTACACCTTGTTGTAAACCCTCTGTATTTACATTCATGAAGGCGTCTCTTGATTGTAGATTTTGACAATGATACGCCTACCTTCTCCAGAGTATTCTTGACTACTGTTGATGTTGTGAAGGGGTTTTTCTTCACCAAGGAAAGGATTCTGCGATCGTCCACTTTAGTTGTCTTCTGTGGTCTTCCAGGCCTTTCGATGTTGTTGAGCTCACCAGTGCTTTCTTTCTTTTTAACCCTCTGAGGGTGTTTCGGGGCCCTGGAGAAGTTTTGACATGCCCTGACATTTGTGCATTTTACATTTGCTTATAAAAATATAAATGGGTAAATTCTGATTACACTTGAATCAGCACAAACTGGGCTACAATAATATGTGAGCAGTATATATGTACAAGTTTGTATTTTGGAGAAAATAACAGTTATGCATGGTTATTGAAAAAACAAAAGAAAGTTACTGAAATAAGGCCATAAAACTCATTCAAAACATTTGTCGCCAAGACTTTTGAGAACTGGATCTTGTATCCTAAAGTTTTTGCTTGAAAATGACATGAAAATCATCCTGGTCACTCATTCAGAGAAAACAATATATTGATTTAAATTTTCTAAGACACTTTTTGTATAGAAAGTCCATATGCGAGGAGGCGCAGTGATTCACACATGAGAAGACAAAGACCCGCCTAATGAGCTGCATAATGAGCCTTTCAGTCAGGTATGTGACTGAGAGGGAAGTGCTACAAGAAAGAATGTGAGGACAAAAGAAATGTAGTTTATTTAGAATATATTTAACTGCCAGGCAAAATAACTCGAGATTCACTTGTGAGTGCATGTAAAGTTTGTTTGTTTTTTAGAAACAAATAACACAGGAGAGTATATAAACCTACACATAGCAAACATACTGAAAGAGTTGTCTTATAGATGTACTTTACATAAAGCTTAAGACATATACTTGAATTTACACATGAAACATGTAGTGGTACAGAAGATACAATGTTTCACATAGGCTGCCAAAAGCTAGCCAAAACTAGGCAAAACAAAGTCTGAAAAATGATTCTTCCTCATTGTCCAAAATAATCTGAAGAGTTTCCTCGCCTGAATATCGTGCCATCTTCCAAACACGTAGGAAAGTCAAAGAAATAAACTATGTGGAATGATGTTTTGATGGCATTGCGCAGGGGTGCGCGTGCCTCGTACGGGAATCACAGAACTATTTTCCCTGTGAATAGCGTGTGGGCGTGTCCCGCCTCAGGTCATTATCAGATAATGAAGTGAGATGGAAAGACTGTACCTCTCCTTGGTTTCATATGGATTACATAAACTGAGAATATTTGTTTTCGATTTGACTCGCTTCATTTAAAAATAGACAGCTCAAGCTTTCCATAGATATATTTCTCATCTCTGTGTGTCAAGTATTCGCTGAGTTTCGGTTCATTTTAGTGACGCGTTTCAAACAGATATGCGCGGAGACTGAGACGGCTGAAAGCACACCCTGTATTTTTACTTTATTTTACAAAAGCACAATGATTTGTTGATATTATGAGTGTACACAAAAAAATAGACACTTTACAGATTCAAATGATATAAGAGTAATACATGTACAATCAAAAAAGACGGAGCATTTTAAGTGGGGGCGCCGGCAGGACCGTCAACCGCAAAGGGTTAAGAATGTACGCAACTGTTGATTTGGCCACACCTAAGGTTTTTGCAATCTCTCATAGATTTATGTAGTTTTTTCAGCCTAATGATGGCCTCCTTCACTTGCATTGAGATCTCCTTGGACTTCATATTGGTAGCTCCAGTGGAACAGCTGCCAAATGCCAACTCAATACCTGATATCAACTCCAGACCTTTTATCTGCTTCATTTGTCTTGAAGTAATGAGGGAATGACCCACACCTGGTCAATTAACTTCTTTTCAGTCAGTTGTCCAAATATCTTTGAGCCCCTGAAAATGGAGGTACTTTGCTTAAAATGGCTGTAAATCCTAAATGGTAAATGCCATATTTTTGTGGAACCGCTTAAAATAAAGCTGAAAGGCTACACTTCGATCACATCTTGATTGTTTTATTTCAAATCCATTGTGGTGGAGTATAAAGGCAAAATCACAAAAAATCTGGCATTGTCCAAATACTTCCATACCTAACTGTGCAGAAAATGTCAGAAAACTCCTACAGGAACAGCTGTACTTTATTTGGGGTTAATCAGTCACTTAAATAATATATACCTGCCATCAATTAATCATGAGTTTAAAAGGGATTGGTTGATTCTGAACACTGCCACATTCCCAATTATAAAAGGGTGTGCGCACGTATGCAACCAGGTTATTGTACATTTTTGTTTATTTTTCATTTTTCCCCCCAAAATGATTCTTATTGTTTTTCACTTTAATGTATAGGTTACAATTTCTCAAAAATGGAAAAGGTTCTGACATGATTTATCTTGGTTTAAAATTTTTTTACACAACAAAAACCTTTTAGGTATTAATGCTTGTTGTTGCTGTTGCAGATCGCAGCTCGGATGAAAACCCATTTGAGAGGCCCCCAGTGAATCAGAAAAGAGGAAAACAGACCAAGAAAGCAAAGGGTAAATTCCATAAATCTGTTAAAAGGGAGTTAAGTCCAGCTCTACAATTAAGTACTTTCTGTGGCTTTGGTAAGCAAAAGCAGTTTAAGAAATCTACATTTTGGTCTTTGTTTTTAAGGTTATGCAATCGATCATTATCTTCTTTGTCATTTCTAGAGACACCAAGGGCGAAGAGACCATGGACGGAAGTAGAGACCAGAGCAGTAGACAAACACTTGGGAAAGTTTATGGCAGAGTGCAGAGTTCCTGGAAAAGCAGACTGCACGCTATGCATAGAAAAAGAGAAAGCCCTGAGTCAAAGATCATGGAAAGATATCAAGAACTTTGTCTACAACACAACTGTCACTCTAAATCGGAGAGCTGCTAAACGAGAAATTCAGTTTTGAAGCATCTTGCAATTTAAACTGTTCTGTTCAGCTTAATGTTTAGTTTTAGCCAATGTTTTTGGTTTTAACATTTGCCAATACTGTTTTATATATTGGCATACATATATTAACATCTTAGCATCTGACTCAGCATTTATTTCCTAGCAGCAAGGCCTACTAAGCTGACATTTTTTTTTTAGTTTAGCATTTAATAGTTCCTGGTCAGTGAAATTCAGAAAAATGTGAAAAACACCCAAAACAATTGTCTGAAACCCTGGGTGTCTGTTCATAAACAAAATAAATGTAGAGCTGGTCACCGGGGATGGCATGTCTTGCAGCTTTGTTGGAGGTTGCTGGATTTGGTGTATATTGCTAAAGTTTGGTTCATCTTGGATCAAACATTTTATAGAAACACTACTTGTACTTTAGTATAGTAGTCTGATCAAGGGTCACAACATAAAAGTTTACTTAGTCTGTTCATGAACTTGAAAGTGCAACTTGCAGTACTAGTTCTCACTAAAACATATACTTGCAAAGAATAAATGCAAGCTAAAAAAAAAAAACAACAACCACCAATAGTGCTCCCATGAAAAGGTACTCACTCTGCTGGTAAAATGCTCACACGTTTGTTTTTTTTAAGAAGCTGAGGTAAAAACTGTTTTTATGGGCACACCTAGTGGTGAAATGTTGTATACATTTATCTAAAATTGTAGCAGAAATGGTGGTCCTCACTTTGCAGGTTAAATTACTCAGTCCTGTACAACTGTCAAGGTGAGGAATGTGTGTGTGTGTGTGTGTGTGTGTGTGTGAGAGAGAAATGAGATTAAGTTAAGTTTTTCAATGGCACAAATCTCTGGTGGAGCTGCTTTCCCGTCCATCTAATGGTGCTGGTATAATTACTGTCATATTTTATGACAGTATTTTATATATTTTATGATCTGACCTGCAATAACCTACTCACTAATATGTATGGGTCTGACCATAGATTTTAAAATAAAACTGAAATTAAAACAATATAACCGTGTGGTGTCTTATCTTTGAGTATAGTCTTTCTGTCCCCTTAAAAAAGTTTATTTACACCAAGCATTGCATAGTGGGAAAACAAAACAGGAAATAACCGCTGGCTGTGGAAAAAGGTAAGCATGTGCTCTAAGATAAAATACTTAAGAAAAAGAGTAAAAGCATATGTGCAGGTTGGAACAATTTACAGGATACTTATTGATATACATATGTTAAAGGGGCAAAACTTAAAAAAAAATATTAATATTAAGCTCCAAAAATGTCGAGCTACATGAACGTACCACAAATGCCTTCCATTCAGTCTACTGACATCATTTGATAGCTCTGAGAAGAGATGCCCAAACTTTTTCCTATGAAGGGCCAAAAATAAAACTTAAGGGCCGTGGGCCGAAAGTAAATTATACCGAACTGTATTATATAGTGGGTTATAAATCTCTCCATTATTACCTGGTTATTGTGCGTCACAAAGCACACTGTACTGTAACTGCACTTTGAAATACATATAAAATGTACAATAAGTGCCACATTCAATTTTCTGTATTAAATTTCAATTTACATTTTAACCCAAAAAAGGTTTTAGTCAATGGAATTTTTTCCCTTTTTCCTTCTTTCATGAAGGACAAGCCGGGCCGTAGTTTGGGCATCTCCGACTTTGAGGAACAGAATGAAATTTCAATATTTTAAAAATAATTATAAAAAGGCATTTATTTTATTTTTCTTTTCAATGATCTGAATCACCAATTCATTGAATTCAGAAAATAGCAAATTCATTAAGACTCATTCTGTGAATTAAATCAATCAATCAATTTATTAAAAAGATCCAACTCAAATGAACAATTTGACTTTTCATAAGAAAAGCAGCGGTAACTATACTTATACAGTACATTGCAAATGACTTACGTTATAGTATTTTCACCCCTACAAAATGTTTTAAGCCAGTTATTTATATTTTGCTGTAGTGTGTTAGTAGGAAATATAAGTTTACATTTCCAAACATTCCTTTTGCCATTATTTGTAATAGTCCATTGAGATTTTTGTATGGATACAGAGTCTGACAACAATGGGTACGCGCCACACAGTGATCTGGTCTCACCATCATCGAGTTCGTCTATTATTACATAGAGAAGGACAAAGAAAACTAAATCCAAAAGCACTGTGGCAATGTCTCCAAGACACTTGAAGCGTACCTGCAAATCTGCAGTACTGTGAAAAGTTTTGGGCACTTTTTCTGTAATTCTGTAAAGTAGAGATGCTTTTAAAAATTTCATAAATCGATTTTAGTGATCAATTAACTAAATCAAATCAATATTTGGCTTC
Organism: Pangasius djambal; assembly: GCA_022985145.1. Classification (NCBI taxonomy): domain Eukaryota; kingdom Metazoa; phylum Chordata; class Actinopteri; order Siluriformes; family Pangasiidae; genus Pangasius; species Pangasius djambal. The sequence goes on from CM040976.1 coordinate 21,977,230, forward strand.
TGTCCTAGATACACTTACACATAGTTTTTCAGGTAGATTTGCAGGTAGGCTTCAATGTCTTGGAGACATTGCCACAGTTCTTCTGGATTTAGTCTGTCTTTGTTTTTTTGTCCTTCTTTATGTAATAATAGATGGACTCGATGATGGTGAGACCAGATCTCCATGTGGAGCATACCCATTATTGTCAGACTCCCTGTGTATACAAAAATCTCAGTAGATTATAACAAATAATGGCAAAAAGAATGTTTGGAAATGTAAACTGATATTTCCTACTGACACACTATGACAAAATATAAATCAATGGCTTATAACATTTTGGGGGGTAAAATACTATAAAGTACCTAAACTTTTGCAAAGTACTATACATTCTAACAGTTGACTAACTCTGTAGTACTTTTTGAAAATTACCACAGTACAGATAAACATGTACATAACTTTAGGATGTGTTTTTTGCACTGTTAGTAGTACATTAGCGCCACTGGCCCACAGATTACATCAAAATAATTCCTGTTTTGATCAGATGCCAAAGAGACCAGCCTGTGAAAGTGATGACATCATCAATGTCATCAGAGCTGCAAAGGAACGGATTGTTTCGAGATTGAATGTAGCAGTTCCCTCAGAAAAGGTGTGGGTGGACTTAAGCCAACAACTAAATAACAAAGTTTCACCAAAGAATCTTTATACTATTTTCAAGACAAACAGACAATACATGGCAAATCCTTGAGCTATGCAAAAACAACACCAATGTCCAAGATAAGCATCCAAACAGTGACAGCTCACCAGAAACATCAGTTTTGGACTCCCCAGTGTCAGACACAAATCAGCAAGGTCAATGCTATGACATTCAGTTTGAGATCAGCCTCTCACATCAGAAATGGGTTGAAATTTGGCCTGAAAAAGTTGTTTACAACGACAAATCACTTAGCACATGTCAAAGGGAATACACCATTCTAAAACCTGGTGCATGGACTCACACTCTGCATGAAGAGATATGGAAAAATATCAAGACCTCATGCACTCTTCGATTCAGGAGAGCAAAAATTTACCCAAATGTTACATCTCAATATATAGACATAATTGGGCACTGC
>CM040976.1:21980817-21989710 GCA_022985145.1 Pangasius djambal
CTGAATGCTCTTCTCCATACTGCAGTCGCAAAACAAAATCTTCAAGAGCCATTTCTCTTACCAGTCAGCGTAGACATTCTACAAACCAGAGGCCTGAAAAGCCTCCAAGCAGCACTTGAGGATGGACTACACCTAAATAGATCCAAGTGTCTGAAGCCACTGAAATCACCACAAGAGTGCCCAGATAGCTGGAAAGTAAAGGACGATTCAGATTTCCTCTGCAATGGCTCCGTCACACACAGCTGCATCACTGGTCAACTACTGTGTATAGAAATAGGTGCGGATACTAACCATCCACTGTGTGAAATCCCTGTGAACATGGACCTGGACAATCATTCGTTCACTCTGCGAGGTGTTGTCGCATTCACTCCAGGACCTACAAGAGCATCTCTTGGACATTATGTGGCTTACTGCAGAAGAACATCACTTGGCTGGGAGAAATATGATGACTTGTCTGAGCATGTCACAACAGTTTCAGCAAAAACCAAAATACAACCTCATGTCATATTGTTTACAAAGGAGGACTAAACTTTCGGGTTATTATAATTTAGTGTATTGGTCTCTGCAGACATGATTAGTTCCTGAAAACATTCCATTTAATGACAATCCCTGTTTTAAAAAGCTCCATGATTTTTTTGAGCAACAGATAATTAATTAGTAACTTTCCTGCTTTAGTTATTTGTTCATTTTCACAATTGATTTATGCTATAACTGATATTATACTAGTTTAAAGCTTCCATGGTTCTTTAAAAATAAAACTGTCGCCTTTTCTGTACAGTTTTCTTCTTTGCATTAAAAAAAAAACAAGCTTTGGGATATGATGTTTGTTTTTGTATCATGTTTAGAAAGATAATTCCATTATCGGTGCACGTTACCACAGTGATTAAATGATAGGACAGTACCATCAGGTGGGCGCTGGCAGCAGCTCTCATTTTGAAGACCTCTCAAAGGATGACATTTTAAAGAATTTGTTTATACAAAGTTAAAGACGTCCAAAATCAAATTATGATTTGATAACTATGGATGTTCATTCTAGACAAAACATTCTTTAAAACATATCTTTTTTTGGCAACAAAAGTTATATAGATTGTTAGAGGACATGAGGGAAACATGATGACAGCTGACTTTGTGCGTTTTTTTAATGGCCAAATTTAAAACCTGGTTAAGCTAAAAAGCAAACCAGTTTTCAACTAACTGCTTACAAAAATTTGAAACAAAATATTTATATGCAAATTCAAAACAAATTACACTTTAATCTTCTCGAGCAATGTTTGTTACAACGCAGTCACTCAACTTCCTTAGTAGTGTACCATTTGTTTTGAATCAAATTAAAAACACTGGGATAAGAAATGATAAATATTTGCTTCAACAACAACACAAAAATGCAAAAAATTGATTTAATATAAAGTCGCAGTATGGTTCAACATGCTAACAAGATTCTCAATAGTGCACACAAGTAGTACATACACTTTCACACAAGTGATACGCATCACATACAAACCTTTTATGATATGGATTTGAGCTTGATTACGGCACTGGCAATAAAAGCTTTCCATACCTTAAAAAAAAAGAATAAACGTTAATAGCAGCACCACGCAAGCACAAACGAACTAGATATGTTTGTACCAGATGAACGGACAGCACCTTCCAGAGATTTTGAGGTTTGAGACTTTATAGACTATGCAGGGCAGCACAAACCGATGGGCGTATGACATCAAAGTACCACGAGAACGATTCGAGAATTACGCAGTACTGATCACAGAACTATGTTCTCGCGGTACTTTGGTGTATACGCCAATCGGTCTGCGCAGCGCCGCATGAAGTCTAAACATAGCTAATGTCTAAAGATGGGAACAAGTTTTGTTTCTTTCTACGGCACAAACCGGCACAATTCAAGCACAAAGGAACGCCACCTGTTTGGGGTGATTTAAACAACATGGGGTGGAGAGTGACATCACTGCTCCCAAAATCCTTCTTGTTATACCTCGGGAAGGAAAGTAATTACAGGGTTTGTTTTAATGGCACAAATCGAGCACAAACGAAGGGCACCAATGTGATATGATTTGGACAACATGAGGTGGAGAGTGATGTCACACAGCCAAAAAAAAGAATGTTTAATATCTTGAACGCCAAACCAGCACAAACGTTCGTTTTTGCGGCACAAAAACAGTACAAACGAATGGTATAATTTTGGTGACAATTTATTATTATGGGGTGCCAACTTCACAGAGCCCACTTTCTAGTAAAGTAATAAAATACCCAATTTATTTAAATCCAGGCAAGCAATCAAATACCAGTGAATTACCAGTGAAGTGTGAAGTGATTTTTGTTTGTTTGTCCTGTCTTAAGCAAGTTTTTCCGATCAGCTTTACAAGAAACAAACTCCTGGACATCAGAAATAGCACACCAAATAACTTTTTGCCAACGTTTGAGCATCCAGATGTTTTACTGGACATTTTAGTCGGAGGAGCTGCGATCCTATACAAGCGCTCCAGGCGACGCAAACAAGGGTGCACTCGTGAAATTCCAACAGCGCGGATTTAGGACTCCGCTGCCGAGCATTCATCTGGCGAATCTCCGCTCCCTAGCAAATAAATCTGACGAACTACAACTCCTCACCCGCACAAACAAGGACTTTTTAAACTCTGCTGCGCTTTGCTTCACGGAAACCTGACTGAACAGAGCCATCCCGGACAGCGCGCTTCATCTAACGGGCTTCCAGCTGTTCCGAGCGGATCGCGTCACCGAGTTGTCAGGGAAAACGAGGGGCAGTAGATTATGTTTTTATATCAATGAAGGCTGGTGTACAGACGTGACAGTTTTAAAAAAGATGTGCTGCCCAATCTTGGAAGCTCTCTTTATTAACTGTAAGCCTTTTTATTCACCACGGGAGTTTTCCTCGTTTATTCTGGTGAATGTGTACATTCCTCCTGACGAGCGTGTGAGTACGGCACTAGAACCGTTGGCCGATCAGATCACACACAGAGCAGCGTTACCCGGACTCTTTCATTATCGTTCTCTGTGATTTTAATAAAGCTAATCTCACTCGCGAACTGCCTAAATACAGACAGCACATTACATGCCCCACCAGGGACACTGGATCATTGCTACACTGTTTTAAAGGATGCATACCACTCTGGCCCCCCGAGCAGCTCAGGGACTCTCCAATCACTGTTTGGTTCATCTTCTACCGGCCTACAAGAAGAAACTTAAATCTGCTAAGCCTGTAGTAAAAACTGTAAAGAGATGGACTACTGAAGCAGAGCAGGATTTACAATCTTGCTTCGACTGCACTGATTGGAGTGTTTTTGAGGCTGCAGTTACTGATCTGGATGAGCTCACTGACACCATGACATCCTACATCAGTTTCTGTGAGGACATGTGTGTTCCCACCAGGACTTATTTAACATTTAACAATGACATACCTTGGTTCAGTGCAAAACTCAAACAGCTTCACCAGGCCAAAGAGGACGCCTACAGAAGTGGGGACAAAGCCTTGTACAAACAGGCCAAATACACACTAAATAGGGAGATAAGAGTGGCAAAGCAAAACTACACTGAAAAGCTGAAAAACCAGCTTTCAAGTAATGACTCTACATCAGTGTGGAAAGCCCTGAAATCCATCACCAGCTACAAGACCCCATACCCCACCACTGAGGCTAATCAACAATTGGCTGAAGACCTGAACGAGTTCTAATGTAGGTTTGAAAAGCCTGGTCTGACACCCCACACGCGCACTGACCGTCTCACAACACAGCCATCAACACCTGCCACCTCCCACCCCCTCACCTACTGTCTCTCATCCTGTACTTAAGATCTGTGATGATGCTGTGCGCAAAGTCTTCAGGAAACAGAAGATAAGGAAAGCCAAAGGCCCAGACGGTATCTCTCCAGCCTGCCTCAAAGCCTGTGCTGTCCAGCTATCATCCATCTTCACATTGATTTTCAACAGATCACTGGAGCTGTGTGAAATCCCCTCCTGCTTCAAATGCTCCATCATCATCCCTGTACCCAAGAATCAAAAAAAAATAATCACAGGACTAAATGACTACAGACCTGTTGCTTTAACATCTGTGGTCATGACGTCATTTGAGAAGCTAGTGTTGGCCTACTTGAAGGACATTACTGGACCCTTGCTGGACCCCCTGCAGTTTGCTTACTGAGCAAACAGGTCTGTGGATGATGCAGTTAATATGGGATTGCACTACATCCTCTAACATCTGGACGAACCAGGGACTTATGCAAGGATCCTGTTTGTGGACTTCAGCTCTGCTTTCAACACCATCGTCCCAGATACCCTTCTGAATAAACTGACACAGCTCTCTGTACACACCTCCATCTGTCAGTGGATCACTAGCTTCCTGACAGACAGGCAGCAGCTAGTGAGGCTGGAAAAATTCACATCCAACACCTGAACCATCAGCACTGGAGCTCCTCAGGGCTGCGTTTTCTCCCCACTGCTTTTCTCCCTCTACACAAATGACTGCACCTCTAAAAGACCCCTGTGTCAAACTCCTGAAGTTTGCAGAGGACACTACAGTCATTGGTCTCATCCAGGACGGCGACGAGTTGGCTTACAGACAAGAGGTTGAGCAGTTGGCTGTCTGGTGCATTCACAACAACCTGGAGCTGAACACGCTCAAAACTGTGGAGTTGACAGTGGACTTCAGGAGAATCCCCCTGCTCTCCCGCCTCTAACAATCATGGACAGCACTGTGGCTGCAGTAGAGTCATTCAAGTTCCTGGGCACCACCATCTCTCAGGACCTGAAGTGGGACGTTCACATTGACTCCATTGTGAAAAAGGCCCAGCAGAGGTTGTTCCTTGTTCCTTCGTCAACTGAAAAAGTTCAACCTGCCACAGGCGCAGATGACAGTTTTATTCAGCTGTTATTGAGTCGGTTCTGTGCTCCTCTATAACTGTCTGGTTTGGGTCAGCCAACAAATCAGACATAAGAAGAATGCAACAGACTGTTAGGACAGCAGAAAGGATCATTGGTGTGTACCTGCCCAACCTTCAGGACTTGTACAACTCCAGAGTGAAGAAACGGACAGGTAACATCACAGACCCCTCTCACCCCAGCCACAACCTGTTTGCACTTCTCCCTTCAGGCAGACGTTACAGATCTCCGTGCACTAGAACATCTAGGCATAAAAACAGTTCCCTTTCGATACTACACTCGTACTGCGTCGCTAGACGCTATGGGGAAAACTCCTTTTTCTCCGATGACTGAAGCCTATACAATCACGCAGTGACACTGCACGGCCATTGGTTCGTGCAGTGCAATAAAGCGAACCATTGGCTAGGCAGCATAACTGCACGCGCCTATGGCAAGGATGCCCGCCAGAATGGGAGAAGCCATCTGGCTATATAAGCGGGCATTGTGCCATAGAATCTCAGATCAATTCTCCTTCAGCGACGAAGAGCTTTTCTACGCTGAGCTACGAAGACTGAAGCCGCTCGCCGTTGACACGGCTCACTGCGGACAAGAGCTACTCGCCGGCGCCGTCCCGCTGTTTTCGCCGAGCTTCCGAGCCGCCGTTCAGCGTCCAGCGCCGATACCAGCTCATCCCCTGCCGCCATCCGGTGAGCTTAAAAAGAGCGAAAAAGAGCAAAATAGTTAAAAGAGCCTTTTTTCTCTAAAAGAGCGTTTTTCTCTAAAAGAGCAAGCAGCGTTGAGATAATGCCGCGCCGGCAGACCATCCCCGGAGTGTCAGATTGGGTTTTGGGGATCATAAAGCGAGGTTACTAACTCCAGTTCGCTCAAAGACCCCCGCGTTTCAGCGGTGTGGTTCCCACCTTAGTGCAGCGCAAGGACGCTCACGTCCTCCGCTCCGAGGTGATGGCCCTACTGGCGAAAGGGGCCGTAGAGATGGTCCTGCCAGAGCAGAGCGAGTCAGGCTTCTACAGCCTTCGAGGGAGTGGCTTATCAATACACGGTCCTGCCCTTCGGGCTGTCCCTGGCTCCTCGCACTTTTACGAAGTGCATAGATGCGGCTCTTTCCCCTCTGAGACAGAAAGGAATCCGCATTCTGAATTACCTCGACGACTGGCTCGTTTTAGCCCAGTCAGAGGCCGAGCTAGTGTCGCACGGATCCCTCCTCCTCAGCCACTTGGAGTGTTTAGGACTCAGGGTCAACTATGCCAAGAGCTCGCTGTTCCCCAGCCAACGGACTCTGTTCCTGGGGGCAGTTTTCGACTCAGCCCGCATGAGGGCAGCAGTCGCGCCAGAGCGTGCGCTAGCTATTCAGCAGCTCGCGGCTTCCTTCAAAATTGGAGCCATTCGCCCTCTCAAAGCGTTTCAAAGGATGCTAGGTCTCATGGCCTCTGCATTACCAGTACTACGTTTGGGCCTGCTTCGTATGAGACCCCTCCAGTACTGGCTGAAACCACAAGTGCCGCCCAGTGCGTGGCGCCACGGTGGCCTTCGTATCAGGGTGACCCAGGCCTGCGTAGCGGCTCTGGCCCCTTGGAAGGACCCCCAATGGTTCGAACAGGGCGTATCCATGGGCATTGTTCACAGAAGGAAGGTTGTCTCGACGGACGCTTCCAACACGGGTTGGGGAGCTCTGTGCGAGGGCAAACCGGCCTTCGGCTCATGGACGGTCGCGGAAGGTCGGCTACACATCAACTGCCTCGAGATGACGGCAGTATGTCAAGCTCTTCAGACCTTTTTGCCGGCCTTGAAGGGACACCACGTGCTAGTCTGCTCGGACAGCATGACAGTGGTCGCCTATATAAATCGCCAAGGCGGGCTCTCCTCGAAACGCCTTTTCGAGATGGTGAAACGCCTCTTGGAGTGGGCACATCTCAATCTGCGATCGTTGAGGGCAGCACATGTCCCGGGCGTGCTGAACCAAGGAGCAGACATGCTATCTCGGAGCAACGTCCCCTTGGAAGAGTGGATGCTCCACCCGCAAACGGTTCAGAAAATTTGGGAGGTCTTTGGCAGGGCAGAGGTCGATCTCTTCGCCTCAAAAGACAACTCTCATTGCCCAATATATTTTTCAAAGAGAGAATGCGTTGGCCCACGATTGGCCCAATCTTCTCCTGTATGCTTTTCCCCCGATCACTCTGATCCCTCAGGTACTCAGACGAATCAGGGAGCACAAACACAAAGTCCTCCTAGTGGCCCCGCTCTGGAGAAACCAACTTTGGTTCTCAGAGCTATCTCAGCTGCTTACGGCGGCCCCGTGGCCCATTCCCCTGAGGCAGGACCTTCTCTCCCAGGCGAACAGGACAATTTGGCACCCCCAACCCGAGTTGTGGGCATTACATCTTTGGGCTCTCAACGGGAATCAGTAGATCTCCCTGAAAGAGTCCAAAATACTATATCACAGGCTAGAGCCCCGTCCACGAGACGCCTCTATGCCCTTAAATGGTCGGTCTTCTCTGCTTGGGGCACAACCCGTGGTGAAGACCCTATTTTCTGCGACATATCTGTTGGACAAGGGCCACGCCCCTTCCACACTCAAGGTCTATGTGGCGGCTACAGCAGCTTCTCATGCTCCTATAGCAGGGCAGTATGTGGGTCGTAACAACCTAGTTGTTCGTTTCCTGAGGGGTTCCAGGAGGCTTAATCCGCCCCGGGCCCCTACCGTCCCTGTATGGGACCTACCCACGGTACTGAGGGCTCACAAGGGGTCCCCTTTCGAGCCGCTACAGTCTGTAGACCTAAAGGCCTTATCATTAAAGACCGTCCTGTTACTGGCGTTAGCATCGGTCAAACGAGTAGGTGACTTACAGGCTCTCTCGGTGAGTCCTGCCTGCCTCGAGTTTGGGCCTAACGACTCCAAGGTTGTCCTAAAGCCGAGGCATGGTTATGTTCCTAAGGTGCTCTACACCCCGTTTAGAGCACAGGTTCTCTCTCTCTCTCGGCACTTCCTCCATCAGAAGAAGATCCGGAGTTGAGCCTTCTCTGCCCTGTCAGGGCACTGAGAATTTACATCGAGCGTTCCGCTCCATTCAGGCAGTCGGAACAACACTTTGTGTGCTTTGGCGGCCGCACCAAAGGGTCTCCGGTCTCAAAGCAGAGAGTTTCTCGATGGCTAGTTGACGCTATTGCGCTGGCATACTCCTCTCTGGGCCTCCATAGCCCCATAGGAGTTAGAGCCCATTCAACTCGCAGCGTAGCCTCGGGTCTAGTGGGGTGTCCATGGCAGACATTTGTGCGGTGGCTGGCTGGGCCTCGCCGTCCACGTTTGCCAGGTTTTATAACCTTGACGTTCCGGCCTTACAGGCTCGGATCCTTTCTGCCTAGGGGCACAGGCCTGTTTTGACCAGTGTTTTCCTAGCGCGTTCTCGGCCCTTTCTAAGGGTGCTGAGACGACAGGGGATTATTTGGGAACGATTATCCTAGGCTGGGCTGACCTCAATGAGCTCAGCCCTCCTGCGGGTTTCACCCGTCTTAACTGGTCCCTTTGAGTCTTTCTGCTCAAGGCCGGTTCACGCCAATCGTTCCACTTTCATGGCACGGCGTGATTGTATTGGTTCCCCATAGCGTCTAGCGACGCAGTACGAGTGTCTTTGATGCCCTTGAGTCTTTTCACGTATCCCAGCCTGGTCTCGCGCCCTGTTTAGGTCATGACCTCTTTGAAGGAGTCTTGTCATATGATCTAACACTGTACCTGAAGAACATTATAAAAAAGAAAAAATGGTTCACGTACTCACTCTTAAACAGGCGCATCAAACAGTTAAAGTACAAAGGATCTGAAGCACTCACAAAGCCATGTGCTGTCAACCCGGACAGTGCCAAGTTATCAGGGCAAGCCATTCAAAACTGGAACCTTTTGAGATTGCTACCAGTTTTGATTGGTGACAAAGTGCAAAATCATGAGGATGAAGTAAGTATTGTGGAAAAATAAAGTCCAATTAAAGCTCACTTTGTCTTTTT
>CM040976.1:21989810-22006335 GCA_022985145.1 Pangasius djambal
GCATCCTATGACAGTTCCACGCTGGAATTCACTGAGCTCCTGAGAGCGGCCCATTCTTTCACAAATGTTTGTAAAAACAGTCTGCATGCCTAAGTGCTTGATTTTATACACCTGTGGCCAGGCCAAGTGATTAGGACACCTGATTCTGATCATTTGGATGGGTGACCGAATACTTTTGGTAATATAGTGTATAATATATATACCTATTTTTCCTATTATTTTTGCTTATTGCTATATGTGCAAAGTGCCTGTGTGAAATTCAGGGTTTTCGCTTCATATCAATCAGATCAGAAGTAACTAGTAACTAGCTACTTGAGTAGTTTTTTTCATTGGATACTTTTTTACTCTTACTCAAGTAACTATTTAGATTGTTACTTTTACTTTAGTAAATATTTCCATAAGTACTTGTACTTTTACTTGAGTACGGATTTTGGATACTCTACCCACCTCTGACAGTATCCCACAAAAGTGAGTACACCCCTCACATTTCAGCAACCATTTTAGTATATCTTCTCAACGGACAATACTATAGAAATGAAATTTAGATATATTTTAGAGTAGTCAATGTGCAGCTTGTATAGATTTACTGTCCTCTGAAAATAACTCAACATACAGCCATTATTGTCAAAATAGCTGGCAACAAAAGTGAGTACACCCTAAGTGATAACAGCTGTATGTCGTTTAACCATGCAAAGCCACATGTCCTATTCATCATGTTCATGTTTTTGTCTGCTTAACAGGACCATCCAAATTTGTGTATCTTGTATTAGAGCAGTTAAAATTTGGTGCTTTGAGTACAATTCTCTCATACTGTCCACTGCATATTGAGCATGGCGCCTCATGGCAAAGAACTCTCTGAAGATTTGAGAATTAGAACTGTTGCTCTCCACAAAGATGGTCTAGGCTATAAGAAGATCGGTAACACCCTGAAACTGAGTTACAGTACAGTGGCCAGGGTCATACAGAGGTTTTCCAAGACGGGTTCTACTTGGAACAGGCCTCGCAAGGGTTGATCAAAGAAGTTGAGTCCTGTGTGTCTGGTGCAGAAGCTGGCTTCAAAAAACAGACGCATGAGTGCTGCCAGCATTGCTTTAGAGGTTGCAGAAGCGGAAGGTCAGCTTGTCAGTGCTCAGACCATACACTGCATAGTGCAACAAGTCGGTTTGCATGGCCGTCGTCCCAGAAGTAAGCCTCTTCTGAAGCTGGCTCACAAGAAAGCCCGCAAACAGTTTGCTGAAGACAACCTGTCCAAGAGCATGAATTACTGGAACCATTTCCTGTGGTCTGATGAGACTAAGATAAACCTGTTTGGCTCAGATGGTGTCCAGCATACTCACCAATATGTATGGGGCTGACCATTGATTTTAAAATAAAACTGAAATTAAAACAATATAACTGTGTGGTGTCTTATCTTTGAACGAATGTATAGTCTTTCTGTCCCCTTAAAAAAGTTTATTTACACCAAGCATTCCCTGATAGCAAAAAATCTGGGCGAGATCTGGCTTACTTTAGGCCCTTCTGGTTTAATTCTGGCACAGTTTTTTTTCACAGTCTTGTGTGAAACAGCATTAGGCTGAGCTCTGGCATGAGTTTGCAGCTTAAGGGCCATTCGAGGGGAGTGGGCTGTGGTGGTATGTGGGCCTAAATTCAGCCACTTAAGGCCCACAACCAATTTTGCTATCTGGGTTGCATAGTGGGAAAACAAAACAGGAAATAACCTATGGCTGTGGAAAAAGGTAAGCATGTGCTCCAAGATAAAATACTTAAGAAAAAGAGTAAAAGCATATGTGCAGGTTAGAACAGTTTACAGGCTACTTATTGATATACACATGTTAAAGAGGCAAAACTTTAAAAAATATTAATTAATATTAAGCTCCAAAAATGCCGAGCTACATGAACGTACCACAAATGCCTTCCATTCAGTCTACTGACATCATTTGATAGCTCTGAGAAGAGATGCCCAAACTTCTTCCTATGAAGGGCCAAAAATAAAACTTGAGGGCCATGGGCCAAAAGTAAATTATACCGAACTGTATTATATAGTGGGTTATAAATCTTTCCATTATTACCTATTTATTGTGCGTCACAAAGCACACTGTACTGTACCTGCACTTTGAAATACATATAAAATATACACTAAAGTGCCACATTCAATTTTCTGTATTAAATTTCAATTTACATTTTAACCCAAAAAAAGGTTTTAGTCAATGGAATTTTTCCCTTTTTCCTTCTTTCATGAATGACAAGCTGGGCCGTAGGTTGGGCATCTCTCTTTGAGGAACAGAATGAAATTTCAATATTTTAGAAATAATTATAAAAAGGCATTTATGTTATTGTTTTCTTTCCAATGATCTGAATCACCAATTCATTGAATTCAGAAAATATCAGATTCATTAAGACTCATTCTGTGAATTAAATCAATCAATTTATTAAAAAGATCCAACTCAAATGAACAACAATTTGACTTAACTAAACTTATACAGTAAATTGCAAAAGACTTGCGTTATAGTATTTTCACCCCCACAAAGTGTTTTAAGCCAGTTATTTATATTTTGCTGCAGTGCGTCAGTAGGAAATAAGTTTACATTTCCAAACATTCCTTTTGCCATTATTTGTAATGGTCCATTGAGATTTTTGGATGGACATGGAGTCTGACAACAATGGGTATGCTCCACACAGAGATCTGGTCTCACCATCATCGAGTCCTTCTATTATTACATAAAGAAAAACAAAGAAAACGAAATCCAAAAGGACTGTGGCAATGTCTCCAAGACACGTGAATGAATGATCAAATTACAGACCAATTTCAAACCTTCCGTTTATATCTAAAATATTAGAAAAGGTTGTGGCTGCTCAATCATGCTCCTTCTTACAGGAAAACAATATCCTTGAAGATTTTCAGTCAGGTTTCAGACCCCATCATAGCACAGAAACTGCGCTAGTAAAAATCACAAATGACTTGTTTTTTAGCTTCGGACCAAGGCTGCATCTCAATATTAGTCTTGCTTGATCTTAGTGCTGCATTCGACACTATAGATCATAACATTCTCGTAGATCGCTTACAAAATCACATAGGTATTCAGGGACAGGCATTAAAATGGTTTAGATCCTACCTGTCTGATCGATATCATTTTGTAGATTTAAATGAAGAACTATCCAGTGTAATGCCAGTGAAATATGGGGTTCCACAAGGATCAGTTTTAGGACCTCTGCTGTTCTCAATTTACATGCTTCCCTTGGGTAACATCATTAGAAGACATGGGATTAGTTCCCATTGTTATGCTTACGATACCCAGTTATACATCTCATCAAAACCAGATGAAATAAATAAACAAAAGCTCTCGCAATTCAACTTGCATTTAGAAGGATGTACTATTACTACTAGCTTGACAGTGAAAGACCTGGGTGTAATATTAGACAGCAGCTTGTCTTTTGAAAATCATATTTCCAATATTACTAGAACAGCCTTCTTCCACCTTAGAAACATTGCCAAGCTTAGGAACATTTTATCTGTATCTGATGCAGAAAAGCTAGTTCATGCATTCATGACCTCCAGACTGGACTATTGTAATGCATTACTAGGTGGTTGTCCTGCGTCTTCAATAAACAAGCTACAGTTAGTCCAGAATGCAGCTGCCAGAGTTCTTACTAGGTCAAGAAAAGATGATCACATAACCCCAATGGATTATAACAAATAATGGCAAAAGGAATGTTTGGAAATGTAAACTGATATTTCCTACTAACACACTATAATATAAAATATAAAATATAAAATCACTGGCTTAAAACATTTTGGGGGGGGTAAAAATACTATAAAGTACCTAAACCTTTGCAAGGTACTATATATCCTAACAGTTGACTGACTGTAAAATACTTTTTGAAAATAACCACAGTACAGATAAACATGTACATAACTTTAGGATGTGTTTTGTGCACTGTTAGTAATACATTAGTGCCACTGGCCCACAGATTACATCAAAATAATTCCTGTTTTGATCAGATGCCAAAGAGACCAGCCTGTGAAAGTGATGACATCATCAATGTCATCAGAGCTGCAAAGGAACGGATTGTTTCGGGATTGAATGTAGCAGTTCCCTCAGAAAAGGTGTGGGTGGACTTAAGCCAACAACTAAACAACAAAGTTTCACCAAAGAATCTTTATACTATTGTCAAGACAAACAGACACAATATATGGCAAATCCTTGAGCTATGCAAAAACAACACCAATGTCCAAGATAAACATCCAAACAGTGACAGCTCACCAGAAACATCAGTTTTGGACTCCCCAGTGTCAGAGACAAATCAGCAATGTCAATGCTATGACATTCAGTTTGAGATCAGTCTCTCACATCAGAAATGGGTTGAAATTTGGCCTGAAAAAGTTGTTTACAATGATAAATCACTTAGCACATGTCAAAGGGAATACACCATTCTAAAACCTGGTGCATGGACTCACACTCTGCATGATGAGTTTTGGAAAAATATCAAGACTATATAGACATAATTGGGCACTGCACAGAGTGTGACACACAGCTGTCTATAACTGCCGAAAATATGCCAGCAGCTAACGAACCTGTTGTCCTTGAATGCATGATCTGCAACGTCAGTGACAGTCTCCACACTGGCAAAGCAAAATGCAAATTATGCGAACACCAGCACATGTTTGGCAAGCTGCTGAGGCTTACAAAATGATGGATGTTGGTGACCCAGAGCCTAGCCACTTACCAAATCTGGCAACTTTAAGAAAGGCCAAACAAGAAATGGGTGACAAAGAGCTTGGAGACAAAGACCCAATCATGTCATTGCACCTACTTAAATACAGTGTTCGCCACAATGGAAGCATCCACGACATAGGTCTTGATAGGCATTATTACTGGACTTCATCTCAGATGCAAGTTTATCAAATGAAATCCAAGCACTCTGGTTCCTTTGTGAGTTTTGATGCAACGGGTACAGTTGTGAAACGACTGAAAAAACCTTGTGACAATTCTGGGCATATCTTCAGGATGATTCAGATAAATTCCTCTGCAATGGCTCAGTCACACACAGCTGCATCACTGGTCAACTACTGTGTACAGAAATAGGTGCGGATACTAAATCCCTGTGAACATGGACCTGAACAATCATTCGTTCACTCTGCGAGGTGTTGTCGCATTCACTCCAGGACCTACAAGAGCATCTCTTGGACATTATGTGGCTTACTGCAGAAGAACGTCACTTGGCTGGGATATGATGACTTGTCTGAGCATGTCACAACAGTTTCAGCAAAAACCAAAATACAACCCCATGTCATACTGTTTACAAAAGGAGGACTAAACTTTTGGGTTATTATAATTTAGTGTATTGGTCTCTGCAGACATGATTAGTTCCTGAAAACGTTCCACATAATCCCTGTTTTAAAAAGCTCCATGATTTTTTTGAGCAGTAGATAATTAATTAGTAACTTTCGTGCTTTGGTTATTTGGTCATTTTCACAACTGATTTAATTACAGTTGATTTATGCTATAACTGATATTATACTGGTTTAAAGCTTCCATGGTCCTTTAAAAATAAAACTGTTGCCTTTTCTGTACATTTTTCTTCTTTGCATTTAAAAAAACACAAGCTTTGGGATCTGATGTTTGTTTTTGTATCATGTTTAGAAAGATAATTCCGTTTTCGGTGCACGTTACCACAGTGATTAAACGATAGGACGGTACCATCGGCTGGGCGCTGGCAGCAGCTCTCATTCTGAAGACCTCTCAAAGGATGACATTTTAAAGAATTTGTTTATACAGTCAAAGTTAAAGACATCCAAAATCAAATTATGATTTGATAACCATGGATGTTCATTCTTTAGACAAAAAAAACATTCTTTAAAACATATCTTCTTTTGGCAACAAAAAGTCATATAGATTGTTAGAGGACATGAGGGGAACATATGATGACAGCTGACTTTTTGCAAACCAGTTTTCAACTAACTGCTTACAAAAATTTTAAACAAAATATTTATATGCAAATTTCAAACAAATTACACTTTAATCTTCTCGAGCAACGTTTGTTATAACACAGTCACTCAACTTCCTTAGTGTACCATTTGTTTTGAATCAAATTAAAAACTATCATTTTTTAAAATTTGATTCAATTAACAACCGTGTGTTTAATGATAAATACTTGCTTCAACGACAAACAAAAATGCAAACAACTGATTTAATATAAAGTCGCAGTATGGTTCAACATGCTAACAAAATTCTCAATAGAGCACACAAGTAGCACACACACTTTCACACAAGTGATACCCGTCATCACATACAGAGCTTTTATGTTATGGATTTGAGCTTGATTACGGCACTGGCAGTAAAAGCTTTCCATACCTTTAAAAAAAAAAAGAATAAACGTTAATAGCAGCACCACGCGAGCACAAACGAACTGAATATGTTTCTACCAAATGAACGGACAGCACCTTGCATTGCCATCTGTGTCCGCCAGACTTTATAGACTATGCAGGGCAGCGCAGACCGAAGGGCGTATGACATCAAAGTACCGCGAGAACGATTCGAGAATCACGCAGTACTGATCGCAGAACTATGTTCTCGCGGTACTTTGGTGTAGACGCCGATCGGTCTGTGCAGCGCCGCGTGAAGTCTAAACATAGCTAATGTCTAAAGATGGGAACAAGTTATGTTGTTTCTTTCTACGGCACAAACCGGCACAAATCGAGCACAAACGAAGGGCAGCAGTTTGATACGATTTGGACGACATGGGGTGGAGAGTGACGTCACACAGCAAGAAAAAGAATGTTTAATATCTTGAACGCCAAACCAGCACAAACGCATGGTATAGTTTTGGTGAAAAAATACAGGTAAACACAGATAAACTAAAATCTTCCTCAGAGCAGCGGCTGCTAACTGCGCCAGCGTTCCCCCCCGAAGTCGAATCAAATCTTCAGCTGTGAGCAGAAACACTTGAATAGCCAATGAAATAAAAGAGTATGAAGTCAGTACTGCTAAAATTGCCAGGAAAAGATGGCCTCCATTCTGATTTCTATCATACATGTTCTATGGATTTATCTAAAATATTGACCCGTGTGTTTAATGATGGTGTTAGAAAGGGTTAAATATGTATGATAGCTCTTATGATGGTCTTTTGTCGTTGTTGTATAAAAAAAGGTGAAGTGCATGATATTAATCACTGGAGGCATTTAACCCTTTTGAACATAGACTATAAAATATTTGCAAAAATCATTATGAATAGAATGAGTGAAGTCCTAGATGTCATGTTCTTTTGAAATTAAACATGCGATTAAATACCTTTTTGTAAAGACTTATGTGGGCTAGCCCTGGATCAAAGAAAAGCCTTTGACTGTATTTCAAGGGAATACTTGTGGAAAGGTTTAAGTATGTATACATTTCCTGATAGTTTCATTAATATGATAAAATGCCTATATGTGAGATCTAAAGTATAAGTTAATGTTAATGGTTATTTGAATGAACCATTTGAAATCATGTGTAGTGTTAAACAAGGGCAGCCCTCAGTGCAGCTCTTTATGTCTTAGCTAGAAGTCTGTTAATTCACAAAATACAAAACGACCCAAGACTTAAGGGAATTCATTCAGAAAAAAAAAAGATTGTAATTTCTGCTTATGCAGATGACCTGACGGTGTTTATAAAATCTAAAGAGGAGTTAGATATTATTTTGGAACACTTTAAATTATGTGAGCAAGTATCTGGAGCAGCTTAAATAAATGTAATAAATGTAAAACTGAGTGTGTCTGGATTGGTAATACAAAGGATAAATTTATAGAAGATAAATTAGCGTCTGAAATTTTTCAGAATTTATGTAGATAATAATAGTTGTCTTGATTTCAGTTGGACAAATAAAGAAGACATAATCAAAGAAGAAGTAAATAAATGGAAATCATGCAATTTAAGTTAGAAATCTAGAATAAATATTATGAAAACTTTTATTTTGTCTAAAATAATGTTTTTATCATACATTCTTCCACCTACCTATAAGTGGGTTAAAAAAATAAATAAAATATGCTGTAACGTTATATCGGATACAACAAGAGAAGTTATCAAACATGAACTCTTATTTAAAAGAAGGGAAATAGGAGGCTTAGGAGTGAATGATTTGTCTGGAAACAAAAAAAAGGCTACTTGAGAAATCTAGTTTCATATTACAAATTAATGCATTCTGACTTTGTTAATAAATATAAAAGTCTTAACATTGATTGGATTAATGATTCAAACAAAAGTTTGTATTTATTAAAAGCTGATCAAATTTATGGTTATATTGTTGATTTTAGAAATTTGGAAAAAGAACAAAATATGAAGTGCATACAAATTTACAAAATAAAATTATAAGAGCTGCAGTAAGGTGGAGCTGTTTTGTAAAAACCTTTGTGTGCCCCTTGCCAGGATGTGAACCATTGAACTTGAACCATTTCTTTTAGCGTAATTGTTCAAGGGAAGTATGGGGCAAATTGAAAGGTATTGGACTTAATATAAAAATAAACATGTTTTCAGGTTTTTTTTATGTCATTTTAAAGGAAGAACTTGGTTATAAAAAAAAAAAACCGTTCATAATATGTTTAACAAAATCAAAACTTTGGAAAACTCGTTGCAGAATGACTATTGACCAGCGTTTTATTGCAGCTCATTTAGTTTTTAAACATACAGAAAAGGAACTGAGGCATTGGGTTAGATTTTGTTTCATAGGAAAGGAAGAAATGCCAAACAGATCTGAGGTTGGAGTAAATCTTTCACACCGCCAGTGGATTAACACAACAGACGTGGATTTGTTGCTCTACCAAATAAAAAGGGCTATGAAATATGTTTTAATCTGGAACAAGTGCTTCCGAGATTCTGTCACATTTTTAACAGTAACTCAGGAAGTGGTTTTTTGGAGGGAATGGGAAATGACCACATCAGCCCCACAAGATGTAAAATTTATTGTTGTAAAATTCCGGACTGGGCAAATTGCAGATACAGATGTTTTGTGAAATCTTACAGCCTGTGTATAAACCAGTGGACCAGTTTGGCTTCTAGTATGGACTCAGATGGTGCAAAATAAAACCGAGGAAAAATCCAGATGGAAATCCCAAATTCAAAACTGGGACCATACAATGGGGCTATTTCTTAGCCAGGACAAGTGCAACGTTGTTTTATTTGCAACAATCAAGCCAAGGATTGTGACAAGACAAAATGCTGGAAGTGTCCTGCACATTATTCATTTATTCTTACATCACATAGTCTATGGACACTAATTCATCAGGGATAGAATGGATAGTTAATGGTACTGAAACGAAAGCAATAAAAGTGTCTATATAAAAGTAATACAAGACTGTGGATGTTAAAAATATTATTTGAAGTGAGTATATAAACATTTTGAGTAAGATTGTTCTCTGTACCATCCCTTTAATAATGAACCACATCTCAATAAAGCTTCCAGAGTGAACGTTTACTCTGCCATCCCATGATCCTTCAATTTCTGCTTGATCTGATAAACAGAATAAGGCTTTTATTACTAAATAATGCAGGACAGAGACACGAATCTCCTGTAAAATCATGTAAAAAGTAATAAAGCTTGATGAAAACTCAGGTTCTGGCTGCAGTAATGAGGAAGGGAGTGTACATTATAAGTGGGATCTTGTGGTGGATAAGACCCACCTGCTCCAAGAAGGCTACCTTTAATGCAAATTCATTCACACTCCTCTCCTCATTACTGCAGCCAGAACCTGAGTCTCCATCAAGCTCCGACACACACACGCTGTACTGTAATCTGAATCTGACTGCTTCTGTTCAGTCGCTGTAGCATTTTTACAGCTTTCACAGGACATTCGTGTCTGTATATTGCATTCGTAATAATAAATGCCTTATTCTGATTATTAGATTAAGCAGGAACTGAAGGGTCATGGGATGGCAGAGAACATCAAAGTGAAATGGAAAGAGCAACCAGATGGAACGGGTGAATAATATGTTCACTCTGGAACATTTATTGAGATGTAGTCTACTACTGTAATTTTCATTTCGCTGTCTACGATTTCTCTTCACACCAAATGTAGTCAATCAGCGATGTTTTTTTTCTCACTCATAATGTTTGTGTAAAAATACACCCAATACTTTATATACATAAATAACAATTTTAAGTTCCATAATATTGTATGACTCATATATAGTGATGGTGATGTTTTTGATTGAGCTGAAATTATCATTAGAAACCTGCTGTCGATATGCACAGGATATATATTTTGGGTGGCTTAAAAGTATGAGACAGGAGCTGAAAACTTTAGTTACTTCTTAATACTATCATTTTTAGGATTGTACTGATGCTGAAAATGTCAATTTCAGCACCTTTAATTCTTTATTCTAGAACAAACATGTAATGTTTAATAAAGGCTTTGTTTAATAAAAAAAACAAACATTTACTGTCATTAGTTTATAAGCACTGTACAGCATTTAACTAAAGAAAAAGAAACAAGGAAACAGAACTTTTGTGTCCTGTGTTTTATTCAGATCTCCTTATCATTTAGGTTAATTAACCTGAATGATAAAGAAGCTGCTTGCAGTTACTTTTTTAGAAACAAAGAAAGAAAAAAGGACACCTCATGGGGATTTGCTTACATCAATACACTTTCGTGATACTGTCATATAAAATCTTACAATTAGGTAACTATGAAATGAAACACTACTTATTCTTTATGTGACTAGATCATGGATTTGCATGAGACCACGCTCACTGAAAAACACATGACGTCATCATATAATATCACCACAAGATGGCAGCATGGTTACATCAGTTCTTCTGAGAGTGGCCCTCAGATGTTTTACTGCTTGCTCTTTTAATTCAGACATGAACGACATCAAAATGCTTCTCTACTGAGGTGTTATAAAGAAAGTAATAATAATGGTACAACAATAGTACTTACATGACACAATAACACTATTGTGTTAGGTTATTAATATCATTAATATTGTTACATTCTTAATGGTATTATTTTGAATTAACACAAACACACACACACATTATTATTATTATTATTATTATTATTATTATTATTATTATTATTATTGTGTGTGTATGCTACATTACAGCACATTGTATTTCACCCTGAAACTCTACTCCAGTCCAGGTGGTGATGGTGGAAACCAAAGAACACTGCCGTTTTTTTTTTTTTTTTTTCTTTCAGAAAACACTGAAGAAGAAAAGGTTTGTCTCTGCTGAACATTTCTTCACCTGGCTGAACTAATCTTCTCTACATTCAAATATTTTCATAGACTCTACACTTACAGTTAGATTTGATCGAGCTGAAAATAAAAGTGTGTTACTGTGAGGATTTAAAACTCCTTTCCGCAATAAATCCTCAGGTAAGTTCAACTGAAGCTGTGTGGCAGAATCCCAAATGCACCTCTAGTGTACTGTTTAAGCGCACTACATAGGCAATGTTTTTTTTTTTTTTTGAACAGCAGTGGTTTCCTTAATGGAAATCTAGCCATGGGGGTCACAGTAAAATGACTTCTGTGCCGGTCCCAAGCCCGGATAAATAGAGAGGGTTGCGTCAGGAAGGGCATCCGGCTTAAAACATTGCCAAATTTAATCATGCGACTCGTCAGTACTCTGAATTTCATACCGGATCGGTCGAGGCACTGGTTAACGACGACCGCCATCGGATGCATAGGATGGTGATGTGTAGGATGACTTTGATGGTGTGTAAGAAGAAGAGGTCAAAGATAGAGATAGAGAAGAAAACCAAGTAGTGGAAGCTGAAAAAGGAGAAATGTTGTGAGGACTTTAGACAGAAGTGGAGAAGGGTGGTCGGTAGTGCTGCCAGATGACTGGGAAACTACAGCAGAAGTGATTAGGGTGACAGGAAGAAAGGTGCTGGGTGTGTCATCTGGAAGGAGGAAAGAAGATAAGAAGACTTGGTGGTGGAATGGGGAAGTTCAGGATAGTATCCTGAGGAAGAAGTTAGCCAAGAAGAAGTGGGACATGGACAGGACTGAAGAGAATAGACAGGAATACAAGGAGTTACAGTGCAGAGTGAAGAGGGAGGTGTCTAAGGCCAAGCAGGAGGCATATGACGAGTTGTACACTAGGTCAGACACTAGAGAAGGACAGAAGGACTTATACAGGTTAGCTAGGCAGAGGGATCGAGACGGGAAGGATGTGCAGCAAGTTAGAGTCATTAAGGATAGAGATGGAAGGGTGCTCACAAGTGAGGAGAGTGTACAGAGGACATGGAAGGAGTACTTTGAAGAGCTGATGAATGAGGGGAATGAGAGAAATGAGAGGGAAAAAGAGTAGAAGTGGTGATCTCTGTGAAACAGAAAGTAGATAAGATTAGAAAGGATGAAGTCAGGAAGGCTTTGAGAGGATGAAGAGTGGAAAGGCAGTTGGTCCTGACGACATCCCGGTGGAGGTCTGGAAGTGTCTAGGAGAGGCAGCAGTGGAATTTTTAACTAGTTTGTTTAACAGGGTTTTAGAGAGTGAGAAGATGCCTGAGGAATGGAGACGTAGTGTATTAGTCCCGATCTTTAAGAATAAGGGTGACGTGCAGAGTTGCAGCAACTATAGGGGGATAAAGTTGATGAGCCATACAATGAAGCTATCGGAAAGAGTAGTGGAAGCTAGGTTAAGGAAGGTAGTGGAAATTTGTGAGCAGCAGTATGGCTGTAATGTGTAGAGTCCTGACAACGGAGTCAGGGATCCAAACGCAAGGCTTTATTAACAAACGTGGTCAAAACAGGCAGGGTCGAGCACCAGCAAACAGTACAATCCGAGGCAAAGGCAAAAGAGTAATTCAAAACACGGGCAATGGCAATGGCAGGCAGCAAACAATCAAAAACAAGGAGAACAGTCCACGGGTCAAAACACAGGTAAACTAGGCAACTAGGAAACTTGGAAAAAAGGAACACGAACAAACACGAACAACCAAGCAAACAAACAATGGTAGCACATGACAAGATGATCACAGGTGGGGCAAGGAACACATGGGAAATGGAGTCCAGGAACAATAGCAAGAGTCCAGGGTGGAGTGCCCTCTAGTGGAGTTCGTGGGCACTCCAGCTGGTGATCGTAACAATGGGTTCATGCTCAGAAAGAGCACAACAGATGCAATTTTTGCTCTGAGAATTTTGATGGAGAAGTATAGGGATGGTCAGAGGGAGTTGCACTGTGTGTTTGTAGACTTGGAGAAAGCGTATGACAGGGTGCCAAGAGAAGAGCTGTGGTACTGTATGAGGAAGTCAGGAGTAGCAGAGAAGTTTGTCAGAGTGGTGCAGGACATGTATGAGAGGAGCAGGACAGTGGTGAGGTGCTGTAGGTCAGACAGAGGAGTTCAAAGTGGAGGTGGGACTGCATCAGGGATCGGCTCTGAGCCCCTTCCTGTTTGCCATGGTGATGGACCAGTTGTCAGAGGAGGTCAAACAGGAGTCTCCTTGCACAATGATGTTTGCGGATGACATTGTGATCTGTAGTGAGAGCAGGGAGCAGGTGGAGGAAAACCTGGAGAGGTGGAGGTTTGCGCTGGAGAGAAGAGGAATGAAAGTCAGTCATAGTAAGACTGAGTACATGTGTGTGTGAATGAAAGGGAGGGAAGTGGAACAGTAAGATTACAGGGTGAAGAGGTGAAGAAGGTACAGGAGTTTAAGTACTTGGGGTCAACAGTCCAGAGTAATGGAGAGTGTGGGAAAGAGGTAAAGAAGCGAGTGCAGGCAGGTTGGAATGGGTGGAGAAAGGTGTCGGGAGTACTGTGTGATAGAAAAATATCAGCGAGAATCAAGGGGAAGGTGTACAAGACAGTGGTGAGACCAGCCATGCTGTATGGTTTAGAGACAGTGGCACTGAGGAAGAGACAGGAGTCAGAGCTAGAGGTAGCAGAGCTGAAGATGTTGAGGTTCTCTTTGGGAGTGACGAGGTTGGACAGGATTAGGAACGAGTACATCGGAGGGACAGCGCATGTCGGACGTTTGGGGACAAAGTTAGGGAAGCCAGATTAAAATGGTTTGGACATGTTCAGAGGAGGGAGAGTGAGTATATTGGTAGGAGAATGTTGGACATGGAGCTGCCAGGCAGGAGGCGAAGAGGAAGTCCAAAGAGGAGGTATATGGAGGTAATAAATGAGGATATGAAGCTATTGGGTGCAAGTGTTGAGGATGCAGAAGATAGGGATAGGTGGAGAGTGATGATTTGCTGGGGAAAGCCGAAAGAAGAAGAAGAAGAAGTGATTTCCTTCATGGTGTCCTTCTATTCTTGTTGAATGTTTTTCTGATAGTGGACATGTCACCAAAGACTTGCAGTTTGCAGTTTCCTCTTTTCTGTAGGTCTTTTGCTGGTACTCTTTTTTTTCCACCTCTTTCAGGATTGCCCATTGTGCTCTTGTTGTGATCTTGGCAGGATGCCCACTCCTAAGGTTCATCATTATTAACAGTTCATTATTGTTACTTTCCTCTTGTCTTTATCGCTGCCCCATATACAGTGTCTGGTTACATTCTTCGCTCTCACAATGGCGCATGCGAGACTTCTCATCACATGAAATCATGTGATCACACGCAGAAGGAAGGAGTAGTGTTTACGTCAGCATGAACAGAGGACGTCTGTTGCCGAAATCGGTGACCCAGAGAAACCTGTGACTAGAAGTCATCGTTTAGTAACCGTTTGTGCGGGAAAGCACTGGTGCTCCTGCATGCGATCGGGATCCCGGAGAGAGTCTGTTCTAAAAAAAAAAAAATACACTATTCATGTTAAGCCATGTACAATTTTAAAGTAAATTACTCTGGTTAATCAGTGTGTATTGAGTGACATTTTGGCTAGATTAGGTAGCTAAGTTAGCAAACTGTCTGTGAACAGCTGGTGATGGAAAGTGCTCTTTCAGCTTTGCTGTTGGTTTTGTCTTCCACAAGAAAGCTAATGCTTATTCATATCATTAGTCGCACAATAACTAGACTAGGTTATGCAGCAGTAACAGTGTGTTCAGAGCTGAGAGAAAGAAGTAAGCTTATTCATATGTTAGAGCAACCTGAAACATGAAAGTAGCGTATTCACAATAAAATGGTCATTTTGAAAAAAGTAGTTAAAAAACAGTATCAGTTGAGAGTGTTTGTAACAGACTTAATAACTGTAATTAATCCCATAATTTGTCAATAAGTGTTTTTGAGTCTTTTTTGAGTTTAATTATTGAGCAAATGTTAAAATTCACAGGTTAACACAGCAGGTGATATATTCAGGTGCCTACATATCAGCATTTTTAACTATATATTTTCCTGCAGGGCTTCACACCTAGCTCATTTTACGGTAGAAGAAAAGAGAGTAGAGGATCGAAAGCGAGGATGCGAGTTATGGAGCAGATCCTCTCTGACTCTCGCTGGAGGCGGTCGCTTTTTTCCTCTCTCTGCTGTGTCTGTGTGCCTCTCCCGTCTCGTCTCTATTTTTCCTTCTGCTGGTGAAGCTTCTCGAATCCTAAATTATGGAATTGATAAGCTGGTCCCTCAACGCAATTGATACGATCCTTTCACGAAGGAATGATGGTTCGGGAGAGCCGACATGTCCGGACGGGACTTTTGCTGCTGGATATACGATGGACTCTTGGAACAAGTGGAACATCGTCTGTCTGGCACCTCTGTCCCTAGAAGACGTCGAAGATGTCTACATATTTGGATTTTTGATAGCAGGTGTCCTGATGATTGGCCCGGGGATGTTCCTGATCTATCGACAAATTGGAAAGCAGGCAGCCAATAAAGAATCCCCCAAGCTGTCAGCTGTCATCACACACCATTGTGGAGCCGTTGCTGACCAGGTGAGGGCATTACATCAGAAGGTGACACGGATTGAGGAACTGTACCATCTACAATCCTTGGACATCCCCCGACGCTTGGATACCAGCACGAACATGTTTTCGGAACTATGTAAATCCAACGCGACCCAGTCCACAATCATGGTCACGCGCCAGGAGGAGATGACTAGGGGTCTCACGGCCCTGCAAGGGGACATAAAGTTGGGGCCATGCAGAACCAGGTGCCCGACTAAATTGTACGATCTCCTGAGTTCTTAAATTTGCTTGATTATATTTGTGCATTTTCCTCCCCGGCTAACTTTTCTTTGTCCCAGAGGACCTTCATCGCAGGATATGCTTTGTTTTGACTCTTGATCTGCACCGGACACTCCAAAGACACACAGCTGTGATAACAACAGCTTTCCAAAGCACACCATATCAAATTCGGCTAGTACACACTGTTTTCGTAAATACTCTGCCCTAGTCAAGGACTGCCTCAGTATCACATTTTCCTCTTTTTTCTAATCTCTTGACCCCACCCTCCCGTACTGTAACCAACAAAAAAGACCCCTCATGTAACTGCTCCATTGTATGGTGTCGTATGTGTTTGTGACTTTGTTTATTGCTTTGACTGTTCTGTTAATGTTCTTCTATCGCGGATGAGAGAGGACGTTAGCGCCTCGCATGGCTGCTTTAAGGACCTCTTCTCTCCTTATAGGGGGAAGATGTGACCCGTCATTCCATTCATCTCGTTGTAGAAATACAATGACAATA
>CM040976.1:22037780-22068356 GCA_022985145.1 Pangasius djambal
TTGTGAGAGAAAACTGCAGCCTTACCATTATGACATCATAATGTAGAAGGATTCCATCACAAAATTCTACTTTGGGTCCTGCCTCAAACAAGCAGGACAATCAACCAGAAACAAGCCAATGTTTCATATGTATACATTTCAGTTATGCAATAGTGTATTTACTAATCTATTTTCCACATTAATTGTAGCTTTTTTGCCATTTTCGTAGTCACACCTGTGTATTGTATTGGATATATGTATTGTAGACGTCCACAACTTTTGCTGATTTCTTTATTTCCACACACACCCTTAACCTTGGCCCCATTCTCTTGCTCTCTTTGTTAGTCTTTCTGCATATATATTTTATGCCATACTCTGGAGGCTTTTACCATAAATTATACAGACTCACTAAGCTTTCCATTTGCTAGACAGATGTTATTTTTCTCTGAGGAAGAGAAAGAGGACTCCTTCATAATTTAGAGGTAATGCTGTCCCAGGAATAAATAATACAAGCACACAAACAAACAAAAGGTTACAATACTACAAAGTGAAACATTTCCCTGCACACTGTAAGGTACTACCCAATAGTGTTAATAAAACATTAACAATGCTAATTAGAAGCTTTATAGAGCAGTCTCACTTTTTTTCTCCTGATCAGTAGTGGGATGACCCCACACACCCCTCTCACACACTTTTTACCCTCCTGCCGTCTGGTTAACGGTACCGAAGCATTCGGGCCCTCACGACCAGACTGTGCAATAGTTTCTTCCCTCATGCCATCAGACTCCTCAATACTTAGAAACTGGACTGAAGGAACACACACACACACACACACACACACATACATACATATATACACACACACACAACTGAGCATCCTCCATCCTCTATGCACATGTTTTACACATGTTTTGCACACATTTTATGCTGCTGCTACTCTTATGTTTACACTATCTCAGCTATTTATATCAAACTCTGTAATATTTGCACTATTGTCACTAGGTCACTTTTAAACAGAACTGCGTACTGGTCGGCGTTGTAGTCATTGTACTGTCTTGTTCTGTCTTGTGCGTCCACACATGTTTGCACTTGTGCACTTTATATACAATTTATGTAGTCCCTGTAGTCCTGTGTTGTTCTGTGTTTGTCTTTTGTAGCACCTTGATCCTGGAGAAACATTGTTTCGTTTCACTATGTACTTGTATATGGCTGAAATGACAATAAACTCCACTTGACTTGACTTGAAGTGTGTGTATACCTGCGTATATGTGTCACAAGCTGTTTCTCTCTGGACTCTGTTTTTATTTATTCATTTATGGGTGCAATATCACACAATATCTCAGGACATCTGCGGTGTTGTCCTGTTACTACTTCACAGTCTTCAGACAAAGACTGATTGACAGGAAAGTGCTACGGTGCATATATGCTGTCCATAGTGACTCATATATATACAGTTAGGTCCAGAAGTATTTGGACAATGACAGAGTTTTTGTGATTTTGCCTTTATACACCACCAAAATGGATTTGAAATAAAACAATCAAGATGTGATCGAAATGAAGACTTTCAGCTTTATTTTAAGAGTATGATATCAAGTATTGAGTTGGCATTTGGCAGCTGTTCGACTGGAGCTACCAATATGAAGTCCAAGGAGATCTTAATGCAAGTGAAGGAGGCCATCATTAGGCTGAAAAAACAACATAAATCTATAAGAGAGATAGAAAAAAACCTTAGCTGTGGCCAAATCAACAGTTGGGTACATTCTTAAAAAGAAAGAAAGCACTGGTGAGCACAACAACATCGAAAGGCCTGGAAGACCACGGAAGACAACTAAAGTGGATGATCGCAGAATCCTTTCCTTGGTGAAGAAAAACCCCTTCACAACATCAACAAAAGTCAAGAATACTCTGGAGAAGGTAGGCGTATCATTGTCAAAATCTACAATCAAGAGACGCCTTCATGAATGTAAATACAGAGGGTTTACAACAAGGTGCAAACCACTGGTTCAAGAACAGGAAAGCCAGATTAGACTTTGCCAGAAAACTTCTAAAAAAGCCTCCCATGTTCTGGAATAAGATTCTTTGGACTGATGAAACCAAGATTAACTTGTACCAGAATGATGGGAAGAGAAAAGTATGGTGAAAGAAAGGAACAGCTCATGATCCAAAGTATATGGAATATTCTTCAATGGCCAAGTCAGTCGCCTGATCTCAACCCAATAGAGCTGCTTTTCACTTACTGAAGACAAGACTGAAGGCAGAAAGACCCACAAACAAGCAGCAACTGAAGGTGGCTGCAGTGAGGCCTGGCAAAGCATCTCCAGGGAGGAAACTCAGAATTTGAGTTTTGATACCATGGGCCCCAGACTTCAGGCAGTCTTTGACTGCAAAGGATTTTGATGAAATTACACTGCCACAATTAGATCATCTTCAAAGAAGTTGACTAGGGGGATAACACTTGTTATTAATCCTAACTATCCACATTTTATTCCTTTTTAAAATATTTGATCTTTATGTCTAACAAAAAATGTGATCAGGTTTAAAATAAAAAATAATAAAATAAATGTAATAAAATAATAAGTAAATAAATAAACTTTGTGTTTTATCTACCTTTGCTTCACTATTGTTTGTTTGTACAATCAATTAAAAGCTACTGGAAGCATAAAGCATTTTTTTTTAAAAATTGAATTTAACTAATGCAACTTTTAATTTAAGTAATGCACACAATTGTGACGAAAACTCATTTTCATTATTTTTCCTAAAATGCTATGTATATACTCATATGTAGCTGGGGAAAAAATACTATAAATACTATGACTATTTTTCCCACAACCTCACCTGGTCAATCTTCGACTTTCCAGTTTTGGTGAGCCTGTGCCCACTATAATATTAGATTCTTGTTCTTGACTGACGGGAGAGGAACCTATTGTGGTTTTCTGCTGTTGTAGCCTGTCCACCTCAAGGTCTGACATGTTGTGCATTCTGAAATACTTTTCTGCTCACCATGATTTATTATATATATTTTTTTAACTTTAGATATCGCTCTCAGGTGATCAGCAGTTTATGAAATAACAACCATAAAAACTAAAGTCACATTTTTTCCCAATTCTGGTGTGAATGTTAACTAAAGCTCTTGAAGTGTATCTGCAATATTTTATGCATTGCAACATTTTATCAGTTTATTATTATTATTATTATTATTATTATTATTATTAATATCGTGTGATAATAAAATCGTAAGATCTTGTGTTAGAGCAGGGAAGACACGCTGTATGAAAGCAGTGTGCGCCGCAGTGAACGCTGTGCTGCAGGATGCTGTTGTGGTCAGAAGAGGGCGCTGTAGTCAAACTAACGCAGCTGCGACTCTTAAAGCCACAGTACGCAAAGGTCATTGGCTTTGTTTCAACACGTAACTCTCTGTCTTTTCCAAGAATCACTATGATATCAACTTTTTTTTTCTTAATTTGCTTTTATATTAAAATCTTTCCTTCAGCAGTTGTACTCCTCCCCAGTAATAGTTTGAACACAGCTAAAATACATCACGATCTGACAAATCACGCGCACAGATGCCATGTCCCTTGCTTTCTCAGTGTTAAACGTCTCCCTCTAATCGGTTGGGATTATAATTAACCTCACAAATAGAAACAGCAATTAGCTAACATTGGTTTCTTCTAAAATTCTGTTTTATTTTCTTCTGTTTTTCGTGATCTCTTCAGGTCTCGCGCCAAGGACGCGCACAAAGTAGTACTGGTACCCGAGCGCGCGCCAGTGCTGACAGCTGTCACTATGGAGACGCACCAAACCGCACAGCCCCATGCGAAATAGCATGAAAACTAAACCTTCCCATACAATATAATGCGGTTTGAGATGTCGCCATTAGGACTGTAATAACAGTGACCTAATCTAAAAACAGGCACATGTACTTTTATTATTATTATTATTATTATTATTATTATTATTATTATTATTATTATTATTAGCCTGTAATGACATGACTGTGCTGCTCCATGTTACTGTGAAAGCAGTGTAACCCTAGCACATGATATAATATTAAAATTAATGTTAAATTGGATAAACCCACTTCTAATCATTAGAAATAAAGTATTAATCATTTAATGTTTATAAAGGACTAAGGGGGGGGAAAGTAAGCCTACAAGCAATTCTGACTACTTTTGTCAAGGCTCTTTTAAAAAGATTAATTCACACCATTTAGGTTTAATGATTTTACTAGGATTTTGCAAGTGCTACACTTAAGAAACAGTTGTCTTTCAAAGATTTATAGCACTTTTGCTGTTCTGTTGCCTGACTCTTATAGAGGGTTTGTGTATTTTTGAAAAGAGATCTAAGTGGTCAGAAGGCTGGCATTAGGGGGGTGATGTGCTGTGAGAGATAAGGGTCAGGGTAGAAGAAGGGGTCATGGGGTCAATAGAGTAATGTGGCGTGACACACTAGTGTGAAACTGATATGAGGGATGAGGAGGATAGTGTGAGGAGGATAGCACAGACCAGATTGAAGGAGGGAACGGGATAAGTCGTAATGAATGCCGACAGTAGAAATGAGATGATGGACGGATAAATAGAATTGTAAGGAACACGGGTGCTTTAATGGGACATAAGAGGAGAGGCATAAAAAACAGAAGATATTTCTATATTGTATAGTAACAGAAATCATTAGGGAGATTAGCCTTTGTACAGAAAGTGGCTCTTTGTTGAATTTCAACGGATACGTCTCTTTCAGTATGGTTCATAATAAGATATTAGGAGGAAATTCAGATTGAAATTCTCTCTCTCTCTCTCTCTTTCTCTCTGTCTCTCTGTCTGTCTATCTCTCTCCCCTGTGTGTCTCTGCTTAGTCAGCTCATTACCCAGTGGAGCCAGAGACAGAATGGGTTTAAATCTCAGCATTACCCCCCCAGCCCTCTCTCTCTCTCTCTCTCTCTCTCTCTCTCTTCACCAGTTTGTTTACCCAGCTTCTCTTTTGTTGTCTAAGCCATCTTTTCTATCCCTCTTTTTTGTAACTGCCATGTCTTTGTATGCTCCTCCTCATCAACGGCTTGCACCTACATCCACACATCTCATGCTTCCAAGGTTGCAGATCTTTGTTGTGCATAAAAAAAAGTCTTCACAGAGTTCCTAGGCTGAGTTCACTAACAGATCATGGAGGGCGCTTGTTATTGGAGGATATTTTTGTGGTAGTTATACTCTTTTGCTTTTTGTGTCTCTCAGCAACTTCCGATAACATATTTCAGCACCTTATGATACACTTTCTATAACTTTTGTGAAATTTGAGAGGGGTTGCTAATGAAATAAGCCCATTAAAATGCCAGTTGATTATTCAGTTAAACACCTTAGATCATATTGTTCAGTAACTGAATTTATTCAGTAATTACAGGAAAAGTAGTAGGAAAGGTACGTAGGTATGAGAGTGAGGAATGTAGGCCAGGATCTGTTGATGGGTCCTGTGAGGTTACATTTAAGCCTAAATTATTTACTGTATTTATCTACCACCACCTTGATTGCTATAAAAATCTAGTATCTAGATTTACATACAGTATGTAGAACTGACAAAATTCCCAAATAATTATGAAGGTTTACTACTTTACCAGGCTGCGATTATTAAATCTTTGTAAAATGACACGCTACAGAAATGGCCTACAGCCTTTCCATACAATTCTGACTCACATTCCCATAGTAGCAGCTTGACACTATTTGGATTTGACCTCATAACCTTCTGATCATGAGCCCAATACCATAGCCACTGTTCCATCACCATCCTAAACATGTGCCTACATCTGATTTGAGTTTATTCAGTACAGTAACATGCAAAATATAATACAGATAACATATTAAAATACATGGATAGCACAAGAAAGTGAAAAAATACTCATCCTATTGTGGTCCAGAATTGGTCTAAATTTTTTAGAAATAATTTTTTCAGAATTTAATTTCAGCCTAAATTAAAAAAAATAAATAAATTCAAGTAAATCTGTAGGAAGGGGGAAGGGGAACTTTTAGCTTTTTTTTTTTTTTTACTGAATAAAAGCTAAAAAGTTTGAGAACCCCTGTTCTAGACAGACCTATGGACATTATATCCCTCCAGGAATTTCATTTGATGCACTTGACTAGGTGATTTTTCTCCTCTTCCCTAGAGACAAATAAAGAGAGCGAGGGGATCTGAAAAGTACATCACCTCTAATACACTGCAGAGCCAAGTGCTGCTCTGTGGCCCATGTTGTGTGAAGTGGGTAATGTGCGTTAGGAGCCCTAGAGGAAAAAGCCTCAGGCTGTTTGGCACGCTTGGCAACTAACCCCCCCCCCCCCCCCCCCCCCCCCCCCCCCCCCCCCCCCCCCCCCCCCCCCCCCCCCCCTCTCTCTCTCTCTCTCTCTCTCTCTCTGCCTCAGTGCCTCCTGGTAGTCCAGTGCTCTCCACACATGCACATGTGTAAATATTTTAGCGTGAGGGGGAGGGCAGTGGGACCGGCGACAACTTCATAAATACTCGATGACAAATGGGCTGCCTTGCCACCACCTGTCAAAGTTCGCAATGATTTATTGATTTCTTTATTTGTCACATAAAAAGGGAAATATCTTTCTCTCTCCATCACACTTACATGAGGCTGTGGTTGGCATATTACTGGGTGACATGAAAAAGATGAAAAAATAGAAGCTTCCTGTCCTGATCCTTGGAACCATGAGGTATGACAGAAAGATAGACATATACATGCTTCATTTTTCTCCATTTGCTATAAAACAGCAAAAGGATCTGGGATCTCCCTTTCTCTCCCACTTCTCTCTTTCTTCTGTCTGGGATCTCTTTCTCTCTAGGTCCTAGCAGATATTGTGACTGGCGTACACAGGTTGATCTAATAGTATGGGATGAGACCTTGACCTGTTTTATCATTTCAGACAAAAGAAGAGACTTCTGCCATTGAGAGCAGAATTATAGGATGTTGATTTTCAAATGAAATTTAAAAGCAACATAATACTTCTAATGAATTGTACTGCTTCCTCAATTTTTTCCCCAACAACTAAAAAAAAGCATCTAATGGGAACCAGGCTCATGCATATTTTTTTTAATTAAGTTCTCCCGTGCTAAACATATTGACTGGAATTATTTTCATTCAGTTTAATGAGAGATAAATGAGGTTAAATATTTGGAGTCGTGCATAACCCTCTCGTAACTTTTGAATAGAGCTTAAGTCCATAGTTACGTCTGAGGGCTGAATAAAGATTTGTGCAATTTCTGTATTAAATTCTCACTGCTCTCGCTTAACTGTCTAGCCATTAGATGTCAAAAAGATAATAAAGTCAAAAATATTGAATTGCATTATTATAATATTCCTACCGAATCAGTCTTTGGATAAGTGTGGATAAGTTTCAGGAACTTTTGCATTTTAGATGCTGCTTGAGAAGGAACTTCAGTGACTGTGAAAGAATTTAGGGATTCAGATATCACTTCATCTTGTTAATTAATTAATCTGCAACACTGCACACACATTTTTCTCTATTTTTCTTTTAGTCCATTTATTCATTGTCGCTGTGTTCTTGATCTATTTCTTTGTGTCTCCTTGTTTCCCATCTTGTCTCCTACCAGCACCCCTCCCTTCTGCATCGTCCCACTCATGCTTTGGCGGTTGGCAGCCTGTCGATGAGAGTCATTGGTCGACGGCAGGCATAGTCAATGACCCTGACAGTGCGCAGTTATCGCCCTAATTAAGATGCCACACTTGAGTTAAACCGCTGCATTAGGATTTGATGGGGAATTGATCAGAGTGTCACAGGCAGCAATCGGAGGAGAGAGATGAAGAGAGTGAAAGAAGAGCAGAGATGGAGGAGGGAGGTTTACTCAGGCACGCCACCTTCTTGTCAATGGCGTCTGAGGTGCAGGGGTCAAAGGTTAAGACAATCTTTGATTCCACTTGATCATCTCACTGTGTCACTGCTTGATGGATTAATTACTGTGATATTGAAGTGGCGGAATCTCAAGTGGGCTGTTAAACAGCGGGCAAGTGCCTGGAAGCCCATGTGTGTTTGTGTGTGTGTGTGTGTGTGTAATTTGGTTCATGTTAATTACAGTGTTTTTCAAATAGTTTACTCTCAAGTGGACTAGCAGACTGTAGACAATCACGCATCTGTGGGTTAAAGGAACAGTTTGCACAATTTTCCCCTTAACACAAATTTAGTTGATCTGAAGCCCTTTTTGAAGTCCGAAGTTTGTTTCTTTGCTGTTGGAGATGTTGCAGCTATGAGGTTAATGTAGCTTATAAGTGCAGGAAGCTTATAGCTGTCAGTTTAGCATACCTGCATACCTAAAGCATCACACACTTTCCTCATGTTGATAAATAACCTCAGACTTGCTTATGTGTTTTATGACACTGTATGAGACACTGTTATCTATTAAAATGTTTAGACGTACGCCTATAAAAAGATTGGTTAGATAATTTGACGATTTCAAGAGTTTATAATTAGAAAGAGTTTTAAGCTTTCTACAGATGTTCTACACAGAATCATTTCTACAAAGGATTCTACATAGTATCTTTAAGAGGAGGAAGCATCCTTTAGATCAGGGGTGGTTAACTGGCAGGCCACAGTCCCGATGCAAACCCAGAAAAAATTTTAGTTGACCAAACTAAGCACTCAAAAATACTGTACCAGAACTGATCAACATATGAAAAATGTATCGTCACCATAGTTTAGCAACTCTAGTTTTCTAACCAGTTTTCTAATCATGCCTTCTGTAGAAGACCCTTTGTTGCAGCTAGTCACATGCATTTATATAAATTATCTACTGGATGGCAGCTCATTGTAAAAGGAAAGAGCTTTCACAGATTTTTTGGTTCATTTAACTTCTCTGGTCTGATGGCTTGTTAAAAAAAGAAGTTGATGATGAAATGATGAAAACAACATTTAAAGATGATTGGACAGACAAGTTCAGTATGTTTTTATTTTCTATTTCATGTTCAATTCACATCTCATCTGTTTAGAGTCTGTGGCTCTTGTCAAAGTGCCAACATGTAGCACCAGCGTGAAACGAAACATAACCACTTCAGATTGTCTATCTAATCTAATCTAATCTAATCATTCATCATTAATGGCTAAGTAATAAGACGTAACTGTTGTTGCAATTCAGCCATGTTAGACCTTTGTAAGAGAGGAATTTTATGTAGCTGGACCTTTACCAATTTTAGATGAATACCCTTGTTTTAGCAGGAAAATCATCATGAAGCCGGAATCACTTTTTTTTTCTTCTCAGAAAACACTTTGTGCTCACTCTGAACAAGCATCAGCCCCAGGCTGCAAGTAAGTCAGAATGTAATGTCTCAACTTTGTTATGCACATTTGTGATATATATTTTAATAGCTCTGTGTTTATTCTGTTTCCCTAACTTGTGAGCTATGTTAGCCTTGTAGCTCCATTTCAAAACTTTCCAAAAGATACAAACTCCACACATCACGTCATACATCATTTATATGTACTTCACTTATGCCTTGGCTAACTGACGGCATTTGTGTAAATTTTGTGAAAATCATGTATATTTCATGCTTGGTTGGGACATCCTGTTTAGTGTGTATGTTGAAAAGATGTCATGATTTATATCTGTGTTATTGATGTCATTAGTTCCCTGGATTGCTGTCAAACACTCATATATTCTGGCTAGAAATATAAAAAATCAAAACAATTACAGTTTGAAAAGACACATTGCAATGACCATCTAAGATTTCTCAGAGTTTAACAGGAAGAATATTATAGGAATAACTGGCAACACAAGTACAAGGTGTACTTTCTTTTCCATTTATAAGTACATTCACTGTTGTGGAACATCCATTAGACAAGCTAGTTCCTGTTATTCTGTTATACTGTTGTTCTCTATAGCTCGTCATGTTACCAAGGAACCACAAAGCATACTCTCCTGAAGATTTTCCTGTGTCAGAAAACTTTAAGTTAAAGCTTCACCTGTGACTGTCACAAAGTGCTGACACTGGAGACCTTCCAAAAATGCTAAGTAAAAATGCTAGGTATTTCACAGAAAACTTTCAGTTTCACACTTTTTTTTATCAGTTTATGATTAGTGCCTGCCACACAAGTTCCTATATATGAGCTGTTGCTGTAGATAGGATAAGGAATTAATATCAACCTGTGATTTGTCTTGACGCTGGAACTACTACCCGAGCTACTGTTACAGACGTTTTTGATTTGTCCATCTGTTTTTAAAGCAGAGCATCATTGAGGGAAGAAAGACAGCAAAAGTTGTAATCTGTCTATTTTAACATGCAAGTTGATTAATTTATTTGAGCAAGTTTGTTCAAATGTCCATAGCCTTACCTTTAAATATTTGTAGTGTCTCCTTGGCATGTGAGGGCAGATTGTATACAATGATGTTTGGCTTTGAAATTAAAAATATTACTGGTGTAAGAAACATAGCTGCCTAACACGTCCATTTACTAGCAGAAAAACTGTGTGTGTTGTATAGAGTGTATGGCTTATGCATTAGAGTAAGTGCAGTAAGGCATTTTTACATAACTGAATGAACGTATCCAAACATATACATATCTAACTATCACCAGAGAGAGAGAGAGAGAGAGAGAGAGAGAGAGAGCTGTGTAACTACTGTTGATTTTGTTTCTAAAAGTAGTGCATTTACAATCCCATCAAGCCATCCATGGTTTGGCATAAGTGTACAGGATCAATTAAGGTGGTATACGCTACAGTGCTCGTTGATGGCACTCATATATTTTACATAGATGTTTGATGATCTTCTGATTTATGACAACCATCAAATGTAAAAATCCTACCTGGAGGACTTTTAAGTGGCATGTCTATTTTTCTAGCCAGCTCCCACTGGAAAAAGAAGCTTCCTAAACAAGACATTGGGGACAATAACCCAGTCCATACAGATAATATATGCCAGTTTGTATGACTAACTGGGCAACTGCAAAGAGCTGACTGGAAAAAACTGCGAATAACAAATTTACTGTCTGTTAGATGATGTCAGAGATATTTGGGATTTTTAAGAGGACTTTGTTTAAAAATATATATATAGATTGGATAGCCTAAAGTTTGCAGGGTTTGAAAAATAATTTTGGTTAGAGTAGCGTAGAATCCAGGGTGTTAGGGATGTAACTTAATATGAATACATTGTTCAGAATGAACAGATAATATGTTTTAAACAAATACAAATATAGATATGAATCTTTTCTTTCTTTTTTTAATTAGAAAACTCACCCAAAATGCTCAAAGAGCATCTGGTTGAGAGTCAAGATGTATATCAGGACAGGGATCCCATGAGTTGCAGCAAAATGTCACATAAGCCAGAGGTTTTTACTTCAGTTCATTCATCCTTAGTAACAGCCTGGTCAGGGTTAAATTAAAACCTCAGGTTTAAATTAGACTACTAGTTTGCTTATATTTTGGGGAAAAGAGCCAAATAAGTTTGTTAGAACATATCATGGTAAGGTACAAATATAATACAAAAATAACCTGTAGTTGAGACCAACTTGAGTGATGTAGTTGAGGTTTAGGAAATTTCAGACCCAGAATAGACACACCATGCTGACACGGCTGCCATTTCTACCTCTGAGTTTTTTTTTCCTTCAGTGTTATCCATTGCCCACTATGGGTTTAAATCTGAATACAGCTTCAGATATTTGGAGCACTAAGCAGGTACAGATACAGTTAGTGGCATTGTGTTACATCCCTACAGGGTGTGCTGTATCCCTACAGCGTGTGCCCAGTGTTCCTGGGATAGGCTTTGGATCCACGCAAACCTGACCAGGATAAAGCCTTACCGGAGATGAATGAATAAATCTGGTTAGAGATTTTTCGCACAACCAAAGCCCTTGCTGTGATTTATAGAGTTAAAGTCTGTAAATTAGAGTCAAGATTCAAGATTTTTATTTGTCACATCCACAGTTATATACAGTATATAACTTGCAGTGAAATGGAAACCTGGCCTACTCCTCTTTAGACATTAAATACTAAGTTAAAGGTAAATTTAAAAATCAGAAATGAATAAGAAACAATAAGAAATAAGATAAGAAATAAGAAATATGAAATAAATGTACAGGATGTGCAAAACCGATGTACAGAATAAGCAGTATGTGACGTGTAGTAACAATACAAATTGCAAAGTGCAGTGTGTGGAGGAAATTACCTAGTACACAACTCATATCTAGTACATTCATCTAGTACATGATGCAAGTTGTATACCAGTACACCACTTCTACACCACATACCAACTCTCTGTCCTTTCTTTAATCCTATCTTTTTTTAAAATCTATGCAACATTATCATAAACTGTAGTCATAGTCAAATAGACATGAAATAGGGTTATTTTAAGTTATGTATTTTCTCATGTTTAAATGCATGAAATAAGGTTATGTGAGGTTTCCAAAAATAATGCATTTACTACATAATATCATGGTCTATTCACACCTATTTACACACACTCACCTTCTGTATTCCTCTCTTTTTTATCGCTCTGTCCTTTTCCACACTCATATAACCTGGGTCCCTCTGAACTTTTTCCTCAGTGTGCTGATTTTCTTTGCTTTCACCTTGTCCTTTCCTCTCACTCTAACTCTCTAGGATATTCTTTTCATCTGAATTTCCTTTGTAGCTTTTTTTTAAATTCTGAATTTACTTTCTAATGAGGACAAGCAACATCTCTCTCTAACCATGCCCCCCTCCCTCTCTTTTTCCTCCTGCTCTCTGTCTCTCAGAGGGTCATTTGCCTTTTCAGATGAGATTATGAGGTATAATGGAGGGGGAGGTGGAGAGTGCTGAGACAGGGAGAAATGGCCTGCAGCAAAGATGGGAGATTTGATGGCTAGTCGATACAGCGGTCCGGCTGACAGAGAGAGCATGAGAGAAAAAACAGCTGAAGGAGGGAAGACACATGGGAGGAAGAGGAATAAGTAGAGATTGTGCATCTCTCAGGAGATGTAAGCAAGACCTTTTATAAAGTTTGTACGAGTTTTCACTTCATAGAAATCAATTGACATCACATATCTTCTTCTTGGCATCATATGGCAATTCATGAATGAGCCTTATATCACTATATGTCACATCAGTCTACTGATCATACCTCACAGCATATCTGACACTCACGCTGATCGTAGCTTTTGCTCAGGCTCCTTAAATGCCCTTTATGGCTGCTTGGGGAGACAATGGTGCGACGCCTCTCTAACATCCCACTCCACATCTCTGGCAGAATGGAGTGGCCCATTGCCACGGTAACATTTCCATGGTGATGGATGGGGAGTGAAGATGACAGAATGGGGATTAACCTTGGTTTTATGGCTGAGGGCGGGGCCAGATGGCTGCCTTTGGGGTGGGAGGGGAGGGAGCCCCGCCTTTATGCATCATAAACAGGGCAAATGATGCATATGCAAAGTTCCTCTAAACGAAGAGCCATCCGTCACTGACTTAATGAGGATTTTTTAATCAAACAGAGGTCAGTGCCATCAGAGACAATGACAAGATCAAATGTAGCTGCCAAAGATAAATGGGAATGGATGGTCACCTATTCTCAAACAAGATGGTGAAATGTCTTTCCTTGCATCTTTTCTTTTGCCTCTCTCTCTCTCTCTCTCTCTCTCACACACACACACACACACACACATGCAGAGTCAAATTCTCTTTAACTGCTTTTTTTTGTCCCCCTGGGTGTTCAGTGTTGATGGAGACAGTCTTCCTTGCTTTACGACACATTCAATATTGTCTTGGATTGACACTTCCTGAGAGGGGGCATTTATGGGTCAAGGGCCAAAGGCAGACAAGCCGTATTTGTCCCAGTCATTCTTTCCATGACTTTTCTTTTCTTTTTTTTTTCACTTTGCCTCTCAGGTTACTTGCATATCAAGTGGCATCTACCTACAGGTCAGTACAGATTCAGACTTCAGTGTCTCTCCCATCGGGCCCTCGTGTCACAATGGTTAAGATTCAAGTAAAGTCAGAATTTAAATGACATTTTAAAAAAATTGCTCTGTATTAGAATAGCTGACAAATAATAATAATAATAATAATAATAATAATAATAATAATAATAATAATAATAATAATAATAATTTTATTCCCCTTATTCCAAATCAATTTGCCAAGTATTAAATTTTTCCTAAGAAACAATGTAATCTTTAAAATTATACTTTTTATTTATTTATAATTGTGTTTAATGTTGTAGAATATCTATGAAACAAGTTATCCCTTATGTTATAACAGCTATGAACAGTCCTTCCCTCACAAGCCTCTTTTTTTACAGCTTGTCACATTAACTGGAAAGCCCTCTTCAGCATTAACAATTATACATTTTTTAATCTGTTTATGTGGAGTGTCCACTATACAAGTCCCTGTGTAAACTGTCACTATAGAAATGATAACATATTAGAATGAGCGCATTAATATAAACCCATCGGAGCTGCTGTTATAGAAAATGAATCAACACCATCTGACCAACCAGAATCCAGAATGAAATAGCGCTGTGGTATAAGCCATGTTAATAATACAATCTACACCCTTAGAATAATGTTAAGGGGCTCTATTTCAAATGTCCTCTGGTTTCACTTAAAACCTTCAAGGGTTCTTCCAAAAGGACAAGCTGAAAACCCAAAATGAGTTCCAGATATTCTTCTGAAAAGCATCATTTTTTGGAGGTACAAGGCTTCTACCTCACATTGATTTCATAATATAAGACTATAAGACATCTAATTTAAATTACTCTTTGCAGGTACACACACGCACACACACACATACACACACACACACACTGATTGAATGGAGGTGAACTGAGGGTGTTCCCTGATTGCTTGTGAGTGATTCTTCATCACAATCATGTACAGGTCCAACTCTAATAGTGTGTGTGAGAATGTGTGTTTGTCTCTCTGTCACCCTGGGGCTGGAATGTAAAGAGACATGTACGACTGGCCCCCCCATCTCACTGTTAACAGAGTGTCTGGTGCAGTAATGTGCCATAAAGACAGACAGACGATTAACCTTGCTGGCCCCCCATGCACACCGTGGAGTGTGTGTGTATGTGTATGTGTGTGTGTGTGTGTGTGTGTGTGTGTGTGTGTGTGTGTGTGTGTGTGTCTGTACAGAGAATGTCATAGTCTAACATGTCACTGGGTTGGTTTTATAGGCACGCTGGAGGACAGCTGCCAAAAGTAGAGAAGCTCTATTTCAAGTGTTATACAGCTATTCACAGACAGTCCATAACCTCCTTCATTGAGAAGAGAGAGACATGGCAAGGTTTCATTTAAAAAATATATATATATTTTGGATCTGCGTTACATAGCATAGCAATTACATAAGATTACAAACCCTAATCAGAGAAATTCTGAACTATTCGAGTGAATTTTGGCCATGTTTGCCTGCAGCAATGTAGGAAAACTGATAAAATGCCCAGATTTAGGTTTCCAAACAGCTCCAAATGTTAGAAGAGCATCAGTTTCCTTTAACAGATAATGCAAGGAGACGGCTTAGCTCCATCAGCCTGTCAGCCCATGGCAGCAGCAATGAGAGCTGATGAAAGGTGATTAGAGACGATAGCTGTCCCCTCTTAGTGTCACGGCACATGACAGCAGTCCTCAGGCACAGGATAAAGGGGACGCATGAGAGAGAGGAAGGATGGACAGAGGAAGCAGAGTGGTTGAGTGGGCATGGCAGTCTGTCCCAGAGGATCTGTCTCTCTGTGTTGACCCGCTGACCTGCAGGACAGATCAGCACCTGGACCTCAGGCTGAAGAGACACGCAGACCCGGCAAATGAGAAATGGATGCAGACAAATACACCCATACATGCTGGTGCTAACACACACACACACACACACACACACACACACACAGAGCAACACATCCCATCCCAGTAAGAGAGTGACAGTAGTTGGCTGCCATTTCCGGAGTGTAGGAAGCAGTGTTATGTCTTGCAACATTGTCAGCATTCATAAGCTTCACTTTCAACCCCATAAATGAAAGAGAGAAAGAGAGAAAATGAGATTAAGAGTGTACCGTAACAAAGACATTATAGAGAGTATTGAGAGTAACAAAGACATTATAAAGAGTATTAAGAGTAACAAAGACAGTATAGGAGTATTGGCCTTCTGATCTGTGTTAAAGAAAATAGCTACATTCGTTCCTCTTTCTCAAGAAACCTACATGATATTTATCTACGTTTTGTATTAATGAAAGCATATGTCGTACATAAGGAATAAAGGATGATGGCATGCTGCTATTATGCCACTTTGCCAACTTTTCACTTTATTAAAGAACAATGCGTCCTGTTAACTCTGTAAAAAAGCAATAACGTGACAGACTGTTACAAAGTGCTGACACTGGAGACTCCTTCCATAGATAGTAAATAAATGTCTCCTTACAGAAAGCTTCACCATATCAACAATTCTATTCTTTTCTTTGTTAAATAACCATGTTTTTAAAATCTATTAATATTTTTTCTAATTTTTAATAATCTATTTATTATTAGCCTTAGATTATGTGGAGCGTCCATCATACACGTCCCTGTGTAAGTTGCTACAATAGAAACAACAATATATTAGAACAGGCGCATTAATTTAAACCTGGAATTTTAATTACAGCTGGCACTATTTTTAATTACAGAAAATTTGTCACCTTCTGACCAATCAGAGTCAAGCATTCAACACTGTGAATTTATATATGCAATATAAAAGAGATGCAACAATTTGTCAGAGAGAATTTTCACAGTTCTTTGAACTACAGTTTCATTTTTCAACACCATATTAAAGGAATACTTTAGCATTTTTTTTTACCTAATCTCTGGCCACCATATTTGTAATATTTGTAATTAAGATCCATAAGTATTTCAATATATGTCTTTATACTGATGATGGATATCTAAGTTCATCAATGTCACCAATAAACATTCACAATATGCCACTAATTTCAAATCTTCAACTCTTACTCTAACAATCAGTGTCTTAAGATGAGACAGACATGGAAGATTTATCAGACTTTCAAACACTGAAGCAGTTAACTGTTCTGGTTATTACACTTTACTAATGGTTTATGGTATCCATGTAGATCTTAATTAACAAATTCACAAAAAATAACATTCTGCACCATGTGTTTCACATACATGTTTTTAACAACATCTGTCCCTAAATGTTACAGGTGAGTTTTGATTAAAGAACGTTTTTTGTTCTTTTAACAGTACACTGCCCTGTGTGTCCGGAGTTTGCATGTTGTCCCTGTGCTT
Organism: Pangasius djambal; assembly: GCA_022985145.1. Classification (NCBI taxonomy): domain Eukaryota; kingdom Metazoa; phylum Chordata; class Actinopteri; order Siluriformes; family Pangasiidae; genus Pangasius; species Pangasius djambal. The sequence continues at coordinate 22,054,978 of CM040976.1, forward strand.
TCGGGGTTTCCTCTGGGTACTCTGGTTTGCTCCCCAGTCCAAAAACATGAGCTGTAGGCTGATTGGCATTTCCAAATTATCTGTAGGTGTGAATGGGTGTGTGAGTGTGTGTGATTGTGCCCTGCAATAGGTTGGCACCACTTCCAGGGCGTCCCCCACCTTTTGCCCCGAGTCCCCTGGGATAGGCTCCAGGCTCCCCTGTGTAGGATAAGTGAATGGATGGATGGATGGATTGTCCATTGTGTCCATACAGAAGTGGTAGATAAAAACACAGGAATATTCCTTCTATCAAATCAAATTGAATCAAATCTAATCATAGTAGAAAGCATGCAAAAAGCATATATCCAGTTTGTTGGTGTGGTATTAACTCAGTATTGATCAAGAAAAATGCAGTACATACCATTTAAGGGCCAAGGGTCATGGGTAGTGTATGAGCAAAGAGTAAAACTATCCACTTCCCACAACAATTCCCCTCTGTTCATTGAGCTGGAGGCTAACAATAACTTTAAAGGTTAATTGCTCGGTTTTGCTGTCATGTACATTCACCTTTCTGTTTTGTGCTTTAAAACTCATTCCACTTTTCCTCTCTTTTCATATTGTTACCCACCTCTTCTACTCTGTCCATCCTTTCCCCTGCTCTCCTGGCCTCTCCATCGATCTCTGCCAGTATCCAATGTCAAAGACACATTCAGATGCTTTTCCTCTCTCGTTAATAATTCACACTGTCTGAGTCATCAATAATAATTCTCACCAAGCAATCATTCAGCTTCACAACCAGTCCCCCTGCATCACCCACTCTGTCTCTCTGTAACTGACATACCTCAAAGCCCAGTTTTCTCTTCACTGTTTAGTACAGTACATATTTGAAGAGAATGTTGTATTTTTCCTTTCTGCTTTCCACTCTTGTCTATTCATTGTTTTGGTCCTCAATGTGCTTGACAATCTCAGTCTGATTGACAGTCTGATACTCACTGCATGTGTTTCCTGAACTGATTTCATACTGTATGCCAATGCAGTGGATAGTGTAACACACACAGCACTGTGTTAAGACCAGAGCAACTATATATATATATATATATATATATATATATATATATATATATATATATATATATATATATATATATATATATATATATATATATATTTGTGTGTGTGTGTGTGTGTGTGAATATTCATGACTATTTTTCATTTATCAGATATTTTATCATGCAAAATGTGTTACAAATGAGGCAGAATACAATTATGTAAGCAATAAAATGCAACAGGACATGCTGTTATAGGAAAATATTCAAAACCGGGATGGTGTGATGCAGCCTGATGTAAAGCAGAGTTACTGTTACCACCTTGAAGTTGATTGTTTTCCTATATGTAACAATACGTCCTGAAGTGTTTTATTCCTGTTATACCACAACAATTTGAAGAATCATGTCATACTTTTTAATCAGTTTATACTTACAATTAATGTTATGTAACATCCATGAGACAAGTTAGTTCCTGTTATCACTTACGGTATCGTGGCTATAAATATTCGTTCCCTCACGAGCGTCACTTTTTTCTCTCTATAAGTTAATAAGACAAAGAGATGCAGCTTGTCATGTTACTGAGAAATTGGAAAGTGCAAAGATATCTGTCCTGTTTTGTGCCATGGCAGAAAACTTACTGAAAGATCTAACACTGGAGACTCCTTCCATAAAGGTTAAATAAAACTGCTTACAGAAAACTTTACCATACTGATGATTATGGTTTTCATGGTTAAATACCTGCATGTTTTTGATCAGTTTATTATTAGACTTCAGACTATCATTGGACTAATATTAATGTAAACCTGTGATTTAAATTTAAAAAATGGTCGATGTTGTTATAGAAAATTGATCAACATCATCTGACCAATCAGACTAAAACACTCAACAGCACTTTGGTGTAAAAGCTGAAGCATGCCTTGTAGCTTAATTTAGGATGTGGGTTGAGGGTCTTGCTCAAGTGCTCAGCACTGATTCTCTGACAAAATCTGGGATTTGAACTCACAGCCATGTGCCCATTAGGACAAAACCTTACCCACTGAGCCACCACTGTGCACAATTTATGCTAATGATTCATAACACTGAGCCAAATAGCACAGTCCCATTGTGGTTTTTCAGATGATCAATGTCTTGTTGGAGTAATCACAACTGTCCTTCTTGCCCTGCATTAAACATACTTATCGCTGATCCTTCGCTGTGTTTGAATCTGTCTTGTCATCCTCTATATTCAAATAAGTGGACTATCATGCTGTAAAAGAGATAAGCCAGGAGAAGGAATATCTAATGGACATGTGAAAAACTCTCCATTGGGGCTAGTGCCAAGTGAAAGTGGTTGAGTGATATTGGCAAAAGGGCCAGCAAGAAAAAAAAGAGCATGTAAGATTTAGGCATTTTCTTTAATGCTATAAGAGGTTATTGATATTTTGATTTTTGCTGTGGGGCAGCCTGTGCTGACACAGCACCTTGTAGCTGACCGTTTATGGGTGAAAGACATGCAACTCCAGAAACCTGTCTTCAGAGAATGCTGCAACACTGAAGAGGAAAATGAGACATACACACTATATAGCATAGAGCCTCTGTATATCGGTTTTGTTTGTTGTTGTTGTTGTTTTTTTATCAGTTTTGTATCAGTTTAAACTTAAATTATAAACTATCACAGAGGTGCCAAGATTGCTGACAAAAAAAAAAATCCTAGCAGAATGAATTTAATCACAAAAAGCCTAGCCTGGATGAAACAGCTATGTTTTTTTTTATTTCATATGTGAACCAAGCAACAGAAAGAAAACAGTGAAACCAAAGGTCCGGTGTGACCATTATTTAATAATTAGCAGCTCCTCCAAATTAGTTTAGTGACCAAAGGGACTATATTCCCACCATCTTGTTTTCTATTGGCTCACAAGACTGAAGTTCACCAAGCTAAAATCAGCATGAAGAGAAAGAAAGCACTACAAGAGTCTTTCTCTTCCTGTGTTCTTTTCCTTTCAGTGAAAGAGGCTTTTCCATCAGGCAAATTTTATTCATGTAAGAAAATCGAGGAAGTACAAAACATAGTTTTCAGGGGTCAGCCAAATCTCTGCAGCAAAGGCTCAAAAATCATAAATGCTACAGTTAAACTGTAAATGTTGGCACCACAGAAAAACAGTTGCATGCAACTTTTCTGCAGCACCTTCTATATGTTAAATAGCAACGTTCTGGCAAATGTAACAAAGCAATGTAACGAACTTTCACTCAAATGCTTTCTGCACCAAAGTATTTTAACCAACCTAACCTCTACCACTACTCTATTTGGAAAAGATTGATATGTAATAAATAATTTCAATCATTCATTATAAACATGTTGTTTACCCTTTGTCATTTCATGCAAATTCTATCTGGATTGTATTCCACATGCTGAACATCATGTGTTGAACCTCACTTTTGGTTGTTTCATTCAAAGATGCCAAGTTTGGCAGTTATGGACACACACATCACACCGTTCAGATGGAGAGATAGATGTATTTATACTTGTGTAACATCTGGAAAAAAATTGTCTCAGAGTCAATGCATTTCTTTGAGTTATCAGATTATCAGGTTATTTAAATATAGTTTACATGCATATTGGGTATATATGCAACTATGTACATTTTTATGAGGAAAATCTCTGTAAAGATATCTTCCAGATACTCAAGATGCAAGAATGGTGTTAAATATGTACTTTAATGACTGTTCCAGACTTACAGACAAAAGAATAGAAATGATCTCATACGTGACTGTTTTGATTGCTGCGTGAACTAAATCATGTGTTATGCGTAAGAAAAAAAACATAATGGTACATGTTTTTTAGGAAATTAACCAATAATCGGGCGATGGGTTGTGGCAAGGCATGAAACAGAGTTACTGTTACCACCCCAAAGTTGATTATTTTCCTATAAAAAAAAAATATACATCATGCAAATACACAGCAATTTGCCAACAAAATTTAAAAAAAAAAATTTTTATTAATGAGCAACACATCATACCTTTTAACTGTTTAATGTTACATTTGATGTTGTGGAAGATCCATGAGGCAAGCTAGTTCCTGTCATAACTTATAGCATATACAATAGCACTCTCTCAACAGCTTCTATTCTTTTCTACAAGACAAAAATTAAGACAACAACTCATCTTGTCATGTTCTACAATAGATGTGCACATATGCACATAATTTAATTTTCATAATTAAATGTCATGGCATTGAAATTTGTGCTCTATCTTCTCCATCTAAGAGGACATGGGAGTGACCCCTCCCCCAGCATTGACATGGAGCACTGTAAATAAATATTAGTCCCTCACCTCGCTCGTTAACCACCGGAAACCTGTAATCACCACAGACCACAGACCCTCTAACACAAACGCACACGCACACACACACACACACACACACACACACACACACACACACACACACACACACACACACACACACCTCTTTCCCAGGACACTCTTAATTTATGCTGTTCACTAACGACCCCCACTGGGATGAAGCCCATTTAGCTTATAACAGACCTCGACCCCCACTGGGATGAGGCCCAATGCAGAAATCCAGCAAGATGCTCTACGAGAGAGAGAGAGAGAGAGAGAGAGAGAGAGAGAGAGATGTACTTTAATGCACATTTGCATTACTACCAGTCATGCAGGATGCAGGGTGAAATTTGCTTATATCTTTCACAATCCAGGTACAGTGTGTAACATTGCAGATGGCCTCAGTCAGAAACCTCTGGTCACTCAGTCTAGGCAAATGAATCGCAGAATAGGGAATTTAGACAATGAGAAAGCTCGTAGCTTTCTAAAATGAAGAACATTTCTAACATTTAACTGATTAGGTAAGCCAATAAGCTACACTATAATAAGTATTTAATATTAAGTAATTAGTAATTCTAAAAAAAACTACATCTTTAATTTAATTAGCCTGAAATTGCTTCAAAACAAACAAATGATCATTTAGCTTTTTATTAGACATGTGTGACCCGACTGCCTAATCTTATAGGTATAGGTAGTGAATTTGCTTTAAAACAAAAAAATGTAAACAATTACAACCCATCCACTTAATGTTCCCCTAAATTACATACACAAATAGCCAAAATGCCCAAATACAAGGCATTTTGTATCATGCAAGAGGAAGATATTTCAAATTCTACAGACAAAATGACTAACACGCAGGTAGAGAAGACTTGTCCTGATTGTTTGGATATTGGTGGTCCACATCATTTGGTTTTTACAGTGTCTGGGAGACCACCGTGGAGACCAGAGTTTTCTCTTGGGCAAATGTTCAAATTCCAGTTGTTTTGACTTAAAAGATTAGTTATTAAATGACTTTTGCTAAAATACTGTATGTGTGTTGTACAAGCACAACATGGCCATCAAAGCTAAAACAGCTTGGACCAACAACAAAGGCTGTTTAAAAGCAAACATGGTGGATGATGACAGCTTAAAGTGCTAGCTAAAACAAACAAACAAACAAACTAACTAACTAACTAACTAACTAACTAACAAAAAAACAAAACAAAAAAAAAAAAGATATGTGGATAAAACCATGCCTGAGAAGACAGAGTTCAATATTGACTTACCTTTCAGGGCCTCTGTAGATTCATCCAAAATGTTGCTATGTAGTTGAATAAGAAGTGGTACTCCATGGAGGAAATGAACTAATTTTAGCTCACATTCTTGAGATAGGACCATATATTGTATCTCATTTCTTTAGCTATATCTCTAGATATAGTCTATTACATTGTGAATGTCAAATATGATGGGTTTAAATAGACAAAATAAAGATGGGGGAAAATAAAGATAACAAAGGAATAAGTTCCCTGAAACACTGAGCTGCAATCAAATATTTGACATGTCAACTTTTAATATTAAAGCTTTTACACGTGAGAAGTTCATTTTTCAAGAATCGCCATGCTTGTTACTTATTCTGTAAATACTGATGATAGCTCATTGGTTATCTCTCTCTTTTATACGCAACAAAATATTAAGTTGCAATTATTGAATAGTATTAATGTTTATTTATTTTTTATTTTATTTGGGCAGCCAGATCAGAGGTGTGGATTATAAACAGGGCACATCACAGAAAAATCTGGGAGGGTAAGCATTTAACATCAGCCTGAAATCAGATCTGATTATTCTGTAATGTGAGCCAGACATCAGCCTACACTAAAACAAGTTTTTAACCTCTGTTAACTTAATCTGGTCTGCAGGTGCTAAACTCAAACCTCTGAAGTGTTGTTCTTTGTGTTTCTTTAACAGTAGTACAGGATGTTTACCACATTCATTCACATTAGACATCTTGCCTCACTGAAGGGTGTGTGTGTGTGGGTGTGTGTGTGTGTGTGACCATGTTGCGTTTGAAGGTACAAGGTGTAACTTAAGGGTCAGTGCTTGCTCTCACTTCCTGTCTGTATTGATAGTCATTTCCTGCTGCCATAGGAAGAGGCATGCAGTAACAGGAGAGAGTGTGTGTATTGCCACACACTCTGATGGTGTCGGCAGAAAAAAGACCCTCCAGATCAATTATGAATGAGACTGATAGAGGGGATAGGAGGAAAGAAAAAAGAGGGAGGAGGGAAGGAGTGAGGGATGAGATGGGGTGACATGACGGTGTTATCTCCAGATAAACCAAAACAGTTCGGGAGCTGAAAGAAAGATAAGTACCTTACACACACAATCACAGACTAAACACTAAACTACACACACAGACACATACACACAAACACACAGTCAGTCCATTACACATTTATTCCTTTACATACAGCTAACTCATATGATTATATGCATCAGATCCTTACACTTTCAGCACTATTTATGTGTCTGTTATCTAAAAAGTAAATTGCAGAATACAACAAAGACAGAAGCATCCAGTGTTCCTGGGATAAGCTCTGGATCCACCACAATCCTGACTAGGATAAAGCGTTTACTGAAAACGAATAAATGAACGATGGATGAATGAATGAATGAATGAATGAACGCTCACCACATGGCTTTTTTAAATCAGCATCATGTAAAGATACACCAAATGGTAATAAGAATCCATAAATGTATAATATGGCTCATGTAATACATCAATGATCTGCAAAGTAAAATAGATTGATAGAGACCCTAAAGCCACAAACACCTGCACATTCTCTGTGTCCTCTGCTGACCAAAGTTACAACACCAAACAAAAGCCTTCCTTTTATTTAATCTATAATTGATTGCATTCATGTATGAGAGAAGCTGTAAAAAAAAAAAAAAAAAAAAAAAAAAGAACAGGAGGGAGGGATGATAATGCTCCGGTAGGAGCTAACAAGCACGTCTCATGCTGGATGACGGCTTCATGACCGCAGGTTGAGCAGAGACGGGCTCACTTCCCTCCGCTTGATGTTCCTTCTTTTCTCTTTTAATGAGTGTCAGCACTGTTCTTTTACTTCACTGAAGGAGAAAGAGAGGCTGGAAACCAGAGCAACAAAACAACAAGAAAGCAGAAAAAAGACCAAAAGAACAAGCAGTTTTTGATAAAGTGCTTACAGAGCGATTAGCGTGAGTTCTGCAGACAACTACGCAACAGTGATGCAGGATAGGAAAACAGCTAACACACATGGGATGGTTAAATCTATTCAAATAAGGCAGAAGATCTGATTAAAAAATGTAATAGGCATATTTACATGTCTGATTTTCTAAAGAAATAAAATCATATTTTACATATAATGAGAAGTTTAGAAGTCTAGAGCATGGGCATTCAATTAAATTTTGTAAAAGTCCAGTTACATTAAATTCCTTGCTTACAACAGTGACAACAGTTATCTTTTAATGCTTAAATGGTAATCACTAATTCATGGCTGAAAATATGACAATTTGATGGATATGTTTTGGTTCATAGTAGTGGTTCATATTAACACTATTGAATCTGAAGCTTCTCTGTCCAATCGTCTTTAAACATTTTGTCAGCTTTTTCAAACAAGCCATCAGACACAGTATAAATAAAATGAAAAACAAAATATATGAAAATCTGTTAAAACAGACATTAAGGGGTTGTCAGAAATAGCATCAAATTTTGAAAATAAATAAAAAGATTTTATTGTATGGTTAATAAGGTTAAGTTCCAAAAGAAAACAGAAAGAAACAATCATACATTACCAACTTTGAATATGTACTACTTCTGTAGAATGGCCCATACGCTGTGAGGGAAAGAGTGAAAGTATAGCACTTCAGAATTATAACATTTATTAGGATTTATCTCCCTTTTCTAACCTTATGTCTCTAGCCCTGTAGCTAGTCTCTGGTCTGATGAGTTGCCTTCAGCTAAATAATTTGTATAAATGCGTGTGATTGGCCGCAACAGTAGATCCGCTACAGAAGCCGTGATAGATAGCCGTGATTGTAAAGGTTAAATAAATTTTTAAAAATAAAAGAATTAAAGTCTCTAAGTGGCAGACTTGTCAAGCTGTACCTAGTCTAATGCTGCAGAGACAGGATGTGATGAAATGGACAGACTCTAGTTGAAAGACTCGTCACAGAGCAAGGCACTTCCCTCAAACAGGGCCTTAAAGACACACCATTGTGCCTTTTCATTACAGAAACTGCTCTGTCAAAGCTACAAAGAGAAACTATAAAGAGATGAGAGTGAAGTATTTCCCCACATTTTGTGAGAAATATAAAAACAATATTAAGTGAAGGAACAAATGAGATGGTTATGTACCACAAAAGCGACTTTTATCAGCATTTAGAGTGTGACAGGAGATAAATAATGCCCACAAAGCTGTTGTATTTACAATAAAGTCTCTACTTTTTAGGTGAAAAACTAGGGAAGTGAAAGTGATTGGACAAATATGAAAGCTGAAATGAGAATGACAGCAGTTGGCATGCTGAGTTTGTCTTGTTTTCCATTTTGAAAATACAAAAGATGAATATGAGTAAGAGGAACTATAATAGCTCCTGAAAGCCCAATTCGGGAATCTCTCTTCACTGTCTTCTCTCTTCTCATCTTGTGTTATTCCACATGATAAAAAGAAGAAAAGCCAGAGTACCTGACTGCTAGAGACGCTGTGAGAAAATCTGCCATGACTGGGAGCTTCCTAGCTCCTGTCTTCTTGAATAGCGTCCCTCTGTGTCAGTGTGTCCTGCCAAATCTACGCATACACACACAGTGCCGTGCACTTACACACAGACCATATGCACAAACACACCTCTTATTAAGCACACAGTTGCTGATCTTGTCCATAATTTGAAACACTATGGGAATTTATGTACACAAGCTTTACACTGTATAATAGTGATGACCACATGCTGCGCTGTTAGATTAGCGCAGAGCATGTGATGAAGCAGCAGCACACATATTCACACACACACAAGATTTTTTTATAGTACCAGGGCCTCAAAGGAGCCAAGGGAAAGCAAAAAAATGTGCAATATGCAATGATCCATCCAGAAACAGACCTGGTAGTGGTTATCAATGGGTTGCCGGTTTGGTGATTAGCAAGCGAAAAGGGATTGCTGAATTGGGGCTTTCTGAAAATTAATGTAAAGCAATCTTCATTTTTTTCACCTCAGATTTGGCCCCAAACGCAAGGTGTAGCAGCATAGAGGTGAAAACTACTGCTGTGATTTGAGTTTGAACCACAGCTGTTCTACACAACACTCATGACTGAGGCTTATTAAGAGTTGGAGGTTTCTGCTGTCTGCCTCTGTAGTGCATCATGGCATAGATGAGCAGCCAGTGTTTAATTCTATACAGGAAGTATATAGTAATACCCTCTCAGAAAATAAAACAGATACTAAACTCTATATTTCCTTGTAGCTGGTGTGTTACTCTTATCTTTTGTACCTTTACTATGTATCTTACCAAAAAATGTGTATATAGTGCATTTTTAAGGTACATAATTGCACTGTAATTGTGTTTAATAGTAAAGCTTTAATGGTACACTATAAGCACCTTTCTAGGTAAACGACACATACTAAGGGTACAAAAAGTTTACACTTGAGAGTACCAGCCCAGAGACAAGGACTGGTACAGTGTAGTGCCTTTTTACTCAGAGTGTATGGCAGTAGGGGTGAATCTGAGTGAATCTGAGATGTAATCCAACATTAGCAATCATTACTTTTTCCCTCTTGCTTTGTTGACTTGAAGCAGATATTGTGGGGGAAAATTGTTTCCAATATTAACTAAAGAACAGGACATGGTATATAATTTTTTTCTGGCATAAAAGTCAGAAGTCAGGTCTATTAAGCAACAAATAGAGAACTTCTGCAGACAGCAATAAGAAATATTACAGTCCAGAAATCAATACAGGTAATGACGAGAACATAAGACAGACAGAAAAGCAAATATTTGTGATGGAGTGTAAAGTACATAAAGTATGTATACATTATTTGGAACAGATGATGTGTTTTAAACAGATACAAATACAGCTAGGAATAGGGGATGGAATAGAAACTTTTCTTGTATGTAACAAACACAAAAACTAAACTAAATCTGAAGAAATATCATTAGGTGGCTGGTGTTGTCATGTATGAACATGTTCCCTGATTTTGGAAAAACGTTGTTGTTTTCAAAGATAGATCCCTAGCTTAATCAGTCACATTAGTTAGAAAGTTTGCCAGAAGGTTTCACAGGGTATATGATGTAGCTGAGGAACTGCAGTTCAGGAGTTGAATAAAATTTGTTGTTAAATCTTGTGAACAAAAAAATGGCATAATTTTTCCCAGCAGCCCTGGGTGTATTTCCAGTGTCTGGGGAAATAGCAGTAGGGTTCACATTCAGTGAAAAAAAGGGGCCATTCCTACTTCCAGTTCAAATCGAAATACAGATATGGATATTTGGAGCAGTAAAGACATACAGATACAGAGAGAGACATTACATTACACACCTAATAGACAGACAAGCAGACAAACAGACAGACACACACACACACACACACACATATACACACACTCTTGTGACAAAGCACTCACTCTTGTAATGTGCATGTATACACATTTAACTTCATTATATAGTATGTGTATATTTGTGTGTGTGTGTGTATTTAATTCTTTGTGAGGACCAAAAAGGACCTGATATCCTCACAATGATATGATAGTGACAGATGTCCTTATAATCACTCAGTCTTCACAAAAATATTATGTTTTTACAGCTTTTATTTTATTAATTAATTTATTTATCTTCAGTAACTGCTCTATCCTGGTCATGGTCGTGGTGGATACGGACCCACAGTGTCACCATGCCACCAACAGCTTTTATTTGAAAAACTAAAAGACTTAAGATTGTAGTCATAACAATAATTAGCCACAGTAATCATTATGTTAGTGGAAGGTCCTCACAATGATAGAAAAACCAACATGCGTGCGTCTTTATGTGCATCTGTGTATGTGAGGTGGGGGGGTGGTGGTGGATGATTAGATTTCCATTAATGAGAGGGGATAATGATGGGGGTGGGGGCTATAGTATGGTGGTGAATTAAAACAGCATTGACTATGTGGCAGCACACACTATAAATTCAGTGTGGTGTGGTCAGTCTGCCAAAGCTCCTATACATCTTTTCCTCTGTCCCAGATTAGAATACCCCCCAAATTAATTAACATTCTGCAGATCTTTAGCTCGTTAATCTATTTGTAGTGGTCAGCATAAATGCACCACAGGCTTTTTTCAGGCATCGTTGTTCTTCCAGAAAGGAAAAAGATGTAGTGTAGATATAGATAGACAAGACCTGGTGTCTCTCCCACACACACACACACACACACACAAACACACACTACAGATACTCGACAACTTACAATGTATCACCACTGATGTGCATGGTACTAATGGCATATTTTTAAAGTAATACTTCAATCTAAAATCTGTCTACTACATCTATAGTGTATGTACTATTGCCATGTGCAATAAATTCGATACCATAAATTTCCCTGCAGGGAGAAAAATAGAAAAGTTTTTGACTTAAAACTTAACAGAAGTCAAGGGCAGTTGTGGGGCAATCAATAAATATTGATGCAAAATTATATTTTCATACATTGCTATTTTGTATAAATTGCTCAGTTGAATGTTTTGGAGAGTTTTTCAGAGTTTGTGGTTATGTGTTACCAGCATAGCCATGCAAATATGGAAGTGCCTTAGTTTCAGGCTGATGCCACAAATAAAACCTCCAAAAAAGTTAAGCAAATGGACTTTTAAAGCCACAAGAGGCAACATTTTGAAATATTGCCCTCACTGGAAGAAGACCGCTATTGCAAGCTACTTGCAGAACAACATTTCATAACAGAAGTGGATTAATCTTACAGCTGTAAGAACAGGAAATATGCATTCAATGAGAATTCAGGGTCACACATTCTACACACTAGATAGGATGCTTTAACAGTATAAACACAGTATAAACACTTCACAGAATGAAGAAACACTTTCATATACAAGAAATAAGTCTTTGACTTAATGATACATACAGGATCTACAACACATTAGAGCTAGATCATATTCAACACATTTAAAACTCTGACAAAACCTTTTGCCCCAGAAACAATAAAGATCTTCATTCCTGTCTCTTTCTTTATCTCTCACAGACACAGATGTTTATTTCTTCTGTCTCATCTGCTAATCTATTAAAATATGATCCTCCATTCCCTGTTTGACTCTACCTGTTAATGTATTCACCTCAAAAACACTAAAGAAAGGTGTTAGCACCCCACATCAGGTTTTCCCCTGCGGTGGTCCACTAGCACCCTCGTCCCAGGACACGAGTGTGTGTGTGTGTGTGTGTGTGTAAAAGTGTGTGCGTGCCTCCTGGTTGTAGTCAGCGCAGTGAGTAAAGCCCAGCTTTGTTATTTTCTCACCTCTGTCTCTGTCACTTGGGCCTCCCAGAGCGGTGGCTTTCTTCATTATCACTGGAGAACGACAGGGAGAGCTAATTGCTTTGTTACCATTGTGTCTTTCACTCCGGCTCGCTATTTCTATTGTTTGTACTTAAAATATATCCAGAAGTTTTTGTGTTTTTCTTTTTCTTCTGAAGGCTGATCATTTTAGAGAAAATTGTTAAGGTGCGAAAATATTCTAACCCAAAATATTGTGTCAGAATAGTGTTTACAGAATAAAAAAACAAGAGAAGCCAAAAAAAAATCATATTAAGGCAGAAAAGATTTCAAGATTTTATTTTTGTATTTTATAAAGTTTGTTCTTTATTGTTTTTTATACATATACAGTGTGTGTATATGTATCTACAACCAAGGTTTTCAAAGTGGGGTCTGTGATGCATATTTGTTACACTGGTGGAAATCACATCCCACCATTATATACATACCGTATATATATACATACCGTATATATATATATATATATATATATATATATATATATATATATATATATATATATATATA
>CM040976.1:22068456-22107474 GCA_022985145.1 Pangasius djambal
AAACTGTAAAGAGCAGTAAACAGTAATAAATGAAGCAAAGTCAATATTTGGTGTGACTATCCTTCGCTTTTAAAAAATAATAGTAGCCTCAGGTACAATTAGTGCAGTTTTATAAGGAAATCAGCTGTAAGTTTTACTGAGCATCTTGCAGAACCAGCCACAGTTCTTCTGGAGACTTTGACTGTCACACTTGGGGATTTTCTCAGATATACTGATCAGCCATAACATAAAACCATCTGCCTAATATTGTGACACAAGGCCTCTGAAGGTGTGCTGTGGTATCTGGCACCAAGACGTTAGCAGCAGATCCTTTAAGTCCTGTAAGTTGCGATGGGTCTCCATGGATCAGACTTGCTTGTCCAGAACATCCCACAGATGCTTGATCAGATTGAGATCTGGGGAATTTCGAGGCCAAGTCAAACCTTGAACTCTGTCATCTTCCTCAAACCATTCTTGAATAATTTTTGCATTGGGGCTGAAAGAGGCCACTGCCATTAGAGAATACCTTTGACATGAAGGGGTGAACTTGGTCTGCAACAATGTTTAGGTAGGTGGTAAGTGTCAAAGTAACATCCACATGAATGCCAGGACCCAGCACTGTGTGTTCTGACACCGTGTTTCTATCATAGCCAGGATTTACTTTATCAGCAATTTGTGCTATAGTAGCTCTTCTGTGTGATCAGAGCAGACAGGCTAGCCTTCACTCCCCATGAGCCTTGGGCGCGCATGACCCTGTCTCCAGTTCACCAGTTGTCCTTCCTTGGACCAATTTTGGTAGGTACTAACCACTGCATACCGGGAACACCCCACAAGACCTGCCATTTTGGAGATGCTCTGACCCAGTCGTCTAGCCATCACAATTTGGCCCAAATCAAAGTCACTCAGATCTTTACACTTGCCCATTTTTCATCATTTCCATTTTCATTTTTCAAATTCGAGAACTGACTGTTCACTTGCTGCCTAATATATCCCTCCCTTTGACAGGTGACATTGTAATGAGATAATCAATGTTATTCACTTCACCTCTCAGTGGTTTTAAAGTTATGGCTGATCGGTATATATATATATATATATATATATATATATATATATATATATATATATATATATATATATATATATATATATATATATATATATATATATATTCCTGGTTGTTTGAGAACCCCTCACCTAATTCAGAACTACAGTATATGTACAATATATTAAATTAAATTAAAATATATATCGGACAGGAGAAATTTGTTTTATATAGCTTGTCTTCTTGTAAATCTATTTTTTTTTTATTTGTCTTTTTTTTTGCTTGTGTCTTGTAAAGACCGAGACATCACAGACATGGTTCAGAAAGAGAGTGTGTGTGAGAGACAGAGACAGAGAGGTCTCTCTTGTATCCAGCTATAGTGAGGCTCAGGGGAAGAAAGCCATTTGTCCTCCTGAGACAGTTTGAGAAAGTGGTGCACTGATCCCTTGCTTTCTTTTTCTACCTCTCCTTCTAACAAGGAGAGATTTGTGCAGATTTCCCCTCTGTCACAGGAGGAATAGATCCTGTCTCTTTCCATTTATCTCTCTCCTCTTTTCCCAAGAGTAGCTCCAATCCCAAATCTGGGCATGAGCTCCAGAATGCGAAGCTTTCCATAAGTCTAGGACACACACACTTCTTCTCTCGATCCCTATATACCTCTGTTCGTTAATGTCTTCTTTCCTCCATCCCCATATACCTCTATTCTATCCCTCCATCCACATATAACTCTATATCCCTTCATCCTTGATCCCTCTATTCCTCCATTCCCCTATCCTGCTATTTCTCTATCTCTCTATTTCTCAATTCCTCACCTAAACCATCATCTCTCCTAGTCATTTACGCGGTCTTATGATGTTGTCACGCCATGTTAATGTGGAGTGCCTCACTGCCCCCCTACCACACACATTCACAGTCTTCCACCAAATCCTGACTGACCTGCGTGCAACACCTCCCCCCCCTCCCAACACACACACACACACACACGCACACACACACACACACACACACACACACACAGTGGTCAGTGCGGAAGGAAGAGCTGCTGACGCAGGATCGGCACGCTAACAAGCTTACCTGAGGATAATCTTCTCAAAGAAATTTCAAGGGAGGAAAAAGCATGGGTGAGGAAGGGAATGAGGGAAGGAGAGAGAGAGAAAGAGAATGGCAACACAGTGTGATGGCAAGGCAAAGAAGAGAAACTTAGGAAACTTTTTGGAGTCACTGGCTTGCTGTGTCAAGCAGTTTCGATTCTGTCCGCTAACTTGACCTTGTGGTCGAGCACTTTCCAGCATCCCTAAAGCCATGAAGAATATGGACTGGGAGAGCGGGGAGAAAATGAATGGATAAAAAATAGAAGTATAAGTCAGACAGGAAGAATAGAGGTATTTAGAATAGGACTATTTCCTAATATAAAAGTGCTATATTGGATTGTGGATTTTCCTATGCTAATCATGAGGAGATATAGCAGTGAAGGCGTCAGTATATATTTCATAGCTAAACTTGGTGAGATGATGGCTCAGTGGTTATGGTATTAGACTACTGATCTGAAGGTTGTGAGTTCCAATCCCACCACCAAGCTATCACTGCCAGATCCTGTCTCCGTTGCAATTTTCTTTGGATAAAAGCATCAGCCATATGAATCACTATAAATCTCACTAGAGACATTTAAATATTAACCTATGCTGATTTTGTTTCTTTGGCATAGAAAGAGACTTCAAAACATGGGTGGCAGAGTTCAAAAACCAAAAGAATTGTGTCACTGTAATTTATCTATGAACACTTTGTATTTATCGAAACTAGTTTGCATTGTGAGAGCTAGCTATTAGCCTTCAGCCAGGTATGGTCAGAATTAATAGGATTTAATTGAGCATTAGTAACATAAATCAGTGTGTAAATTGAGGAAGACTTTTTCTTCTTTTCACATTTATATTTAGTCATTTGGAAGACAGTCTTATCCTTAGACAAAATGTGCAAACTTCTATATATAAACAATATCAATAAACAAAAACCAATAAGTAATAAAAACAACTAATACTAAAGTAAGAAAGTTTCCAATGTGATGAGCGCTGCTCATGTCACTTGTTTTGAGTTCACTCCACGTGCTTATGCTTTGTTTCTTCTGTCTCTGCCCATCCTGTCTTTAGTGTATTACCCTAATGTGTTCACCTGTTCTGTGTCTCACCCTTGATTACTTAGTCTATTTATACTCTGCTGGTTCTGTGTTTCATTGCAAAGTCTTGTCGATTGTATTTGTGCCTTGGGTTTTTTTGTTTCTGTCCCGTGCCTGTGTTACTGTTTATGATTATGGATTATCCTAGTTTGTTCCTCTGTGCTTGTGCTCTGACCCCTGCTTGGAACTTTGATAATGAAGCTTGACTTGCTAATAAAGAACATGTTGAGTTTACACACTTACATTGTGCCTTCAATAACTGCATGTTACAGAAACAAGTGTTATCCTATATATTGTTATTGAGGTGAGTAGACCTTTAGACCTGGGTGACCAGATGCTGCATTTGACTAGAGGTCTTAACTCATAATTCCTGACCTCTGACCAGGAAAAAAAATACCCCTCAACTCCCTCAACTGAATTTTACTTGGGAACTCAGGATGGTCTCCAGCAAATAACATCAAATCAACATGGCTGCACACAGCGACAGCAATAAACAAAGTAGAACTTACCTTGAAGTGAGTTATGCTGTATATCGAAGTAATAGCTTTAGATCAGTCACCATACAGACATATTAGCTTGATAAATCTACAACACTGACCATAGAAATCACTATTTGAAAGGGTAAGTATACACCACTCATCACAGTTTGCTGGCTAGCTTGTTGCTAACAAAAGATGAACAAGTATGTGGCTAAGATTTTTTCCCACTTTCTCACTTGAATGCACAGAGGATGAAAATGACATCTTTCTGAGCTTTGACTTTGACTCTAGCACCTATGAGTCAACTTATTTACAATTTTTAAAGGCTAGCCTTGTGTTAGAAGAAGGAAAATCTACACTCTGCAGCATGCGCTGGCTCTCCAGGATTGGAAGTCTTTAAATCCAAAACTTACTGTTCAGGTATGAAATGGCCCTATAGGTATTATAAGGCAAATTAAACTGTACAATAATGTGTTTATAACAGCATGGTTTTATACAGGACAATGTCTAGCTTAATTGAAATTAATCAAATACAGAGATAAAAAAAAAATAGTGGTGCTCAGACACACACTTTAATCAAGCTGCAATTCTAATGAACTGTCTCTCCCTCTCTACATCATTTCCATTAGTGCTCGTAGATCAGTCAATAAATGCTGCACTCTCAAGCCCATCACTCTGATGCTGTGTGTGTGTGTGTGTGTGTGTGTGTGTGTGTGTGTGTGTGTGTGTGTGTGTTAAAAAAGCCATCCTGCATGCAACCACAAAAAAGATTCACCTTATCACTCTTCATTGCTGTCTCTTATGCAGTGTTTCAATAGAAATATTCTTCATCCTTGCTACACCCTTCTAGCAAGTCCCCTAACCCCACAATCCCCATCAAAAGCTCACTAATTGCTATTCTGGCCACTTAATTAATTAGCTGCTGGACCTAATTATGACAAACTGCATTATGACACTATATGTGAAGTGAGAGGGGAGGAGTGTGTATGTGAATGGAGAGGGGAGGAGTAACTTAGTGGCAGGCCATGATCGGTAACAATTTGATTTAGAGTGGGAGGTGGGTTTATTGAGCTGAAAAAGACACATGATGAAATTAACATTAATCAGGGCACGATAGGGAATAAGAGTGAGAGTGGAATGCATGGCTGATGGATCTGATTAGGTCTGTCTTTTTATTAGGGCCATTCAGTGCTGACATGTGATGCATGCTTTATATTAGTGGCAAATGCATTGAGGTGAGTGGAAGGTTGAGAAGAGGCGTGGACTTGGCTTTCCCTTTCAGTATATCTGTAAAAACTTGAGTGCAAAAGTTTGTAAACCCTATATCTTTTGAATAGACAGTTTATGTACTAAAATGTTTCAAATTGACAATTAAACATGAGCATAACATGTAACAAGGCACAAAGGCAAAACCTAATGTAAAATCAACAGAAACATTTTTTTTTCATGGCCCTTCTGGTTTCTAGACCTGTTTCAAGAAGTGTATGTTATAAGAGAAATGTCAGGACGAATGTATGACATGGAAGGGGTTCACTATTTACATCTTAACCTAGTGGTTCATGATTTTTTAAAATTTAGTTACAGCTGTGGAAATCACAACCCACCACTATAAATGTTATTATATTTCCATCACTACATTATTTTTGTTAGTTTATATGACAGGGCCCTTGAATTGAATGGTTTTAATCTAACCCTCAGTAACTCAAACAACTAGTAGAATTATAAATAATATAACTCAAATGTCATGTATTCTGTCAGTGAATAGTTCAGGAATAAAAAGCTCTTCAGTTCTAATAAATAGACAAAACATTACTGTACATGTGTAAATAAAGTTCATGAAATATATCTGCACTGAAGCCCACTGAAGTCCACTGAATTTATTTTACAGTTAAAGGGGCCCCTCTTTACAAAATTCTTGAGAACCCTGGACATAATGTACACTATTTGACTATTTGTGTTACTTGTGATAATGAAGGAACATGTGTGAAACCCAACACCCTAAAAAATAAATTTGTCTTCTGTCCTTTTATGTTGTCTTAACACTCAAATGTACTTCAGAGCAGCATTTAGATTATTTTTCTATAACTGAAATATCTTTTGTCCTTGCACTTTCCCAATCAAGGAAATGTGACTCACAATGGAAATGTTCATTATGGCTCAGAGCCATGCTAGAGTTAAGCACATTAGATGTATCAGGATGGTGGTAAATCCTCACTAGAACATTACCACAGATTTACTTATAGGTGCTATTGTCAAAGCTGTCACCAGTTCCCACACTATCAGGGTCATCACTGTCCTCTGTTGTCCATTCCCATTACGCTGACATCATTAGTGTAATCGGTGGCATCATTAACATTGAATTCAGAGTACACATCATGGTTTCATATGCCATCATCATCAATAGACATGCAATGGGCAGAGGGTGAGAAAGAGGTAAAGATGGAGCATAAAAGAAGACGGGGAAACTGAAGCACTCAGGTTGGACAGAACATTCTAATATACTTCTATTATATAATTATAATATAACTGCAGGAAGATAGATTTCTCTGTTAAAATTACAAGCAGCCCAACTCTGTGTTGTCATAAGTGGTTCATGCCACCAGCCTTCTTCCAATGAATCGGGAAGTGAAAAGATAAAAATGAAAAGTGAAAAGATTGAAATGATAAAAAAAAAAAAAAAAAAAACAGAACACTATATTACAATGAATTGTAGGCAGAGGCAATAAATTGCTTGTAAATGATAAATTATGGAAAGTGGCTCCCCACTTCATCCTTAAAAGCATGAAAAGTACTTGCAGAAAAGAGGAATCACCATGATAATTCACCATGCCATATGTTTTCGTCAAGGCCTTGGAGTGCCTTTATATTTTTTCGTTCTTTCACCTCTTTTGTTATTTTTTTCTCCAGGCCTGTGTAAGGAGAACGGTTAAGTATCATGTACATCTGGAGGGCTGAGGTCAAAGAAGGTTGTTGGGAGTGAGTGTGTGTGTGTGTGTGTATGTGTGTGTGTATACGCAACAGACATTTTGAAGCTCACTCTATCCCCCTCATCCCCCACCCCATCCCCTTTTTTTATCCCTCAGGCTCAGTCAGTGTGGATTTACTGTCCTGTGTCGGATGAACCCACAACATTTTGACAATATTTAGTCTGATGCTGTCAAAGTGTGATAATGCAGCTGGAACATTTGAGGAACATTATGGGGATGAGTTTCCTGTGCTGAGGTTAGATAGAGTTGGGCTGTTAACAGAGACTGTTAGCTCTTCTGTGTGTGGCAACCATAAGATATAAAAAGTTATGGGTTTTGTTTGTTTGTGCTATCACATCTCTTAAAATTAGCTAAACTAAGCCAAACGAAGCAGGAGTAGTTCTATAATTCTTTATAGAAACTTTCAAAGACACAGTGTTGTCCTAAATGCTATTTAACAAAAAAACTAATAACTAACAAACCACATAACTATCTACCCAACTAACTAAATGAATGAATGAATGATTGAATAAATGAATAAGCAAACAATTACAGTGAATGTTTGATGACTGTGTTATTTTCCCAAAAATAAAAAAGGAAAAGAAAAGATAAAATAACATCAAACAAACAAACTTAAATGAATGAATAAATGGATGAAAGAAAGAAAGAAAGAAAGAAAGAAAGAAAGAAAGAAAGAAAGAAAGAAAGAAACCTTAAAATGAACTTTTAACGACTAAGTGTTACTTTCCCACAAATATAAAAGGGCACAAAAAGATAAAATAGCCTAAAAAACAAAACCTGAATGAACAACCAACCAACCAACCAAACAAATAATATGGCAGTCACTTCTGTAAAAATAAGCTAATCTCCCTGGTCAATAAAAATAAATAAGACTAAACCATAATCAATACTTTTTTTTAAAGAGACTCTTAAAAGCATAATGCTGTCCTATGGGTTACTTTAAAATACAAAAATAACAAAAGACAAAAAACAATAAAAATACAAAGAAATAAAATCTGAAAAAGGAAAAGGAAAAAATAATATTATGGCAGTTTCTGTGGATAAAGCTTTGTCTTGTCCACTGAACATTTCTTAAAAGCCTTAAAAAAAAAAAAATTCTGGTGTGATGGAGTGCCCAACAATAAACACACCACTAGCATTTG
This sequence comes from Pangasius djambal, assembly GCA_022985145.1. Taxonomy (NCBI): domain Eukaryota; kingdom Metazoa; phylum Chordata; class Actinopteri; order Siluriformes; family Pangasiidae; genus Pangasius; species Pangasius djambal. The sequence goes on from CM040976.1 coordinate 22,076,256, forward strand.
CAATAGCTTGGTGTAGAAACCCAAAGGAACAACAGACAGTTGTAAAGGATGAGAGAGAGGCTAGCTTCGCCTCTGTTCAGGCTTAATTAGAGCTGTATTAAAGCAACTGAAGTGTGTTAAGTGTTATCAAACCGGAGTGGTGCAGTGGAACAGAGACATTAAGCAGGCTGTCAGAGGCCGTGGGCAGAGCTGCTCGAGTCCTGCTTCTCCACATCCACTCAGCTCGCAGGATCACATCATTCCCGTCAGTGAACAGCTGCATGCGTACAGTACAACACTGTCCACGTGTTCATCAGTGACAAGATCGCCATAGCACGTAATTCATCATTTTTGTGCAAATGTCAGTGAAGATTACTTTTTATTGGAATGCAATTAATTTAATCAGTTATTAAGATTTTGCAATATGTATTAGGAACGTAAATTCTTGATGTGTAGCCTGACGTGTAAATTAATATGCAATATTTACTGTTTATATTGTATATACATTTTTTTCATGTGGTGCATGTCTTTATTTTTCACATGTAAGCCATGCATATTTATTTTGCACATATGATTCTTTCGTGAATTTTTTTTTTACAAGAACATCTTTCACAAGTAGTGCATGTATTCATATCATTCACGTGATGACACGTGTTTACTCGCATTCACGTGTGCACAATCAGGGCCTAAACAAGTTGCACCTTCACTCACATAATCACATGTGGAAAAACGTGTGGAAATCATATGTGGCACATTCTTTGGATATGTGATTTGAGAGTTAACGCTTTGATTTGGGCACTTTAGCACTGTGACACAGATCCGTCTTTCTTTCTCACCCCCTTTTTCTCTCTCTCGTTTCTTCTCTCTCTCTCTCGGGTGCATTTGTACTTCCTAAGGACCTGTTCAGCCAGAGAAGTATTAATTGGGCCCTCTGGTATTTAACACAGAAACAGGTACATCATTACACAGGTGTGCTAAGCTCTCTCTCACGTTTCTCTCTCTTAGAGAAAACAAGGCAAGAAGGCAAAGAATGTTTTTTTTCCCCTTCTCTTTCTCTATTTACACATGTAGTGTAGCATCACCGAGTACCTTGAAAGATCAAGATGTTTATCGTTGTAGTTTATACTCAATTGCACACACACACACACACATTGATTGGGGTATAGGATGCTGAGGTTAGCATATCTGATCATCCTTAAAGCGCATGGCTAACCTCAGTCCCTATATATATGCAAATCCTCCTCATTCTCCTGACTCGCTCGCTACTGACAATCTATGACCTGTATTGATCAACAAGTAAATGTCTATGTATAAGCATGTCTGTGTGTGTGGGTGTGGGTGTGTGTTTGTGTGCGTGTGTGTGTGCAAACTGACAGAATTAAACCGGATCATTTCAATTAATGGAAAATGACCCTGCTGCAGTAAGTTTAACAAAACCAAGGAACTGGTTTAATCTGGTTCGACATGAATCAATGATATTTAGTTTAAAAGTTAAAAGTTTAAAAGAAAGACAACAAACCACTCATGAGGAAGCTGAGCGGCATAAAGGTTTCTCTTCTCTCCTCTCCTCCTCTCTCTTCTTTTCCTTTCTTCTCCTCTTCTTTCCTACATCTATCCTGTCTTTTCTTTTGCTTTCCTCTCTTCACAGTCCTCTCTTTTCTTTTCCCTTTCCCTCATCTTCTTGTTCTACTTCTCCCCTTCCTCTATACGCCTCTCCTCTGCTCTGCCCCCCACTCCTCTCCTCTCCTTTCCTCTGCTCTCCCTTCCTCTCCTCTCCTCTCCTCTCCTGTCCGCTCACCTCTTCTCAGTTTCACTTACTCTTCTCTCCTTTTCTTCATCCACCTAATCTCCTTTCCTTTATTATCCTCTCCCACCTCTCTTCTCATTTTCTACTCCATTTCTTCTCTGCTCTTATGTCATCTCTTCTCTTCCCTCACTTCCTCTCTTCTCTTCTTCTTTCCTCTCTATTTTCTGCTCCTCTCCTTTCCTTTACACTTGTCCTCTCTTCTCTTATCTCCCCTTCATTTTGTCTTTTTATATTCCCTTTTTCTCCTCTCCCCTCCTTTTTTTTTATCCCCTTTTCTCCTCATATTCTCATCTTTTCCCTATTCACTTTTACTTTCTTCTTCTTCTTCTGTCCTCCCTTCCACTCATATTCTCCTTCCTTACTGTCATCATCAATGTTCTTTTCTCACTGCCTCTTCTCTTCTCTTTTCTTCTCTTCTCTTCATCTTTGCTCTCCCCTCTTCTAGATTCCCCTGTCCTCTCCTGCTAACACCTCTCACCTTCATCTCCTCTCTTTTTCTACTAATTTTTTCTTCTCTCCTTGCCACTCACCTCCTCTTTTCCCTTCTCTTCTCATCTCCTCGCCTCTCTTCCCCCTCTCTTCTCTTCCCCTCTCCTCTCTTCTCTTCCCCCTCTCTTCTCTTCCCTCATCCTCTTCTCTGATTCTAATCTACTCTAATTGTTTTCAATTCTTTCCTCTCTGCTAGTCTCCTCTTCCCTTTCCCCTCCCATGCCCTCTCCTCCTCTCTTCTTTCCCCTCATTTCCTTTCCTCTACTTTTCCACTCCTCTCCTCACCTCTTCTCTGTTGTAAAGAAGCCCAGTGGATGACATGATTTATCGGTTTGTCCTGTTAATCTGCAGTGATAGGCAAAGAGATGCGCTTGCCTGTGCTTGTTTACCAGTGACCTCCACGTGGGGTGACAATAGTTCTGTTATTCCCTCCATGTACACAGGCCTCCAGAGGTTCTTTTGGCCTCCCATGCTTTCCTCTGCATGTGTGTGCATCCTTGAAGACATGCTTCCTCAGCACCAGGAATTTTCACCTATGGAAAGCCAAGAAAACAAAAGCGATGTAAATCCACCCCCACCCCCCTACACACCTCTCCTTTTATTATTGTATATTTGCGATTTACACCCACTATCTCTGTGTCTATATGTTAATAATAATAATAATAATAATAATAATAATAATAATAATAATAATAATAATAATAATAACCATCATCATCATCATCAAGAACAACAACCAAACAAATCATACTTATCTGAGCTTTTACAAGCTGCTTTCAGTTTCCATGCAGACCACATCCACACCCATTTTGAAGACCCAGCTAGGCCAAAGCCTCCCTTTACGACTAAAGGAAAATATGATGGAGGAAGTGGTACCTCCATAATTGCCCTCCTGCCCCTGGCTCTGGTGTGAGGGGTTTTCTCCTCTTTGCTGGGGTCGCTGTGAGGAGAAGGGGTAGAGATTGATTTCACACTGCTAACACTGAGAGTAGGAGCCTACCTCTGCTACTCCTGGGACTGTACACACCACACACACCCCCCGCACACACACACACACATATGCACTTTCTCTTCCTCTTTCCACATGTAGTGCATGGTATTTAATTATAACGTGATTTTTACACCTGACATTAATGTTAAATTTTCACAAGTAGGACATGTGGTTTTATTTTTTTTCACATGTGATTTCTCACACGATTAACTATTTTTTCACGTGTTAATTTTTCACATGTAGTGCACAGGATCTTCTCACATGGATAATTCCTTTTCATGTGATCACATATTGGTCACATGATGTGTTTACTTGGGTTCACATACGCAATTTCAGGGTATAGCATGGTGATTTGGGCATAATGTGTGACCCCATATTACTTACATAATCACATGTGAGGGGATTTTTCCATAAGGGGACAGACTAGAAAAAATAAGTAAATAGAATGTATGTGTGTGTGTGTGTGTGTGTGTGTGTGTGTGTGTGTGTGTGTGTGTGTGTGTGTGTTGTAAAAGGAGACTGACAGTTGTTTATGGCCAGCTTGTCACGTCTCTCTCTCTGGGACAATCAGGAAATTAAGTGGTGAGGAGCGGCTGCGGGAGCCGAGGGGCCGTCAGATAACATTACTCACTCCCTGCATCACAATTAGTGCAAATGGTGCATTACAGGGAAATTATCATCAATATGATATTAGCAGATGCTCCCTAAACGAATCAAAGGGAAAACTGCTTATTCCTCTGTCTATCTGGATAACGAGAAGATCGAATGAAGAGCTCAAGGGGAGGAGAAGGTGGAGTGACACGTTCAGAACGAGCGATCCGGGGCCACAGAGACAGAATTAGATTAATTTCGTGCAAGATGATTCACTTGATCTGAATAATTCATATTAATATTTTCATTAGTGTTTTAGTCATTTCTGCATGACTCAATACTTTCAATGATAAATATTGACATTCCCATCAAGTTCATGTTGCCAAGTATTTGACTTAACCATCCCATTACTCATTCAAAACATCCTACACACGATCTATATTAAACATATTGTTCATATCATATAATTAATTTCATTGCAGTTTATTACATTATGTGTTAGAGTCCATAAAATTATCAATGTCATAAAATGGCAGTTATATAAGATGAAAAGCCACATCTTAAAAAATACAAGACTATTAGTGTGTTTTCCTTTAATTGCTTTAGCGGCTTGTAGCCAGGAAAATACTGTTTAAAATGTGGAAATTTAAATCTCCCTTATGACAAAGCAAAGCGCCATTATACAAAGCAAGCAGGCTATTTTGTTAATGCTGCCATGTAAGAATTGGCCATCTCAGCCAATAGCTCTTTCTCGTATATCTCAGTTCATTTACTTAGTGCACACTCAGCTAAATACAGATGCCAAACAATAATGTATCTAAATATGGAAAAGTAATGCATGTGTGACAGAGGTGGTGCCATGTGTTTTGATTAAGGAGAAGCATGGACAGAAAAATGCTTCCTCTACTATGCTGAAAACAGTGCATTACATTAATGAGTCCAACGTCTCATCAGTTTTAAATATGTGTTCTGTAGCTACATGCTATTTGTATCCTGGGTGGTTTATTCAGTCTCAGAAATTTCTCTGACATTTGATTCACTAATTTCCCCATTGCATTATATTTCCTCTTGTCGATTAGCTGAACTGCCACAGTAAATAAAATGTCACGTGGCTGATTGATGGTAGCATGGGGAATTTCCTTCTGCTTTGGACGTGTTAGTGGTAATTTTGAAAATGTTGGAAAAAAAGGAGAAAGGGGAGAAGAAGCAGGTGTCTAACATCAGAAGGAACCCTCAAGGCAGGTGACCTTACCAATGCAACCACCCATGGAGTGTGTGTGTGTGTGTTTGTGTGTGTTTGTGTGTGTTTGTGTGTGTGTGTGTGTGTGTGTGTGTGTGTGTGTGTGTGTGTGTGAGACACATATGTGAACAAGCGTCTAGGTCAGTGGTTCGCAAAGTGAGGTCTGAGGACCATGAAGCATAGCTAGGTGTTCTGCTTTTTTTGTGTGTAACAATGGAGGAAATCACGATTATCAAAGCTGTTACAATGAGTTTAAAAGCGTTTGTAAATGAGTTCTTATTATTTTTAGACTGTCTGACTTGCCACTTAAATTACATAAGATAAAACCAAACCTCAGTAACTCAAAAGCAAGTTACAAATAATGTGAACATGAACTGTATAAAGTTTAGAAGGAAAGCTACAAATATAGCTGGAATATTATTATGCAAATTTAAATGCATAATCACTCTAATATTTGAATAGTTGGATTAGGTTTAGAAAAGAAACCAGTAATGAGGAGGTTTGTGGAATTTATGTTACAGTTGAAGGGGTTCCTAAAAAATTTGAGAATGCCTGGTCTAGGTAATAGCTCAGAGATGGGCACTGTGGAGCCTAGAGTAAGGTATCCCATAAATGCAAAGCAAATTGAAAAATGCAACAGCAAATCAGAAAACACAACAGTAAATTCAGAACTGATCAGCGTTAACTCAAAATGGAAATGGTAGGTGCTTATTAAACATTCTCATTTCTGATTGGCTGCAGCACATGACAGTCAGAGAGACCACAGGAAACAAAGATCTTTACAGTTAAAGGAAATATGAGTCTAACGAATCTACTAAGTTTTAATTCACGCTTGTTTTTATCAAGACCATTTTTATGCAGTGTTATTTTAGAAATGCTGTCAACTTTGCATGGCATTAATATGAGCATGCAAATGCTGAAAAGCTGCCTAAAGGAAGGAAAAGTTATTAAGTAAGAATTACTCCTTATTATAATAACATAAGTTCATATATTTTCATATATAACATAACTTCATATGTAACCATTTTCGCTAGGCTGGCTAGATAACAGACTGAAAAAGTGCTATTCTGTTTGCATGTGATAGTCATATGCCATGTCCTATCAGCAACGAGGATGTGATTTTCAATAAAGACCAACCCTTTCTATATTTTGATTTAATTTTGAAGTGTTTCTGAATTTGCTGTTGTGTTTCTGATTTGCTGATGCATTATTGAGTCGTTACTTTCAGGACACAGTCCTAGAGACTGGTTTAGACCAGACATGTGTACGTATGTGCATGTGGCTGTGTGTGAGAGAAGCAGGTTGAGGTGTGGGGTGGCCAGGAGAGGGCTGTTCATTTCACAGCTATAGTGAGATTATGTGCAGGGGGAGCAGTGCGGGTAATCCTGACCCTTTTATCTCATTCAAACATGCTGCTAATTCAGCAGCACATGGCTGCCACTGCGGCTAGTGCACTAATCAGCGCATCACTCTCTCTGCAGTGAATAAACCTCCATTCTAATCCTCAATCAGCCATCCTGACACCCGTTTACACAACCCGACACACACACATGGCAGCAAAGAGGTGGCATTTGCTAAAAATGTGCTCTCAATGGTCGCTGCACTTCCGAGCTATGTGTGCAGGTATGTACAATTTGTCATTCGGAAACTCTTAGTGCTACAAGTACAGAGGCAATCATACTCAACAGCTGCATGCAAGTGGCAGAAGAAGAGAAAGAGAAGTGGTAAAACTAAAGAACAGTTGTACCCACTGTTCCCATCGGTGCTTGTTTTAACTGTCTGTATGCTTGTACGTGCTACGAGATTTAGTAATGAATATAGACAGAAAGTGAGATAGACAAACTATCACTCAATCAATTTGAGATACAGAGTTTTTTTTTACTTAAAATAGTAAACATAAAAACTATTAACAAGATAGATAAATGCAAAATGACATTTTAAAGGAATGTTTCAGTGTTCTTTTCAAACTAATCTTTATGTAACTCATCTTCCCAGTAATGGGACTGCTTGATGCAAGGAATAAAACATGATAGATGTGCACATCCCAGTGTTTTATTCCTCTTAAACAACAGCAATGTGTAATAATAATAATTAAAAAGTACAATTTTTTAATGTATTCATGAACATGATGTCATGCTTATAACAAGAAACAAGTTAGCTCATGTTATCACTAATGTTATTGCAGCTATTGCACCATTTGCAGCTCTTTGTTTCTCTTGAAGTTATTTAGACAAAAATAGATGATATCTTGTTATGAAAGACCAGAGCAACTGGCAAGCACAAGGTCCTGAAGAATTTCCTATGGTGGAAAACTTACTGTTACAAAACACTGACGCTGGAGACTCCTTCTATAGGCGTTAAATCAACATCTCATCTCGTTAGAGAAAATTTCACCATATCAGTGATTATGTTTTCCTTTGCTAAATAACAACACATTTTAATCAGTTTCTTGTTAGTCTTAGCTTATGAAGAGCATCCACCATACAAGTCCTGTGTAAGCTGTTACTATGGAAATAACATATTAGAATGAGTGCATTGATATAAACCTGTGATTTGAATTACATCCAGCACTACTGTCAGAGGTGCTGTTATAGAAAATTAATCAATAGCTTTGGACCAATCAGATTCGAGATTTCAACAACACTCCAGTATAAACTAATATGATATCAATGTAGACACATAAACACATACAGTAATTGCCTCAACTTCTGCCTCATAGCACACTTACACCTTAAAACCTTCATGGAATTGCAAAAGAAGGTTAATGGTTTTGAATGTTTGTTGCATATTCCTGCATTTTAAATGCATTCATTGATGCAACAACTGTCCTTAGAATTCCATCATAAGTAGTTTTAAAAGTTTATAATACTTTAACATTTATAGGTTTACCTTTTTTTCCTCAAATCTAAGTTACAGATGCTGTAGACAGAGTAACAAAAGGGATATTCTCTTAAGAAGAAATATTACTGCACAGAGCATACAGTATTTTCTACAATAAATATAATTTACTAACAGACTGTCTACTTTTACATACATTATATGATTCCCACAGAGTAAATGTTACAAAAGGTTTGATTCCAAAGAGAGTCATAAGTAAATAAATAAATAAATAAATAAATAAATAAATAAATAAATGTGACTAGAGTAAGCTCCACACCTCACTATTAAACTGAATTGACACAAGATAAGCCAAATGTATTTTAAATGGGCTTCCGCTGGGGAGAGCCACTGCTTTATCAAGGATATAAAAAAGTGATGAGATATTGATATAGCTATCAAAGGCACATTTCAAAACATGCCATCTCATCAAAGAGACAACTGTATTATTAAACATTGTTGAATATAAAATTACACAACATTGTTTGAGAGTAATCATTTTCATACACACCAGATCGATGGGAAGTACATGTTTTATGTCGTGTCCTCTCATAATCTTTTACAGAAGAGGGGGATGATGTACAGTAGCCATCGCTGTTAGGTAAACACACTTACTAACAATTGATCATGCTACTGCATAAAAGGTTATTTGACAGGCGTACACAAATGGCATGGACCATCCGGATGCTAGAGAGAGTCTAATGATTGTAAAGTTGATTACATTTTGAAAGATAGGAAGTCCTCAAAGAGTAATAAGAACAAAAAAAACCACGATCTGTTATGAATAATGTAGAAAATAATGTATTTAATACAAAGGTCAGATAATACCTTTTAAACAATGTGAACAATGTGCAATGTAAGCAGGGATGGATTAGTAGTTGTATGTGGCTGGGCTGAACCTATGTAGATGTATGCTTTCTTGCTTTTCCCCTCACAAACCCAACCACCAAATTCCAGCTTTTTAACAAGCTCTGACTCCATGGCCAGCAGTCACGGCATGTTGAGGCTTCTTTAGCCCATTTTTAATTCAACTTCATTTTTAACCCACACCATTCAGGAAAATAAACAATTTCTGGCTTCTCTTTCCTTTTAAAGTTTTCTTTTCAAAGTCACACTTAGTGTGGATTTACAATTATTCGTATTTTTTTCATCACCTTATCTAGCTCAAGTTAAAACAGGACCTAACTGCTTATTGTTTACAAATTCAGACCCACATGCCTATATCATATCTGAGTCTGTTACTTTACATTCATTGGCCTGTATTCTGTGTATTGTGCTGTGTGTAAGAGCGTAAAGGTAGCTAGGACCCCTGGGCACATGCCCAAAAAGTCAGAAAGAAGGTTTTTAACATCTGAAAACTAGATACTATCAATACTGTGCCCATTTTGTTTGGATAGACTTTATCAACTATATACATTTACTCTTAACAAGCTCCTCTAGAACTCCAAGCAATTTCCCAAACCCCATAATATGTAAGTAGCTTGAAGTACAGCTTAATAGTGCTGTTTTGATGTAGTAATTCATATACCATAAACTGTAAGTCACAGAAGATGGTGGATTGGCACATTCCAGATCTTTATCAGGGAAATGTACATACATTATAGCTAATTTATGAGCATTAGAGCAATTCATACAATGGCAATAAATTACAGATCAGTTGCAGGTTTTTGGATGCTTGGAGAGCCTAATGACAAGACTCAATGGATGGATGAAATGTAGCTACCATAAATAAAGTTAAATCTACAATAAATCTAGAACATGACAACTGTAATCAACTGATTCCTTTCCTGCATATGTTATGTTCTGCGTATGTTATATTACTATTGAACAGCATAATTGGATTTGAAACAATGACTCTGGGTTTAAAGTGCTGCCTGCAGGATAGTAGTTGGAAATACTCTTTACGTCTCTACAAAGACACACACACACGCACACACACACACCTCTAATGACTGAATATGGTCCTGTGGGACTTAAGCTTGGTGTTCAGAGCCATTTCAATTAGCCTAAACCCACTTACACACCAAAGCTCAACAGCATACACACATGAAGACCCAGCCTCAGACACACAGCCCCACACCATCAGCCCCGAGGGTAATTATGTTGATAAGCCGCTGCAACCTGAGTATGTTACTCAAGCCGCACCACACAATCCATAAGGGAACTGCTATTATTTTCCTATTGACCATCTTGCCCACAATCCCCAACCTGTCACAACTAAGAATTTAGGCTCTCTGAACTCAACGGGCTATATAAGCACGTATTTGTATGTAAGTTTGTGTATATTTGAGCTCTTTTTTTTATTGTACCTGAGGCAAAAAGACAAGAGAATGTTCATATATAAGCAGCTGCTTGGACGTCGGTAGATCCTTCAGGAAAAAGATTGTCATAAATGGATATGGTTTTAATTTGATTGTTTGTTTGCATGTTTTCACTTACCTACAGGGACCACAGGGAAATACACAAAGGAGACCCTCTCTTGGGTGTTCATCATGGCAGAGTGAGGCAGCCAAATTACTAACCTTCCTTAAAAACAAAACTACTAATCTTCTACTGCATAAAAATTTTACATATCTATTACTGTATCTTACAGTTTGAATTTAGTCATATTTTTATTCCCCTTTAAAAAGTTTTGCTTGAAATATTTGGAAAATACCCATAACCTCGATTCTTGCAAATCAACAACAATGAATCAGATGTAACCCAATAGTTTGCAGCCTTGAAAGTACCAGCTTAAACCGGTGAAGCTTGGGTATTAACCTAAGTGGAGATGTGATACTAGAGCTTATAGTGTCCAAAGCACTGTCAGAGGAACATCAGCACCATGGCCAGCAGCCACAACCAAGCAGAGGCACGTCAATGTGAGGCAGAGTCAGGCACAATCAGTCATGGATTGGAGGCAATAACTGCACAGCACAGCTCCAGTTGAAAGCTTAATCAGGAAAGCTCAAAAGTGTAGCATGGAGGGAAAAACATGGAGAAGGAAAAAAAATATTCTTTTCAGCAACCTAGTACTAAAATTCACTCTTGCTTTAACCTGTAGATATCTCCAAGAAAGCTGGTCCTAGACCAAGGTCCTAAACCTGCCCATGTAATCACCAACCTTTTTTTTTTCCAGATTTGTTTCAGGTGTCTGCTGAAGGCAGCTTTGTGTTAACAGTCAGGACTGTACGGGGAAAAAAATGGAAAACCACCTCCTCCACAGCTGGACACAAGTAATCATCATTGAGGAGGAACCACACACAGACTGCTATTTTTGGGATGGTCTAGTATCATGCACTGAGAGTAGGCCGCTGAGCTAGTAGTGCTACAAAATAGATGCAATAATGCACTTCACGTGGTAAAAGGCCATAACAGCCCAGAACCAGGACGTGTTCAATGGTCAGGCTTCTCCAACATTTGGTTTAACACTGAGTTACACAACATCCAAAATCATTGCAAAATCACTCTTTCAGCTGTGTGGGAAATCCCACTAAACACCATAAGGGACATAATAAGGACATTTCAAAATACTTTAAAAGTCCAAAACTGGGAAAAATCCCCTCTTCTCTTCCCCCATCAACTAATAGACGCTACCTCCATAACAAGCTATTAGGAAGGGATTCATGAAAGAAGTCCTTCCTGAGAGCAACACAAAAATACAGTGCTTGTCCTTGACCAAGTGTCATTGGAACTACAATTTAAATTGAGATTTGTGGTCAGATGAACTTTGGCATGGCACACTAATTATTGGAAATGATTTTTATGAGGTTTTTATGCCTAAAAACATGATACATTAGCATGTACTGTATGTATGAAGTCACCTCTTCACATGGTATAGTATGTGAGTTAGAAACAATAGAGGTATGAAATAGGCGTTATTCTTTGATCTATTCACTCTTTTAACTTGTGTATGTGTGTGTTTGTGTGTGTGTGTGAGAGAGAGAGAGAGAATCTACCAGAACTTCAGGGTCCTACAGCAGATGAGAGACTAAATTGAGCACTAAATTGGCTGTAAAAATCTTCACCAATCCTGCACTTGTCCCCTCTTCCTCCCTTCCTCAGATCCTTATGAAATGGAATAATCTTCTTTCTCCCTTCCTCACTAGCTCACTTTCTATCTGTCTCAGAAAAGCCCTTATCATGTCTCATGCACGAAGTCAGAGAGTGGGTGTGATCAAGTGTGTACTCGTTTTTATAAAGATTGCGCCACTCATTGTAAGCCGTTGTGATTTGTTGCAAACTTTTTAATGTTGCAAATATATGAAGCTTGTAGAAGGAGAACACACTAAACCAGAGCAAACACAACAGAGAAGTAGAAATGAAAGGAAAAGAAGAATAAGACTGGTAAGTAGTGAGAAATATAGAAGATAGAGAGAGAAAGAGGAGAATTAAGGAGAACAGAAGGGTGAGAGTTAAAGTTTGTGGTCAGCAGCACCACGGGCATCATAAATCAGATTTCCCACAATCCCTGTGGAGGAGCCCTGCGCTCGGCCTGCCGTGGACACGCTCAGTCGGGCGCAGCACATCGATTGGCGTCGCTGCAGCAATGATGAGTGCTGTGGGGTCCAGGGGCGCATGTGTGCGTTTGTATTCTTGTGTGTGTGTATGTGTGTGAGTGTTTGGGGGTGTGTGTTCTCTTATGAAGAAGTCTACCTCAGCACCTGCCCCAAAAAAACATTGAGTCGGACCTGAGCGAATGTGCAGACTCTGGGCCTATTTCCCCCCAGATCAGCATTCACACCCACGTACACACACACACACACACACACACATTTAGGAAAAACAAACAATAGAGTACTCTGTCTCACTTATCTTTCTCATGCACACACTTTTTATATTAACATATTCATCAAAAACCCAGCTGGTGTTTCATACACTGTAAAAATCACACACATATTCTTTATCAACAGTCTCAGTTTTAGAGTAAGTGTATTATTGTTACTCATCTTTCCAGAAATGTCATCTAACTATCGGAGGCTTTTTAGAGAAAAAAGTATATCGCATACAATACAGCAAATTTACATCCTGCTAATGGTACCATCCATGCTGTGGTTACAAGACCAGAGTAGATTATGAAGGAATTGTTTGGGTGATTCTATGATTGACTTCATTATTGGGGTGTCACTGTCCATGATTGATTCCATAACTGGAGTGTTACTGAACCCTGTTACCTGAACACATTCACCCCATGAAGTCACATGAACAACAGAATGATGCATCATTTGAATTTTCTGAAGATCATTGGAAGAAGAAAATTAAGTTCTCACATTCTTTATTTTCTTTGTTTTCATTGCTACTGTGATAGCAAGCAGAAAAGCATCTCAGAATGCACAACACATTAAACCCTGAGACAGATGGGTTACAACAGCAGGGTGTTCACTCCTGTCAGCCAAGAACAAGAATCTGAGGCCACAGTGGGCTCAGGCTTACCAAAGCTTTGATCTTTTTCCAGTCTTCAACAGCCCAGTTTTGGTGAAGATCACAAGTTTTATAATAATTTATAATATAATTATAAATATAATATAACAACTGCCAGAACTTTCAAATACTGTACCAACAAATCTGCAGCAGCTGCAGCTTCTCAAAGCATAAGTTTCACACAATGCACAAGTTTCACAATAACTTAGAGAGCCATACGAACTGCTTCATATTGTGTCAACATGTTTTCAGTACAAATGACCAATCACACAAAGAACACTCTTCTATCTAGGAATAAACTGTCACGTTTTTCACTTTATCGACATGCCAAATGGTATATCATTTTCTAAGCTCATACCACTTCTGTGTTGCTTTGCATGATGGAGAGTTTTGGGTATCTCTAGCAGGCTGCTTCATGAAATGCCCCCCTCTTTCTCTCTTTTCTGAAATTTCATTAAGAGAGAAATCACATTAGGCTATTTCTCTGGCCTTACTTCCAGGGGTTAACCACTTTGCTTAGCCATGTAAATTCTCAGCTTAGTCAGGCCCATTCTCCACAGCCTGGCTGCATTGATGCAGAGCGCTATCTATGTAAATGTGTGCTTGTGTGTGTGTGTGTGTGTGTGTGTATGTGTGTGTGTGTGTGTGTCTCGGGGATGGACACAGAGTGAGACTGTGAGGAATACGTAAACCCATTCGACTGGATTATTAGGATGGTGTGTGTGAGAAAGAGAGAGAGACTCTCCAGTCTCCTTATTCACACAAGATGAGCAGGTTATGTTAACCCTATCTGTTGGATTATCCGGGAAAGGTGTGTGTGTGTGTGTGTGTGTGTGTGTGTGCTGTGGGGATGCTTAAGGATGGCCTGGGAAAACTAGAGGGGCACTTATCATCTTTGTGCAGAAGATGGACTTCATCTGGCTGAGGTGTCTCCTGGCTTCTTTTCTAAAAGCAGCTTTGCACTGGTCAATTAAAGGGTTAAATACTAACAAATAGTCAATACAGAGTCTCACACACATGCTGGTAACAGCAATTTAGACTGAGTTTGGGTCTGTGGGTATTTATGACAATGCCATTTAATCTTTTTTTTAGTTTGAAATGAGAGTCTTATTCCCAGTAGTGCTTGGCATAAAATAAAAAAAATTTAGACAGTCTACAAACAGTCAGAAAACCAGGTGACTGTTTGTGACTGTCCACAAAATAACAAACTACAACCGGATCTGCCACATGACCTGATACCTTGCTCTCAGTCCTTTAGTTATATTCACCCACTCCTGTTCCCAATCCCTGGTTTACTACAAATACACACCACAAATCACAGTTCAAGGGCAGAATGTGAGGCTGTGGGTAGCACTGCCATCTCACAGCTTCAGGGTACCTGGTTTGATCCTGAGCTTTCAATACTGTCTGTGTGTCCGTGTCCTGTGTCCACATGGGTTTCCTCCCACCTCCCAAAATTTGACTATGCTAAATTGCATTCATACCCCTAGGTGTGAATGTGTGGAAAAATCCCATCATACACTCTTTGTCAAGGATTTGTTAATAGTTCTTTGGATAATTTAGGTTTGTTTTTGTTTTTTTGTTTGTTTGTTTTTTTTATCTTGGAATATATTTGGAACCCTCACAGGAGAAAACCCCTATTATAGGGTTCTACATAGAAGATTGAATTGTTCTCCCAGAGGGACAAACTAAAGAACCTGTTAAAGTTCTTGTGTTAACCTATGTTTAGAGTGTATGCTTTAAGTGCCCCTGAAATCAAAATCGGTGTTTTTAGAGCTTTTTGTACTTAACAATTAGTTTGGGCACTAATATGATAATATATCTAGAACAAAAAAAAAATACAAAAATGTATAGTTTAGCAGGTATTTTTGTTTTCAATTTCTTCCAGCTTTTGCTAAACTCTTTGCACTTCTCTGTTAGCTAGTTTGCTAAGCTACTGGAAAGTTTCTTTAGATTTGGCAGGCATGTACATCAGTCAAAGCACTTTAACACACCATCACTCAGCCTTCCTGTATCAAAAGGAAATACATCAACATACAGAATCAAATCACAGCTTCCTAGTGCAGGCGCATGGAGTTAAGTGCAGTAGAGAGAAAGTAAATGTGACAGAACCTAAAATCATACTTTTGCTGCACATTTATGAAGGCCAGTTATTTTAACAATGCTATTTCACATTGCTAACTCTCAGGTAAACATGACTTGGGATTCTCAAAAGCAACAGAGCATAAAAATCATGATTAAATAGTAGAGCAAGCATCACATTGAGCATACTCTTTTATTTATGGTTATTTTAATTTTATGTTGCTCTTGGTAACTCTGGGCCATAAACATAATCTTATGAATATAAATTGAATTTTTCTGTATTCATAAGAGAAAGTAAGGATTATATTGGGAAGTCTGTACCTGACTGAATGTCGTTATCCTGGAAAATCTCTGCGAGAAAAATGTGAATAAGCAAATTACCTTCTGCAGAACAGAAGACTAGACTAGTGTGCCAAAGGTTAATACAGAGACTAGGCCATGCTATTGGATAAGCATTTAGCCTGGTAATGTTGACTTAGGCTTTTATTGAAGCAAGAACTCCTGAGGCCTCCTTTCCCACCACCCACCATCCATCCTTCTCTCCAGCCATCCATTTATCCACTTGCTTCAGGATATTCTGTAGTGTATCATTTAAAGCATGTGAACCATATATCACTGGATTTGTCAATGGCACATTTTGATGTAACAATACAGTTGGCTTCAAAGGTCAACAAAGGGTCAGGAGATCCCAAGTAGGGGGCAAATTCAGATAGTGAGGACTTTGGGGTGCTGAGAATGCCCAGGCCATGCTTATGGAGGTCGGTAAGGTTCAAATGGGGAAAGTGTCTTTATTCTTACATATCACATCTATTTATCCACACATCACAAAGGCTTGACACATGACCTGATAGAGGGAGAAGAGACCCATGCCCACTAATCCAGTCTAGACTCTTTCCTCTAGGCTTCTATTTCTGGACCAGACCACCATTTTTCTGCACTCGTTCAGTCATTTCCCCATTGATTCTGATCTTGATCAATCACTGGCAGGACAGGAGCCCTTCTGCCAATCTCTAATCAATACCTACACAAACACACATGCAAACACACACACATAAGCATACTAAAACCTAATCTATAGTGTCTGCTTCCTTTGTGGCTGAAGGCCCTTGAGTGAGAAGGAGGAGATTTGAATAGGCTAATCCAAAGAAAGTCTAATTGGTCTTTCAGTCTTTATGATTTCAGTGTAAATATTCTTTTGAACTAAATGTTTGTATGCCCCATGGAAGATCCCTAATGCCCTTTATTAATTAATTCATTCATTCATCTTTAGTGACTGCTTTAGTTTCAGTTTATGGTGGATTCTGGGATCCTGGGAACACTGCGAGCAAGGCAGGGATACACCCTGGAAGGGGTAGCAGTCCAATGCACACACACATTCAAAACTCAGAGAAAACCCACACAGACATGGATACAACATGTGAAACTCAGCAGTGAGAGTAACACAAGATCAGAAGATTGAACCTGAGCTCAAACCTGGGACCCTGGAACTATGAGGCAGCAACAATACCTGCTGCACCACTGTGCTGTCCACAATATGTGGCATAGAAATACTACATGTTTTATTAATAGACATTGGTGAAGTAGTTTAAAATAGTAAAAGTTCAATAGCACCAAAAAAGTTATAATAAAAAGAAGCAGCCACAGTTCTTAAAAGTTATTTTTTCTCTTTACCTAATTCTAGTGGTGCCTAATTCCTCCAGTCTAGCTATGTGGTGTCTGTAATAAATGAAAATACACAAGCTAGTATTTGAAGTAAATAGTTTTTCAGTTCACATTTACACACAAGGCTGGCTCATATAAATGGGCTTCTCTTTCAAGGAAAATACACATAAAAATACGGTTTGGTTTTGGTATCTTATGTGCTGTTAACAATTTGCTTAAAATGCATTGTTTTTTTAATCTTTGTAGAAGCAAAAAAAAAAAACAACAGCATCACCACTGTTTGTAGGTAAAAAAACAAAACAAAAAAACCACACAGACTGGAATGAAGAAGTGATGCTGGGGTTGATTTCTTTCTAGCCCAGAATGTAGATTCATGTCATTGACAGTCATGTCAAGTGATCACACTTAGTGGAATGTAACATAGATTTTGTGTGCATTGGGGCTAAATTATTTAAGCCCACTTCACCAACACATCCATAACACATCATCAGCTGTGAGTGAAAAGCTGCATGTGAAATCAAATAGAGTAATAAACATGAACTAGATGGATCATTGATTCTTCAAAATGTTTTTGGAGAAGAAAATAGACTTAACAAAAGTTGTCCAATCAAACTACAAATTACACAAAGGGACAAATGGCAGAACCGTACGCTGTGGTTTTAATTAAAAAGCTATATAACAGCAAGCACAGCTTTTCTGTTTACCATGTCTGCTATTTGGAAGAGACCCAGTATGATTATAGACATGACTTAAATAAAATATCAGTCACCATTGGTGTTGCCTATCTATCTTTCAGTGAGTGTGTTCCTATGTGTATACATGACCGTTTTATGCCTATGAAAAGATCCTGCGCTATAAGGCTCAACCACAATGGTTTTATAATAATAATGGTAGGTTACTGGTAGGTAGTAGAATTTTATAGCCCTCCCTCTAATTTACACATATATACTAATTAAAGTGTCTATAACACAATTTGACCAGAAGCCAACAATGTACAACAGTCTGTCAAAACAAATCACATAACTGCCCTGTGACAGTTGGGAGACTGAAGGGTGAAGTTTAGAGCAGCATTGGTAGCTGGGTCTCTGCTGGGAAGATGCTTGGCCAGCAGTAATGGTGGTAGAAGTGGTAATATTGCTTAGGATAATGACCATAATGACACAGACACACAACTCAAATTGCACATAGAGACAAGGCCATTTGGCCAGTGAAGTGCTGTAGAATGAGACACCGTATCAATCAAATTAATCATCCCTGAATTTGACTCAGATTAATGACTTCCACTATTCCATTATGATGCATGTGTGTGTGTGTGTGGGTGTGTGTGTGTGTTTGAAGTGTGTTTTAAATTCATAAAATAGATTCATAGCCATTAGAGGAAATGTATTTGACTGTCATTCTGTCTATCATATCTGTCTAGCATTATTTATGAATGATACTGTCAGTCTGGGATCTGCACATAATTCCAAAATCAGTATGTAGTTATGAAGTAGAGCTGACGCCTTCTTTTTGTGTGTGTTTCCAACCATCCCTGTTTAAATATGTCTCAGGCTGATCCAGTCTTGTATTCGGAAGTGTGTGTGTGTGTGTGCGTAGAAAGAAAGTCATAAAAGAAGTGGGGAAAAGGAGGGAATTGGCTGGCAAGACACAAGAGATTTCTAAAAGGATGATTTTTTTTAAGCGTAAAGCTGAGAATAGACCAACATACAAGTATTTCCCAACTCAAACTGCATTAGAGGACAATTTGGGAAATACTACTAAAACAAAGGGTCAGTGGTTGAATTGTAAAGATAAAAATAAAAATAAAGTTCAACATAGTTGTTTTTTTTTTTTAAAAAGACAGTTAATTATCTAATCTTCTAATGTAGCAGCATAATTAACAGTATAACATAGTATAATTAAATATTATAACCATCCTCAAAGACTCAGATATAGACTCAGGTTACCATGATGGTTTTCACTGTCATCTGTATCTGTTTTCTCTTTTTTGTTTTTTAATGTCCACAGATTTTGGATTTTGCATTTCTGAAAAATTTAAACCATGGCGTGCTGCACCATTAAACAATAATGCATTAAAGCATTTGAGTGCAAATCTCAAATATAGGAGCCATTCAATTTTGATAATAATGACATTCGATCATTCATAAGCTCTTTATTCTGCTCAGGGTTGATGTGGCTCTAAAGCCTATCACTGGAAAACTGGGCATAAGGCAGGAATACACCCTGGATAGGATGCCAGTCCATCACATTCACACAATCATTCACACCTAGGGGAAATTTAGAGTAGTCAATCCACTCACTGGCATGTGTGTTATGGGGTTGCAGCCACTCTTAAACCAAACGCTGGAGTGGGTAGATATAAACTGAATGTTCTGTACTGTGATAGCTTCAGCTATGCAGCATGAATATGTGGAAGAAATAACTACCATGTAGAGACAATGGGTTAAAGTGTGTGTAGAAGAAAGCAGGATAAATAAAAGATGAACATAAAATCACAGCATGCATAAGTGGCCATAGAGAGCATTCAAGTGAGTGGAAGTGTGTGTGTGTGTGTGTGTGTGTGTGTGGAGAGAGCGTGAGAGAGAGTGATGGATATAAAAGTGAGAGGAGGGGTATAAAAGTGGTATATTAAGTGGTATAATAATAATAATAATAATAATAATAATAATAACAATAATAATAACAACGTATCATAACAATAATGTGGTATTATAATAATAATAATACTGACTAACACTGCAACATAATTTGTGGTTAAACCAACAACAGTGCAGTTATCCTCAATGGGTATTCTGTAATAACCAGTGTGTGTGTGTGTGTGTGTGTGTGTGTATGTGGAGAGAGAGCACGAGAGAGAGTGCGCGCGTGAGTGCGAGAGAGAGAGAGAGAGAGAGAGGAGGGGTATAAAAGTGGTATAATAATAATAATAATAATAATAATAATAATAATAATAATAATAATGTGATATAATAATAATGACAAGAGCAATGTAATTTGTGGCTAAACAGCAGTGCAGTTATCCTCAATGGGCATTCTGTAATGACCAGTGTGTGTGTGTGTGTGTGTGTGTGTGTGTGTGTGTGTGTGTGTGTGTGCATGCATAGCTGAGCTCTCAGCTAAAGTCAAACTGCACAGCTGAGCCCAGAAATATCACAAGCAACTGAACTTTGACCTTCAGGTGGGGGTTACTGAACCAGAAAATTTCCTCTAGAGTGTACAAGAGAAAGAATGTGTGTGATTGTGTGTGTGTGTGTGTGTGTGTGTGTGTGTGTGTGTGTGAGTGTGTGTTTTGTGTGTTGGAAAGGGAGAAACATGAAAAGGAACTTCTTCAAGGACACTATATGCCTCACTAATCAACAAAAGCAATTTTCAGGGCCTGAGTGGGGAAGCGGGGGACTTTTCATTTTCTCCCTCCCTCTATTCCTTTTGTGCTTGTTAGTTTCTCAAGTGGATTTTGTATCTACAAAACTTACAGGGGCTTCCCCTATAAAAGGCAAATCTATTAGCACCACCACCGTTGTATGTTTTTTGTATATGCCATTGTTGGCTGTAAATTCCACCGCAGATGTATCTAATACTCCAGATATTATGTCAGTAAATTAGACTAAAAGACTGTTTCTATAATACAGGTTGTTTGTTCATCTGATTTATGGATTGGGTTATTGCTTAAAAAAACGACATTATAACCTAAACTGAAGCTATTAGAAGTCTGAGACATAATGGCTTTATATGAGGCTCTGTCTAATACATCTATTAATAAAATACTGAGCTGTAAGACTTTGAACCTAAATAAGATAAAATTTTCAGCTTACATATTTTCATACATTTAAGCAATATTTTAACTCATTATAACATGAGGTCCTGGGCAGGACTTGTACACGCATACTCAGCATGAGCTTTATTTTGGCAAATCCAGAAATCATTGTGAATATCCATGTCAAGTGTGAACACACAGGCGAAAAGGGAATATAACGTGGAAATGTTGATAATTGTGGTGTAATAAAGACTTGGCAATAAGGCAAAAAACAAAGAGCTTAGTTAAATAGAAAAACTAATCAGGGTGAAAGAAGGAACACGTGGACACAATCAGGGAAACAACCAATGACAAGACAGGATTGAAAACAGAAACTACATTTTAAGCACATTACAAAGCTATGACATAATCAGGGAGGGGGAAGCTGTGACACTCATAGTTACCAAAAGATAGAACCTTATTCCAAGGTTTCATTATACAAATGGAAAGAGAATCTCAAAGTACTATTCAGCTTCTGCTGTAATAGGGGAGGGCCCTCACGTGATGTGTTTAGTTGTGAAGAGTGTGATATTGTAATAGCATGTTTTCAAATTGGCAACTATTCACAAAACTCTATTTTCTATATCTCTATAAAAAGGTAGAAAGGTTACGGTTAGGGGTGAGATTAGTGTTTTCACACTCCATGACTATAAACCAGAGCAAAATCCTAGCCACATGCATCTCAATTTTTCCAATTTGTACAGTTTTTTAATTCATGTTCTTTAAAACATAAAGAATATGAATAATGAATAAGAATAATGACTCCAGAATTAGATTGTCTTCCATGTGTCACGTGGCTTTCAGCGTTGTAGCACCCAAACTTTGGCATTCACCTCGACACTCAGAGTTCCTCTTTGTCCATACACCATCATCTCTGTGTACCTTCATCTAACTGATCTTCATTATGGATTGTTGTATAAGATGTTTATATGTGATGATTATTTCTATTATTATTTGTTACCTTCTTATTGTTGTTGTACTCTGTAATTTTCGGAAAGGTGCTATATAAATGAAACCTCTTTTATTTTGAATGTTATGACTGTAATACTGTAATCGATGTGTGAAATATTGAATTGTTGCCTGTTTTCACTGTGCTGCCAATGAGACTTATATATATATATATATATATATATATATATATATATATATATATATATATATGTATATGATATATGTGTGGGTGTGTGTTTAATTAATCACTGTAATTTTTTTTTTCAAACAAATATTAAAATTTATATGAAGTAGCTATAAGAGCTTATTAATTCAGCCATATGCAATGAGATGGAATGGCCTGTCACTGGACTTAACACTGATTTAGTCTCAAGCTCTGACAGGCCTCATGCACCTTGGACATTTCGTGCCTTTAGATTTTTATCACACCCACTGAGGTGACTAGTCAACTGGAGCAGGAACGTTTCAGAATCAAATGCTATGCTCACCTCAGCAGTGTTTTTCTGAAGGCTTTTCTCCATGTTTTACTTGACGTCACTTTTAGGACACATCAGAAGTGGAGTCTGAAACTTTCAGGGACAACGGGGGGTGAGTCAAGGTTCCAATTCAAATGGAGATAAAGTGTTCAGTTGATTGCCCAAACTGCCAACACACATACACACAAACATCCCATCTCCACATACATACACTCACCCCCCACCTCAGTTTTCCAGACTGCCTTTCAATTGCAGTGAGGTCCTGCTTGACTGACACTTTCCTCATCAGGAAAGACGGGTGCAGCCTATTGAAATACTTAGTATTAATTATTCAATCTCTACCTCTCTCTCACTCATTCTCCAGTAACAAGGTTGGACTTAAGGTTGAAGGCCATTCCTCCACACCAAATGCTGTCTGCTTTAGCCTCCATCTATCCATCCATTCATCTATCCATCCATCTCCCATCTTCTCTGCCATAGGCTTGGGTGATGCTTTTTTTTGCATCTATGTCTCCATGAATATGTAGAACGTCCATTACCCCATGCTTTCTTCATGTCCTCTCCTACATGTATGACACAGTGAGAAGAGCAGAGTGAGTAAATAAGATGAAACTGGACCACTCTCTAAAAACATTGTACAGCCACAATCCATAAAAATCTCAGCCTAAATGAAACCCCAGAGTGGAAAGAAGCAACTGATCAGACCTGATGTTAACTTATTCCTTCTACGTAAACACTATTGTAAGTTCTACTTTGGTGAAAGTTAATTCAAAATGTGGTCATAATATGATCTATGCTATCATTAGCTAACCAACACACTGAAATTCTGATTTTTAGTGATTTTCAGAGATTCAGAGTAAAACTTAAATATGTAACGACAGCAAACCTTCTGTGAAATGCCAAACAATAAACTTTCACCCGACATTAATGTTAGCTACAGTACCGTGCAAAAGTCTTAGGCACCATATTTTTTAGTACAAACTTTGTTATAGATTTTTATTTTATGACTTCTACATTATTGATTCAATATAAAAACATTTTAGAATTCCAAACATTAGTTTTCCAGGACAAAATTAATGAAGTGAAGTGTGGACAAGTATAGTGACCCATACTCGGAATTTGTGCTCTGCATTTAACCCATCCAAGTGCACACATACAGTAGTGAACACACACAAACCGTGAACACAAACCCAGAGCAGTGAGCAGCCTTTTTTGAGAGAGCGCTGGTCATTCACTCCCCCCACCTACAATCCCTGCCGGACCTGAGACTCAAACCCACAACCTTCAGGTTTACCTTTGGGTTACAAGTCCAACTCTCTAACCATTAGGCCACGACTGCCCCGAACTAAACTAAATTAAACAGAAAAATGTTTGTATGTCAGTAAAGAAAGCAGCATATTACGTAAGAGACCACTTTTCAGACAAAAAAAAACATAATGAAGGCTGCTGGGTTTTGCTGCAAAAATAAGAAGCAAGTGTGACAGTCAAAGTCTCCAGAAGAACTGTGGCTGCTTCTGCAAGATGCTCAGTAACACTTACAGCTCATTTCCTTATAAAACTGCACACATTGTACACATTGTCATTTGTTACTGTTTACTGCTCTTTATAGTACTTGTTTTAATGTAGAAACATTTAGTTTCATCATTTTTGAAGGCATCTTTGATCCACAGCATTTCTTTGCATGTGCCTGAGACTTTTGCACAGTACTGTACTTCACCAGCATTAGCATGCTAGATGACAAGCAAGTGTTTCAGTTGATGTTGGTTAATTAGCTAACAATAGAGTTAACAGTAAAATTATCTAGCAAACTAGTATTAACAACCAGCAACCAGCTAGCAAAACACAGGCTGAGCTGGTTAAGCTGGTTATCTTTTCCAGCTGGTAAATTATTATTTGATTAATAATATTTGATGTTTTTTAATGGCCTTAGTGTTGTGTTATTTTCTTAAACAATACTATACAATACTGTCTATGATAAGGCATTAGCAGTAATTCAGAAACTGTTTTGTTTCTACCAGCACTTACCAAGATTAGTCAGCTTCATATATTTTTATAAAATATACCTTATCTTATCAGCCAGCCTTTTTTCTATAAAGTGTTACTCATAATAAATATATTTATGATTATTGGTTCATTTTTTTATCTTTTCCCAATTCTTCTGTATTCAAAATTTTCTGCATTGACTTACACTTCTGTTGATCCAAAGACTCTTTACACAGTTAGAAGTCTTCATCTTCAGAGATAGAGCTAAATATACATGCTGTATATTGAACACTTAGCTGGCTACAATTAGCAGTATCTTGCTAGATACAATCTCATCAGATAACAGCACTTCCATGTATACGTACATCATGCAGCAGGTTTTCTTATTCTTTTGAAAATCATAATAACAACGAGCTGTTTAGACCAAGGTAACATCATTGGAATGAAAAAAACAAAATGAATAGTGAATTCATGGGATCGTAATCTCAGCCTCGTGCGTTATATGTATCCGGCTTTGAGGCTGGCTTCGAGATTGTACTTAACCACGGTTTACAGTTTCCAGCAAAGAAGTCTGTTTTTTGTTGTAGCATAATTTCCCCACTTGCCTTCCCGTACACACCACACAAAACCACCAGCATGTGGTTGGGCATTTGCAGTGTCAGTCAAATGGCCTCTTTCTGTTAAAGTAGGTGTTTTTTGGCCATGTTTAATGATGGAAAGTACCCAAATCTCTAGCGATATCTAGATGTCAAGCTTGATTCATTATTAATCACATTTATCAGAAATCAACTGTGCATGTTTCACATCATTAGAAATAGTTCGTGTTTGCTCACCTTAAATTCCATCTCCTATGGAAGATACACTGATTTTTCCATCACAGGACATTTATATTTCACTAATGCAGTGTCTCGCTCACACACACACACACACACACACACACACACACACACACACACATACACATAGCCTGTCACAAACCTCAGTAAATACGTACAGTAAAAAAGCAACAGCCTTCCTTTGACATGTATGTCTGAATATAAACATGGCTTTCAAACAGGATTTTTTGTGGCTAAATTCATACAGAAAAAGTCTTTTTGGTTTTCTTGAAATTTAAATTTCACATGATTTCTCTACATGTTTGCCTTTGGGCTTCAGAGCCTCCAAAACTAAGTATGTACATCACAGGATTAGGTTTGAGGTTTCCCCGATCCTCACATAGCCACGGCTGGAGAGGCAGAAGATTATAGCTAAATAACAGCTGCATGGGGTTTGGACCGGCTAAAAGGATTGAAGGCATGTCTGGGATATGGGTAAAGCTATGAAGGGATGTCAGTGCACCAGTTACATACTGCATCCGGTCCATTTGGGTTATTTCCTTTTTTTTATGGTGCCTGATTAAAAAAAATAGTGCAGTACAGAGTACAGTAATACCTCCCTTCTTTCCCTTTATCAGTGATAAAATTTACACCTTTCTCTCTCTTTCTCTCTTCCTCTGGGTTCTTTCCTTCTTTCTTTCTCTCTGTGTTATGCCCCATTCTAGGGTCAGGCTGAAGTAGAGTGGTTAAATGAAGCAAAGGTTTTATGGATGGGTGGGATTGTATGACTAAAAAAAAAAAAAGAACACAGAAGTAAATGAAAAAATGGGAATACATTATACACAAAAACCATTCACTCACATACACACAAACACTTTTAGTCACTTATGCTGGGGTTAACAAACACAAGGTATCATTAATCACTGATGGCTGGAAACACTACATGAGACTTCTAGAGAGAGAGAGAGAGAGAGAGAGAGAGAGAGAGAGAGAGAGAGAGAGAAGTGGAATAACAAATGTACACAAATGTGCATTGGGACACACTGTTGTACTCATTAGTGGAGGCAGAGCAGAGATCAATTGCTTGGATGCTTGTGTGAGTTAATACTCCAGTGACTGATAATTGAAAATGAACAATGGATTATTATTGGTTTTGACAGAAACTTCTGCACTGCTCTTCCTCCCTCTCTGTTATCTTCTGACTAATGTTGTCTATCTGGTCCTATCTGGAAGGTTAATTTCCTTTAAACACACAACTTCCATTTATATTCACATAAAAAATCCTTATATAAGAATTTAACTAAATATGAGGCTCAGAAAAAAGTATATAATTTTGTATTTGGTATTAAAAGAAAATTCAAGTGGCCACTGTGTCTGAAAAGCACAAACTGGAAGAAAGACTTTTTTTAATATTCATATCAAATTTTTATATTCATATCAGTTCAGCAATTTTTTTACACCCTTCCCTTGGGAATCTACCATCTCCTTTCATCACCTTCCTAATCTTCACTAGCCAAATGTTCAGTCTCTGAGATGTTTCCACTCTCAATTCCTGTCAATGTCAATTCCAACTCAAACACTTCAAGCACTTTTTTTACTCTGCAGGTTACAAGATTGCAAGATTTGTACCGAGAAACTAGACTGAACAATACACATCAGGACGCACACTCTTAGAAAGGGGGTTAATGTTGTCTTCGACTGCTAAAGAGGCTCTACTTTGAACCCTCTCTGAAGGTAAAACTCTCTTTTGTAGGGTTCTACATAGGACCTTCCTCCAGAGGGACAAACTGAAGAAGTCTTTACGGTCTCAACTTTCACCTTTTTCCAAGAGAT
Organism: Pangasius djambal; assembly: GCA_022985145.1. NCBI lineage: Eukaryota > Metazoa > Chordata > Actinopteri > Siluriformes > Pangasiidae > Pangasius > Pangasius djambal. The sequence continues at coordinate 22,103,225 of CM040976.1, forward strand.
TGCTCTTTACTGTGATGGGCAATACAATTTGGTGGGAAAAAAAACTGTGTAGAAAGTGTTACTCTGGATATTTTACTTTCTATTTCACAATCCATAGTTTTAAATTTGTTGAGTAAATTTTTTTATAATTATGGATAAAATTGTACAATCAAGCCCTTTTTTCTCCATAGACTACAAATAAAACATGGCGTTTAGTTTTTATGTAAGATCTAAGAGGAAATATATATATATATATCACTTTAACCAGCATTTTAAAAGCATGAAGGGTGATGGTATATAATTAAAGGATTATTATTATTATTATTATTATTATTATTATTATTATTATTATTATTATTAGACTGGCGTGCTGAAATGTTTCCCAACTTTAGTCTCAAATTTATTCTTGTTTAATTCTTCTTTATTTAATTACGTAATATTTGTATTAAGGCACTCTCTGAATTGGTTTTAGTCCGCATTGAGTTTTGCTTACATTTAATGTAGTTAAGGTGTTTCTAATATGTCCACTTCCTTTAAGACTGAAGAAATTTCTTTCTTTGGCAATTCAATGAAATTAATGCATTAAATTACCTCAAGGTGCTGTTGTTTTTTAATGACACAAGTGTGCACAGTTTCATGGTTGTAATCAGGTGTAAGTGGGGGTTTTAGATGCTCTCCTCCTTTAAAGGTTTGTGCGAGCGGTGAGTGGGTGTGACAGGGCTAATGCGGAGGGACAGTTATGGCATTCACAGTCTGTCCAGTGTCAAAGACAGTTACGCTGGAGTCACCTAGACTCTGACAAGAGCTCACACACAGTAACACCCTCAAATAAGGCCACCAGAAAATGAATCTGTCAGTGCATACAGGGCAAAGGTCAAGAGAGATGCTTTTGTTCCTCTCTCTTCCTCTGTGGATGTATGTGTATATTAGTGTATTTCCTATTAGCCATTTTTATTTTTTCATTATTACTGGTGTTCGAGCACGTATAAGGAAGTGTAGATGAGAGTGTGTATTGACAATCCACAGACTTAATGAAAAGCTGACCTGGTAGAGAGCAAACATTGTTACTTAAGACAATTAACCACAAAAAGACTGCCTACTAGGCGTCCTGTAGTGAATAAAGTTGATTGTTGTACAGGCTCCAGTGTGAAGAGTCAGATCTCTGAGTTAGTTCATCTCGAGCATCATTGGACTTCTCAGCGTTTTGTCTCTCCAGTCAGCAGCTCCGAGTTGATGGGTTGAGTTTGTGCAGCTGATGTTTTTAATTTTGCCTTCATTAGGCTTCACCTTAATTACCAATCTCATGGTCCACAGCCATGCACTGGGTCTCTTCTCTCTAATGAGACGGAAATGAGACAAACAGCTGGGATTTATGGCTCGCTGGATGCTCACGCCACAAGAAAACGCTCACACCATGGGAAACGTGAAAACAAACACTCGTGTGTTTGTATCAAGATTGATTACACACAAATGCACTTTAGCTGTTATGCACAAACACAAATACAGAACAATACATTTTACATCAAAAGCAAAACTATGTGATAATGAAAAGTCTAATGCGCATGCTGTATATACACACATATGTGCAAGAACACACACACACACACAAAAAGTTAAGAGTGCTTACAGAGCGAAACCCAGCTAAGGGCCTGGCAGACGTACCTTCAACCCACATCAAATAAGACTTTTCTTCTTAACCTCCTCCCATCTCTCCCTCTTGTTCTGTCTATCAGCCTCAGGGGAACTCTACAATTAATGGCCACGCTGATGATCATTTCAGTGAGTGAGAAGGTGTGTGTGTGTGTCTGTGTGAATCGCTGAGGGAGGCAGCTTGGGGCTCAGGTGAGTGAGCACTCTGTCTCGGTGGGCTCAGGGTAAAGACCCGACGCAGCTTTTTCAGCCCTGCGCTTCAGCACAAAGTGAACCATGCTGGCCTTCGCCATCAGCAGCTTTCAGCCCCGCTCCAGCCGAGAGCTTAACCTCAGCTCACCAACAGAGCTATCATTCTCTTCTCTTCTCACATTTCCTTTATGATTTCATGGAGAGGTAGCTGTATACACTGTGCAGCACTGCCAAAGCCATAGGCTCATTTATCCCAGTGATAAAAGGCTGTAAAGCTGTCAACACATACACACACAGTTCAGACAAACTTCTGACATGTCGTGGACCCCCAGGCTCGGGCCTCCCTGTCTTTCCTTCACTCATTCCTGTTCCTATCAAAGAGATTACTGGCTTCAGCACTTTGCATGCTTTCACTTTACGTGTGAGGTTTTTGTTTATGGCAATGAGCAGGAGTGTGTTCAGCTAAGTAACCATCGCTGACACAGAGTACCTGCAGTGATGTTCAACTTTATACTTTGTTCACTCTTCAGTTTCTATGCCAGAGAGATGCACAGAAAGAAAATTCACAACTTCATTGAGCTTTTTATGAATGAGACATTCAAAGGCTGTTCATTTTACACAAAACATAAGAAACATAAAAGTCATAAAGGATAAATTGATGTGTGGCATATTGTGAAGCTCCTTATAAATTTAATTTAATTTTAATTTTATTTTATTTTAAATGATTAATTTAGGATAAAATGACTATAAATGTACCTTCAATATTCTTTCTTTAAAAAGGGAAACTTGGGTTGTCGATTATGAAAAATACTGTGGAAGTAAAACTTTTAAATATTCAAAATAAGCTTGTTATGACCTCTCATGCTAAGAAACATGTATTTTAGTGGATCTACTTGGGTTGCCCAAAGCCTCTGACCATCTAACAGTGATGAAGAAATGAAACGGAAGACACAGAGACAGATGGAGGGGGTGGGAGTTGAGGTCATGCAAGCTTAAATGGCACATAATTGTCTGGCGTTTAGTATATGTCATTTTAAAGACTTTGCCAGACTTTCATCCACTAAATCTATCAGATTAGTTTTTCTGACAGCTTCACAATTACACCATGTTCATACAGTATATTTATTTCTGTACTGGCATGACTTTTTGATGTATTGTGTCATTGTTAACATGTCAAAGATAGTTCATCTTCCCATGACCACTGTGGCTAACGACTCCGTGATCTTATCACAACCATTTAATATAAGGCTCAGAGGAAGGATCACGAAAACACAATATAGAGCAACCACACAAAGCAACAAAACACACAGAAGCAAAACACTACGATATTCAAAAAGACACAGGATAGGTACAAAGATCAAGGTGAGGGTTAGGAGTAGGGTTAGCATTTGTAAATCTATTTTTTTAATATGAAAACTTCATATTAAGCTTAATAAAATCCAAACACATCACACTTGATCGCTGGAATCTGCAGGATTTTCTCATTAAATGAGCTTGCATCTATCGTATTATCAATATTTGTGCATGACTTACTTGTAACTCAAAGTGACAGGGTTGGTTCCTTGTGTCCTTCTCTTTCAAGGATGAAATGCATAAAACCACAGGTCAGTTTTTGCCATCCACATCTCTTATTTGCTGTTAATAAATGGCTTAGCGTGGATTTTTTTTTTCTTTTGAGTAAACAAGAACAGCACCACTAATGGTCATAAGTAAAATTACAGAGAACGTTATGAAGTAGAGGCTGTTGCCGATTCTTTTCTATCCCAAACTGTAGATTCATGATCGATGACAGTCATGTCAGGTGATTACACTTGGTGAAACGCCCCTCTAAATTTCATGTGCACTGGGGCTAAAGTATTTAAGCCCACTTCACTGACAGATCTATAACATGCCATCAGCAGTGATTGAGAAGACGCATGTGAAATAAAATAGTGGGCTTAACAAACATGAATGAGGTGGATTACTTTCTCAGTCATTGATGTTTCAAAACGCCTTTGGGGGGGAAATTAGAAGTAAATATACTAAACAAACATAAGTATGTATACTAAGCAAACATTGTCCAATCAAAGTAAAAATTACATGAAGGGAAAATACAAATTAGAAATTACAATTCACATTACAAATGGGAAAATTGTAAGTCTTGTCTGGTTTAAAGGAAAGAGCTGGCTAATAGCAAATGCACCATGATTATGGACTTGAAACAAAAAAAAATAGCAATCGTGAATATGTCTTGTATATACACTGCCCTCCAAAAGTTTGGAAACGCCTGAACAAAATAGGGTTTTTGGGCAATATCAGCATAAATCCTCTTTAGTTAGTGACCATTTTGCATTGATAATAAGGGACAACACAAACTATGAAAACATATTTTATTAAATAAAAAGTTTATGAACATAAACATGAACATAACATAGAAAAATACTCAAATT
>CM040976.1:22107574-22132574 GCA_022985145.1 Pangasius djambal
TCATCTTTGGGCAATCCTCCAGGAGGCTTGGAGTAATATATCAAGTCAATGTTTGAATAAACTGACTGCTCGGATGCCTAGTGTTGTCCCTTATTATCAATGCAAAATGGTCACTAACTAAAGAGGATTTATGCTGATATTGCCCAAAAACCCTATTTTGTTCAGGCGTTTCCAAACTTTTGGAGGGCAGTGTATGTTCCTGCGTATGTGCACAGTAGTTTCATGCCTATGATTAGACACTGTGCTAATACTGAGTTACTGATAAGTAGTAGAATTTTTAGCCCTTTCATTCACGACCAGCCATCACTGCAAATTGGCAAAAAGTCTGCAAATTGTTTGGATTGCCACACACTATAAGACCCAATTAATATATGCAGATGTTCAACCCTTTTCACACACACTACCCCACATCATTCATACCCTGCACTGGCTTTAATCATTTCATATACACACTGACCTTTAAGACAGAAGCTGTAAAAGGGGCTGATTAAATTTATTAACTAAGCTGCCCCACTACTACAGATTAATGTAATTAGATATGGATATCAGGATATGATTAATCAGATAATGAGTCATAAAAGCTGTCATGATCATTTGATGGAGAATATTTACTCTCTGTCATGTACAGTTAAAGACACTGTGACCTTAATGTCACACCTAATTATGGCATATGATAGCAAATGAGTGCTTATGGATTCCTTTAAGAGTCTGTAATTAATACTAATGACTGGTCAGATGTGCTGACAGGGACTTATGCAGATCATTTTATTGTATGATGAGTTAAATATGTTTACATATGTTCACTTCAGGGATGGGATTTGACTGAATAAAAGGATTCTGTGGATGAAGGGTCAACTATCGAGCCGCAGACCCCTGGTAGCCTTAACAAAATGAATTTGCCTTCCGACATTTTTTAAATTAATTGGATTAAATGTCTTTGTGCAAGAGAAAGCAAAATGGGGTAAAAATCTATTACCTGAGTTTAATGTGTCATGACATAATGTGTGACAAAATGAACCCATGAAAATATTCAGATTAATCTGTCATAGCAAGCATTTATTGAAGTAAGAGAAAAGAATAAGATTGCAAATAATTGGAAGAACTCTGAAAAATATTCCCAGGGCTAAAATAAATACAAAATGATGGTGAATAAATTCACCAGTTTAATGAATGTTTAATGTTAATGTTAAATGTAATAAGTTTAATAAATCTACATACTACTAGCTAACGTTGTTTCTGAGCTCCCTTTATTTCTCATGTTATAGTAACAGTAATAGTGAGATGGTTGTGTCATTGTCATAGAGACAAAAGTCACATTTGCATGTGTCAGGTTAGATTTGCAATAACAAGAGTGAGAGCAGACAGGAAACCCGGGAAAGGAAGAACGGCATGAACAGAAAGTGACTGCATAAAGAATTCATTAATTGACTAGTCTGATTCAGTCTTTCGGTCCCTTATATTCTAAATAGAGGATGAGAGACAGTCGGAGGTTTGTGACGTACACAAACTGATCATTTAAAAAAAAAATGAACAATGGATTATCATTGGCTTTGACAGTCACCTCTGCTCTCCTCTTTTTCTCTCTCTTTCTTTCAGTGTTGTGTTTTTTCCCCCTGCACTTTTCAACACACACCAATCTTTCCCATACTATCTCATGTACACGGCATATTAGATACGTGATCACTAAATCTCATAAATAATTTTCTTTTTTCATTCCTTTCTCACTTTCTCTCACTCTTTACTTCCCAAAATTAATTCATTCACATAATTTTCTCCCATATTTACACCCCATATTCAGTTGACACCGTGAGAAAGAATCCTAAATGTGTGTGTGTGTGTGTGTGTGTGTGTGTGTGTGTGTGTGTGTGTGTGATACCATGCCAGAAGGCTTTTGCTCAGGTCTGGTGGAGTGCTAAAGATAAACTACACATCATATTAGAATTTCATGCTTTAGACCCCTGACTGGGTGTTTTAACAGGGCGCCTCAGTACACTTACACCCATCTCTCACTCACTTACTCTCTCTCTTTCTCTCTCTCTCTGTCTCTCTCTGTCTCACACACACACACACACACACACACACACACACATACACATACCTTAGAATATTTAATAAATAATTAATCATTTGCCTGACCTGTCTTCTACCTACTTCAGAAAATTTCCATCCTTATGTTCAACATCAAGAACATAAATAATGTAAGTCCTTTTGGGCTGTGTTTTCTCAGCTTTAGTTGAATGTAATATATGTATACACTTACCACCCACTTTATTAGGAACACCTGTACAGTGCAGCAAAACACATAGTTACACACATTATTTTGATATGCAATTTAATTAAATATCATACCACACCACTTTTATGGCTTGATATTCCACCAGTTGTTCCCCAAAATTAGCGACACAAAGGTCAAGCACTCCCTCCATCCTCCCCAAAATGCCCGCACATACACAAACTAACAGCAAGTAAGAGTGCTCAATCCCATGGGTGAAAGTATGTGTGGAGCACTATCACCTCTATGGCCTTGCCTTAGCAGCTCATCCATTGTCCAGCACAGGTGTCAGAGGACAACGGACTGGGGTCCTGATGCCCTATGTATAACATTTCACCTCTCTTTACACCCATCCATCATTTATTTATCCATTTATTATTTCTTAGTCACCAGCCATTAATCATCTTTAGAAAAAAACAATTCTAATATTCTGCTTTACTTTATTATGGCCAGCTGCAACTTTCTTGTCAGTAAAAACACTATGGCGTTCTGACAGATCCACTCGAATCCCCCTGTAAGTGTCTGAGCTCTGATTTAGTATGAATGAAGGGTGATACGTTTGTATCTACTCCTCTTTTGCACTTTTGACATATTTATAATAATGCCTGACAAAAGAAGATGAAATTCACCACGCTTACTTCTGTACACAGAACTTCCACTGGGACAGAGGAGATTTATTTGGCTCATCAAGGCCTCACGGCTCCGAATCCCCAGGCCAGGATTTGAGGGTTCCTGGGGAATTCCCTATGACAGGCCTGATAAATTCCTGCTTTTCCAGTTTTTCTCAGCATACTCTGCCACTTCTTCAAACATTGTGTCTCTTTGGGGCTGGAATGGTGTGAGAGGATGTGACTGTAATGGGTTTTTCCTTTGCTCTGACGACTGCACTTTCCAAATCTCAGTCATTAACCATCTGTATATATGCTCCTCTACTACTGTACCTTCTCTTTCAAGTAAAGTAGAGAAGTTGACAAGGACAATATCTGGATAGGGCTGGTATGAATTAGGGATGAGACAGAAGCTTGTTAATTGGCATTTGTTCTTAAATTTTAATCAAGATAGCATAGCTGTGAGCATAGGGTTTGGCAACATGTTTCTGCCCCCTCTGATGTAAGTCTTGTTACCCCAACTTGGACCTTAAATCACATTTGAGTGATGACCTCATTCACCAGTCAGTTCTACCCTATCATATGACAGCTACAAACCGGGGAGGGTTTGGCCAACACGTGCTTCCTCCAAGACTAATGAAGCCAGCTAACCGCATTCTTTTCAAACTGCTGATCATGCTGCTTCACAGTGTGGCGCAACACCCTCGGAGGAAAGCACTCTTCTACATACATGAGCTCACAGATTCACAAGATTGGCTAGAGTCACTGTGATTACCAGGCGAGAGAGAGAGAGAGAGAGAGAGAGAGAGAGACTTCTCTGTTTTGATGATGATGTGATGGCAGAGGAGGGTTGCTGACATTTTGACAGCTGAGACCTGATCACAAACTTACTTGATTATGCTTATGTATGTTTTTCGTTGGCACGTAACTATATAAAAACTTGATCAAATCGTGAGGATATCACACTTAGCTAGCAAGGTTTTAGAATTTACTGTTTTTAGCACCGTGTTTGTTAAACTTGTTCCTTATGCAACATGACCTCAGCAAGCAGATAGCCAAGGCAATGTTGGAAAGTAATTTAAATAAAATATTTCATGCCATTTTGGTAAAATATTTGTACAACTTCTTAAAGTAGTGATGTCTATATTATTATTATAGTACATATATAATTATATTACTGGCAGAAAAACTTCAAACTCAATTTTCCAGAATTCAGCCACGGAGATATCCATCAGGTTTTCCCAGACTGTAAAAATTTCTGCTCACATTATAGAATCCACTCAGACTTAATGAAGTGTTGTAGTGCTGTGACAATGTTGACCAAATCCACTGAGTATTGGAACTATAGAGCAACTATGTAACCAGATGAAATCTCATTATGTCACCATTTATTTTGCACCAAGGAGCAGCTCAGATATTCTGTAAATGCCACCTTGTCTACAAATGTGGTACCATCCTTTAGTGTGATTTTGCCCCCCTTTTTGCCACCCAATGACTAAAAACCTGTACATAAGAGGTCTTTTAGGGCTATAATATATTTATAACTCTTACACGCCTGACACAAGGTGTGTGCAAATTGGTGTGTGACTTGATGTGTCATGTATTTATTGTTTGTGAGAAATTGGCAAAGGTTTACACTTTATTTAGCTTCACAGCTTATCCTCATATAGTCTGTGCTATGTACTGTGTGACAGGTTTAGCAACAGCAAACACTACAGGATTTAAAAAAAAAAAAGTGAGAAAAGACTGAAAAGTAATTATTTTATTTTTGTCCATTTAGAAATATGCGTACTCTGCTTTAGAGCACTTCTCTAAGAATGACAAGCCTTCTTGTTTCACACACATGGAAACTTCCTAATAATGATTTGCATGTTTTATGTGTGCTGTCATTGTTAAGTGAACAGGGCTGACATACACTGATGGCAGTCTAAGAAATCTTTCAAGCTGCCTCTTGGGATAGGAACTAAAAAGGGAAAAAGAGTAAACTTACTTGACAAGTCCTTAACAGCCTTGACTTGAGCAAGAAGGAGCCAAGAGCTTTGGAGGAGGAGAGGCAGAAAACAGGGGGAAAATTTAAATGAAAATGAGCAACGGGTTTAAATCAATCAAGGGCATGAATTGGTGGTTTCTCCAAAAAGTTTATGGCTTAAATTAGGGTCACCACAACAGGAAATCACAGACAGCTAGGGTGTCATAATTTATCACAACACCACTCAGTGATGCAGTATGGGAATAAGAGATGCAGGAAAATGCAGCCCCTTCTTTCTTTTCTCCAATATGCATGACCTCATACTGCCAATGCCTCTCACCACAAGACATACCCACCACAGTGTGAGACGAGACAGATGATTTGTCAGCTTCTTTCACTCCATCTTTCTCAGGCCTTTGTGCTAACCAGCTGCCAGCGCTAGCACGCCACTTCCTGTCCCCACCACCAGTTTTCTGTCATTTTCAGTAACTCTACTTACCACAACTTTGCGTCTCTTTTTTTTTTTTTTTTGACCCTCTCCTCAGGCTCTGAGCTGAGTGTGCACTCTAAACAGAAAACTTTTCTTCTGTGTTTTTGTTCACCTCAACGTTCATTACGCTGTCTGCATAAAGCATAACACAAATGAAGAAAACTAGGACATGAACTAGGAGGCCTTGCTCTCAACAAAAGGAGTGCAGAAAGTTTAGCTAAACACAGTTTTCCCAGCACGGCTCATTTTGAAATACTTATTCTCTCTGCATATTCAACAACTCAACAAACAAAATGAAGAGTTCACTATGTATCCTGTCTTTGATGCAAGATAAATAAGGAACAAAACAGGATGGGATGTGTGATACCACCCTGAAATTGATTCTTTTCCAATAACAGCATGTCCTAAAGCATTTTATTCCTGTTATACCACAACAACTTGCCAATACAAAAAAAGATTTTTACTTATTAAAGAAAAGATGTCTTACCTTTCATTCATTCATACACCTCCATCCTTTATCCTGTTCAGGGTCACAATGGATCCAGAACCTATCCCGGGAGCAATGGACATAAGGATGGAGTACAGCCTGGATGGGATTTCAGTGAATCACCGGGCACCCTGGACTCCCAAATTCACACACATTCATATTTAGGGCAATTAGTGTAGTTGCTCCAACTACGACATGTTTTTAGGAAAAATGGAGAACTCCACACAGACACAAGGAGAACATGAGCTTGGGCAATAATCCAACTTCAGGATAGAACCAGGGACGCAGGAGCTGTAAGATAGAAATGCTACCCACTGAAATAAAAAGAATAATTAATCAACACCTCCTAACCAATCAAAATCTAGAATCTACAGCACTGTCAAAACTGAACTGAGCATGATTTGATAAATTTAGACAGTTCTGGACAGACCAGACAAAAGGAGGTGAGTTTACAGCCCAAACCTTCCACAGAGCCACATTTAATTCTACAGTCATACAGCTGTTTCTGAGTGTGATTTTTGGTGTAGTTTTATTCTTCTGCCAAGTCTAGAGTGTGCCAGATGTGCCAAAAAAGAAGCGCAGAGAAGTAAGAGTGTGTGAGAAACAGACAGGGTGAGTGAGAGTAGAGACACACAGATTGTGAGAAAAATAAGTGTTGACAGAAAGAGAGAGAGACAGAGAGAGAGAGAGAGAGAGATGAGAAAGGTCCAGCCTAGATACTGACTTTAGTAAATCACACTGAATGGTGTGTAAGTCTGCATTTTCCCTGAAGCACCATGAATCTGTCATAGCAGATAAAAAGCAGTTAAGAGCCATGGTCTCTTTCATCTCGTTGTCTGGAGGGGCTGTGCTGGCTTAATCCTCAAACCAACAGTGTGACCAAGTTCTGTCTGAGATTCAAAATGTCATACCTTACTTTTAAAAAAAAGCGTGTATTATGTAGTTTGCGTATGTCAGTTCAGTCACCTTGGACACATGAGGAATAGCTGAGCTCCCTACGGTTGTTCCTCTACATGCATCAATCACGTGTGTACTTCAGAAAGAGTATGTACAAAACGATCAACAAAAAAGAAAAAAAAAGAAAAAATGAAAGTAACAGAATCTAAAAACAATACTAGTGCTTGCCAGACCACGGTCCACTGATTTGACATTTGGGAAATATGTTAATGTTTAATGATGGCTGTGGATATTCTTTCTTGGATAGCCTAAACCCTGCAATTGCGAAGAACAGTTTACACTCAAGTTTCAATCACTGAACAGTCGATCACTTCAGTGATTACGTTAGACTTAAATTTAAAACACTAATGACGCTCATACTCAAGTTCTTTTTAACACGTTTAGCACTGCTTGACTCTATAGTATACAGTTATAGAAGAGAAATGATTTCTATCACCCAGAAAAGGATGGCTTCCCTTTTGGGTCTGGATCCTCTCAAGGTTTCTTCTTCTTGTCACCTCAGGGAGTCCTTCCCACCGTCGCCTCTGGCTTGCTCATTAGGGATAAATTTTCATTTTTATATCCGGATTTCAGTAAAGCTGCTTTGTGAATTGTTAAAAGCACTATATAAATAAAGTTGAATTAAAATACTATTTACACATCTATATTTTGATAAATCTCATCTCTTTTCAATACTGTGTCAATTTGTTTTCATTCTTATTGGTGAATAGTTTATGAGAAGAAATATGAATATCTTTATAATACAACAATATTCAGTAATAACCAATCCTAGCACAGGAGGTGGAAATTATTGTAGCACAATAGTTAAAATTTGTGAGAATACACCGGAAATAAATAAATGGTCTTTTGCTAAATAAAAGGCCTTTGCTCCTCTTATCCCTCAAACAGTAAATTATTTCCTCCCATCTCCAACGCCAGTTGGTGGATAGGTAGCCAGTAAGTGGATAGGAACATGAATTGCCCTAGGTATAAATAAATAAATGAATGTATGTGTGCATGGGGACCTGCGATGGACTGGCATCTCATGGATGGTTTCTGGAACCACCATGACCCTGGCCAGGGTAAAGTGCTTACTATTGATGGTAGACTTTCCAGGTGTACCAAGGATCTCATCAGTCAATCAATGAGCAAAAAACATAAAGAGGCGCATCAGTACAGATAATAAACAAGTGAATGAGATGTAAATATAGACTTTTTTACAGTAAGTATAGCAGACAGTTCACAGAAAAATGACATGAACTCAGAGGACTCGCTCTTAACTAAAAAGAGTGGAGGAAGTATAGTTGTTGAACTGTTTTCCCATTCAAATTCATCTTCTCTCTCTGTATTAAACACAGAGACAAAATGAAGACTTCATTATTTATTCTGTTTTTGGAGCATTCAAAAAGAGGAATTTTGTTAAAGCTTATTGAGTTGAGAACTCCCAATGTTAAAGAGAAAGGAAGAGAAAATACCATTCATTTAGGGCCTTCAAGCAAACAAGCAGCATTTAGGTGTTTAATAAGGTGAAAAACTAAGTACAGCAAAACAACAGGTTTCAACCAGTCAGGATTTCAGAGGGTTAAGGTTTTGTTATAATTGTCAAAAGGAGTTAAGTTTAAATCTCAAAATATCCAGAGAACCAAATTCAACTCCTGCCTATTGTCCTGTTTAGTAATTGTTGTACTGTCTTGCGCTGTTTGCACACGTTTGCACACGTGCACTTTATATAGTCTTGTGTGGGTCTGTGTAGTCTTATTTAGTTCTGTATAGTCTCAAGTAGTTCTCTGTTGTTTTATGCAGCACCATGGTCCTGGAGGAACGCTGTTTCAGTTCACTGTGTACTATACCAGCTTTATATATGGTTGAAATGATAATAAAGCCACTTGAGGCTGACACTTGATTTTCAAACACAACAATATTCTTTTAGGGTCACAGTGAATCCAGGGACTATCCTGGGATCACTGGATGGAATGCAAACACATGCATACACTCATTCACAGTTAGGGGCACTTTATCTTAGCCTATTCACATACTGGCATGTTTTCTGGAAGCAGGAGGAATCCTGGTACGCAGAGGAAACCCACAGAGACACAGGGAGAACATGTGAAACTCCACACAGACAGTAACCCGAGCTCAAGATTGGACCTGGGACCCTGGAGCTGTGAGGCAGCAACACTATCCACTGCACCATCCTACAGCCAACTGTGCTGATTCAAGATTTTATTTCAGACTAGAAATCCAGTAGCAGAAGAATGTAAATATGAGTATGCACAGCTTTGTGGATGGTATGGTTTGTGTGTGAATGTGTAGATGTTGCCCAGGCCTAATGGAACAATGGAGTAATTGATTGCCGATTGACCCTAGTGCCATTGAAAACACTTCCCATTCAAACACTGCATTACTTTTATTTTCATTAAAGCATTCATTTAGCAATAGAGTTCACAAATTGGTAAATACACATGCATACACATTACACAAGTCCAGACATCTCAACTGAGTATTGATAAGCTCAGGGTCCTCTGAAATGCTGTCTCTCATGGATCTGCAGACAAAGGAAGTGAAAGCTGAAGGAACACAGTGATCTCAACAGGTCAGCAAAAACATGTTTTTTGAGGTTATGGGAGATCACAATATCTGAAAATCAAGAAGGAAGGCAGAACTCTCACTGTCATGTGCATGTCAAATAATCACGCACACATTTTTCAGTCTGAAAAAAGAGGAAATTAACCTGGTGACAGAGAGCAAACATGTTCTCATGCCTGTAAAGTCATAACAATTCACGTAACTCACATTTGTGTGGCTCTATTATGCTGTGGGGGCACGTATTTTTGCTGGCATGATTCGGGTCCACTTGTCTCCTTGAACGGAGGAGTCACTGTAAAGCAATACAGTTCAGTAAGGTACTTCTGAGCGATCACCTTTATCCTATGATGAAACATTTCTTTCCCGATGGGAGTCGTCTCTTCCAGGATGACCCTGCCCCATTCACAGGGCACAAGGCTTCACTGAATGGTTTGATGAGGGTGAAAATGATGTAAAGCATATGCTATGGCCTTCACCGTCACCAGATCTCAACCCAGTTGAACACCTATTTTAGATCAACACCCTTAAGCATCATTAAAACAGCAAATGAAAGAATATCTTTTGGGAGAAGTAGTAGTATACTTTATTGTCCTCGAGAGGAAAATTGTTGTGGACTACATGTTGCTGCAGACATACAATAAACAGATAATAATCACAATAAAAACAATGATAACAAGATAAACTCCAAATAAGATCAAGATAAACTCTTGTTAAACAAACACACCGATACAGGTACAAAGGAATTCTTATATCGATTTAACTTACACACTGGGATTCTTCTACCGGAGGGAAGCAGTTCATACTGTAAATACAAGAAATGAGTCTGATCACCAAGAATCCTCTCTACCTGATTGAGAACGCATTCCTCATATAAATCTTGAAGGTCAATAACAGATGCATCAACTTAGATTTAAACTGTGCTGACAAGTTACCAAACCATACTGTGATACCATACCTAACAATACTTTCTTAAACAGCTTTATAAAACAGCAACATAAGCTTCTTGTTTAGTCCGCAGAGACGTAACCTACGTAAGAAATACAATTTCTGTTGCAGACGAGTGCAAACCCATTCAATGTGTGTTTTCCATGTAAGTGAACTATCTATGGAAACGCCAAATACTTATAGGTCTGTGACTGGATAAGTCTGAACGGTGTTCATCACTCCAGAGAGGTACACTTCCAGAGACTTGTAGCATGTGTGCCAAGGCACACTGAAGCTGCTTTGGTTGCTTTTCATGGCCCAAGAACTTACTAAGACACTTGCTATGTTTGCCTTTGATTTGTCACCCATCTGTGTTCCTTACTTGAAGGCATATGAGAAACTCACTGTGGGAAGCTGCCTTAAAACATAAGGTCATAGCTGAGACACTGCAGACTTTTAACAGCATCTATACCATAATACTGCTGAATTCTCATTTCTGATTGGTCAGAAGGTGTAATTTTCTAATTTTCTACAACAGCAGCTCTGACAGTAGTTCCAGCTGCAAGCTAAATCACAGATTTCGATTAGTTCACTCATAATTCACAGTTGCTTATGGCTGCTATCACATAAGTGATAACAGGAGCTAACATGCTTTGTGAAATTCTACAACGTTATATGCAGGCTAAGTATAAAGGGATTTAAAAAAAAAAGGTATGACATGCCATTCTTTAATAAATAAATAATTGTTAGTGCTGGAAAATTGGTAAAAGTGGTATAAGAGGAATAAAACAGTTCAGAGTGTTAATATCACATTATCACACTACCCTACTGTTATATTATACCTTGCTTATATTTTCTTATAACAGCATGTCCCATTAGTTATTTTTTTATTTATTGTTATAGATTTAATGTAATTATATATTGTTATTGTACTGAACTGACCTTACACAGTTGATTGATACTTTCCAAAGTGTATGATAGCTGATCTATTGCTGGACATATCGTGTGTGTATGTGTGTGTGCTATGTAAATGTCTTTGGAAACAGCAGAGCTTGTTTTACTGCTTTAGCAAAATAACTGTGGCACTTTTTTTTCACGCAGCTGCTTACCCACAAAGCAACTGGGAAGTTCTGCTGTTGACGAGGCAGATGACTGACAGAAGCCCTTTTCACACACTAATTGGTGCCCCGTGTGAGGATTCAGGTCTCTCTACCGCTCTGCCTCTCAGTGCTTATAATCAGCTCAAATTCCACATTTAGGCCATCGTTTGTTCGTCTGTTTGTTTATTTATTTGTTGATATTAGGTTGCGCTCAAACAATAAACTAAAACGCCCCCCACACACACATACCTCCCCCCAAAAATCGCTGGCGTTGCACATTTTTCCCCTGTGATAGCATGTTTTTGCTTTGTCTATTCAGCATGGAGCGTGTCAGCGCACGGGTGTGTTTGTGACAGCCGGCTGCGCAGTGCGAGAGCTCGGGCTCTGCCGCTCAACACCGGGAAATTGCTTTTTTTTCCTTCTACCCTTCAGCGCATCGGGGCTGTGCCGAGTCTCTTCTGGTTGAGAGAAAGTGTGTGTGTGTGTTGGGGGGGGGAGACGTTACACAGTAATGACTTCGCCGCTGTTTGGAGAGTGCACGCTGTGTGTGCCCTATAGGTCACTCACTCAATCCTGAAAGCGGACTAAATAATTATTAATACCTCCTGAGCGTTAATAGAGCTTCATAGGCGATTTATCAAGCTGTCGATTTGTTTAGGGGTTCAGCTGCCACAGCACTCTGTTATTTCCCAACATGGGAGAGCAAAGGAGCTACGTGAGTGCAAAGAGACACAGTTGGTCCTTTAGTGTAAAGTAATTTCAAGCACCCTTAATAGTAGTCCTCTCACTAATTGCTCCTCGATTAGGAGAATAATAATTATGCTTAATGTCATGTTCTTAAAGTGTTCATAATTTGTCTATGGGCTGTGCTGACAAAAAGAGAATCAAATTACCATGGTCATTCACACTTGCAAATTCATAATAATCCATACGACTCAATTTATGGGAAATGTTACAGAGGTTAAAGTTAGGGTTAAGTACAAGGTTAGTGTTTCTTATGACTTCCAACCACATCGCACTAGGGTATTTCCATGATTGGGGTGCCGATTAGCCCTCTTATTCAATATTGAATGTTTATTATTATTAATAATATGTTTATTATTCTTTATTTTACTATTATTTATTTTTTTTAATCATCTTTCAACATTGCATCTAAGAAAACATTGAACCATTCAAAAAAAATTTTTACATTCATTTCATTTAATTAACAATTTAAATTCAATCTATAGAGTATGGGTAATAGGGTTATACTTTGTGACTCTGTGCGTCAATATCACAGCATCATTCAAAATAAAGAAAATATGAATGGGATAATGTACTTTTCTTCTTCCCGTGATCTTCAGCAAATTTGGATGATGCGACTTCCTGTTGAACATATGAATGTTGTAGGACTAACAAAAAGGACAGTACATTTTACATAACCTATAATGGATGACTCCTGGAAAAGGATGTTTCAAGAATGAGGTGTTAAATGAATTCACACATTAACGCAAAATCATAAGAGATAATAAGATTTTAATAATAAGTATTTTAATGATTATACTTCAAGGGTAAATACATTTTTCTGGGTTTATTAATGTTTAGGTTATTTATCTGAAACATGCATATAGGTAGTTGCAAAGGATACTTTTCCTGTTTAAAATGTCATGGAATCACCCACAAATTTCCCATGGTCTTAGGTTGATTATGCTTACGTATTATTTCTGTAATCAAGGATCAGTTATTGAGTGAACTACTATTAGTGGTGCTTGACATGATTTTTACACAAATCGGTCAATTCATTTGTTCATTTGCACACATTCGAGGCCTGCTCTTGTCCTGCACTGGGAAATAACAGTGTTCTGTCAGCCGAACCCCTAAACAAACGGATAAAAAAAAAAAAACATTGAAATGATTATCATAAAATAAAGTGCAAACCTACCGTGTTCAAGTTTGGCCCTGTGCATCGGCTTAAGTAAGTGTGCATAAGCCGCACACACTTGCAGTGTAGCCTGTGAGTGTGTGAACGGGTTGTCCATTGTGGTGGTGTGGGTGTGTTGTCTGCCTCTCCCGTAAACCGAGCCCGTGGAGACGCTGACTACAGGGGAATCTCATTGGCAGTGCAGCTGAGACGCCAGAGAACACAGAAGCTCTTCCTCTGCCTCTCTCGATTTCCCCTCTTCTGTCTTCCTTTTCTCTTGTACTTCTTTCCAAGTGCACACTACAGCTGAAGATCACATTGCATATACATTGGGAAAATGTCACCCATTAATACCATTAGTACAATTAATACAATCATACATTTGTGCACAGTACTGTATAGATTCATTAAAAATATATGCACAGTATAAAATAGAGACTGACTATGGAAATATATATATATATATGCAAACACACACTTGCACTGTATGTGAGCACTTCAGCCAGATCGTGTCACACACACTGGCCCTCTGACTCAGCACAAGGAGCAAGAAGGAGAAGAGCCGTGCTGAGTCTGAGCGTCGGCTTTGACTGAACGCTAAGAGACATGAGTATCTACATAGGCACAGCATGAGCAACAACAACAAATGTCACATTTATAAAACGAAGCAGGCTTTCAGTGAGAGACTCGGACCACACAGTTATATTTGTCAATGCATCCATAAAAGGACATTTTTAAATGGAGTTATCATTGAAATGTCAGTGTCAGTTCTCTAAAGAAAGCAGAAATATCTGCTTCAGCAGAAATGCCTTGCATTGAGGTGTCTGTATATTCTAAGAAATTGCAACATTGCCACAGAAAAACAGCCAATTAATTTAAAAATATGTACTAAGCATATCTAAATAATAATCATTTATCACTTTCTGTTTCACACATCTCAAGATTTAAACAATTCTGTTTAAAGAACATTAAAAATTTCTAAATTATGCCAAAATACATTACAAGACCAAAAGTTTGTGGACACCTGACCATTACACCCATATGTGGTCCTTCCCCAAATTGTTGCCACATTGTACAGGATGTCTTTGTATGCTGTAGCATTACACAATTTCCTTTCACTGGAACTAAGAGGCCCAAACCTGTTCCAGCATGACAATGCCCATGTGCACAGTGAACTCCATGAAGACATGGTTTACCAAGGTTGGTGTGGAAGAACTCGTGTGCACAGAGCCCTGACCTCAACCTCCCCGAACATCTTTGGGATGAACGGGAACGCCGACTGCACCCCAGACATCACTGACGCTCTTGTGGCTGAACGAGCACAGATCCACACAGCCACTCTCCAAAATCTAGTGGAAAGCCTTCCCAGAAGAGTGGAGGTTATTATAACAGCAAACGGGGGACTAAATCTGGAATGGGATGTTCAACAAAGACATATGAATACGATGGTCAGGTGTCCACATACTTTTGGTCAAATATTTTACAATTTGATCACAGTCATGAGTTCGATATTGTAGTGTAATCGTCACTGAAAGCTACGTGTCATACAGGGTGGGTTAATAAACTGCAAAACAGTCAAGACACTCTGCAGCTTGAGAAAAAGTATGGACTCCTAAAGTCCATTGGAGGTCAGAGGAGGTCATGCAGCCTCTCAAACACTCCTCTCCCACGGCTCATTCACATTCACCCTCTCATCCACCTTCTCTCTCACAGCCAGCTCTCCAAAACAGCACCACAATCAGTCATTTTGGGGATACATCCATTCAAATATGAATATCTGATTCCGCTGTAAATGAGGACATCAGCTCTAACATTTCTGCAGGACAGTGTATCTTTCGGCACAAGCAGTGATGCACAATCGCTCAAGTGGAATAAAGGAATGTAGCTGATATAACTAGATGGAAATGGATGTGTAGCATTTAACTCAGTCCAGCTTCAAATTCAAAATTCTAAAATAATTGCAAATCATTTTAATAAATAAACATGAAAGAAAAACCATTTAGGACACAAATATGGTATAGTTCTTTTCCACTAGAGCACTATGTAGGTGCCTAAGTATGCAGCCAGTGGAGTGGATTTCAGTAGGCTAATTAGATTGAATTTGGAAAGTGTCTAAATTGCTCATTAGCCAGGTTTGTGCCAACACTGAGCCAACTCCGACTCTTTCTGTTGGTAAAGTATCAGCCAGAGACTACTGCTAATCTGTATGCTTTCATTCTGTAAAGAGACTGGTCTGTAATCAAATGTCATTAAAGCAGGCTACAAATAAAATAGCTCTATTTAAACACAGCCTATATAATATAATATAATATAATATAATATAATATAATATAATATAATATAATATAATATAATTTGAATACTGAATGAATACTGTGTAATTTTATACAAATAACGTGAGCATTTGTATTAAAAGCCTGTACTGAATTAGTGTGATACATGCGTCATGGCGTATAGTTGCATGTTTCACGTCGGCTTTATGTCTCTGCTGCAGTTCGGATCTTCTGAACCTGATTATTTCCATTCTTTCGGAAATGAGAGATCGCACAGATTACCAGGTGGTGAAAAAGAGATAAATGAGTGTCTAGATACGATCAGATAGATCAATTTCCGAACAGAGCGATAAATCACAGCGTCTGGAGAGAAGCGCACAGTCTAGTCGCCACCTGTGGTGTCCTACTGTTCTGACGTGCTATTTAGGACGCTAGTGTGCGGTTTGGAACAAGACCCAGTCAGTTAATCAGCCGCTAGTCTTTCAGCAACTCCATCAAGATTTATAAAATGATCAGAGCTTTTGTGCGCGTTTGTGTTTATACGCGATTTTTACTTTCTGAGAGCCGCAAATTTGTGTGCGTGTGTGTGTGTGTGTGTGTGTGTGTGTGTGTGTGTATGTGTGTGTGACGTTTATCATGTTTTGATTTTGCGTATGCCGTTAATTACAGCAACAACAACAACAACAACAACAACAATAATAATAATAATAATAATAATAAAAGTAATAATAATAATAATAATAATAATAATAATAATAATAATAATAATGTGTTCATTAAGCTGATTATTGAGGGCGGGTGTTGTCCGAGTGCATAATTTCCCCTACATCCATTTTAATTTTTTAAGTAAATAATTCTTTAAAATAAATAAATAAATAAATAAAGTAATTACTTGTTTACATTCGCTCTAAAAATGAACGCCCAAAACGCCGAAATCGGACCGAAGTGCAGATAAATCAAGTAAACAATAAATAAATAAAGACATAAATAAATAAATATATAAATAAATAAATAAACGAAAATGTAAAAACAACAACAACAACAACAAAAAGCCTAGTTGTCTAATATAATGTGTCTTTTTGTTACATTTATCTCCTGGTGATAAACATCACAGAGCAGGAAAAAAAAAAAGACATGCTTAATTATGATTCATTATTTTTAATAACAACTAATGTATTGAATTTCACATCCCAACAGCTATTAATATTAATGTAAATATCGTTTAGGCGTCACTGAGACACAGATGAATTTAGTAATCAGTTCATTCGGAGGCACTGAGGCACGAAAAACGCGTTTGACACAACTTTTTATTAAACTTTATGAAAACAAGATTCTGAACAACATTCCATTCAGAAACATTTCAGATTGGACGTATTGACACGTAGAGGACATTAGATGTTTCTAGAATAAATATATAGAAATCATGTATATACAGTTTTTTGTTTTTGTTTTTTTTTACACAAACAGCCCATCTCTGAGCCAAGGTCATCTCAAGCCTCCTCCATGTGCTCCTTATGGAAGTAATGTCCAGAGAGACTGCGCTCACACTGCATTCTGCCTGAAGCAGGACGATCTACTGGCTTCCTGCTGACATTCCCAAAGCAAACCTCACACACAGGAGGAACATCTGACTGACACCCCACTGGAAAAAAAATATCCTAATGACTTTGTATAACTCTTAAGTACTTAATTAAGGTATTGCATTTTGCATGTCGGCTACTGAGACAAGATTTTGTGTTGTTTTAAATATTTCGGAGGTCATTTATATTGCACATTTTCCAACCAATTCTCCTCTTAAAATAACCATCACATCTTGTTCAGCCTATAGTACAATTTAGTGTACGTTGTATTCATGTTAGAATTCTGCCTAGGAGCAATTAACTGGTCAGGAGTATATTCTGTCAAGCTAACAAAATAACGCAGCATATTTTAGAGCATGTGATAAAATCTACTTATCACCATAGGTTCAAGCATGGCTATTATGGTGTTAGAAATGTAGGATGTTTTTAAACCTGCCACATCTAGCATTAATCAAAAAAATTCTCTTCTATTCGATTGGTATTCAATTTAAGCATATAAAAATGCACATTAAAATTGTTTTTCAGTCCTTTGGTGAATATATATAGGATGTAGCAGCGACT
This sequence comes from Pangasius djambal, assembly GCA_022985145.1. NCBI lineage: Eukaryota > Metazoa > Chordata > Actinopteri > Siluriformes > Pangasiidae > Pangasius > Pangasius djambal. Next base: position 22,125,261 of record CM040976.1, read on the forward strand.
GAAGTCCATGTATTTTATGTCACCTCCCATGAATCGCAGCATATCCCTAATTCCCTCCGTTCCAGTGCAGTAGGCATTGCATCTCTTCTTAGGCTATATATTGTACATATTCGATAGAAAGAATATCGTTGATCTATTTGCATGCTTTTACATACAAACATTGCAGTTAAGATGTTGCTTTTTTTTTTTAATAAACAAGCAAAAAAGACTTTGGGGGGAAAAATAATTCAAAATGAACACACTAACTGATTTCTACATATTTACACGTTGGGAGAATAAATAAGTAAAATCTGGCTCAGTTCATTTCGTCTATGTGGCACTATTCTGTTACTCTGAACATTTATAAAAAAAAAAGAAAGAGAGAGAGAAAAAAAAGAAAGAAAGGAAGGAAGAAAAAAAGAAAGAAAGAAAGAAAGAAAGAAAGAAAGAAAGAAAGAAAGAAAGAAAGAAAGATAGGAAATTCGGGTCGGACGCATTTCACGGGTGTAAAACCTTCCTGGACTCTTGTAGCTTTGCGGGTTGTGTTCCAATTCCTTAACTGCATCTTTACTACAAGTCTAAAGAGGTTACACTACACTGTTCAGGACAGACTTAGAAGAGAGATAAGATGGAGAAGGAGGAAGATACAGGGCTGATTAAGGGCCATGCTTTTTTTTTTTCATCCAGGTGTATGGGAAAGATACAAAGGGCTTGGAGATTCAGTGACCATACATGTCCCGCATGCAGGGTTGGAGGGTGGATGCAGGCTGCAATGCTTCCTTCTCAGGTTCATGAGTTACTACAGAGAGTACAACCATGTCAAACAAGTCCGACAATGTATTGCTTTTTTCCCCCCCTTTTTTCATTCATTCGTTGGATTGCAAATTTCCTCTTTAGTCCAATCACAAAAATAAATAAATAAGTAAATAAATAGCATTTCAGTTCCACCCGTCTCGCGCTTCGTGCAGTCGGATCCGTTAAGACTGTGCAGAAGTCTGAGAACACCAAAACACCACCGGCTGTGTGAGCATGTAAGACTTTTCAGATTACAAAACGCTCTATGCTACTGTATAATACACTGAGTCAGAAAGCACGCTGTTTTGTGTCTGGAGGTGATGCGTGAGTCCACGTTTAGGTCAGAGGTGAGGTCCGTGTATAGCTTCTCTATAACACACTACCTTTAAGACTTAGAGAGCTGAAAGTCTAATGCACGCGCACAAACACTCAGACTGTGGTGTGTGCGTTACTGGAAATATGTTGCTTGTGGTAGTCATGTAATGATCTGAGTCCTTGGCTTTTTTCTTTTTTTTCTGAAAAGCACACAGCAAAATCCTCAGTGTTAAGTGAACAAATGCACTCTCAAAAAAAAAGGGTACTAAAGTGCACCTTTCCCTGTCGGTGAGGTGGTACCCTTCTCTCCTGTCCGTTTAATATGCAGCTTTCACCTAGAAATGTTGACATGTTGGCATGGTGTACCTGGATCATGTAAGGTACATAATTGGACCGTAAATAGTGCTGGGAGTAAAGCTTTAAAAAGCACTTTTCTAGGTCAAAGACACACACTAAAGTTAGAAAAGGTGTACCCTTGAGGGTAACAAGGAAAGGTGCACTTTAGTCCCCCCCTTTTTTTTAGAGAGAGAGAGAGAGAGAGAGAGAGAGAGAGAGAGCTTTTACGAAAACATATCATTGCAAGTGTTAATTCAGCAGCAGGGGATTTTGCTGTGCAGAAACTGTAGCCTAAATTAAAAAAAAAAATCACACTCAGATAAAAACGAAAAGTTTAAAAAAAAAAAAAATCAGTTTGTGTGGGATTAAAAAAAAAAAAAAAAAAAAAAAAGACCTGAAACAGTTCTCACATGAAGAAATCCGCCGATGAGGCTTTGCCGTGATTGCCGCTGGACGGGTCCCGGGTGCTGCCGCTGCCGCCGGTGAAGCTCCGGCCTGCGAGCTTCTCGTACTTTTCTTTGTACATGTCCCTCTCCTTGGCCAGGCGCGCCACGTCCTGCTTGAGCTGCTCCACCTGGTTCTGCAGTGTGCACTTCTCGGTCTCGAGCATGTGCCGCTGCTGCACGCGCTTGTAGCGGCACGACTGCGCGTAGCCGCGGTTCTTCAGGGTGCGCCGCTTCTGCTTCAGGCGGATCACCTCCTCCTTGCTGAAGCCGCGCAGCTGCCGGTTTAACTCGCGCACCGTCATGCTGACGAGCTGCTCGTCCGAGAAGCGGTCTTCGAGGCGCGCGTGCGTGTGGTGGCCGTGATGGTGGTGGTGCGCGTGGTGGGCGTGCGCCGCGTGGTGGTAGCCGTTTGAGGAGGTCGTCAGGTCCTCGCCGACGTACTGCTGCCCGCGGAACGTGTCGTAGGGCTGGTGGTGATGGTGATGGTGGTGGTGGTGCGCGTTGCCAATGAGCGCCTCTACCGCGTCCTCAGGGGTCAGGTTTAACGCCTCGGGGCTGATGTGGTGCTGGTAGTTAGGGATCCAGTAGAAATCCTCCAGCTGGGGCTTGCCCGAGGCGCCTTGAGTACTGTTGCTGCTGTTGTTTCCAACATTGCTGCTGCTGCTGTTGTTGTTGTTGTTGTTGTTGTTGTTAACTCCGAGGTTCTGGACGGGCTGTGCCCCGGGACTCGGTGCGCAAAAACTTGGCGAGGAAGGCACGGAGGAGCACGGCGTGCTGATGGGCGTGGAGGAGAGAGAGCCCGGCGGCAAGCGGTGGCAGTAACGCTCGGCTTCAGGCGGCTCTTTTTTCACCTCAAACTTCATGAGGTCGAAGTCGTTTACGTACTCTATGGCCAGGGGACTGTTGGGCAGGTCAGCGCTCATGGCGAGGTCCGCAGCCATGTCAGTCCATGCGAGGACACGTGCAGCCTCAGAGCCAAAGCGAGGGGGAGTGAGAGGCCCTGTGCTGTCCTGTCCTCTCCTGTGCTGTAGTGTCCTGTCCTGTGCTGTAGTGTCCTGTCCTGTAGTGTCCTGTGCTGTAGTGTCCTGTGCTGTAGTGTCCTGTCCTGTGCTGTAGTGTCCTGTGCTGTCTTGTCCTGTAGTGTCCTGTGCTGTCCTGTGCTGTCCTCTCCTGTGCTGTCCTGTGTTGTCCTGTCCTGTGAAGACTGTGCAGGTAGGGTGGGGCGTTTCACGCACAGCTCTTCAGCTTGTTTCTCTGATTTTAGTGCGTAGAACGGCTTCTATTTATAGCAGCAGGGCTAGACGTGCAGCACACGTGTAAACTCACTTGTACACCTGCCAGGTCGCCTCTACGCTCCTCTTGTTGACAACTTCACTCGGGTCAAATGCACGACCAGGAACTCGACACTTCAGATCTGTCTTTGCTCCAGTCCTGCAGGTGAAGCGTAAATGGTAGAAAATGCCAAAACAGTTTTGCCCAACTTTTCTTCTTTTTTTGCACGTTCGGTTATCCCTTTTCTCCAGCTGTGCTCAGCAGTCCTCACACAGGGCCAAACAGCTGGAAGTTTCCTCACTCGCGCGGAACAGTCACCAGCAGCACCGACAACGCGAGGGAACCATCAGCCACTTAATCAGTCCAGTTAAGTGGAATGGTTAGCTAAGGAAAGTCAGTAAGAAACATAGCAACAAAACACTCACATAAAAAAAAAAAAAAACTATTAAATCACAGTAAGTTCCAGCGATGGGACAGCCCACAGAAAGAGTACTAAAGTCTGTCAGCGGATATCCCGAGCTACCTGCGTGCCTTCTCCTCCGTCAGGACAGCTTTGATATACTTTGTTCTTGTTTTTTTTTATATATATATATATATATATGAAACTGTAGATCCCTGTAAACAGCTTGCTCTTTTCTTCCAGCGCTTTCGTTCTCTCTGCCCCACCGACCTCACACTGTGTCACTGAAGTATACAGAGAGCAGGCAGCACATGAGTTTATTTATACAGCCAGATGGTCAAACCCCTCCCACTCCGTGAAACATCCGTGGACCAATGTGAAGACGCAGCGCCGGGTTCATTTGCATATTCCTGTATGATCCTCTCGCTATAGGACCAGCCTCGACACGCCCTCTAGCGACACCTGCGTGAATTAGCATACAGAAAAGCCGAGGCCAAGGGAAGAAGTGAGAAAATGGAGAAACGTGAGAAGCGGCCAGGTTGTGTGTTGACAGTGATGTTTATAGATAAAACCATAATTAATCGTAATGCATATTCACTAGCTATGATGATTAATTATTGCAATAATGAATACAGTAACGTATGGTTTTCAAAGTGCGAGATAAAACACAGATCCCCTAAAACATGAATCAGTGCAAATATAGGTTGCTATATTAAGCACACCTTGTTAATATATTTGCTACTGAATATTTCCTCAAAATTCTGAAACAAACAAATGAACACAAATGCTGAACATGTTATCTGAACAATTATCTGACATGACAAACTGAAAAAGTTGTGATATCAAAATAAGTAAATAAATTTAACACTGAATATAAGGCCTAACATATAACACATTTCAAAATGAACAGCCAAAACAAAAACATAATATGTACTATGAATGATTAAATAATTACCTCCTTAGAATCTTAATAAGGAAGTCGTGTACTGTAGTTATGAAAGTGAGGACTGTATGTGTGGAAGGCTCCTGAAAGTTTAAAGGGGATATCCCAATTTGCCATAATCAGGACAAACCTTAGATTTCCTTACAGCCTACTTGAACCTTAAAAACAACAAGCTACAATTTGGAGGTTATAGCCTCCAGTGGCTACAGTGGCACATAGACACATGCAGATGTATTTTACGTAAATGGATCATACCTGAAATAAGAATTCATTATTTTATTGCAATTATTTCCCACTTGTTGACTAGGACAACTAGGAGTTACACATTTAATTACAGATCTTACTGAATGCTGTAACGTTAAACAGGGTGAGAAAGAGATGAAAATCACTACTGTAAGGACACAGACCCTCAGCCTGAGAAACTGCTTTAGTCTCCAGTTTTAAGGTTTGAGGTAGGCATGATTGCAAACTGTACCTATCTGAGAGGTGGCTAATTGCAGTTCCCCAAGAAAAGCTATGATATAAATAAGCATAAAAGGAAACAATGAGAAATAATTGAGGGAAAACTGTTGTTAACAGAAATGGAGTTGACAGAGTAGCCCAGGGGTGGTACAACTATTGAAATAGGCTGTACCTTCCCACCCCAATTACTACCCCAACTGAAAAATCTTTTAATCATGGAATCAGTGTAAAATTACTGAATCATACCTGCACCTTGTTGATTGAAATTATTATTGTGTGTATGTCGGCCAAATACGATTAGTATTAAGAACTATACAGCAGCTAAGAAGCCAATACAGCAATGTCACTGTGTGACCATTTTGCGTCATGAAATAAATCAGATATTCTGCAAATGCAATCTTGTTGTATAATAAGAAGGGGCCTCCCCTTAGATTGCTCTTGCCCCCTTTCCCCTGCCTCTCGAAGTCTAAAACCCAGACCTGCCACTACAATGGTCCTGATTTTAGTTTTAAACTGTTAAGCTTATGTGAAGCCTTTCAGAAGTCCAGTATTAATCGCTTCTCCCCCAATGCGCTATTCACTTTTGAGCAATTCACCTTGATGAACTAATGTCACTTAATTATAAATGACAATAAAATAAAGCCCAATTTCCGCCGGAAGGAGAGGCGAAAGGATCCATGAGTTAATTATGATCGAGTCCCCACTAAAGCACTCAGGCTTTCATGCAATTAACCTCTAATTGCACATGGACTCATCTGCACGGATGGACAAATAATTAAGTCGTGCTCAGCCCGCTCCATCCCCACCGACTCATATGTCTTATTCAGCAAGTGTGACAGGTTTTTGTCATGGAGGGGAAAGTTAAAAAATGTAAAGATCAGTGTAATAAGGAAGATATGACATGGCCATCACTTTTAGTGGACTATGTAACAGTGTTCCCCACACTTTTAACGCGGGTTAAAGTTATGTAAACTAGTCCATTGTTTTCATCATACTGGGAATCCACTGGGTTGCACAACGTAAGGTTTTCTGTGCTTCCAACACACCAGATCTGGCCCATGATCTAATTATCAAGCCCTTGATGAGCTGAACTGTAGGAAGTAGAGGCTTTCTATGTGCCTTTGCATATTGGAAGGGGTTACAGTGATGGAAATTGCAACATACCATTATTAGTTATTATATGTATTATTGATCTCATAGTTTTTAGAATATTTGACTGGTGCTTTGAATTAAAATATTTTAAACTAAATCTCAATAACTCAAAAACAAGTCGGCTTATAAATAATATGTCTTGGTGGCAGGAAATTCAGGAATAAAATTCTAAATGGCTCTTATAAATAGACAAGATATCATGCACATTTAAAGTTCATGAAATGAATCTGTGCTGAGAGGGACCCTGGCTACAAGGAGTTTGAGAACCACTATGAGTTTTTAAGACTGAACAGTTGCAAAACATTGTATACAACTTGCCCTCGTGTACACGTGTGGTATAGTGCTATATTAAATATTAATAGTAAATAGTACATATGAAATATTATAGTATATATTAAATATTAAATGTTATACACCTTTCTAAAACAAGACAGACCTGTCCTAATTTTGCCATCATACACTTTCAGAAAGCTAAACAGGACTTGAATACCAGTTTACCAAGGAATTGCTGCTTAATTTACCTGATGTGAGTCACCCGTTAACTAAGGTAGACCTTGGAGCAGTATTCCAGAGAGCTGAGCACTGGAGGCTACAGTGTGTTTAATGTAATGTGGTAGAGTAAGATTTCTTGCCTAAGCTCAACAGAGTGAAATACAGGTGGGTGCTCTCAAGACTCATATCTGCCTACGGAGGAGGAAAAAGGGGGAAAATATGTGAGCTGAAGGGACAAATCATATCATATCAAAGTATTTGAGGTGCACTAAGTCATTACAGAGGGTTTTATCAAATAAGCATGAGTGGAACTTAAAGTCCAAGCTAAGCAGTCTGCTTTAAAAAGGCCACCTTTAAGAAGATCCAGCGTCGACTATTCAGCGAGCGGAGTTAGGGTGGGCATAGATGTGTCCGAGGGCTTGAGACATAAATTTTGAAGTCAGGGCTTTCATTGTGCTTTTGCATATTGGGAGACAGCTGCTGGTGCAGTTCTCCCGATTTAAGCGAAACGGACATCAGCACATCCAAAGTGTAGGAGAAACGTGATGCAAAGAGAGAAGGATGATGAGGCTTTGGCCAGGAAAAGTGTGAGACGGATTTACTCCTGTGTAAGCCGGAGATGTGAGGTCATGGCTAACAAAGGCAGGTTTGGAAAGCAGGCATTTGTGGGTCTCAAAATCTTAAAGGCCAGCTCAAAGATTCAATATCAACTGTGTATGGAT
>CM040976.1:22137574-22152977 GCA_022985145.1 Pangasius djambal
AATGCCTGGTTTAGAGACAGAAAACTGAAGCAAACATAAGATTTCATTCTGTGTCACCAGTATTGTAGGTAAAAGTACCGGGAAAGTAGAACTGACATCACAGGCTGTAGCTGGTGTGTGTGTGCATGTGTGTGTGTGTGTGTACACATGCCCCACTGCACCCATGCTCAATCAGTCAGACTGTCAGCACTGTGTTCAGCTGTGCTTGTGCTCAAACCTAAATATTATTACCCTCTTCCCTACGTATTACACACCCTATCTTTAAATATTATTACCTCCTTTAATAAGCACTAGCCCCCCCCCCCAACAACCCTAAAATATTACTGTCCCCTACTGAGTATTGTCGCTCACTCTACCCATCTATAGACTATCTTTAAAAATTATCCCTCGTATAAGCATTACACCCCATCTGCACACTCTTCTAAAGATATTACTACCCCCTTTTTAGTATTAAACTTTACTTAGAATCTTCTCTAATAACCTATATTTTATTACCTGCTTCCTGGAGCATTCCTATTATGGTCTGGCTGATATGACAATATGAAATCAATATTGTGATAATTTACAACACGACACTTTTCTAAGCTACTGTGAGTATTGTATGTATGACTCCACTGTTACAATCATGAACAGCTCATTGGATGGTAAAAATAGACATTTGTCTATAGATATTTAATAATTATATTTAAACAAACCAACATATTGTGATATATGTTCTGGACCATTAAAAGTATCATGATATCATCCACCACCAGGTCCCGTTCTAATTGTTTATTTCATAGATCGATAGATAGGTAGAACGATGTACTTTGTTGATCCTCAAGGGGAAATTCATTCATTCATTCATTCATTCATTCATTCTTCAGTAAGCACTTTGTCCTGCTCAGAGTTGAGGTGGATGAAAGGCGAGAGTCCACCTTGGTGGGACCGTGGAGCTGTGAGGTGTCAACACTACCACTGCGTCACCATGCTGTCCTTTAGTTCCACTTTACTTAAATGTTATTTTACCTTCGTTATTTTTTAATTAACACTTAGTTTAATATCAATTTAATTAAATATTTCTCAAAACCCTGTAACCTTGCACCTTTCTCTAAACCAGTCCTCTTCTATAATACTACCTTCTACATCTTCAGCATTTTCTTCAAAAGACAGTGGAAAAGCTGCTAAACTGTAAAATCTACCAGGTGTGTGTGCGCATGTGTGTGTGTGCTGCATGCTGCATGAAGTCCCCCCCCCCTGCTGGGGAGGTCATGGCTCACCTGTGCCCTCTGCCCCTGCTCCTGGGGGGCATGAAGGGCTCACACCACCCTCTGGAGTCTCAGGGGAACTGGACAGAGAGATGAAGGAGGGCAGCTTTGCAGGACCAGTCTTAGGCGCGCCCTCCTCTTCTGGAGTGGACTCTGGTTCTGGCCTGGGACGTACAGGCAAAAAAAAAGACAATATAAGACAATTAGACGATTAGCATCACCCCTGAATGGGTAATTAAAATGTCCTGCACCAGGATTGACCACAAATAGACTTAAGATTGTATATATGAAAGTGACCTGAATTAACAAGCTGAAAAATATGATTTCGAAGACGGTGGGCTTTCTAATGAAAAATACCACTGTTTTCATTTTATTTTTATTGTTTCTTAGACAGACCTTTTTGTTGATTCTCGGCTGCGGGCTCTTTTACCTGAGCCCGAGCTCAGGTTGGATCCAGAACGCTTGAGCCTCTGCCTGTGCTGCAGTTTACACTTAGTCCCTTGGGGACACACACCAGTTCTGGAGAAGTCTGGACACACGAGCGTGTGTTTCTTCTTACACTGCAGAAAAAAATGACGTACTATTATTGTGCTATCATTGTGATAATAGTTTGTTTTGTTTTTTTTTTTTTTCTTTTTCAAAGGGGTAGGGGTCTGCACTGTTAGTGTTTGTGTTAAAGGAGAAGGATGTTTGTGTGTGTGGTGGATGCATGTACTTGAGAAAAAGTGCGAATGATCCAGTGAGTGAGAGTAGGTGAGAGTGTGTGCGTCTGTGTAATATGGGTGTAAATTGGTAGCTTCATTCTTCAGGAGATCCGATCTCTTCCACCTGTCAGAAAAGCTAATTATACCCACTATGGGGCGAGGGGCGCAAGATGTGTGTATGTGAGAAGATAGAGAATGTATGAGGAGCAGGTTGCTCTTGAAATAGAGTCTGTGTGTATGTGTGTGTCTGAAGGGGGGGGAGAGGAGGCTGCAGGATCGTGTTTCCGGGAACAGTGTGGACTCTCCATCACCCCGTAGTCGCTCTGAGTGCATACTGAGATCCTGAGATCTACACAACCACACACACACACACACACACACACACACACACACACACCTCCTCACACACTTATAGATACCGTGTGTCCAGTCAAGCAACAGTGGAGAGATTTACTAGGCCACGAGCATTCCATTTCACACCCAGAATAATGAAAGCAAACCATGATGAGTACTAATGTCACAGTATGGTCCACACACACAGCTCATACTAGGGCTTCGAATTGGACTGAGGAACCAAAAAACGGAAATGTGTGGTGGTCCCATCGGCTGTCACTGTGTCTGAATTCCAGCAAACAATGAAAAGTCGTTCTGACTAAAGATGGATTTTTTTTTTTTTTTTTGGCCAATAATACACTTTGGTTTTAAGCAAAATACATTTATTTCACCAAACCAATGGAGATTTATGTTTTTATTTACTTTACAACCTTTCCTAATTAATTTAGACACGTTTGAGCACTTCTTTAAAGCATCACGAATAAACAGAGTTTAAGAATTCGGCTGATCTATTTGAGATCTATTTCTTAAATATCTACTGGAGATCTATTTAATTAATAACTGCACATCAGAAAAAGTCTGACTTCCTTGCTGCAAAGATGCATTCTGGACATGCATACCGACGTCAAACCTTTAGAGAGTCTGAAGTCCTTTCTTAAGAAAAACATTCACACACCAACATGCATGCTTACACACACACACACACACACACACACACACACACACACACACACACACACACACACAGTCAAACACACTGTCTCGTGGGACAAGATTATCGCAGCCTGTGAGTCTTGGCCCTAATACCCTCTACATCATCCTATAGACAACATCATCACTCACAATGTTCGTGGCTAATTGCTCCAATTTGCTAAATCCCTCTCCACTTGTGCTCAGTCGATTGCAATTTCACCCCATCTCCGAGGAGCATTCAGGTATTTAGTTTTTTTTTTTTCCTCCCTTTTTTTTTTTTGAATGCCCATTTGCTTTTAGTTTGACTGATGTTGAACTCATTTTACAAAGAACGTATGCATTTCCCTAAGAACTACTTTACTAAACAAATGAAGAATTCATCTATAGCTTGAAAAAGGGTGCGCCTCGTGAGAGTTCTGTTCATGTACACGCAGAGAAAAGAAAAAAAATCAGCCTTTTTCATTTTCAATCAACTTCTCATTCACAGAACCCAAACCAGTTATGGTGTAAAATATTTTCTATCATATAAACAGCACTTTTCCTAGTTTAATTGAAATCTCAGTTATATTCAAGTTTTTTTTTTTTAACGTGAACCTATATATGAGCTTTTTATCTACACCTGTTTGTGTGACTGTCATCTTTTTAAACTAATTCTATTCCAGTCAGTGAGGCTTAGAATTATTATAACTAAAAATAATTACAACTATAACATTACTTTGTCTATAGTACTTATTAAAACACAATAAGGTTGTGGTGGCGGGGGCACGGTCGAGCTTACCTGTGTGTGTCTGTCTGTGCTTTCAGAGCCGCCCGTAACAAGCCAGAGACAGAGAGAGAGAGCACGAGAGAGAGATCTGAGCAGCACAGAGCCATGTGTGTGTGCATGTGTATGTATGTGCACAGTAAAATAAAATCGCTGAAAAGCGAAAGTAAAAGAGTAAAGGAAATTAAAGAGCCTGTCTCCCCTTTCCTCATTTCCCTCTGACCCAAAAGGGAATTGCTACAAAGGTATCCTGTTTTAGGAAGATAATAAACTACGAGGTGTTTATGTGTAACGCGGCCCGACATGAAGGGGAGTTACTCTTACCACCCTGAAGTTGATTATTATCCAGAGACTGCACATCATGAGGTGTTTTATTCCTCTTACACCACAGCATTCTCCCTTACAATATTTTATTCATTAAAGTAACATAAAATAACATGGCATACCTTTCTCTATTAATAGTTAGGTTTAATGTTACGGAACATCTGTAAAAGTTAGTTCCTGTTGTCACTTGTGTTATAGCAGCTATAAACAGTCGTGCCCTCTCCCGCCTCTCTTTATTTGTATCTCTGGAGGTTAATAAGACCAGCAATTGCAGCTTGTCATGCTACTGAGAAACCACAAAGCCCTTCCTTAAAGGCTTTCCTGTGGCGAAGGAACTTAAAGGGACAGCTTAACCTCCAAGTGTTACAAAGTACTGACACTGGAGACTCCTTCCAAAAATGTTAACTAAATGTCTCTTTAATGACTAAATGCGTCAGAAAGCTTCACCAAGTCAACTATTACACATTTTTTGTAATCAGTGTGAGTGGACCGTCCACCATCCGAGTCCCAGTGCAAGCTGTTACTATAGAAATGACAACGTATTAGAACAAGCACAACCCCTGCTTTAAAACCTTTGCCCCATATAGCATCACCTCTATGTGTGTATGTGTGACAGCAGGCAGTCAGAGACACTCAGATCTACTGAACCAGGTTGTGAAGTAATAAGAAAGAATAAAGTTGTTGTTAGGTGGACACTAAGAGAAGGTTCATTAACTGTGATGCGAATTGCTGCCTCTTTCAGCAAAGAAAACACATGAAAGCCTGTGCCTGGGCCATCCCAGCTCTCCCATACATTTTCATTTACATAAAAGCAGTGAAAAGGAGGAAAAGAGATGCATGAAAAAAGGGGGAGTGGATGGAACATCTTTATACCAGCACAAGTTAACAATTTTCCACTTGATTTAAGGTAGGCTGGAAAGTCTCTGGGGCCTATTAGAAGAGCTTTCTACTGGCCACAAAGCAGAACGAGTCAGCACATTTCACAATTTTACATTATAGAGCGAGAGACAGAAAGAGAGAGAGAGAGAAAGAGAGGGAGAGAAAGAGAGGGAGAGAGAAGGAGCAAAAGAGAGACTGTGCAATACAAGCTATGAAAACATCTCAAAAGAGAGAATGAGTACAAACACACAGAGAGAGAGAGAGAGAGAGAGAGAGAGAGAGAGAGAGAGAGAGAGAGAGAGAGAGATGCAGTTATAGTGGGATGAGGCAGAAGAAAAAGAAGAGTGATTGAGATGAAGATCCAAAGGGGAAGTATACCAGAAAAAAGACAGACAGTGTGAAGTGGAGACAGAGAGACATATGGCGAAGGCAAGGCAGCAGAGAGATGAAGGGAAGAAAAAAAAAAGAGGGGGAGAGAAATGGAGAGGATGAGAGTGTGCTTTAACCCTTGCTCCGCTGGCATATCCATCGCTGGCCTCTCGCCTGTACTGCCGTCATCAGCACTTTTTCACGTCCATAATTACAGCGTGCTATCCATCATATCTGAGACAGTGCTTTTGGGACGGCGCAAAATTACCGACCTAAGCACTTCGGCTAATAGAATAAATATTAATATCTCTCTCTTTATATATTCGCGTTTCACCCCAAATATTTAAATGAGCCCTGACAGTGAGACAATGCATTTGTTACGATGGAGGAAAAGCAAAGATGAACAAATAGGTAAAGAGAGGGAGGGGGGGGAAAAAAAGGATAAAATGAACAAAGGGACAAAGATAAAGAGAGGTGAGTGTGGGAGCAAAACAAAACGAGAAAACAGTAAAAGGACGAAAGAGAGCTCGGACTTGCTCTGTAAAGAACACTGTAAAGCCTTTTCATTTTAAACCACACTATATAATGATATAATGTTTAGCAAACAGACACGTGCATGTTAAAATGTATGTATATTTGCTAATATGTTTTCGTACATTATGTTAGTGTACTTTAAATCAAAAAAGTAGGAGCTGCTTGTTTAGGGACAAGTACTCTTAGTTTGTTAATCATTCAAAGGTTCAGTGGAGAGCTATCTCTAAACCATGAGACCTTTACTTTAGAAGCTGTGCATTATTAATTTAATGCACATTATTTAATTATTTTAATGCATCGTTATTTTAAAAGAGACAGGTCTGCACTTAAGCCTCCTAGCACAGACAAGTATAGCAGTTATACATTGCAATGCACAGTACCTCAACTGCTTCAGGTGGTGCTGTTATAGGAAATTAACCCAGGCTGGACTGGTGTGATACGCTGAACCAATCCAAAGTAGATTATTTTCCTTAAACAGGATGACCTGAAATGTTATTCCTCCTCAGACCACAGCAACTGTTTATTGTTACATTTAATGTTATGGAAGGTCTACGAGACAAGTTAGTTCCTGTTATCACTTACATTACAGCACCTATAAACAGTCGTTCCCTCGCCAACATATCTTTTTTCTCTCTCTATTGCAAGTAAAAAAACAAAACAAAACAAAAAAAAATATACAGCATTTCATGTTACAGAGAAACCAGGAAGCACAATCTCCTCTCTCCTGAAACCTCCGCATGACTGACGGCAACACATTACAAAGTGCTGACACTGGAGACTCCTTCCGTAATGTTTAAAAAGAAAAAAAAAAATCCTTGCAGAAAGCTTCACCATGTTTGAGTGATCTTTTTCTTTCCTAATTAACAAAGTTAATCTGATTATTATTAGCTTTATGGACATGTTTTAATGCAGTCCTAACAAGATTCTCAATATAAATATCAAGGCTAAAAAAAATTCTGCCTTAATGAATTTATTACATTTGATTGAAATGCTAGAAAAAAAAAATGTATCGGTAAATATTTTTGGCACGAAAAAAAAAAAACATCAACAGAGTAATCAAATATCTAAATGATTGTTAGTTGCAGCCCTGTAAATCACACTGCCTGAGAGTACAGCACAATACAGCCTGATGATGTTTCAGTGCTGTCATCAAGGGCACCATTTAAGCCAGTAACCTATAAGATGCATGCGTGCCAGGAAAAGTGCTTTATCGGGCATGTGCGTTGAGAGTTGGACATGCTACAGTGCTGAGTGAGTGTGTTACCTTCTCTCCCTGAGGACAGTAGCCCCTGATGAAGTCTTGACACACGGCCGCTTTCCGGGACACATAGACGTGGCTGTAGGGGCAGCTACTGTTGTTGCAGATTCCTTTCAGGAAGTATGAACACACAGGCATCTAAAGAGAGAGACAGAGATAGTGAATGATTAACCGTATTGAGAGATAGAGACATATCACGGTTATTTAATACGCTGTTTAGCACTGTCAAGATAGTGTAGCACGTCTGAAGGACAGAATGCCAGGCAAGAGCCTCATAGACAAGCCAACAAAACAGCAAGCACGTCTTATTTATGCGTCTTTTTTTTTTTTTTTTTTTTTTTTTTTTTTTTTTTTTTTTTTTTTTTTTTTTTTTTTTTTTTTTTTTTTTTTTTTTTTTTTTTAATATTAATACAAGAAGCTGTATCATGTTTGCAAGCTTGTCTATCATATATGTGTTTGCTGCAATGATTATGTATGAACTACTTGTCAAAATATGTGTTCGCATTCACACTCCTAATGCAGAATCACTAAATACGCATTGACACATTAATGAATTTATTTTGCAGACGTTGAGTTTGTGCATATTATCTGCATGTATGAATAATCAGAGTGTGAAAATGTGTGTTTGAGCTTTTTCCAAGCTTGAAATAGATGCGGGGTGAGTGGCGCAGCGAGAGGAGAGCGAGGGTAATCCGAGCCTCTTTATGTGGAATCTTATCTCAATGAGGGTCATATCATTTCTGTCTAATTAACTGCTGCAGAAATATTTACCCAAGCAGGGGCTTGTAGCGAACGCTTGACGTGTTTATGTGCAGAGGACAGGACTGGGCACTCCACATCTCCGTCAGCCTTCAAGAGGGGTGGGGAGAATGAGGAGTGCTGGTTCGGATGCGTTCCGAGTGCTGATTGGTGGGAGGGGTGAGAAATGTACTCGACTGGTTTCGATTTCAGGCCCGAACTCAAGCCATGCTTCCTTGGATATACATGGGATATAAGGAGCAGGGATAAATTCAGCCGGAGAACGGAGGAAGGGGGAGAAGAGGGGTTACGACCGGCAGATGGGGCCCACAAGGAGGTGACATTGCTCCTTTAAGACGAGCTGGCAGCTGGCCTCATGACGCTTAGCGAAAGGGAGGATGACGACCGTCACAGGTGCAGTGGGTGTGAGAGTGAATGAGAGTGAGTGAGGCCACTGGATGCAACATGAGCAAAAGTCTCAACAAGTGCTTGTGAGGGAGTGTGCTTGTGGATTCCTAAGGAAAGTGAAGACTCTCGGAGGGACTGCTATTTTCTGCCAGACAAACAACAAGTGAGACAGGTGTCCACCCGTAAGAAAGCGAGGGAAGTCTTAGGGGAAATCTTTAGATTATGCCCTAAGCCAGAATGCAAACAGTGTTCTCGTGTATGTAAACCAGCTCCCTTTTCTCTCAGGAACACCTCTTCTAAGAGATATACACATCATGGTCTTTAGACACACACACACACATACAGTCAAGTAATGTGAATCTATTCAGCTTGGAATAGAACACAGACTAACAAGTAAACAACTAGTACAACTGTGTGTGTAGTGTGTCATTTTCACCAATATTCTTGTTCACTGAAAGCAGTAGTGCAGAATGTCTGCAGGTGTCCTCATTAAAACGTGATAATTAAAAAAAAACGTTTTACCTCTTAAATTTCCTTCAAAATGAAATTTAAGGGTGACATGCAATCAGAAAAGACTCTTAAAACTCACTGAGAAATCCATGTTTCTTCATTCTACAGGAAGACAAACCTAGATCTTCCACACAAGTCACACCAGTATGTTCAACTTTAAGACACTTTCACACCTATTAGTCCAAATCAGAGCAAAACCGATACTTTTGGATTGTTTGCTATTTAGTTGGATTTGGTTTCACGCTGCAGGTAATTAAATGAATCAAACAGCAAAAAAAAAAAAAAAAAAGTGGAGGTGAGGGGGGAGGGCTGAAAATGTACTCTTAAAACTCTTATTGGTCACAAATACAGTGATGAAAAAAAGGTTAACAAACCTTTATAAAAGTAGAAATCAAGAAAATAAACCAAGAGTCAGCGCTAATAAATGATTAGATAACTATCTAAATTACTAGTTTAAAGCATTTTTTGTCACATCAAACATTTATTTTCTTTTTTGATCATCGGGCATTTGGGCAGCAATACAGCTCTCCTTTGGCTCAGTTTGCAGCTTTTTTTTTTTTTTTTTTTTACCGAAAATGTCGTCCCTTTTCCACTCGAACTGTGCTCGAGTTCACTTGGAAGTGGCCCGGGACCACCTCACTCAGGTTATTTTAGTGATTGTGTTGTTGTCACCTGCATAAACAACCTGCACTCGGGGAGAAAACCTGGGTTTCATTCAAACAGACTAAACCTTGCATATGAGAAAGCAACAAAAGGCAGACAAATGAATTCAATTTAATTGTGTTTGTATAGGGATTTTAACAATAGATACTGCACAAAGCAGCTTTACAGAGATACGAAAGAGTAGATTTATATTCCAGACGTCACAATGGCAAGAAAAAAAACTCCCTGAGATGACCTGAGGAAGAAAGCTTGAGACTTTGGAGGTTTGAACCTCGAGAGGAAGCAAACTTGACTCAAATAAAGAACCCATCCTCTTTTTTGGGTGATATCGGATAGTGGGATTATAAAGTATTTCCCTTCCACAACTGTACTGTATATTATAAAGTCAAACAGTACTAAGTGTGTCTTTATGATTACAGCAGAATCTTTTAGGGTACAAGTCTACAGTATCCAGGTGAGATTATCCATTCAAGAATGGCTTTTTGAGTTGAGTTTGAGTTGTTTAAGATGTTTAAAACCTGCAGAGACTCTGGAAGTGACAGTAGGGCTACAACTATTTATATTTTGATAATAAATTAATATATTGATCAACTTTTTGATTAATCTATTAGTTGGATTATTTCAAAAAAGTATATATTACATGTCAAAATTATTTATTTAAAATTTTTTGTTGCATTTCAATTAACTTATACTGCTACAGAACTCTTAACTAGGCTTAATTAAATAACAGGTCACTAAGTACAATACACCACTACTTACATTTAATTTGATCGTTTATGTCAAACAAATAAGGAACCCAAACTAATGTAAGCTGACGATATTCTGTCATTTTTACTGGTTCTGCACGTTTTGTATTTTAAGCCTTGATTTGTTCAATTCCAACCAGACAAATTCAAAACGAAGGCAAAATAAATATCTGCTACTTGTCTTGTTAACTGAAATACTCTGACGCTAAATTCATTTTGTTTGCAGTGTGCGTACGAGGAGAATCATTTTGAAAATTGACTCCAAAGTTTTGAGGTTGAAGTTTAGATTTTAATGCCTGGAATCACTGAATCGATCATTTTTGGGATTGACTTCGATGTGAACCAATGCAGGGTGGCGACTACGATGACACACAATATTTATTAATAATACATATTCTGTATTCTAAAAAAAAAAACCCACTATGATACTGTCCAACACTGCATATTGCACGTTTCAAGACATGAGTTGTGTTTTAAAGTGAGAAAATGTTTGTCTTGTAGGCTTATCATTCAAGACCATGTTCAGTCATTTTCAACTCACTGAGTTGTCATATAAAGTACCGACATTTCGGCCAAAGTGGCACGACATAATGTTTTCTGATAGGGTAGGAAAGATATGATAAATATGACTATAAATGTGCAAAATGACACAACAGTTAATAAGTATGGTTCAACCAGGAACATCACACCTCGACGGCTTCTCACTGTCCCACAAATGAATGATATAAAATCAAAATATGAAAACACAAGTTATGTCATGAGGGCAACAGTGTAATGTAATGTAAAGTGTTCCCATACTTTACAGGACCTTGGCCCTAGGCTACTCTTTTGCCATTTCAATCAAATTTATTTTTAGTAACTGAGGCTACATAGCACAACACTATGTAGTTCATAACACAGTACCACTAAGTAATAATGAAATTTACTGATAATTGTTTTTATTATTACATTTGACCAATTTTGTTCGTTGTTCCAGTCCTAAGTGATGGTAATGTGTAACAGAGAACCATACCGAGTTAGTCGTTAAGGGACAACTATACCGAACACTGTGTTTTGAGGTGTAATATTTTACATGTTTATAGTATTAACTATGAAAAAGAAGTTTTGATAAACAGTACACGATGAAATAAAAACATGCAAGATTAGGGTAGAATTAGCATTTGTACCCGCATGTGTGCAGAAACATATAGGTCACCTCTGGGACATTTAGATTAACACGATGCTCTTAAGTCACATACTTCACTCAATACTGATCCCTCCTCTCTTATATCCAAGGCATCGGTTGCCAAATATGTGACATGGGAATCTGAGGGTCCAATCGTTCAAATAGATCATAATACACCATAATAATCCACGATCTGAATTTATAATCTGTCATAAGACCTTAAATTAACGCCTGACGGGCGAGCATGTACTGACCTTAACCTGACTCCAGCCGCTCAGTTCACTCAACTTTTTCCTTGTAAACTTGCAAAGCTCACTGCAGCAGATACTCGCATAATTACGTGCACACGTAAAGTCCTGTAATAATTTCTGAGAGACACAGATCCTGGTTTCTGCATGGACCTGAACCCGCAGTGTTCTTTTGCTCGTACAGTTTTTGCACACACTATACAATTAGGTCCCAAATCCAAAAAAATTATCTTATTTTCTTCAAAAAATCTTATTTTCCTCAAGCATAGAAAGAACTTAAGTACTAGTCAAGGTACCTGTAACGTAGCAAATGATGACCCACCTTCTCTTTGGACACTTTGTGTGAGAATGGACACGTCCCATCTGTCTGCTTACACGTGCCCCTAAGAAACCTGTAGAGCAATCATACTCCATCATTCACACAGTCCAGCAATTACAGAGTACGTGAAAATGGTGTGTACAATACAGGACAGTCTATAAAAGTGTATATAAGTACCGTCAATAAGTGCATGTTACATTACAGATTAATATTAAAGTTTGAGTCTTATTAGTGGCGTTTATACCACAGTGCTGTTGAATTCTCGAATCTGATTGGTCAGAACGTGTTGATTAAGTGTTTATAACAGCAGTTCTGACAGCAGTTGCAGCTGAAAGGAAAATCCCAGCTTTCTATTAATGCGCTTGTTCGAATATGATAACATTTCTGTAGTAACAACTTTACACAGGGACTTGTATGGCAGATGCGTCACATAAAGTGATTAAAAAAAGAGTTTAAGTTTTGTGTGAGGAGATGTTTAACATTTATAAAAGGGGTTTCCAGTGTCAGCGCTTTGTAACAGTCAGAGGTAAAGCTGAAACTTTATGTTTTCAGACATAAGAAAGTCTAAAGATGGAAGGCTTTGCAGTTTCTCTGTAACAAGCTGCATTTTTCTGTCTTATTACTGTCAAGAAAGAGAAAAATTAGAGGCTGGTGAGGGAGAAACTGTTTATAGCTGCTATAACATAAGTGATAACTAGGACTAGTTTTGCAGACATGAATATTAATTATACTAATTTATTATTAAATAATAGTCATTAAATATTAATATGAACTATGTAACTATTAACAAATAAAAAGAATGACATGTCTTCTTTATTCAATAAACAAAAATCACAGAAAAATTGCTGAGGTGTAAGAATAAAACAGCATGGGATGTGCTGTAATAAGGAAAATAATCGTTGATGGTGTGGTGTGATGCAGCCTGACACAAATGTTTTCCCTATAACAGCACAACCTGAAGTGTGTTTGTGTTGAGTGTTTGATTCCTTCCTTGAAAAAAGATCATAAGGACAAACGCAAAATAAGCAAAAACCAAAATATAAGACACACAGCAAGTAAAACACGGCTAGTTTAAAAATCTGTAGACAAAAATGCGGATTATAAAATGTGAATGCGAGTCTGTGTGTATGAAAATGTACCTGGTGCAAACGGCAACTTTATCCGGATCATGGATATAGGGGCAGGCTGTGCCACGGTTACACTTGCCAAAGCGGTTGTAGTACATGCAGTAGTTTTTGGCCTGCTGTTTCTTCTGCCGAGCCTGGCGAATGATGGCCAGACTCTTCTGCACCGCCCGACTGAGAGAGCAAACACAAACGGATTTAATACTGGAGCACAGCCCTTACTGAGTCAGTGTGGGACCAAAGAACAAAGAAGACGCACACGAGACTGGCCAAAGCGATTCCCACCATAACTCATTGCTCTTAATCACAATATATCTACCTTAAAAATATGAAATATGATTATTGTACATCTTCAGGCAGGTGGAGAAGAGCTAGGATTCTGGTGAGGTAAGGGATGTTCACTTTTCAAACTAACCTGGCCACATGCCGCGTGTTGGAGGTCCTACATGTGCTACTGCCAAAGGATACTTCTTGAGGACTGAACAGCTTTCCTGAATTTTAGGAGGAACAATAAAAAAAATAATAATAACTCTTATGCATGTTTAACTGTCATTAAGTCAAAGACAAGGCATGTATTTTTCTAATCATAGTATTTATAATGTATTACAATTCATTCTTAATGTAATATCAAAACTATTTAAAAATCATGAAAAAAACAATAGAATTAGTGCTTTTTTAAAAAAGAAAAAAAAAATATTGAAAATCCTTTTTTGTCTTTGACCCCTTTAACTGCTGAAAGATGCAAAGTAGTACTAGTAGTTTTACAAGACGTATGTTTAGCATGCATGTTAGTTAGGATGGCTAAGTGAACACATGGACATAATGCATTCAACATACAGTAGTGATGGAGAAGCAGAGATATGGAGAAGCAGAGATGGGGTGAAGATAAGAAGTGTGTGTTAGGTTTGAGAAGGAGAGAGAGGTTGTGTGTTCTGAACTGGGTTACATGCTTTAATCTCAAGCGCTCTGTAAATTTCCCTCCCTCTTTGTTCTACACACAGACTGGGACCATTGACTGATGACAGATTTACTACTTTAGATAGACACCCACACACTCTCTAACACACATACAATGTGATTCTTGTTCACACACTACCGCTGCTCTTGCTGAACACACACGCACAACATCTGAAGAATGCTTTACCTGATCTGCTGGATGGTGTGCTAGGAGTATGTGTGCGGGAAAGCTTATTGGCCGAGACTCTGTAGAGCGCCCCGCCAATCCACCTCATGCCCCGCCCTCTCCACTGCCTGTCTGGGGTCGCACGCAGACGGGACTGCAACAGAAATCTGAAAGAAACGTGAATAAGAGAAGTGGAAAATGAGATAAGTGCTGCTAGGATCAGTGATTAATACTTGACATGCATTTTTCACAGCCACAATCTGAAAAGCTTCTTTTTTGCATTGCCTCAGTAGTACCTCCCTCTCCACCTCCTTCCTCCCATCTCCCACCCCTTCCTCTCTCTCTGCCTCTCGCTCTCACACCCACCTCCCTGGCTCCCGTGTCACACCACTCTGGTAAATTGCTCCTCTAATGGAAGGGACGGCAGGGTGGAAATGGAGAGAATTGAAAAGAGAAGGAAATCATTGAGATAATTGCCAGGGCAGGAGGCCAGAGCAGGGAGATTGCCCTGCAAACGCTCACACACGTGCACACTTTCATTCTACCTTTCCTGCTTCCTCCCTGTTCTCTCACACACTTCTACACTCTGTGACTTTACGTGATTACATTATGGTGTAACTAAATACCTATACATTCATCTAAACATGACCTCTCATGTCGTGTCGTATCATGTCATTGTCTTTCATCTGTCACATATCTACAGGCATTCTTTCTATGTGGCACATGGAAGTTAGTAGCTGCATCTCAAATAGTTCGCAAAAAGGGAAACTGTACTGTGTACTACTAATGTACTATTAATACCCAGATGATGTACTTAAACCGTAGCTGGAGAATTTTTTCCACTCATCAGTCACAGCTTGTAATACATAGCAGAAGGGGCGGAGCTACTAAAAGGTGACGGCGCCTTCTGGTACCCTCCATGTAGGGCAGGCTATGACAAATTAAGAACAACAAAAAAAAGAATCATACCAGCCATTCTGGTTTTGAAAATCGATGCTTGTTCATGTTACCCCTGATGGTACCCCTTTTCGAACCACGCCGCCTGCTGCACTACACACATCGGCAAAAGCACGCACGAAGCAGCAAGACCTTCTAACGTGAAGTGTTATCCAAAATATCAGTGTGTTGATAATGAGAAGTACAATTATATTCTTACAAAAATAAAGCGCAAGTCATTTCTCTTGGATTTTACTTACAAGAGTAAAATTACCTCTTACTGATTGTATGCATAGGGACAGGGAGAAAGTGTAAGAGC
>CM040976.1:22155577-22179556 GCA_022985145.1 Pangasius djambal
CAATCAACATGCGAAGCGAAGGTGAACAAGCTTGTGTGATTGTGTCTCAGAGCGTGGTGCTTTTTTTTTTGGTTTTACACGGGCGTCCATGCGAGGGTGTATGCTGTGGAGCGTTTCGACTGTGGGACGAGCACAGATGAAGGAGAGGGCGAATCAGCACTCCGGCAGGGTGATTAACGATGTGACTTTTGTTTTGGTGACGGCGAAGAATTCACAAGCCACACGGGGCATACACAATAATGCTTGTCTGACCTATTTGTTTGCAGAGAAAGCATTAGTAAGCTCATCCTGAGGAAAGGGGGGAAAAACAGTTACCCTTGAAATGGGCTAGCTAGCTTCATTTAGCTAATTTCTATTGTTTCAGTGGCTCTTTGCTTTAAGCAAACTAGGTAATGGAGGAATCAAGTGGTATCAATGTGCTAAAGACTATTAAAGGAACAATATTATTTGTGAAGAGGCAGGTGAACACATTGGTAATTAGTCGTAATGAAGAAAGAAACTGGAGGGCAGTATGGTTAGAAAACTGGCGCACACTGGAATTAGGAGAGATGACGGCATTGAAATGCACCAATGATACTCATTTTTTGTTTCTCGCATTCGGAGGAATTAATTGCCTAATACATGTGTTTTTGTGCATGTGGAAGCTGCTGAGGATCCAAGACCTGTCTAGATGAAGGAGATTCTTTCCGTCACAAAGGGAGATTCAAACTTAGCACTTACATTTTAGACAGTTCTTAGTATTTGTGATAACAGAAGAACATCTGTGAAACACTAAAATATCTTGCAGCTACAAAGTACACTTCTGTCTTCATCATTTTGTCCTAAGGATACAGAAACTTTTGCACTCCACTGTGTAGTTATGTATATACAGATGGGCGACAAACCAACATAAAGTGTCTTAGTAAGGTGATGAGCCAGCGTTAGCCATGAGAACAGCTTATTAGAGAGTCTACAAGTCTCTGGAACTTTTCTAGAAGAATGAACACTGTACTTTCTAAAAGATATCAGTTGGTGTTTGATGGTGGTGAAGTGTGCTGTCTAACTCGAAAATCTCCCATATGTGTCCTCATGGGTTGATATCTGTGTGTGTGAAGGCCACAGTATATGATTTTCATCATTTTGATCCTCATCAATCCAGTCAGTGGACCCTCTGGATTGGGGCGGAGTCATCTTGGAAGAGACCACTCCCATCAGGACAGAAATGTAGCTAAAGCCAGGTTTCTGCCCAGCTGAGCTCACAATCTCCTGACAATAAGCCAAATGCCTTTCTGTTGCCCCACTTGGGAGCCCAAACAATTTTTTTTTTAAATAAATCAATCAACTAAAAAGTAAATAAATGCATGATCATCCTGACCACTAAGGGCAACGTCAAAGGGAGAAAAAGGGATGCTTTTTTTAAATCATTATTCTGTCTGTTTTTATCAACGCTGTTTGCATATTCACAGCTGATCTGTGAAGCAACGCATTCAGTTTTAAATGACTATTTATGTCCTTTCGCTTTAACACGGCAGAAATGTATGCACTACTTTTCAGGTGTTCGCTGAATCTCTTGGTACCTTTTTTCCATATGCTGAATCCAGTCATTTAAAATGTGTCTGTTTTGCTTCCCTGGTTTTGACAGACAAAACAAAAGCCAGCAAGCCAGCAAGCTGTTGGCCAATGTTTCAGCTTTGAGCTGCGGTGTTCTTTGCTTACATTGTAAAATGTACTATTAAAGTCTGGCTAGCTTTTTTTATTTTCTGTCAATATGTTTAACCGTGAGTTGTCTGTGTGTAGTAAGCAGGAGAGTTATATGACAGCTTTGTGCCGAACTTTATTTTCTTTAGTTTCATTAGCGTTTCCACTGACATACATGCTCCTGATACTGAAAGGATTATCGGTCATCAGTTCACGCTAATAAAATTCGAGTAGAAAAAAAGTTCTATAGTCAACCAGACAGCCTCAGCCAGTGTGTGTTGTGCAGCAGGTGGTGGGATTGGGAAATGTGCACAGTTTAAATAACGCTACATACCAAATGAAAACTTTTGCTTGTCCTGTACTAGTGATCCATCCTAAAATTCTTACCAAGTCTGCAGTGGAAGAAATAAATGGTTCTTATGTTGCACCTTCAATAGAATTCCTGCAAGCTTTAAGGCAATGGACTGGCTCTCGCTCAGACTGAAGCTGTGAGTTGTATTTTTGAAGTAAGTAAGCCATTTTCACAAACAGCATGCACTCACTTTCCATACAGCATTCTAATACGGAAGGACACAGAAAAAGGTACATTCCCTAATCTGTTATCCCTATCGTTATTCCTGCTTTGCTGCTCCCTACTGACATGAATACCGTACAGTCTATATAGTTTTATTCTCTGAAATTCCATGATCAAAAGTTAAAGCGGTTAAACTGGACATTTTGCAGGGATAAACGAACCCCTTGCTATCTATGGAATGTTTTTCCTCTTTCGATCTTCCTTCTAGAGCCTGCATATTATACACATACAGTATTTACCGCATATTTGTCCCTTACTACTATTCTGGGTCTCTGTATACTTAAGCGTTCGTCTTTGTTCTCTGCGGATAGCCAGAGGAGAGGGATGCAGAGGTGATGGAGAGAATTGGAAGATAGAAGAGCGCAGTGGTGGGTTTATTACCGACTCTCTCCCACATCCTGTACTGATCAATACTAGAGCACTAAACGTGATGAGGGCCACGCCAGCCAATCCACCCACCCTCTATACATACAGTGGTGCTTGAACCCTTTAGAATTTTCTAAATTTTGCATAAACATGACCTAAAACATCATCCGATTTTCACACAAGTCCTAAAAGTAGATAAAGAGAACCAAATTAAACAAATGAGACAAAGATGTTACACTTGATCATTTATTTATTGAGGAAAATGATCCAATATTACATATCTGTGAGTGGCAAAAGTATGTGAACCTTTGTTTTCTGTATCTGGTGTGACCCCCTTGTGCAGTAATAACTGCAACTAAACATTTCGGGTAACTACTGATCAGTCCTGCATATCAGCTTGGAGGCAAACATGAACTCACATGAACTGCCTGCTTCAGGTCCTTCCACATTTCTGTTGGATTAAGGTCAGTACTTTGACTTGGTCATTCCAAAACATTAACTTTATTCTTCTTTAACCATTCTTTGGTAGAACGACTTGTGTGCTTACTGTCGTTGTCTTGCTGCATAACCCACTTTCTCTTAAGATTCAGTTCAATTCAGTTCAAAATGTCCTGACATTTTCTTTTAGAATTTGCTGGTTCCATCAATGATGGCAAGTAATCCTGGCCCAGATGCAGCAAATCAGGCCCAAACCATGATACTACCACCACCATTGTTCACAGATGGGATAAGGTTCTTATGCTGGAATGCAGTGTTTTCCTTTTTCCAAAAATAACACTTCTCATTTAAACCAAAAATTTCTATTTTGGTCTCATCAGTCCATAAAACATTTTTCCAATAGCCTTCTGGCTTGTCCATGTGGTCTTTAGCAAACTGAAGATGGGCAGTAATGTTGTTTTTGGAGAACAGTGGCTTTCTCCTTGCACACCTTCAGTGTTCTCCTGATGGCTGACTCATGAACATTAACATTAGCCAATGTGAGAGAGGCCTTTAGTCGCTAAGAAGTTACTCTAGGTTCCTTTGTGACCTCGCAGACTATTACACATCTTGCTGTTGGAGTGATCTTTGTTGGTTGACCACTCCAGGGGAGGGTAATAATGGTCTTGAATTACCTCCATTTGTACAAAATCTGTCTGACTGTCGATTGGTGGAGTGGTTCTGTAACTTTTCCAGCCTGATGAGCATCAACAACTCGTTTTCTGAGGTCCTCAGAAATCTCCTTTGTTCGTGCCATTATACACTTACACAAACGTGTTGTGAAGATCAGACTTTGATAGATCTCTGTTCTTTAAATAAAACAGGGCGCTCACTCACAGATGACTGTCAACCCATTGACTGAAAACACCCGACACTAATTTCAGCTTCAAATTAACTGCTAATCCTAGAGTTTCACATATTTATGCCACTCACAGATATATAATACTGGATTATAAATGACAAAGTATAATATTTTTGTCTCATTTGTTTAATTGGGTTCTCTTGGTCTACTTTTAGGACTTGTGTGAAAATCTGACAATGTTTTAGGTCATGTGTATGCAGATATATAGAAAATTCTTATTTTCAAGCACCACCGTTCGTGTGTGTGTAAAGATTGTGCTGGAAAAGGTTAGGTTCAACTTTGTCATTGTCAGAGTACGAGTACGAAGACAACGAAATGCAAAAAAAAGCAAGTGTATCTTTAAACTTTCTCATGACTCAAAGTCTATGTGAAGTGTACACTGTTTGCCTGTCCGAGATCACAAGACTACATGCTCAGTGTGCAAAACTGAGATTAATTGTAAAAATAAATAATAAAAAAAAAAATCTGGATGTTATTAACAGATTGGAAACACTTGTCCAAGAATTGATCTACAAAATAGTGCCAAGAGAGAGAATGAGTTGCAAATTAACGCAAAGAGACAGAGATGAAATGGCAAGACATGAGCACCAGAGAAAGAATAAAAAGAGAATGAGAAGCATGCATGAGGGGAAAGGCTCTGTGTGTGTGCGCGTGTGTGTGCATGCTTGCGTAATTTATGCCTTGGCGTCCATACTTTACGGCTTTCTTAATTCAACTCCTGCTACTATTAATGTAGTTAATGTTGAGATTATATCTATTTTCTGGTGGTGGTCAGGATTTACGAGGGCCATTCCTCCCCCACGCAGCCACCCTAAACACTCAATCACTTGTGCAGCGCTCACTGCTGACTGCACACTCCCACTCTCCCTAACACACACTGGGTCACTGCGCCGAGGGCCAGGGACTACACTGTCCTTGTTAGTGTGTGTGTGTGTGTGTGTGTGTGTGTGTGCTAACAGGGGATGGGTTGAGAATGTCAGAATTGGTTAAATATCGCTCTGAGCTACTCAGATATGAAATCTACAAATGCACGAGACATGGGAAATACAAACTATTTTGCATTGCATCATGGCGACTGTAGCTGTACTGATGTGTGTCTGTGCTCACAGAAAGAACACGCTTCCTTTAAGCACGGAGCATCTCCTTACATTTCTCTTCTCCCTCTCCTGCTCATTTCCCTCTCTTGTAATATTTCACGCTGCGTCACAGCGGTTCAAATTGAAAATCCCTTGATGAATCAATATTTATTGCAGGCAGCTAAATGAAGAGTGATAAGTCACCAGAGCTCAATGCTCAGCCCAGAAACAAGCACACTGTCTCACAAAATCTGAATTAAACAAATGAAGCGAAGTACATGCCCATGCCAAAAAAAAAACGTAAACATACTTTTATTCTAAAGCCAAATGCATTTGATTTTAAATGAAATCTGTCTCAAATCACAGAAGACCTATTAAATACTCAGCACTAATAGAAATGCACATCATCGTGCTCTTCAATGAATACGCCAGTGTTTTTTCAAGCTCATTTCTATGCACTGTCTCTTTAATGTATGTTCAATAAACACAGAAAATAATTTTAACCTGTGCTAAGAGTAAAAAAAAAAAAAAAAAAACAGAAAAAAATGGAATCTTACGTATAATGAAAGTCTATTGTTAAATTCTGCCATTAAGCGATTATGATTACATAATTCAAATATAAAATTATAACTGTTACATTGCAACAATGAAGATGTTAGAATTAGAGGTCTGTTCTGATGTCATTTTGTCAAACCTTACAACACTGGAGCAATACAGTATACAGTCGTTCCAGTTTGGATGAAGGTTTTGTCCTGTCCACGCTAGGCAGGAGTTGAACATGGCACTTCAACTCTCGGCTCATTGTCGACCTGGAAAAACCTCCCAGCTGACGCTGTAGACATAGCGTCCTCTATCCAAGGAAGGCCAGAATTACACCGTAGGAAGGGCTCTGTTCACAGACATGAGCTTCAGTGCTGCACGTTCTCAGTTTCAGAATCAGCCATTTCACCTGAAACATGTATGTCTGCAGCCACATTGCCCACAACACTGTAGTTTAAGAACTGGTATGTGCTTCAGTTGTGTAATATGACGCACAGATTTATTATTTTGCACACTTACTGCACCGATTTATTTTTCATTTTTAACAGTGCAGCCTTATAAAGCTGGAAATGTAACCTGTGTACCTGTTAAATGAAGTGCAGTTTGAAACATTCTTTGCTGCTGTTGATCAGCAATTAACTGCATTATTAAAATAGCCTAAAAATAGCAATGTCTATGCTTCAACTATGGGAAGATTGATTAAATTACTGATTGACTAGTAAAATTTGTCATCCAGCCCCTAACCCATTGCACCAAGAGGCAAAAACTGACACTGATAAAGAACCGCAGATTTTTCCCTCTAAAAGATCCAGAGCCTAATTCACAAATACTTTTGTGAAGACGTCTATAAAATGTGTTTCACAGGTGCTTATTAACTGCCCTTCTGGCGTCTGTTAGAAGTGTGTTTCCAGTGTGTTATGTTTTATTTATTTATCAAAAAAAATAAAAAGTCGTCCCGTGTCACTTCTTTCCTAATATTTTGTTAGGCCTCCATTCACCTTAATAATGGCACTGGTCTTTTCAGGTAAGAATGCCACCAGTGTCCTGAACTTTGTTTGTGGTTCCTTTCTGCTGTTCCAACTAATTCTACAAGTTTTCTGTGGATTGAGGTTCAGCGATTTTTTTTTTTTTTTTTTTTTTTGGGCTAGTCAAAATGTCTCAGTGTTTCATCATGTTCATCAAACAAGTCATACACTGATCTGGCCCTGTGCACCCTACAGCTGTCATCCCGGAATATCGGAGTGTCAGTGTTGTGCTCTGCTTGGACATGAAGCACAAAAGGCAACCTCAGACTATAGCCAACAACTGACAATCTATTTTATGTTACATTAAGTTACATTTGTCCAAGTGAATATTTTTGTCTGAGATGTTCAACTGTGGTAATGTACTCATGGCTTCACCATTTTCTTAAAAACCAGCTGTCAAACATGTGCATAGCCGAAATGTCCACCTGAAACCTGAGAACACACATTTTGACTCAGCATGGTTATAGTAATGGATTAATGTCCTGAAAAAGCTTTCAGCAGAGATGAAAAACAGGATTATCATCAGCATTTAACTCAAGGTTCTAGCAAGAACTAAATGCCAGATCTTCCTGTAGAGCAACGTTTCATATCCAGTCAAATGTCCCTCTATCCTACCTGTTTAATCTACTCCATCACCTCCTTTTCTTTCGCCAGATGAAGCTTATGCTCTTTAACAAACTCTTAACACTTTTTTCTAGCAGGGTTACATTCTAGCATGCAATATCTGATCATCCAGGTAAGCACAGACCCACAAAACTGTCCAAATCGCACAACAAAGAAAAATAAGTGTACACGAACACAAAAGGACAGAAAAGAGACTAGGCGGTTATGAAAGAAAGAAAATAATAAGCATTTCATTTAAATGTGAGCAGTGCTCTTAAGCTGTAACACATGACATACAGCCTCTCTTTTCTACATGGCTGCGTTTTGGGGGGGGGGGGGGGGGTGAATAATTTACTGTGGAGATCATCTTTTCTCTGTAGATAACACTGGGTGTAAAATATTTACACCCATGTGGAAGAGTGATTCATTCATGCCATTAAGCAAATGTGATTTCCCACAGTCACTAGTGTCAGACTTGGGTTATGTGCCAATTGGTGTATTTCAGTCCTGAGTGGTGGTGTGCCAGATAGTACATTCTGGTAAGATCACTATTTACCATTATATTCAGCAGACGTTCCTATCAAGGGCAACATACGGAAAACCAAAGACGTAGGGATTCATAAGCTGAAAGACTAGAAAGTAACGGTGGTTTGTGGTTAGTCTATATCCAAAAGGACAAATTCAGGGAAGTTTACTGTAGATATTGTTTGAAGAAGAAGGCATTAGTTCAGAGTGGAGTGAGTAGCTCATTCCAGCACTTAGGAGCCAGAATATATGCATCAGCTGCATGTACTCAGCACTATTAAAACCATTACAATCAAAATGCACTTGAATATGATCAATGCCTCCATTTCATTACGGAATCCCTACAATCTCTATATTACCTATTTTCAAATCTCAACATTTTTGTCCAGCAAGCTTTGTTTCACACATTTACTGTGCACTCCAATGGATTTAAGTAAGGAATGAAACACAACAGGCACGCCATTATACGAAATTAAATCACGGTCTATCGCGTGTTATTCCGTACGTCATCAACAACAGGGTAGTATAATTTCCTTTAATAAGCTGAAATTAAGAAGACAACAAAATATATATATAGCTTGTCATGGTACCAAGAAACCATAGAGCTCTCAGTCCTGAAAATGTTCTTTTGTTGGGAAACGTAAATTTGACTGTTATAAAGTGCTGACACTGGAGACTCTTTCCAAAAAACGCCAAATAAACATCTCCTAAAGAAAAACGTCGCCATATCAACAATTACACACATTTTAAAATGCGTTTGTGTCGCATGTGCTATACAAGCCCTTGTTTAAGTTGTTACTACAGACATGACAACATATTAGCACAAGTGGATCATTACCATATAAACCTGTGACTTGCCTTGCAGCCAACACTACTGATTCCTACTGACAAATCAGAATCAAGGATTCAAAAGCGCTGTGGTATGAATCAATTCAAAACACCAATTAAAACGTTTCTTTCAGAACATTAAATGATTTCTATCAAACTGGATATTAAACTCTCGATCGTCTACTAGTTTTCATTCAAAAATCAAAAATAAAAAGACGTTTGTAAACGGATATTCAGATGGTTCACTCAATAAAATAAAGCCTTTCGAAGAGCACAATAACAGTGTTATGAACTCATCCTGAGCAGACGGTGACCATTAAAAGCTATTATTTATATAAAAAATAAAAAAAAAGACATGTATTCCCACATGGGCATGGACCGTATCATAGCAACATGTTTATGGTCTCAGTAATAGGTTACTGTGACGAGCAGCACCTTCCTCCTGTCATAATATTAGTGGTGATGAGATGCTTATATCTCCTAGTGTTATTAAGGCCAGCCAGTTAGTTAATGTTTTATTATGCTCAGAGTCTGTTAAAAATGCAGTGTGTCAACAGAGAGGCTTTAATCAGGCCTGTAATTGGTTATGGTGGACTAAGATTGCATGTGGGCTGAAGGACACACGCTCACACACCATTTATTTTTTATGGCAGAATAAAAGTCATTAAATATAATTCGGTAGAAAACATTAGTGCACTAGCGGTGCTAGTGTGACTGAAAGAAAGGAGTGAAACAATAAGCAAGTCTGTATATAGCAGTCCAAATCTGATTTAAAAAAAAAAAAAATACAGAATCTGAACATCTGTGGATTTTATTGTGCACCTTACCTAGCTGACTGGACTCTCTTGGCTCTGTAGGAGAGGGCGAGGTTGTGGTGCTGGAGAGGTGTCCTACGTGTGTCAATCTTGTAGCGGGTTTTAATGACCCTGTGAGATGCCGGATTCCGTACTGACAGAAAGAACGGGCCTGTGGAAGAACAGACAGACCACAGGTGGATATTTAAAACTCCTATTTCACAACTGGGCAATAGTGACAAAAATATCACATCATGATTCTTGAATGCGTTCCTATGATACTCGATAAATATCGCGGTATGTATGTTTGCTCGCAGACTGCTAACAAAACAGTGGTGTTGCATTTCAAAAATGCTCAATTAAACTGGTACTGAAAAAGGTTATGTACTATAATTACAAAACTAACATTTTAATTTAAACAAATAAATAAATATTTAACACTGAAACGGATCAAAAAATAAAAATCTTTGAAAATGTTTACATAGCATAAGCATTATGTTAAGTACAGAATTTTAGCACCACGTCGGCTGCTTCCAGTCAGATTGTAAATAAATGTATTAAAGAAAACATAAAAACTATAAAAACATGTTAGGATATCCACATTGTCTCAGAAAAGCATACTGCCATATCATCATCAAAACGATGAGGAGTGCTTACACATACTGTTCAGTTAACAGTGGATAAAGTTTTGAAAATGTTTAAATGACCGCATAAAAAGACATCAATAACAAGACATTTAGTCAACTGAGCAGATTAATTCATTATTTGCCCACCAAACAGAGGTCTGCTGAGGGAAGAGAGGACGATGAGGCTTGTGTTTAATTGCCAGGAGTTAATTTTACCTCGGGCGATGAGAAAGAGACTGATGTGGATGATGCTGAGCAGTAAGTGAGAGCTTATTTCTCATTGTAAACGTCTTTCTAATTCTTTAACATTTGTCAACACTGTTGTTTTTCCATATACGGAGTAGGTTATAACTGTAGAGGAAGGTGGAGTGTCTTTCAGTGGAATGTAATCTTTAAACCGGATTTTCTTCCCTTTCACTTTTGGGTGTAAACAGACTTTAAAAAAAAAAAAAAAAAAAAAAAAAAAAAGGTTGAACTTTACTTCTGGTACATAGACTATGAATGAACTGCAGTTCAGGAAAGTCTGTCGTTTTCATAACTGAAAATGTGCAGGGTTTTCCCAGGCCACCGCGCAAATTTGCTTTACTTTTAAATCCAAGCTGGAAAAGTACCTCAGATCAAATATGGCCAACTGTTTTAATAGTAACGAGCAGAGAGCAAGCCAGTCAGTACCTCGAACGCCATAAAATTCAGTACCCCTGGCCACTCACACACTGCAGACTCAAACATCCCCACTGACAAACTCCCTTCACTGGCAGGTGCGCTCCTTAATAAGCTGCACATGTAAAAATGAAGGAATAACAAAGGCTGAATTTTTATCAGCCTAATAAATCATATCCTCCGTCTCTCTCGCACCCCCGCCCCCTTCTCTCCTCTCCTTTCTCTTTAAGTCTCATTCATTATATCTTTTCACATATCCATCAGAGAAGAGACGGAAGGAGAAAGCAGAGGAAGAGAATAAGTGTGGCTTTTATTTATTTCTTTATCCCTTCATTTATCCATCATGCTGCTTTATGGGTGGCTGGGCAGAGGTGACATGCATGCATGCGGGCTGAGTAAAAGATGGACTCTGCATGGCGGCTCCTGCACACTGCCTTTTCACACCAACGCTAAAAACCCCAAAGATTTATTCCTGCCAGGTGCCATTTAGCATGTTAGACAAGTCAGCGGGAGAATGGAATTACTTATGGAACTTAAAAAATTCTGTAAAAGCTATTCAACACTTTTAATAGTATTTCACTTTCCCCAAAAGCTTTTACTACGCCATAATGAGGTGATGCCTGGTTTAT
This sequence comes from Pangasius djambal, assembly GCA_022985145.1. Taxonomy (NCBI): domain Eukaryota; kingdom Metazoa; phylum Chordata; class Actinopteri; order Siluriformes; family Pangasiidae; genus Pangasius; species Pangasius djambal. Next base: position 22,166,840 of record CM040976.1, read on the forward strand.
GAGCAAGACCTGTCATCACAGGGTTAAGCAGCTTGGCTAAGGAACTGCCATGTAGTAAACACCATGCCATATTACAGCACAGGCTGAAATGTTTCAAAATAACAAAACCGCGTTTTCCTCTCGCTCTCTCGCACGCACGCGCACGCGCACACGCACACACACGCACACGAACCTTTGCTTCGTATTTTTCTTAGTGTCTCAGACAACACTTTGTCTCTCTAATGAGTGAACAGAGAAATGGAGAAAGTCGAGGAGAGACAGAGGAACACGAAGCAGCAACATGTAAGGAGAAAGCTAGATCCTGACCCGAGCTATCGAATTTACCAATATGTAAACAAATATCAATCAATATCCAGTATCTCCACCCATAAAGGTACAGTAGAATAATGACCAGTAAAGCTGGTCAACTCTCAATCACTGAATACAACCAAATGTTGCATATATACATAAAACTACTGTAATCTAGGGAAGACTTCTTTTTGGGATGGCAAACCCTGGCAGACATTCTCACGCTGGCATTTTTTAAATCATGCAGTTGGCTCATGGTATAACGGTCGCAAATGACGAAAGAACCTTAAAAACGAAATAAAAAGGCACAAAATTAAAAAAAAAAGCTAACCAGGCTGAAATCTGTGTCCACAAGCACATCTTACACAAGCTGTAAATTTTACAAAGCTCATCTGGTTCACTGTGGAAAATCTCTCATTTATAAAACTGTTCAAAATACTGTACTAAATGATTTTGTTTTTAATTAATTAGCTTAACTTATACGCTTATTAGCTTATCCTGCTTTATTAAGTCAAATGGATTAAAAAAAATACGTTTATATTGTGCAGCACCTTTATGGAGCAACTTTCCCACAGAACTTATTTCTCGTATAAAACAGGCATTTGCAGCCTCTACTACTGTCAGACCTGCTGTTATAGAAAATGAATCAACACCTTCTTACTAATCATATTCAAGAATTTAACAGTGATGTGGTATAAATTATAAATAACATTAATTACTCTTATGGAAGCAATGACTCCATGCCAATGATTTCACAGGCTAGGCATGTTTTATGACTTACCAAAGATGAATAAGTCTGAACTTGTGCTGTTAGTATGCCCTTTTTTGCAGTTAAGTAAGAAGAATCATGTATAAGTGCAATATGTGCATGTATACACAGTATGTCCACTTTGCTACTCTCACAGTATGTCCACTTGCTGTACACAGGTTGTTAATTTGGATTGTTCATATAAACTCCAGTCTCAGAGCATCAGGATCCTGAACAACCCCCTTTACTGGGGCTTTCCAAACTGGGGTGTCTATAGACATAGACAACCACCCTTCCTGATTGTCCCTGTGTAGTGGCCACACTGCTATGGATTCAGATAGATATCTTTTAAAGCAATAACAAAAACGCCAATTGCTAGCTTGTCTGCAGCCACTTAAGTGCCTTAGCATAAGCTAAATGCTGCCTCTTAGTTTGCGTTTGCCCCGGAATTCAATCTTGCCGCATGGGCTAATACTCAGTTTCCTCAGTTCCTAGCTTCACCACTCCAGCACATTAGAAGTTACTCCTTTACACCTCAGCCACTGGTAGCTGTTAGACCTTGGGGTCATGCTATGCCTCACTGGGGTGTTTGCAAATTGCGTTCAACACCACACGAGATCTGTCCTTCCTGAGTTAACAGAGATCATCTGTAACAGGCCCTGACCAAAGCGTGGCTGGATTACCGCATAATGCCAAATTTGTCTTACACATTTGTTAAACTCACATATGATCCAAAAGCTCCTGAAGAAACATTCATCCTTTGTCCTGGCAGCGATGCCCTGGCAGTGTTCAGTCAGTCCCCAAACCTGTGACCGTCTCTTGACAGACATTTTTTTCTAAGCAGGCGAATTTTTTTTTAATGCATCTTTCCGCAGTAGGACTTTGCATAACCTGCTCAGAAATGATATCTGCTGTATACTGTACTGTATATCATTTCATAAACTTACTGTGGAAAAAGTCTTAGGCACATGCAAAGAAATGCTGGAGAGCAAAGATACCTGCAGAAATAATGAAATTAAATGTTTCTACATTTACAAAATACTATAAAGAGCAGTAAACAATAATAAATGAAACGAAGTCAATATTTGGTGTGATGACCCTTAAAAAAAGTAGTCTCAGGTAAAATCTGTGCAGCTTTATAAGGAAATTAGCTGGTTGGTTTTACATCTTGCAGAAGCAGCCACAGTTCTTCTGGAGACTTTGACTGTCACACTTGCTTCTTATTTTTGCAGCAAAACCCAGCAGCCTTCATTATGTTTTTTTGTTTGAAAAATGGTCTCTTATTTAATATGCTGCTTTCTTTACTGACATACAAACATTTTTCTGTAACATTTAATTTCGTGCTGGAAAAGTAATGTTTCTAAAATGTTTTTTGTACATCTGACCTGATAATGTAGAAGCGATAAAATAAAAATATCTAACAAAGTTTGTACTAAAAAAAAAATAGGGTGCCTAAGACTTTAGGCACAGTACTATACTTTGTACAGTACTGTGTGTATATATATACTAAAACTGGGTAGGACCCCTCTTTGCTCTCAGAACAGTCTCAACTCTTCGTGGCATGGATTCCACAAAGTGTTGTAAACGCTCCTTTGAGATTCTGGTCCATGTTGACATGATAGCCATTATAAGATTGTGGCCAGAAATGTAAGCGCACAGAAACCAATAATCACATAGGCTGTGGCTTTCAAACAATGCTCGACTGATATTATGAAGACCAATATGTTCCAGAAAAACATTCCCTGCACCAGTACACCACCACCAGCAGCCTGACCTGTTGCCAAGGCATGTCAGGTCCATGAGTTCATGCTGTTGACACCAAATTCTGACCATACCATCTGGATGTCGCAGCAGAAATCGAGATTCATCTGACCAGGCAACATTTTTCCAACCTCTAACTGTCCAGTTTCTGTGAGCCTGTGCCCACTCTAAGCTCAGATTTCTGTACTTGTCTAACCTTTTAGTTAGTTTAGTTAGTAAAGTCTTAGTGGAACCTGACGTGGTCTTCTGCTGCTGTAGCCCATCCACCTCAAGGTTCAATGTGTTGTGCATTCTGAGATGCTTTTCTCCTCACCACAGTCGTAAAGAGTGCTTATTTGAGTTATTGTAGCCTTCCTGTCAGCTCGATTCTACTCTGACCTCTCTCAGCAATAAGCCGTTTCTGCCTGCAGAACTGCCGCTCACTGGATGGTTTTCACTTTTTGCACCATTCTGTACTCTAAACTTTGTTCTGTGTGGAAAATCCCAGGAGATCAGCAGTTTCTGAAATACTAAAATCATCTGTCTCCAGCAAACGTGCCATGGTCAGAGTCACTGAGATGCCATTTTTCCCCCATTCTGAGGTCTGATGTGAACATTAACTCAAGCTCGTGACCTGTATCTGCATATTATGCATTGTGCTGCTGCCAAATGACTGAATAATTGCAAGATGTACACGTGCTCTTATTAATGTGGCCAGCGAGTGTATATGCATGGAATATATTAGCACACTATCGTAATTGTATTATATTATTTTATGACCTAATATATGTAACAGCTGCACACTGATGTACTATGACAATAAAGGTAGTCATATTAGTGTCAAGCATGTTTTACTTAACACTACTTTTCTCCTGATAATTTCATTATCAGTTCATGCTAACATACGTAACCTACAGACACAAAGAGTATTCACAGTTTCAGGTCATCGCTAGCAATCACATTCATGTCTAGCAATAGTTAGATATTGGGAACAGTTGTACTGTATGTATGGTGGCCTGGGAAAACCCTTCACATGAAATTGACATCTTCTACTATGTAAAGTTTTGAAACGTACCTGATAAGTGCTTTTCTATCGCATGTATCCGAATCACAAATGTAGCATTTTATATTCTAGTTCTATAAGTGAAAAGGAAGAAAATTGCATTTAAAGATTTCATTCCAATGAAAAATGCCAACACAGTGATTGTATAAACCCAACTGCTATATATTCATTTATTAATGCATTAATTAATTATTCATTTACTCATTCATTCATGAATACACCTGTATCAGGAATACACCCTGGATGGGACACCAGTCCATCGCAGGACACCATGCATACACACACACACACACACACACACACACTCACACTCACACCTGGTGCAATTTAGCACAGCCAGTCACCCTGTTGGCATGTTTTTGGTCAGTGGGAGGAAACTCACACAGACATGAGAAGAACATGCAAGCTTAAACGCCAACACATTTTTTTTTCGCCACTGCAAATAACTGTTAATGCCAAGCATGAGACGACAGACTAAAGCCATGATACAAGACATATCCCGGTACAGGATTTGCGAGACAATATTGACACAAATAAAATACTAAATTTGAACACATTTATTTTGTAATGAGAACAAATCGAACCGATGCAGTATCAGTAAACTGCACTGTGAGAAAAGCAGATCAGGATTTATAATATAAGGTATGATTTTCCTTATTATTAACATGTTATTTTAATCTTTTTCAGTGTCATGGCAACATCATTAACATGGAGAGATTGTTTGATGGTAGATCATGCCTTAAAAGTGTCATCACCACTACTACTGCTCTCTGACATCCACCTGAAGTGCATCAAGCACAGCGCATCAAACTTACCAATTTAACAAATAAGAATAACAATTGTGATGATATTTTGTATAATTTCGTCATCCCACTGAATTCGTTTCTGGTTATTCCACTGCTGGCAAAATGCACGACGTGCTTCTGAATCTGTTTTAGACATGAGTGTGATATACATGAAGCGCAGCATACTGGAGCTAATTTTAACCCACATTTCAGATCGCGGTCCAGCCAGCCGTGGAAGAAACCAGAATGCACGTGTATACGCCGTTTTATGGTAACTACTTTTGGACAGTTACACTACGGATCTGCTGTGAATTCTGGATAGTGTGATGTTGAACAGGATTGTACAACAGACCATTTCAGAATTGTTTTTCCAAGTCCACACGGGCCAAATGAAACAACTCTGTGAGCCGGAAGTTAATGATGCACTTGTGTTTGACACATGGGCCATAATGCTTCATTCTGATTAGTTTACATTTTTGGACTGTAAAGTAAACAATATTTGAGACAGTTAAGTTCCCACTCCCTAGTGTGTAAGGAAAGGTAGAGTTCATGGTGAATATTAAACAGAAATATTGCGATGCACCTCAGAGAAGCAACGAAATCTTCAAGTCTATCAAGTCTTATGCCTAGTTAATACCACAGATGAATACACAAATACTCAAAGCTCAGTAGTATAGGAAGCCACACTCCACTTTCGAATCAGTAAGAGAAGTTATATTCCACAAATTTTTACCAGTGTGTGTGTGTGTGTGTCCATGTGTTGTTCAAGGACAATCTGTTTTATATGTGCTGCACAGTGTATGATTTATAGTTTCAGCTGGGCAAGTGTACAACTGGACCTTAAGGCAAATACGTGTGTGTGTGTGTGTGTGTGTGTGTGTGTGTGTGTGTGTGTGTGTGTGTGTGTGTGTGCGCGCGGGGGGGGTCGGGGGTCTGCAACCAGAACCTGGAATGTACTGTATGCGTGAACATGTGAGCTTGTAGGATTACTTAGTTGGCTTGAAGTCACTTTTTCACACAGCACCCATCTGTATTGCAGTCAGAGCTATTTGGGCGTCCCTGGGGATGACAAATTTTGCTTGTCAGTGAGCTCATTCCTTACACACCAAACCCCTTATGGAGTTATTCACAACACTGTTCTACCTTACCTACTGTTTAATGACAGTGCTGCAGAACATCGCTACCATGTTGAGCAGGATGTGCCAAAACTAAGGCAGAGCTCCCTGTCAAGACCCTTTTATTTATGTGTGTGCTTGCTTGTGTGTGCTTGCTTGTGTGTGTGTGTGTGTGTGTGTGTGTGTGTGTGTGTGTGTGTGTGTGTGAGAGAGAGAGAGACAGGGATCTGTCAGTGGCCTATTAAGGGGAAGATTGAGACCCCACTCGGTACAGACTCACTCAACCAACGCAACCTGCTGGGCTTTACAATCAGGCCAGGGGACTCATTCATCGCCCGCTGACAACTCAGCCCCGAGTCTGAGCTGAAACACACTGCCGATTATTTACTCAGCTTACACCAGCTCCAACCAGTGCCGTGCACTCCCACCTTTATCTATCCCTCTCTGTCACACATACACACGCGCGCACACACTCATTTTTCTCACCGGTTCCCAAGTTATTTTTCTGGCTGATCTCTTGCTGTAAGAAAGTTCCTACAGTAGAAGTTATAGCCATGTAGCTGTCCATAATAGAAGCAAAAAGGCAATATCACACATAGAGAAACATTAACTCTTTATGTGAAGGGAACCTACACTGGACGTTTATGATTCATTCTTAAGTATTGCATAAATCTTATGGAAAAAAGGACTAGTGAGACGGCATTAGAGATGTTTTGGAGGTGCATTTATTAAACTATCACAAAGTAATGTACAAGAACCTCATATGCAAGGTACTTTGTTTATTTAATGCTATAATTTTGCAATTATACCACTTTTATCAAGCAGTAATTTATTTCCTCTACAACTTCACCCACTTTGGAAGCCTATACATGAACTGAATATTTTGAAATTTCATAGACATATCATAGAAGAGTCTCAAAGCTTTGTGTATGTTTTTTTTTTTTTAGTCTAATTTGGTCAACCGATAATGATAATTGAGGTGCTACTCTCCACCTCACAAGAAAGCCAACAGAATTCTTTTTACATTAAATTTATTCAAAGGATCATGAGAGTCCAATGTACCAAGGTAGATAAAGTGTCACTGGCCCTTGTTGCTTTTCTAATTTTCCTATAACAGTATTTTAGTCAGTATTTTAGTATGTATATATACAGTCATGTGAAAAAATTAGGACACCCCATGAAAGCCTGTTTTTTTTATATATATAATTAAACATATGGACATTTGATCTTCATTTTAACAATACTGGGAGATTCAAGTAATATAACTAAACAAATAAAACCAAAGAAAAGTCTTTTTAAAATGATCTGTAAAATGTAATTAAAAAAAATATCCAATTTCTTGTGAGGAAAGAGTAAGGACACCCCCACATTTATTTGTACTTAAAATGGCTAAAACTACCTACAGGTGTATCACATCAGGTGCGAATTGTTAAAACATCGTTACAGAGCATTTTGAAGGAGGCTTGCCTTATTCAAACCTCAGATGTTTAGTTTGGTTTGCTCTTAATTGTTGAAGTGAGAGGTATCACCATGGTGAGATCCAAAGAGCTCTCTGAGGCCTTCAGAAAGAAGATTGTTGATGCTTATGAGTCTGGTAAGGGATATAAAAACATCTCAAAAGAATTTGTAATCAGCCATTCCAAGAAACATCTCATTGAGGTTACTTCAGCCAAAGGAGGAAACACTAGCTATTAGGGCATAGGGTGTCATAACTTTTTCTTCAGTTGAAATACTCATTTTTGTTCATTTCAGAGTGTTCAAAGTGATTTTTTGTTGTTTACATGCAATTACATATATACACACACACACACACACACACACACACACACACACACACACAGTGTTTATATTAAACTATATATTTTTTTTATTAATTAGAGAACAAGCCATCATCCTTTTTATCAGTTTATAGTTACATTTAATGTCATGGAACATTCAGAAAACAGTTACCAAAAAAAAAAAAAAAAAAAAGAAAGAAACTACTCAGACATATATACCTGGGATTTGTCGTGCAGCTGAAACTACTGAGTTGCTGTTATAGAAAATTCATCAGCACCTTCTGACCAATCATATTTGAGAGTTCAACAACACTGTGGTGTAATTTGTATAAGTATGCTGTGGTAAACCAAGGGATGGCACTCAAAACAGTGAGCACAATGTAAAACTCTATCCATCAGGAATACACTAGAGTACACTGGTGCTGAACCACTTCTCCTCGCTTTGGCCAACGAAGTGCACAGCGATATACTCATCTTAAACATATTTCAGTCCTTTCGAAACCCTCCTTCACTCCCATCTCTGCTGTGACATGTTAGCAGTGACACCCTGTAGAAGACGCATCCGCTTAGGGATTATCAAATCATGTTATTGCCCATTTTCGGATCCCCTCTGCAAATTTGACAACTAATTCCAGCTAACTGCACTCCCATTCTTTACTCTGGCATCTCTGTCACATCATTAATCTTATTATTGACAGCAAGAGACCCCCTACTCCTGCTACAATCCCCCTGGGGCTCATCTTCTGATTCCCACTGGAGTAACAGCACTGCGATTAAGTATTCACTCTGCTAAAACCAGCAATGCCTGGCATGGGTCAAAATAACATTACGAATGCAGGGCAGAACCTTATGAGCAAAACAACAATGCAAATGTGCTCGGCTCAAGCAGCGAGAAACCTAATGAAGTTTGTGTTGGCTCTAGAAGTATCAGTTACCCAAGTATTTTTTTTAACCCCTTCACAAATAGCAACATTTGATTCATATTCTAATAATGATTGCCAGGGCCCAGGTTATGGGACAGCTGTCTGAGCAGCACTCTCAACACCAAATGCTGCAGCACAGCAATCACATCTGCATACCAAGGTGCACTGTAACTGTGCCAGGCATTCTCAGGCAAAATACGCTAGAATTACGCTAAGAGTCAAATAAATCCTATTAAAAGTAATACAATTAACTAATACTTTGGGCTTTTAAAAATGCTTTATGAGGGTAGATTTGTTTATCTATTCCACTGGCTTGTCATTGCACAACAAGGCTGATGAGACAAAAAAAAAAAGCCTCAGCAGTTTGAGGATTATGTAAGGGATGAGCTGTTATGCCAAAATAATCACAACGAGTTGGTGTGATGTTTAATTGATTATTATTTTCCTATAACAGCATATCCTGAAGCGTAACATTTTCTGCCGTGTCTGTGTGACAAGTTAGTTCCTGTTATCAATTCTATTATAACAGCTATAAACAATCGTTCTTTCACCAGCCTCTTTTTTTTCCCCCTGTCAAATTTATTTCAAGGGGGGGAAAAAAAAGTAGCTTGTCATATTCCCGGGAAACCAGAAAGCGCAAAGTCCTGTGTCCTGAAGACTTTCCTGCGGTAGGAAAACTTGGTATGATTCACTGACACTGGAGACTCATTCCATAAATCTTACAGAATTACAGAATGAGAATAATATATTAGAATGAGTGCATTAATATAAACCTATTGTTTCAATTACAGCTGGCACTAATGTCAAAGCTGTGCGATTATAGAAAATTAAGCAAAAATTACAGTGTGAAAATAAGGGTGGATAGCCATATATAACAAGGTGCTGTGTGTATTTTTGTGGTCAGTAGAAGCAATGCAGAAGATCCAGCTTAGCTCTTGAAGTAACCTTGAGAGATGCTAAAAAAAACCCCAAAGCTGCTACAGGAGAAGCAAGAGACTCCAAGGGCCTGCTGATGCTGATGGACGGATAGCAGGAGTGCTGACGGATTGAGAAGAGGTCTAATCAAGGAGGGATGAGAGATGGAGGAGTGCTGCAAGAGCCCCAGAAGTGAGTCACTTGTTCACTGGTGGATATGTAGCAAGTTCTGTGATGTCAAACAGCTCCCGCTTGACCATGTCAGTCATCACCATCGCCCAATAGTCATTGAAAGCCACTGAATCAACATATACCGACCTTGCTGTAGTTAGGATCACTGAGAGTAATCTCGGCCATGACCCACTGGCCTATCTACAGCATTATTAACCGATCTGCTTCAATGTCATGTGGTGTAATTAGGACAGCGTGTGCGCACGTGTCTATTCACACCTCTATTGCACTCATTGTTTCACTCCACTTTAAGAAAGGCACAGTGCCCTAAGGTGCCTCAAACACTGAGCTGTTCCATGCCTATCCACTAGAAGATGAACACACTCTCACATACCCTCACACTCTTCATCTGTCAACCACCTGTCTGCCATAAAGGGCACCTAGGAGTCTACTGAGGATCAGTTTCTAGTTGTACAGAACCATTTATCATCCTATCGCACTGTGTGTGGCTACTACACGTGTTTATGAGTTAAGTCTAAGCTAGCGAAGCATGACAGCTGGTAAAATAATATTTTTGTTCAATACTGAAACTAAAATTGCTACAATTATTCAGCTAATATAAGGGAAAAACCTTTTTATTGAACTTTATTATTTTTAATCGACAGCCAATTGGGTTATCTTGCACATAGTGTATATTATACACTGCCTTGCATAGGTATTCACCCTTAAACTTTTCCATATTTTTTAGAATTCAACCTGGAATTGAAAAACCTATTGTGTATTGTGTAATGTTTAACATGACAAAGATTAATTAAACAAAAAAAGCAGACATTTGGGCACCTGGGTCAATACTTGGTAGAACCACCTTTTGGCAACTATTATAGCGCCAAGTCTTCTGGGACATATCAGTATCATCTTTGCGCATCTGAATCCTGATATTTTTGCCCAGTTTCCCAATCCCGGTTGATGAAATGCGTCCCCACACCACAATGCTACTACCACCATGCTTCACCGATATGAATGGCATAATTCACATCATTTTTAATTGAACGAAGCAGAATATTATTTTATCTGTTTTTGGCTTTTGGTTTGATTTACAATGGTAAAGTGCAAAATAAAAGTACTTTATTCCTGAAAACACTAAATAATTGTGATTTGTCTAATTAAACTGGGATGAGTTTCCCAAAAGTTAAGCTCATTTTAACTGGGAGAGACAGGGTTCAGTGTGATGCTTGCTCTACCATTTAACAATGATCTTTGTGCTGCAATATTTTTTGGGAAACTTGGCCCAGGTAAATTCTGAACATATATAAGTCAAGGGTTTCCAACCAAGTTTGGAAACTTGCACATAACTTTTTTTCAGAATTTAGCTAGTCATTTACACAACAAGTGTGAATGTTGTTATATAAACCTAAATGGTGTTTAGTCATTGAATCAGGTGACAAACCAAATGCCTACTGGTTCTTATCTGAGATACAAATTTCAAACAATTCAGCACTAAACTTCATCACAGAAATTAGACAGGACATGTGCAGGGTCATCGCTATTTGCCATTGCATTTTACAGGCAGACGCTAATCAAGATGCATATATTTGCATTGCTGCAGACTGTCATGCAGGGTGTTTAAAGTATGATTGTCCTGAAGGTCAACTCAAGCAAACCAAAACTTGTCCTTTACCAATTCCATACAAATTACAGCCTGGGCTTGGAGGTAACTGGTCTAAGGTGCTCACCTGGGGTAACTGAGGCTTTCCTCTAGAGTTCATTGGGGAAAGGCTGGGTTTGCCAAGAGCCAGGTGTGCAAATTTAGCCAGCAGCAGATGTTAGGATCATTTTGTTAACCCATGCTTTTGAAGCCAAACAAGTGTTCTTAAGACAGAGAAAACACTACTGGCTCTCTCTCCTTACATGCATTACCTCATGCCTCCTTGATTCAGACTGCTCTTAGTGCCAGCAGTTGTATAACTTCTAATTAGTCCCTCTGGGCACTGAGAAGAAATAGGCATCTGCTTAGGGTGGGCACGGGACTGGGCAACTCACCACTGGAACAGCTGCCTTCAATGTCACTGAGCTAAATGTAAGGGCATTGTGATATTATAGGCCATGACTTTAAGCACCAAGTATCTAGGATAAGGACAAACTTAGACAGGATAAAAAAATAATTTTGGTAATCAATTAACTGAGAGAGCAAAGAATAAAACTTGAAAAAAGTGATTTGAACCAAGAGGCCTAATTGACAAAAAATTTGCAGATATACTGCTTACATCAATGGGAGTGATGAAAGGAATCTCTATTTTGAATTAGCCAAAGTATCAAATTATAGTGTAAGGCAGTTAAGGTTTTAAAGGAACTGGAAAGGAAAAAGTAAAAATCTCAATCATACATGTTCACTGGCCATAAAAACCTAGCAATTAATTAATGGTTAAAGTATAAAATACCTGGTGGTCCTCAAAAATCATACAGGTTGAGAGAAGAGCAATATCCACCAAAATGTTTGGTGACCTTCTTATTGACAAATGAATCTAAAAAATCTACTCATAAATTCTTTACTTATTAATAAAATGGAAGTACAAAGACTGGATTAGAGTAAAAGTGGTACAGACTTTGTCACATTAGTGACAGCAGCTCGATGGAGTAACCTGAGAATTGTCACCTCAGGTTGGTCATTAATATCCACAAACTCGTTAAGTGGAGAATGCCATGAAAGAGGATATGGACAGTACTAGTGCCCTTAAGGATGGGGAGAATGTCCAACGGCAAAAATAGTCCAAGGGGCATTTACTACCCCCTCCCAAACCCACCGACCCCCTCCCCCCAAAACCAACTGGCCTCTGAATAAAGTAGTCTTAGTGTATGACCTACAACAGCTAAACACACACACACACACACACACACACACACACACACATATATATACATATACATATATACATACATTTTATATACACATATATATACACATTATATATATATATATATATATATATATTTATTGTCAGCAGTCACATCATCAATAAATACAAGAGAACCAGTTCCATTGGCAGCCATACATGCCCACGCCATGACATTACCACCAAAAACAGGAAGGCCAGATTAGAGTTTGCCAAACGACATCTAAAAAAGCCTTCACAGTTCTGGAACAACATCCTATGGACAGATGAAACCAAGATCAACTTGTACCAGAGTGATGG
>CM040976.1:22189093-22212459 GCA_022985145.1 Pangasius djambal
ATCCTCCAGGAGGCTTGGAGTAATATATCAAGTCAATGTTTGAATAAACTGACTGCTCGGATGCCTAGTGTTGTCCCTTATTATCAATGCAAAATGGTCACTAACTAAAGAGGATTTATGCTGATATTGCCCAAAAACCCTATTTTGTTCAGGCGTTTCCAAACTTTTGGAGGGCAGTGTATATATATATATATAAACACATACACACACACACACACACACACACACACAGATACACATATATACACACATACATATACACACAGATAATAACTAATTAAATAGTTTTTTGGGTAAATATTATTATTTAATTAAATATAAATATTTTGTAAAGGTGTTTTGATTTTTTATTTTTAAAAAGTTCCATTCCATTGGGCTCACTTAACAAGCCACATAATTACCAGAATACACTCAATAATTCAACTGTTAAAGGCAATATGGTCAACATTCATTACCTGTATGCTATAATAAACAGTTAGTGTTTCGTCATGTTGGGCATGACAGGTTAAAGTTCAAAGTTTAAGCTAGGATCAGGTTATATATAAGACGAACCGGTCTTTGTGGGTGTATCAAATAGACACTAACCATAATTAACATGCCTGGCAAGTTTAAGACTCTGTAGTCCTCTTACCCCACAAAATGCCAAAGCACTGTGATTATTATGGCAACACTTTACTCTGCAGACCTGGCTTGGGTTACGGGAGATGGGGAAAGGGGAGATGAGCGGGGATTGAGGGAGGAATGGGGGAGTGGATGCCCCAGTTCCATTTGCCCGGGTCTCATTACAGTCACAAAACAGCTACAGACCACAAGCTCACATGTGTATGCAAAATACGGCAAGACCACTAAATCAGTTAGCCAATAAAATGGTCAGGTATTAAAGTTCAATTTAATGCTGAAAAAGCAGTAATCAACAGCAGTCTGTTTAAATGTTCTATTGCATAAGTGTGCACCCATTTAATAATATTTTGTTAAAGCATATTTTGCATGTAGTACAGTACTCGGTCTTTCTGGGTAAGAATATACCAACTCAGTTTACTCTTACCCAACGTGCATTTGTGCATTGGGTCATTATCGTGATAGAAGGTGAAATTTTTCTTCAGCTGTCTAACATAAGACTGCAGGTTTTGTGCCAAAATAGACTGGTATTTGGAGCAAACCATGATTCCTTCTATCTTGAATAGAGTTCCAGTCCCAGCTGAAGAGAAGCAGCCCCATGATGCTGAAACCACCATGCTTCGCTGAAAGTATGGTATTCCTTGGATGATAGGCTCTCGTGTTTTTGCACCAAACACATCTTTTAGAATTATTTCCAAAGGTTCTACCTTAGCCTCTTCAGACCATAACACATTTTGCCACATGGTTTGGGGTAATAGGTAGGCTTTATATATATATATATATATGTGTGTGTGTGTGTGTGTGTGAGAGAGAGAGGGCTTCTGTCTAGCCACCCTACCCCATAGCCCAGACATGTGAAGAGTACCAGAGACTGTTGTCACATGCAGGGAGCAACCAGTACTTGCCAGATATTCCTGTAGCTTCTTCCATCAATTTTGGAGGGACGTCCTGTTCTTGGTAATGTCATCATGGTGCCCCATTTTCTCCACTTAATGATGGCCTTCACCGTGCTCCATGGTACATCTAATGTTTTGGAAATTCTTTTGTACCCCTCTCCTGACTGATACCTTTCACAATGAGATCCTGTACATGCTTTGTAAGCGCTTTGCAGATCATGGCTTCAGCAGTCAGATGAAACCAATTAAGAAGATGCCAAGAAAATTCTACAGAAACAGCTGATCTTTATTTGGGTTTCTATTCGTTTTTCACTTGAATTTTGTTGGCTGCTATATCACATTAAAGGTGGACAAAGATCTGACATGAAGTACCACGGTTTCATTTTTTTACATCACAAAACCTGCAATTTTAACAGGTGTGTAGACTTTTTATATCCGCTATATTTAAACACTAATATTTTTTATTTATGGAAAAATAAATAAAAGTATTTAACACTGTAAAAGAGGGGAAAAACATAAAAATTACTATTTAGATTAAGTACAAAATAAATATTAAGTAGAAAACTAACATCACATCAGCAGCTTCCAGTTAGGTTGTAATTATTAGAAAAAAAATTTGAATAAAAAGAAATTATGATATCCACACTATCTCAGAAAAGCATATTATCATATCAATATTATATTGTCATATCCAGCCCTACTTAACTGTATCACCTGATAAAACTAAGTTTTTCAAATGTATCTTTGCATTGATATTAGATTTGTTATAGTGACTTTTAGAAATGACAGACTGCACCTTTAAATAACCATCAGTATGTGTACATTTTTAAAAAGGACAGGGAAATATAATATTTTCAGCTTTCAACAGTCATAGTTACACTTTTAGAAGGTGACAAATTGCTCGTGCTCTTTTTAAGCAATTAGCAGGCACATTAATGGTTAAAGTTTCTGATTTATTCTCTGCTCTGCGTCACCAGAGAACTTCTCATGATACAGAGAAAATATTTACCCTCCAAAACAGGGAAGGAAAGACAGTTACTGCAGTGTAATATTTCAGAACAGCAAAGTGTGGGTTACACGTTTCAACACTTGGCCTTCAACTGCTGGAACACCCGACACCCGGCAAATGGACACATGCATGTGCACCACATGTATGCACGCACATACCTTGCCTACTTACATACTGCTTCCCATTCAAGTAGCACGCAAATGATATTCTTCTGAACTTTGCGGAGATTATACAGGCTCAGCAAAGATTTACAAAAATTAACAGCGCACGACACGCAAATAAGTAACCACCCGAGAGCCCATCTTATTCCATTTACAAGATTTTAGTCAAAGACGTCTACTTAATGGTGCTTAGAACATAAACGTTGGTACATAAAACCCATCCTAGATTAGTACATGTGAGTGTGAGTGTGTGTAAAAGTGGTCGGGACAGGCAGGTGGCTAATGGTGGGTGTGTGTCATGCGAGGAGGGGCAGATAGAAGTTTTAACTGTGGCCAGCTGACAGCTTGATGAGGGAGGCACAGCTCTCAGAGACAGTGGAGTCCAGTGACTGTGCTACGTACACAGAGGAGGGGATATAAAGCAATGAGCGTGCACGACACTTTCTCTTTCCTCCATTAGTGTAAGCATTAGCCGAGCCATCAGAGCTCCACTGCCTGATGAATAAAATGACATGAGGACGGGTACAGTACGAAGTTTATACGTAACAGCACAGAAAAGAAAAGAAAGAAAAAAAAGAAATGATGAATTTGGAATTCTCTCTTGAAAGATTCTGCAAAGACATATTTCTTTTATTTTCTCTTTTCTTTCTTTCTTTCTTTCTTTCTTTTCTTTATTTAATTCTTTTTATTTTCTTTATTTTTATTCTTTTCTTTTTTTATATTTTTTATTACTTGTATTTATTTATTTTTCTTTCTTTTCTATTTTTTTTTCTCTTTTTATTCATTCATTCTTCCTTTCTTTATTTTTTTTTTTTTTGCTTCTTTATTTATTTGTCTTTCTTTTCTTTATTGCATTTCAGGTCTCTTCCTTCCTCCCCTCCTTCTTTCCTTTATTTCTTTCTTGCTTGCTGGAAGAAGAAATATTTTCTTTAGAAAATAAAGCCAGGAACAGCAAAAGTCTCTAAAGATAATTTACATTTTTTAATTCCTAACAGGGTTCAAATAGAGGATTTGTATTCAAATGCCTTGTATTAATTAGCCTATTAATTTATACTGTGACTGGCTGCGTGAGCATTAGCAGTAACGCTAGGCTGTGCATTCATATTGCATAAAATCAAATCGCAATAATACTTTCATCCTCTAATATTTTTATTTATTTCCTTTCTATGATATTTACCTTGAGTTTACATTCCATAATAATAATAATAATAATAAACTAATATATATATATATATATATATATATATATATATATATATATATACATATATATATATTACATTACACACACACACACACACACATTCATTCTGGCATGTGTGAGAAAAGAGACAGTCCTATATTATTAGAGGGCTGAACAGCAGACAGAAGCACCCCACCTGTCTGACACTGAGGGGAAGAGAAAGTGAGACAGAATGAGCAGAAAGTCAGGGTGGGTGAAGGCGAGCTGGTGTGTGGCCTGTGTGTGTGCGTAAGCATGTCATGTTCTGTTGTGGCATTTCCAATGGAGATATCTTGGGTGGCAGCTGAGAGAAACCGGACACTGACTGGGTTAGTCCACTCTCTCCTTACAAACAAATTCTCTCACTCTGATCATGCCAATCTGGGCCCAGGAACATGCATTTGCTATAAACGGGATATGTATTACACGGCCCGAGCAGGCTTGATTATTCAGTGACGCACTAGGCTAGACCACGCTGGCATGGACGACCAAATTAGACTGACGCTGAAGGAGAGAGAGTGCAACAATCGCATAAAGAAAGTGGCGGAAATTGAAGGAGGTGCGAACTACCCAGTGATACGGGAAAAACAAAATTAAAATAAACAAACTGACAAACCACATAAGGAGTGAAAGCAGTGGCTGATGCATTGGCCATCACCATGATCGCAGTGTGTTGTCTCTCCTGAGCCAAGAATGTTCGCAGAGCAGTAGGTGTTGTCATTTTTAAGGCAATGGTCTGACACTACATATACATAAAACACTTAAAGTACTGCAGCAGACACTAGAACATGAGTAAAAAACAACCAAAAAAAAAAACATTTCACACTGTACATAAGATTTCTTTTCCATCACATCAGTAACAGGTGTATGTGTAAATGATTGGTGGTTGTATAAAAAAAAATCATGGGTTGAGATTTTCAAATCCTGTTTCCACTGAGGTTGAGCAAATCTACAAATATATAACCGATATGCCTTACCACTTGTTGCCATCGCTGGAGTTGCGGAGAGAGAGTGTTTCGACATCTTTAATCAGTTTCAGACAAAACCCAGACAACATTTCCTCTTTGCTGCGTGGCTAGTTTAAGATTTTGACACTGAGTATAACAAACAGGCAAAAACGTTCAAGCCTGATTTGCAAATAAATAAATTTGCAAAGTTTAAAAAAAAAATAAATAAATAAATAAATAAATAAATAGATTTGTCCACCCATTTTAAACTGTAAATTGCTGCTTGGATTGATGGACTTCAATCCAAAAAAAAATGTAATCAGTTGCTACGTGAAAACTTCAGTTCAGTATCAGGAGGTTCTACTGAAAAACCTGTTTGCCTCTGACTAACCATGCACATGTAATAATCCAACTCATCCCTAAGCTAAGCTTTATTTAAAAAAAAATAATAATAATAAACTTTAAAAAAAACATTCAGCTTGAAACAGACAAATCAGTCCAAAAATGTAGATCTAAGACAATAGAGATACAGCAAACTTCCTGCATGCAGCAAAAAAATCAGGATCCCTCCTCCATGTCTTCCAGCCTATATACATTATATATATTATATATTACCCATAGTCCTCGTCAGCACCGATGTACTATAAACAGGAGTGGCAATAATTTAAGTGAGCTTCAAATCCACTAACCTGCAGGCTAACTTAAGGGTAAACACGTTTTTTTTTCCCCCCCTCTGATGGCTTATCACACTATGTATGCACAGTTTTGCTTATGTATGGGCATCAGAGTGTGAATGTGCACTCTGCATATGTGATCTAACAGCAAAAGAGCACTAAAACACAGTGAGAAAGAGGCTTTTAGACGCAGCACTGATTTATGGGTAAATAAATGAGTACATCAACGGCTGTGCTGCAACAGGAGAGGGCTGGGAGTAACACGATTCTGTGAGATACTGAGTGTGTTTGAGAGGAGCGGTGCCCAAGCTGCTCGACGTTTATGTGCTGGGTGTGTGTATGAGCGCTTGTGAGGCCACAGATGCACACAGTCATGATTTACACACAGAGAACAGTACTGACAGAAGAAAAAGTAATAAAAGTTTGACCTGACCTGACCTGCCTCGCCTCTGTGTGTGTGTGTGTGTGTGTGTGTGTGTGTGTGTGTATGAGTGAGAGAGAGAGAGAGAGAGAGAGAGAAAGAGAAAGATGGGTCAGTGGGGGTGTTTCTAAACATAACATACCAAATAAAGCCATTACAACTCTCCCTGAGGATAAATCTGAACATGCAAAAAAGGATGTCTGCAAAAGTAAACATAATTCAGTTACATTCAATTCAAATGCATTTATATTTTAATTCTTTGTGTTGTATTCTAATATTAATGACTCCATAAATTTACCCTGCCACAAACAGTATAAGTTACAGCACTACACTTTGCTTTGGGATCTTAAACCACCAGGAACATTGCACATTTTTGTAATGAATTTCTTGTTGCTGAAATTTTAAAAAAGTGTGAAATGCATCTTCACCTTGTCTTTGTACAAGAACTGTTTAAAAAAAATACTTTAAGCCATTTATTTAAAAAAAAATTACAAATATTTATTATTATTATTATTATTATTATTATTATTATTATTGCTGTTGTTGTATTAAATTAAAATTATTGTTTATATACATCTACTAAAAGTAAGTGGATCTGTCCAATCAGCTGTACTACTTCTTAAAAATAGGGATGTAACGCTACATAGTGACGATGGATTGCAATGCAAAAATGCGACCAACTGCTTCGCAGTGGAAATCAGTATTCTATTAATCATGCGTGTAATGCAGTTGCACTGTTTGAACACCAGAGGTCTCACAATCTGCGCAACTCACAGAGTTAAAATATACAGAGAGCACGCTGGTCAAGAGTTCGCATTCTTTCTGGAGCGAACATGTTGGTCACAATAGTTCGACAGCTCCAGATTGCTATGACCAACACAGATTATACATCATAGGGTTACAAGACCATGTTATAACATAAAAAGAGCTCCGGCTGCGGAAACCAGGCATTTTAGCCGACTTTGGAGCTCTATTTCTTCTTCGGCGTTCATTACATTTCAGTCTTTCACTTTCAAAGCCCCAGAGACTTTGTTTATTCGATCAAAAAATTTTATTAAGATGACGTACCTGTTGTGCATTTTGTTTACATATTAAATCTCTGTTCATAGCAATTTTTGATATATTTAGTTCTATACAGACAAAAAAAAAATTTCACATTGTTTTGCATTGTTTATGATTCAGAAATAAAAAAAAGGAGTCTTTTTAGTCATTACTTTTTCTTCATTCAAATTTTGTTCAAAATATTCTGAGAATCGAATCAAAATCGTGAAGACAGTATAGTGAATCGACTTGAACTGTAACTGGAGTGTATCGGTGGAAACCCCAAACAAGCGTGTTCGTGAAGTGGATCTTAATTTTATTCCATCATCACTAGTGGTTCTGTCTTCGTAATACTCATCTCTAGTTGGCACAGGCTACTGCAACATCACAGCCTTGACAAAGAATCAATACGTGTAGAAAAGCTGTCAGAAAGAATTTGGACAATATGACAAAGTGCTAAAATGATCCAATACCACAAGAACCTCAAGAGAAAAGTGTTAC
The DNA here is from genome assembly GCA_022985145.1 of Pangasius djambal. NCBI lineage: Eukaryota > Metazoa > Chordata > Actinopteri > Siluriformes > Pangasiidae > Pangasius > Pangasius djambal. The sequence continues at coordinate 22,196,584 of CM040976.1, forward strand.
GGTAGAAAACGACTGCATGAAGAAATAAGGGAGCGTGGTGTGTGTGGGCTACAGCGTTGAGGAAAGTCTCGTCTCTTTACCCAGATGGCTTCCTTTGTGTGTGTAGTGTCTATTCTGATAAATAGTCTGAGGGCAAACGTCTGTCGCCAGGCTCGGGGCCCCTTCATTTCTTCTCTCATTCCTCCCCTATGCTCATCTCCTCTCTATTACATTCTTCTGTCGTTTATTCACTTTATGGGATTATCGAGGCACTTCTCTCCCGCCTGCGATTCATTACACTCCTAACTGCTCACTTAGGTTTATGCCCCTTTAAATCCCCCTCCAGATAGCCAACCAGCCACGGTAAACAGGGACGGCGAGAGACGAGGCGGTGGGGGACTGGGGGGAAAGAGAGAGTCATCAGAGAGAAAATTAAGAGATGTCACGCAGCGGTGATCGTGGCGGTGACGAGAAGCGGTTAGTCGCCATTTTTAACACGGCTGCCCTCTTTCTAGTCATTAGTAATTCAATTTGGTCTTTATTAGCCACGCTTATCTGCTGCACAGAGTCCCTCTGGCTAGCCCATATGACTCCCCCCTCCTCACTCCTCCTCCAGCCCTCTTTAGTCATTCACACACTCTTTCACCCTCTCATTCACCTCACACGAAGTTCAGCAATAAAAAAAAAAGAGGAAGAGAGCAAAGGGAAAGAGCGAGACGTATTTGTAAATGGAAGACGAAACTGCGTTAATGGCGACGTGAACAGAGTTTGAGCGTGTAAAACGCACTCTTACAGACTGCAGGCGATTACGACGAGACTCGCCTCACGCGCTATCTGCGAAAAAAGGAGGAGGGAGCGGGCTGTAAAAACAGTGATTGCTTTCCATCACGTGGGGCCTATATTCTCCAGTTCGTTAAAACAATCCAATTTGCAAAAGGATAATTATGCATTAGCTCCTCTTTATCTACTGAGTGAGAGCACTGGCGGGGTTTGATAGCGTAGCTACATTCGGTGTGCCATTGCTGCAAATTACCCGCTATCGGCACATGTACACCATCATGGCCGGAGTGGACAATTCATTAACCCCCCCCCTCGATCACACACACACACACACACACACACACACACACACACACACACACACACACACACACAGAGTGCTTATACTCCAGCTACTAAGGGAATGCTGACCTCTACTGGACATGTCCTGGTACAAGAATCAGGAATACCATCTATCCTCCAGAGCTTTCTTCCCTTTTTAAACCAGCACAAAAATGAATGCCCTATCCCACGATCTAAATTACATCCCACATTCAGACGCTGCCTTTGTGTCGCTATGGTAGCGTACAGGATACACACAGGGTTAATTAATTTTCCAGTGACTGTTCCGTGCTAATTGCTCATTATGCCAATTAGTCACAGAGGGTGTCAGGAACAGTCTATCTGTCTGAGGGAAGTGCGTACTGTTTACTGTTTACCAGCACAAACCTCTCTAATGTGTTGAGCACAGTATACATCTGTCTGCCTTCTCAGCAGCAGCATTTACATCCTCGTGCCGGCGCAAAGAGGCAGCTTGCTGAAAAACTGCAGCACTAAAACTAGGCCTGTGTTGTTACTTCAGATAATCATCAAGTCAAAGTGCTCCTCTGAGAACACAACCAATAAGATTTCAAAAGATTACGTCAGCTTTTCCGTAATCTCTATCTATCTATCACTTCTGTACCGTATGAGTGACGTGTGACCTCTTTGATCTGAAGAATTATTTCGATTTTAAGAGAATGTAGGAGTGCGTTTACACGGAAGCGTGAAGATTCGACTTTCTGAAGTGCTCCATATCCCACGGGCGGAGCGTCTACGGCTGAGACTACAGTTCATCGATTCATAGAGGTGGGAAGAATTAAGGGTATGTTTTATGCACTTCAGTATGCGATAGCTATGTAGTCACATGTGTCTGACCATACAAGCCTTCAGCAAAGTGAAAGCAATCAGAATGACTCTGGAAAGTTGGAAAAACTACATAACGTTTTGCAATACGGTAAAGTTTAGCTTATTTTGTACATTACAGGAAGTCATACTCGGCCTTAAAACATCAGTGAGCCTGGGTGACATTTCTGTAAATGCATGCTGCATCCAGATTTTACTAAAGATTTTGGACGAGACTCTTGTTATTACATCTACGTTATCTACCTTAGGTCCAGAGACAAATCGATGTGTCTATATTTGGGGATTAGGAGATAAAACTGTGTACATTTCATTCGACGCTATAAGCTGTAAAGCAGACCACCAGCTTGTATGGCAAAGACGGTGCAGTGATCATGCACAAGAAGAGACATTCAAGCTCATGTTCCGGTTTTACAGGCTGTAACCCCCTGCTGCTTATGTGCGTCTTACCGTGAACATTCATTAACATACCTGTTTTGGAGCTCCATGGAGCAGTGATGGAGCTGGATGGAGAAAGACGCTGAAGTTTATGCCTGCCCAAAGAGACGAGCACTCTGGAGTGGCCTCTTCTGACACTGCTAGGGGTCTTAACAGAAACGTGTGTCCTCCTGCGCAGTGAATACCGACTCCTGACGGTCACCACACTGACACTAGGCCTCCTCTCTGAAGTAGGACTATGAACAGAGAGACGTGTGTATGTCAGAGATGGTATTTGTAGTAAGTACGTTGATCTTGGGGCTCAATTCACCCAAAATCTGCAAGCAAAAATGGAACTCCTGCCATCTTGTGCTCAACTAGTAGCCAATTTTGTCGCTGGTTCCCACACACAGGTGATACTCAGGCACCCTGCTGAGGTAAACCACCAAAAGCAAAAGTATATTTATATTTAAATGCCCCCTCAGCTTGAACCATCTACTAAAAAAGGCGAGAAAGTCGAGATGGTCTCCTCAACCCTGTGTTCAGCACGTGAGATCAAATCAGCGTCGACTGCTGCTCATAGCATCAACAGCAAAGTAGCACTTCTTTACTTTTAATCACTCGTCACAGTGTCAAGTACACAGTGGGTGGAGCTTTCACTTCCATGCCTTCTTGCACTAGTTTAGTGGACATAACGTGTAAATATATGTACTGAACCTCAGACTATTATAAACATGCATTAATGCTTTAAATGATCACACAGTCACACATTTTCAAACGGCTGAATGTGACTGAAAGATGAGTGCAGTGTCAGTAGTTTGTGTTGCCAATGACACAAGGGGGCACTATAAACACGCTGTTAGCTGCATTAGGGCAATTTGTGAGGAGCCACACTGCTCACTTTCGTCTGGAAGCTGAAAACACAGATCTAAAGAAACTACTGATGAATTTACAGCTCTGTTTCTATCAGTGGTTTTTACACATGCATGAGAGTCATGATTTCATAGAGGAACATATGTTCATATTTACTTTTTCACCTAGACTGTGTGACTGGTGTTCTACATTTACTTTACTTTATTTAACAATATTTTTATTATATTATATTACATTATATTATCTTTATTTATCTGCTGTTCCAGGGCTGGTTAATGTTAGTTAAATAAACAAACAAACAAATAAACAGATAGGTAGCTAGCTAGATAAATAGATAATAATAATAATAATAATAATAATAATAATAATAATAATATTATTATTATTAATAAAACATAGGACCAAAAGGACAAATAGGACAGGAAGAAAAACAATCCACGAAACAGCATTAAAAAAACATGGTTACATAATACATAAAATACCATACACACTAAAAACACATAACACAACACACAGTACAATCCCAACACTAATGCGTGTCAACATTATATACATGCTAAATAACTAAACACCATGCTGGCACTCCTGACTTTCCCGCAAGTTTTTTTTTTTTTTTAAGAACAAGCTAACATTCTTAAATTGCTTGGAAGTTCATTCCAATGCAGACTGACTAATAACGATTGTTCTTAATGATATTTTAATTAGATAAAGTGGGAATGCTTACTTATCTGAGGTAGATATTTGACTGGAGTAATCTGGATCAGTCATATTTCCAGGGATTGTATAGAACAGCACAGGTTTTAATGAATTATTGATGGATTCAACCAGAAATTTACGAGACCAAAAATTTCATGTCTAGATAAAGTAAATGCGGAAACAGCAACCCCAAATATTAGTAAGCAAGCATTAATGTGACGTGAAATCTTATTTCATTCTCATAACACAATCAGGGGGAGGTATTCATTAATACATTAAAACTAGCAAAAGATAAAAGACTGATCATATTGACTCCTCACCTGTTGTTGCATCGCCTGATGATCTTGGTTCTGCTCCTCAGCTTGAATCCGCTGCTGGACAGAGGAGGGGAAGGACTGTGCTGGACTCGAGATGCCGGCGATGCCGAATCCTTCTCGTCCTTCTGCGCAGTCCATCGGTACACTGAGCTCTTTCGAGAAGACCTCGGTGCGGTCCCCCGCACAACCGCAGTGGAGGTTGCTGCAACTGCCTTCCAGCGGTAGCGACTGCCATGGCTCGCATGAGATGTAGAAGCACCTCCACTGACTTTAGCCCTCTTTGATAAGACAGCGCTAGTGGTGAGTTTCTTGCCTTCTAGTCCCTCCTTTGCCGTTTTTCCAGGCACCTTAAGAGCTTTGGGTGAAAAGAGCTTGTGCGGGAGTTTAGTTAAGGCTGATTTGGCAGCTGCTGTAGGGGAACAGGAAGACGATACCCAAGAGTACTTCGAGGTCCTAGGGGTGCTGGGGGAAAAACTGAGCTTGCGATGAAGCTTCTTGCTAGAAGTGTGGGTGTGCTTGGCCACCACTGGAGAAGCAGTAGATGCTGAAACTGAGCTTGGTGAAAACTGGTGGATCTCTGATTTTGGTTGGCTGGTCTCCATCTCTTGGCTCTTCACCCAGGTAAATCGAGATGTCTTATGAGGAGACAAAGCCACCTGAATCTCTGTTTTAAGCCTAACTTTCGATGTAGGCATAGAGGAAGTCAGAGTTGGTGAGTCTTTAGTAGCCATTATTACAGTCCTATTACTTGAAACAGTGCTTGTGAGGTAGGATTTCACTTGGGGCAGTGCAGTCTGCTTTTTGTTAAAGGCACTGGACTCCTCAGATGAAAGAACAACTGAAGTAGCTGAACACCTTATATTTGATGTTGCACTTTGTCTCATCTTCCCATCAAGTCCACTCTGTTGTCCACACTTTACTAAAGCCGACTCTGACAGGACTGTGATGGACTCAGTATTAGTCCTCGGTTTTAATAATGTCCTGTCCCCACCATCAGCTGGGACTTCGTTATTCCCTTGTGATGACTCCTTTCCCATGGTGCTGCATGAAGGCAATGTGCTTGCCTTATTCTTCCCCTCGTGTAAAACCTTACTGACACCAGAGAGAGAGCAAGCATTAGGTGTTGCACCCTTGACTTGTCCGGTCTTGTTTAGATCCGGCGCAGAAATCTGTGAGGCTCTTCCTGCAGGAGCTCTGGTGGTCTTGTTGTTGAGCGAGTACTGTTTCTTCCATTGGCTGGAAGAGTGAGGTGCATATGTCTGTGGCTGATGTGAATATGAGGGGGTATAATATGGGTTGTGACCTTGACCCCTTCCCAGGCCACGTTTTGTAGAAAACCACTGAGTTGAACTTGACGGGGCATCACCATGAACTCTCTTGTGGTCCTTAATAAGATCTGTAATGACAGAATATTAGAATTACATGAGGATTTAGTTGCATTTAGATCTCTGTGGGGGGAAAACAAAATCAATCTTCACTTCACTGTGTTACGTTAGCTAGCTGTTATCTGGTGTAGGCTGAATCCTAAATGTTTACCTGCACCCTATATAAGTACACTACATAAGGGAGGAAACAACAGTTTTTATACCCTATGTAGTGCACTATTCACACAGTAATTAGCAATTTGGGATTCAACTACAGCGTTTGTTTTTCCAAAACCCAAACGCTTTGTTTACTGAGAATGTTCATTATTTTCTTTGTCTGCTTTTTGTGTCCTATACAGAGGAAAAGTAGAGTGAATAATCAGCAAGCTTCCTGAAAAGACTCTACGTCACGATCAGTGCGTCACAGTTAGTCACGATAATACCGTCATACCGTGATATTTTTCATGCAGGTATAGGTCATCATACCGTAATATCCCTACTATAAAGCATTCAATTTCCATATATCTTTTAAACAGTATAAATTAAAAAAAAAAAAAAAACGTATAATGACTATCCTGGGTAGGAGTAAACTAATGCTAATGAAACTCAATTTAAAAACATATGACGTTCTTACACAGTCAGATAACGGTTAATATCATCCGAACAACCTGTTCAAAACTAGTGAAGTTAACTAGTGAAATAACACCATTTAAATATATAACAATTAGGAAATACATTAACAAAGAAAGTGAAGAAACTGAAACAGACCATAAAATACAGAGAAAATAATAAACATTCGGGCTTTTGAAAAACAAACGCTGTAGCTGAATCGCAAATTGCTAATTACTGCGCCATTAGTGCACTACATAGGGTGTAAAAACCATTGTTTCCTCCCCTACGTAGTGTACGTATATAGGGTGGAGGTAAACATTTAGGATTCAGCCTACACCAGATAACAGCTCTCTAACGTAACAGAGTGAAGTGAAGCTCGTTTAATTTGGCAACATTTAGTTGAGTAAAAGACATAAATATATAATACATTTATCAAAAATATATTAGTTTCTTACTTTGTAACTTCTCTATTTCCCTCTCCAATGCTTCGCGTTCGGCCATATTTCAATCCAGGTTGCTTTCGTCATTAAACAGCGACAGGTCCGTGTGTGGCTGACGTCCCAACACAGCTGTCCAATCAGATGTCCAAAAAATAACTGCGTCACACGAAGCGTTCGTCGCATATATGATCTATAGTAAGCTAACTCACTGTGATGGTCCGGGTAATGATATATATATCCAACGTTGATGCGTCAAATACGAACAAACAGTACCGTAGTGACAGATGACACAAACTTGCGAAAGTTGTTGTTGGAGAGACGGCAGCGAGTAGGAAACTCAGAAAACCCCGAAAAGATGTTTATGGATCACTGGTTTTTGTAATACGGACATAATGAGTCTGTATTAAAGTCAGATTTGAAGACACAGCCGGATTGAAGAAATCGAAAGTAAACAAGGTGAAATCGGCTGTCTGGAGAAAACAGATAAAACAGGTAAAGTCTCACATTTTAGTTTCCTCACCTAATAATTATTGTCGAATGTGTCTTCAGTGATGAAATGTGTATTTTGTCATGTATTTTCCACACAGGTCCATTTTTTCTGTTATGCTTTCACTTTCATACTGAGCAGAAAGAGGAAACAAAGTTTCCCCTCACAGAAAGTAGTAAAGATCACTGCAGTTATCATTTAAACCAAGTGAATAAGAAGTGATCATCCTCCAAAACATCAGTTATCACAGTCCAGCTTTGCCAGCTGATTGCTGATATTCTTAGAAGTATGTTTTGTATTGGAAAGAATTTACATTCCCTTATGCTAATGAGGCGTCATCTAATTAAATATGCATAACTATGCATGCCTAATGAAGCCAAAAATCCAGCCTTTTGATATATTTAGAATTAAAATATTTCTTCCACTGTAAAGACACTCTCTACCATGTGCTGTTATGTGAAAACAAATATGTTTATGTTTTACTGACTCCTAAATTACCATCAGTTGATCAAGCGTATATGGGCGTAGCTTAAAGCCATCATCAAAGTTTCAGAAAAAACTGAATTAAACATTTTATCTGTTGAGGTTTAATGTTGTTATTGCTACAGTTTAAGAGAAGACATGTCATAAATGTGCGTATTTATCCAAAACCTGAACAATGAGCGATCCAAATTGGTATTGTTACCGGGAATATCCTGCCTTAACCCATGATTTAATGTGCACTTTCATTTTTTTTTATTACGTTTGCAGGCGTCTCCTAACAGCAATGGCCTCCCGTGATAAAGCTTACTTCATCCTCACAAAAACCGGATCATACGGCAGGCCCAGAGCAGGAAGCATTTGCTACATAAACCAGAATCAATATTCTCTAAACTACCAAAAGAAGGACACTGTACCTGTCACATGTATAGGTAGCTGTATGAATTATAACATTCCAGCTGATATTCTGCAGCCACTGTCACAGCAAAAGTCCGAATTTCTCCTGGCAGTTGAAAGTTGTGAAGAGAGACTGAAGGAATTTACACAGTCTGAGGCTTTCGACCAAGCTGTGGAATTGACTGTAGGCTCAGAAGTCACAGTGGCGCAGAAAGGCGAGTGGCTTAAAGGTGTGATTAGATACATCGGCCCGCTCTCTGAGCCAAGTCCACTGGATCCTATTGCAGGAGTATTTTTTGGAGTTGAACTGCAGGTGAGTGGTAGTTTGTTTTGTGTTTATAATGAGCGAAATAAGATTCACTAAAGTATTTTGTTTCACTTCTCAGGGAGAAGATAAGGGTAAAGGCCAAAGTGATGGAACCTACAGGTTCAAATCCTTCTTTAAATGTCAGAAAGATTGTGGCCTTTTTGTCCCTTTCACCAGAATCAGACCACTGCATCCCAAACTGTCAGCACCGTGGGCTGGCATCCCAGAGAATCTCACACAGACACTCTCTGTTGGAGATCGCGTGACCTACATTCTTGATGATAAAAGCGACTGTCAGCATGGGATGGTCCTGAGTCCTATGAAAGATGGCATGATTTTGATCTCAACGGTATGTTACTGGTATTTATTATACACTGCATCTAAACTCTCAGTTCTGATTGGTCAGAATGCATGGATAATTTTTTTTTTTTATAACAGCAGCTCTGTCAGTATTTCCAGAGTTCCAGGTTTATATTAACATGCTAAATTTAGTACATTATCATTTGTATAGTAACGGCTTACACGGGCGGGTATGGCACGTATTCCACATAAACAAATAAATGTAATGTTCATATGGTGAAGTTTTATATAGCTTTTATGGAAGAAGTCTCCACTGTCAGGGTTTTGTAACAGGGAAAGCTGTAACTTTAAGTCTTCCGACACTGGAAAGTCTTCATGACGGACGGTTTTGTGGTTTCTCAATAACATGATTAATTGCATTTTTTTGTATTATTAGCTTCAAGCGAGACAGAAATAACAGTCTGATGAAGGAGCAAGTGTTAATAGCTGTTATAAAGACATTCCACAATATTAAATGTAACCGTAAATGGGTAAAAAGTATGACATGTCTAATAAGACTAATAAAAAAAATGTAATTGTTGGCAAATTGCTGTGGTATGAATAAAAGACTTCATCAGACTTGATCATCTTCAGAGTGGTTTACTCAGCTTCATGTCAGAGTGCATCTCACTACCTATAACAGCACGCCCTGCCGTGTTTTATTCCTTACATAACATCATTTTTATTCTCCTGTAGAACTCCTTCGTAACCACTATAGGATAAATAAATAATTTCATTTCGGGAATTAGGTATCATAGCTGACTGTTGTCTCTTCACAGGACATAGATGAACATGGAAAGGCTGGAGGAGAGAGAGAAATTCCATGGCACTGCGTTATTAAAGAGGAAGTTTTAAATACAGATAAGTGGCACAAATGTATGTCGCTACCTTATGAATTGATTTTATGTAAATAAAATGTTTTTTTTTTTTATTAATCCAACCCATTTGTTAAAAATTAAACCATTTCTACTCTAAAATGCATTTAAATTTGTAGATAGCTGCTACAATGGTGAAAGGCATCTGCTATTCTAATGCATGTGTTAAAATTAAGAGGAATGTAGTGTAGATATGAATATAAATGAATTGTGCTTATTTATGGTTTTAATGTTTTCTTTTCAGGTAAACCAGAAAGGGTGGATATTTCTGAAAGTCCAGATATGGTTGAGGATCCAGGTGCTGATGTGGCTTTAAAAATGGGCTCCAAGGTGGAGGTTAATCTGGCTAAAGGACCTGCCTTTGCAACAGTGCGTTGGATTGGCTCTCTTCCAAACAGGCCTAGTAGAATGGCTGGCCTGGAACTGGTACTCGTTAATACTGACCTCTTCTGGTAACATTGTGAAATATGTTACCTTTTGGGAAATCCCCTTGACTCATTTCACTGTTTGTGCAAAGTGCAATCATTTGCATTTATTACCATGACATAGAAATGAGGGAAAACACAGTTACAAGTACTATAAATAGAAAACATTCACTCATACTAAAGGCACTTTCATGATGACTCTTTGACCTGTTTTTTTTTTTTGTTTGTTTTTGTTTTTATAAATGAAATTTTCTTCTACAGGAAGAGGCATGTGGGGTGAGTGACGGGACGTTCAGAGACGTTCGGTATTTCACATGTCCACCTAAGCACGGCCTCTTCGTGAAAGTCTCCTCTTGTCGGTTTGGTGATCGCTTCCTGGGAGAGACTGCAGTAAATGGACACTTTGGTACATAATATTTCTTCCTGATTTATAGCAGTACTGCTTATGACTATATATAGTAACATCCTTTAAGCATTTTGTATGTGGATGTGTTTACAGACCACGATGGACAGGATATACCAGCTGTCCCACCCCTGAGGTCTGAGGACGTGATGACGGTTCTGACTGGCAGGATGAGGGGCATCCAGGGTCACTGTAACTCCTGTTACATGGACTCTGCCCTCTTTAGGTTTGGACCTGCTTAAAAATTAGAGCAATATGCAGGGTTTCAGGTTATACTATGTTCAGGTTATGGTTAGATGTTTCCACTTAACCTTTTTGGAACTTTCTGCTGTGTAAATGTCACTGTAGTGTCTGTGCACCAGACTATAAGCATGCACTTTAGTGCACATGTACCCTAAGTTAAGTGTGCATGATATTGCATCATACACTGGGCAAATTCTTTCTTTTCAATTTTTTCTAACTTACTACACTATACACTTGTCTTTACTAATTTTATTTTTGTTTTAGTTTGTTTTCCTGCTCATCAGTACTGGACTCTCTTCTGTTTAAAAAGACTAAACCGAATGATGAACCCATCCAGAAAACTCTTCTGAGGGACATTGTGTGTCCTCTGCGCAGGTAAACTTTATTCACCTCCCACTTCAAATCCACGTTACAGGAACAGCACTTTTTTCTAAAATTATTTCTCGGGCGTAACCGAATACTAATACATACCTTACTTGGAACAAATAACAAGTGTTCTAAACGGATACAGATACAAATAGGAAACACACTCATTTTTATGCCTCCAACACTATGTAAGGGTGTGTGTGTGTCGGGACTGGGATCACGCAGAATACAGCAACAAATTCACGCAAGTGGGAGGTTTCTACTTTCATGCGGGCACAAGCGAGCGGTCAAATATGGATCTTGTAGCCAAGCTCAAAGAAAAATAATAACCCTGTGAACGAGATTAAAACAATGTCCCATGCACGTCTCTAGTTGAGATCAGTTATGAACTGGAGTGATGTAGCTGAGGTTGAGGAACTGTGAGAGCCAGAATTCACGCACCATGTTGACAGTGCTGGACATTTCTACCTCTTGGCTTTTCCAGTGTTCTCCAGTGTTTCCACTGGCATAGTGGTAGGTTTCATATTGTTTTAGGCCATGCCTACTTAGAGTTTAAATCCAAATACAGATCTTTGGAGCACTAAACAGATACAGATATCTTCTTATTGAGTTCATGCTCTTTATTACAATAAAATATTCTCTTCTTCATGACTCTGGATGTGCCCTTTTTTCCTGGGGATATCTCATGTTTGTATCTGTGTGTGTGTGTGTGTGTGTGTGTGTGTGTGTGTGTGTGTGTAGCAACGGTTTTGTCCCTGACCAAAGTGTGATGAAGCTTCGGAAGCAGGTGCAGGAGCGAGGCCACTGTCCTAGCTACACCACGGATGAGAAAGGTTTTCAGTTTACATGTTTCTATAGGAAAGTATATATATAAAATATAGCATATAGATTTCTATAGAATAACATACAATAATGTCATAAAGTAATGTGTAATTTTAGATTTAAGGCAGGTTTAAATTGATCTGCCTCTTTCTTATATGTGTCAGACATATATACATTTCTTCGCCCATGCTCACATTTATGCAAATCAGTGATGTATGTATAATATAGATACAGCATATAATTATGAACAACAAAAAAGCAGTCCCAGCTTAGCAGTTAAGAGTCTTTATACAGCAAAGCTATTGAATTCTGTTGATTAATTTTCTATGACCGTAGTTGCAAGAAAAATTCACATATAACATGCAGTATTTTAAAATGTTATAATAATTCTATAGTTGCAAGTTTCAAATATATGACTTATATGGCAGACACTCAAATATAACTTATATAGCCAAATGAATAAATACAGATTAAAGTTTATTTCTATTTTCCGGTTTTATTATAAAAGCTAATACAGTTGCATTAAGAGTCAGCAATATATTAAGTGTGCCTTTTTTCTACACTTAGATCCAGAAGAGTTTCTTACTCTCATCATGCAAGACATTCTGTCACTGGAGCCACTACTGAAACTGTAAGTAAGCCAGCATGTCCCTCATGATTCAGAGGTGTAATACGCACAAAGCTGTGTATTAATTGCATAAACATTTCAGTGCAATGTGTGGGATTTATCAAAACAAAATTTACACAAAAAAAAAAAACTTTAAGTATGTAGTGGTAAAGAGGACTGACTCAGAAGTGGTTTCATATAGGAGATAATCATAATTTGGATCTGCTAATTAATTGAATTATCATGCGAATGCAGTTGCAAAAATATGCTTTAATGAAAAAAAAGCAGGTTTGCAGACAATTCCAAGAAACCTGCAAAAGGTCGGGTCGGTAAACAGAACAAACCAAGATCAACAGATTCTCAAAACCAATGGACAGTACCAAACTTAGAGAAAATTAAATATTAATATTACTCATAGTCAGCGAAGTCAGAGCACATAAGGAACAGATCCACTGAACGATACTTTGCATTGGTGGAGTGGAGTGTTTTGTGTGCGTGTGCGTGCGCGGGTGTGTGTGGGGGTAGGTGAGTGGTGATTGAGTGTAGGTGTGTGTAATCAGTAGTCTGGTGACTGTGAACAGGACAAAGAGTGTGTATGCTGGGAACTGGTGGCCATGTTTGTAGGCTGTAAGGCAAATTGGAACTGGAGTTCAAGGTGGCCATGTTTGTAGGCTGTAAGGCAAATTGGGAACTGGAGTTCAAGGTGGCCATGTTTGTAGGCTGAGAAGCAGTTTAAACGTTGGAGTTTATAGCCGATTCCAGCGTTGACATTACATGAATTACCTACAACAGCCATTACTTAGTCTTTAGTCTTTGTTTAAATTTACATAATTTTATATAAAAGGTTTGGAGTAACACTAAAACATTCCAAAAAGCTAACAGGATGTCAATCAACATGCCATTTGAACCACATTTACTCAGCAGATGCTGACACCCAAAACACTGCTGATCAGTTTATCTAATCAGTTGGCATTCTCAACTTGAAACCATAGGATTTTTAGCTATAGTCACTTTCCAGGGAATGCAGCAGGCTTTTTCATCCATCATTACGTAGAATTAGTGCTGTTAGTGTTTGATTTCTCTTGGTCTTTCTTTTCCTCAAAAAAAAGACACGTCATCACACAGTTGCTGCTTTTTCAATATCATTCTGGCTTATTAAAAATAAATTCAGTTATGTTATTCATTAGTCATATCATTTTGTAGCCCTAACATGTATTTCTGTTTTAAAAAAAAAAAATGTTTCTTTTCTTTGTGCACATCTAAATAATGTCAAAATTGAATTTCAAAGGGTTGTTCACATACCATATGTAGTTAAAAACTGGACTGAAAAAAATCAGTGAAATGTGCACATTTTTTACAATTCGTATTTAATATTTATTATTACAATTGATCACTTCCTTCACTTTTGTATTTTGTACAAGTAAGAACAAATGTAGGCTTTTTTATACTCATAAATGAACATTATCATATGTCGGGGGGCCACAGGGGCTTAGTGGTTAACACTGTTGCCTCACATCTCCGGGGTTGGGAGTTCGGATCCCGCCTCTGCCCTGTGTGCATGGAGTTTGCATGTTCTCCCCGTGCTTCAGGGGCTTCCTCCAGGTACTCCGGTTTCCTCCCCCGGTCCAAAGATATGTGTTGTAGGCTGATTGGCATTTCCAAATTGTCCATAATGTGCGATTGTGCTCTGCGATGGGTTGCCACCCCATCCAGGGTGCCTCCTGCCTTGTGCCCCGAGTCCCCTGGGATAGGCTCCAGGCTCCCCACAACCCTGTGTAGGATAAGCGGCATGGAAAATGGATGGATGGATGGATCATACTTATTTTTGTATTAAACTCTGTCTTTTCCCTGTCTTTATTTAGGAAATCATGTAATCAGCCTAAAGGTTTAACAGAGATGGAGCAGACAAGTTACTTGTACCAAATCTTCATGGATTACAACCACAGTCTGGTTTTACCGACAGTTCAGCAGCTGCTGGAGCATTCTTTCTATAACAATGGCATCAAACTAGCAGAGGTAAGTTGCAGTGTGCATGCTTCCTAGTCCATTGCATGTTTTCTTGTTTGGTGCACTGTTTAAATTGTAAGGTGATGTTTCCCTGTAGGTGGGGCTGTTGGCTAACTCCTGATATCAGTGAGTCATCATCAGGCAATGCTGAAGAGCTAGTATAAGTGGCACTTTCTAATAATAACACCAAACCCAATAAACGTGCAGTATGGGTGTTTTCCCATTTCACATCTCCCATGAGTTACCTTTTAGCGAACTCAGAGTTAGTCATGAGGTTGGCTTATTATCACACTCCTATTCCATTTCCATTGTAAAGTAGACCACAAGACACCGTCTTTCTGTAGAACTAGGCGTTTTGTGATTAAAGACAAACTGCATTCAGGTGATGCACTATTATGTGAGCACTGCTAGACAGGTAACAACAGTAATGACAACAGTAATGATAATGAGGAACTGGAAGAAAGAATGGAGAGAGGGAGATATAACAGAGAGAATGCAAGAAAAACAGAAAGACAAAAAGGAAGGAAGCAGAGAAAAAGAATTAAAAAAGGGGAAAAAAAAGGAAATAAGAAGGGGATAGATCGAGAAATAGTAAAGAAAGGAAACGTGAAAAAGTAAGAAAGGATGCATGAAAGGCCGGGAGAGAGAAGAGAAAGAAAGTAATTGACAGAGGGAGAATGAGAGAAAGAGAATGCAAGAAAATTAGAAAGAGGAAACCAGAAAGAGAGATAAAGAGGACACTGAAAATGAAAGAGTAAAGGAAATGAGGAATGAGAAGTAAAGAAAGGAAAATGTGAGTGGAATGGGAAAATAGAGTAAATAAAAGATGACAGGAATAAAAAGTAAAGACAAGGAAATGGAAGACAGAGCTAAGACAAAGCGAGAAATAAAGCCAAGAGAGTGAAAAAGAGAAAGAAGAAGAAAGAAAAAAGAAATAGGGAAGAAGAAAATGTGACTTCCCCAGGTGGCATCTGGAATTCCACTTCCTGAAAATTCCATCAACTGTGAAAAATTTTAAGTAGTAAATACCCACTCACTGTGCAAACCTGTGCACCTGCTGATTCATCCAGTTATCCAATCAGCCATCACGTGACAGCAGTGAACTGCTGTTCTGAAATCACGCACATACACCTCAAGAGCTTCATTTATTATTCACATGAAAAGCAAAAAAAGGGAAAAATCCTTCCACTCCTGTCAGCCAAGAACAGGAATCTGAGACTACAGTTGGTAAAGGCTCTTCAACACTGATGAGCTGGGCAGCTGAAGATTAGAAATGTGTCGCCTGGTCTTTTTCCACTCTTTAACTGCCCAGTTCTCTGTCATCACTCATCAACAGAGGATTTCCATCCACAGAACTTCTGCTCACTGGATGTTTTTGTTTTTCTCCACCATCCTGTTTAATTCTAGAGATGGCTGTGTGTGAAAATCTCAGAAGATCAGCAATTTCTGATACACTGCTGTTCTGAAATCAGCAGTCTCT
>CM040976.1:22214498-22225334 GCA_022985145.1 Pangasius djambal
AAAAAAACTGGTCCATAATAAGGCTCCATCCTGCAAAGCTGATCTGTCAACTGCTATTCGAGAAAGCTGGAACCAGACTGATGGGGAATATTGTTTTTCATTAGTGAAGTCTATGCCTCAAAGAATTCAGGCTGTCATAAAAGCCAGAGGAGGAGCAACAAAGTACTAATTGTGTTTTTTTGTTGATGATTCCATAATTCTTTCCTCAACATTGAGTGATTCCATACTTTTTTTCCTCTACTTGATTTGGAAAATGACATGCCATTAATAAAAAAAAGGTCACAGAATTTTTTTGATGTATGTTTCACAAAGCCAGAATGTTAAGCTATTGAACAAAACATTTTTTGTGTCATATCTGAGATTTGTTTGTTTGCTATAAAGTAAAAAAGCTGGGTGAACATCCTCTAAGTGTGGCGATTCCATAATTTTTGCCAGGGGTTGTATCAGACCCATATGTGCTTTTTAAATATCCCATTCCAGATTTAGTCCCCCTTTGCAGTTATAATAACCTCTACTCTTCTGGGAAGGCTTTCTACTAGATTTTGGAGTGTGGCTGTGGGGATTTGTGTTCATTCAGGTGATGTCAGGTGAGGAGGTCTGGGGCGCAGTCGGTGTTCCAGTTCATCCCAAAGGTGTTCGGTGGAGTTGAGGTCAGGGCTCTGTGCAGGCCACTCAAGTTCTTCCGTTCCAACCTTGTTGCAAACCATGTCTTCATGGAGTTCGCCTTGTGCACAGGGGTATTGTCATTCTGGAACATGTTTTGGGCCCCTTAGTTTGAATAAAGGGAAATTGTAATGCTACAGTGCTAGCATACAAGGACATTCTATACAACTGTGTGGCAACATTTTGGAGAATGCCCAAATATGGGTGTGATGGTCAGGTGTCCATACTTTTGGCCATATAGTGTATTATGTGTTCATTCTGAACAATGTATTCACATTCAGTTGCATCAGTACTTTATACGCATGTGTATGTGTTTCAGGTCTTCAGCAGTGTGTGTTGTGTGGACAGCCGGCCTGTGTGGAGTGTAGCCAATGCTTCACAGATTCAGTTTTCAGCAGTACAGGATTAAAAGTTTTCTGTGAGATGTGTTCAACACAGGTGGGTCTGTTTATACACTTTCATTTGCACTGCATGAACATCCATAATATTCTATTTTCCAAATAGTTGTTCCAAACTGTAATGATGTCTAGCAAAGACACACATGATTACCTTTCAAAGAATGCTTTTTTTGGGAGGCTAGTGTTTCTTTTACAGCAATGCTTTGGAAATTGTGTTAGAAATGATCGATCCTGTTGTACATCCTGCTCAGGTCCACTTTCACCCCAGCCGACAGTCTCATAAACCAACATCCCTGCGCCTCCCGGAAGGATTTCCTCACTCGTGCAGTCCTGATAGTCTAACATACACAGTTCCACGAGAAAAACTGGAGCTGTTCGCCGTGCTGTGCATAGAGACCAGCCACTATGTTTCCTTTGTCAAATACGGACCTAAAATAACTGACTGGATCTTTTTTGATAGCATGGCTGACCGAATGGGTGAGTGTAAAAATGATAAATGAAAATGCATCATGGAATATCTGTATATTTTAGTTTTGCCTTAGTCGTAGCTTTTTAGTTTTGTATGTATATTTGTGTTTACACACCACTTTACTAATTTACACAACCTGTTCTTAGGTGAGACTGATGGTTTCAACATTCCGGAGGTTAAAGCATGTCCGGAAGTGGCACGCTACCTCAGTATGCCTCTCGCTGAGCTGGCTAAGCAGGTACCTCGTGAAATGGATGGTGTGGCAAAGAGACTCTTCTGTGATGGCTATATGTACCTATACCAGAGCACCAGCATGGCCCTGTATCGCTGACACAATCAATCAAAACGAATGTCTACACACTCACCCACACAGCAAACACATATTTTGAATTCAAGGAATACTGACATTCTTGTTAGTATATTAATGATTAATGCTAAAATGTAAACTTTCCTCTCCATGTTTTCTCCAAGCTTTCAGCTGATTGTTGGACTTTTGGGAGATGAAATAGCGCATTACTTTTTGGGTTGTGCTTTTTGGTATTAATAGGAAATACAGTATACTTACATAGACACAGTATACTTTGCATAGTGCCTTGAAACGAACATTGGGACATAATTAATGCAAAATATTGTTATCGCCGAATGTGAATTTTTAGTACCACCTTTTCATTCAGTTTCTAGGAAAGGATAATGTCTGATCCTATAAAACTCAAGAAATTTACTCTGAAAAGGGAAGAGTGGCGATTTCTTTTACCAAGTCCAATAATTCCAGAGTTGCATTTATTGCCTTATTTTTTCATAAGAGAAATGTAATGTAAGGTTAGTCAAACAACATCCTGTTGTACCAAATCCACAAAACACTGCCAGACCTGTACATATTGAGATCACCGAGACTAAACAAATATTATAAACCCGTGAAATAGCCTGATGTATATGTAATGGTACCATTGCCGTACAAATGAAAGAAAGTCAAGAATGAACAAAAATTGCTGTATATTTGCTGTTAAGCTGTGGTATTAATGAGATTTGATCATGTAAAGGAGGCATTCCTGTTTATGTTTTTGGTAGCATTGTGCCTATTTTTATTTTTGGAAGGGGTTGTGATCCATGGGAAAAAAAAAAAATACTTTGTGTCACGAACATGCACTGAAATGTGTCAATCAATCATATGTTTCTCAGGGAAACTGCAATTTTTGAGATCACTGATTTAATAAAGCTACTTTTAAAAGTGCTCTAGTTAAACATTGCTTTTGAATATTATTTTAAAAAAATGTTTCCTCCACTTTCTCTGGTTTCCTTCCATTTCCCAAAACATGCTTGTAGACTACTCTAAATTACCCCTAGGTGTGAATGACCGTGGGAAAGTGTGTATGATGTCCTGTGATGAACTGGCATCCCATCCTGGATGTGTTCCCACCACATGCACAGTGTTCCTGGGATATGCTTCGGATCTACCGCCACCTTGAGCATGATAAAGTGGAAAGATAGAGAAAGAGAGAGAGATATCTAAGCCATTTCAATCCTTTTATAACGGAGGTAACCCTGGTTGTCATTTGTTTGTATTCTTCAGTCTCTTTCCTAAGTACATATCTTCTCTTCCGTCTTCAAATGTGCAATTTCCAAACAATTATCAAATGTATTATGAGAAATACGAGGTGCAATAAAAGTGATGGAAGAGTTTGGAAGATTTAGGACCAGCTAAAAGTAGTAATACAACTGCCAAACTCTTAGACTCGCCTATCTAATATATAATAAAGTACAACTGTCCACCTTATATACTACACGCCAATGTTTATGCACTATAGAGATATATTCCTTCCTGACATCTGCTGATTTAACCGTCCCTGATATGCCTGTCCATTTTAATATAAACAGAATGTCTCCCACACAAGGACATTGTTCTTTTAGTGGACAATCTTAAATAAGCTATCAGAAACATGCTTTAGATATGGCTATATATTACTTTAAATAGTGATTAAATGAAAGAAAAGAATTTTCCAAAATGTCATGGAACATTTCCAGAGATTATATATTAAAACAGAGAGTCCTGATATCAGTGAATTGTTTAATATATTATTCCAAAAGAGCCAGAATAAAGATAGACAGGCGTTCCATCTTCTGACCATAACTGACCACAGAACATCCTGTCCTGCATCACAGACAGAGAAATACTAGTGAACAATTGATCTCATACACTCCAGTATCAGCTAAACATGACTTTAAAGTGCAACTGAGTAGGCCCTAAAGTCAGTACATTTTACACATCCTAATCCGAATATCTATAGTTTCTCTTAGACAGACATCATATCGAATAGAAAGAAAAGGAGACTTTTTGCTTAAGTCTCCCGTTTCCCAGGTTTTTATCCTGAGCTAAAAAAAAAAAAATTAAAAATCCCAGCAATCTACACTACATGAATTTAGCTCTGATTTCCCTGTCGCAGATTAATTTTGCTGATCTGCGACAACAAACTGTGTTTCAAATATTACTTGAAATATTTAAACAATGTTCATGAAATGAATCCATACTGAGGGGGTCTGTGGAATTTTTCAGTTAAAGGGGTCTCCAGCTACAAAAAGTTTGAAAATGACTGCGCTAGACCCTACACTCTACAGTCATCCTAAAATATGGGAGTGACAGTGCTGTGTTCTGCTTGGACATGAAGCACAAAAGGCAACCTCATAGTCTAGGCAAAAAACTGACCATCCGTTTTTATGTTACATTCATCCAGGCGTTCGACCTTTTGACAAATGTACAGTGAGGTGCTGCTAAGTGAGGATAAGGTTCTGGATTGAACCCACCATTATTGCATTGATCTAAAGCATTTTAAATTGTGCTTGAGGAAGACAATTCAGTATAGCCAGTTCACCATCCAATATGTTTTTGGGAAGAGGGAGGAAACCCATGTGTATACAGTGAGAAACTCCACGCAGACAGTGACCCAAGCCCACGATCGAACTGGGGACCCTGGAGATGTGAGGTGGCAATGCTACCAGCTTCGCCACCAAGTTGCACAGCATCTATGTCCCAAACAGGTAACACGCACTCATTAGCAATAGCCCATCAGTTTCAACACCAAGCTGTATATTGTGTTGTCTTAGCAAAAACAGAATTGTAGAAATAGCAAATACAGAATCAAAAAGACTTCTGGTAGCCACTGGACTTCAGAAGAAGGAAAAAAAGAAGAGAGGGAAATGAGGCAAATGCTTGTTGTATCCTAAAGTAAAAATTACACTAGATATTGGAACAGAAGTGAGTTATTTTACAGTGGGATGTGGAGATTTTTATTTTTTACAGGAAGTCACTAAAATCCTTTAGGCCTCTAACAAATGCTGTAATAACTTTTTTGACCTTAGATCTTAGTTTTACAGATATAAGCTACATTCAGAAATGAGAGCAGGCTGGAGTCTGCTAAGATGATCAAAGAATCTGGGAGACAAATCTGACATCAAACACACCGTGGTAAAACTAGGGGAGAATAACAACAACATGAAGCACATTACTGGATACATCCATTAAATGTGAGTGTACTCTTGAAAGTGTTCTTCTAGATCCCTTCATCAATACTGCATCAATACTGTTTATTCACTTGAATACTGATATATGGGCTGTAGTGAGGCAGTGGGTAGTGTTGCTCCAGGTTCCCTTGGCCGATCTTGGCTACTCTAAAGTGTCCCTGAGTGCAAGTGGGTGATGGACTGACCTCCCATCCATAGTGCATTCTTGCCTTGCACCCAGTGTTCCCAGAATAGGCTCCAGATCCACAGAGACACTGATGAAGATAAAGCGGAAGAATGAAAGAATACTGCCAAGTGATCATATGAACAATCGATACAATTCAATTCAATTCAATTTTATTTGTATAGCGCTTTTAACAATGGACATTGTCACAAAACAGCTTTACAGAAATAAACGGATTCACAAAAAATATATTGTAAATATTTGAATTTATCACTGTGAATGTATCCCTAATGAGCAAGCCAGTGGCGACGGTGGCAAGGAAAAACTCCCTGAGATGATATGAGGAAGAAAACTTGAGAGGAACCAGGCTCAAAAGGGAACCCATCCTCATCTGGGTGCAACGGATAGTGCGATTATAAATAAATCCCTTCTATTATTGCGTACTATAAGGACAAATAATGCAATTGTGCAACCAATAAATTCATCACAGTTTTCGCAAGAAGTCCGGTTGGTTAAAATCTATCCACTGTCCACTGATGGAGTCCTGAGTACGAAGGTGCTCGTGAGCAAAAGGGGGTGGCGCCAGCAGGCGTCTGGGTATGTATGCAAGGGAATTTGGAGGACTCGGGGCACACAACTCTCAGGCTTGAGATTGCTGTTTCGCCATTGAGGGAATTCACCTTCTTTGAGCTCATTAGAACGTGTTGTATTGCTACTGAAATAAAGAAGTTTGCTTCTTCTCATCCAATGACTGGTAATTCTTCATTGTGGTGAATTTTCTGAGTGAGTACAATAAGAGACATATACGTAATTGGCAGATTGTTCAGTCCACCCGCGAATGTGTCCACTCAGGGAAGGACTCTGAGTTCCGACAAACCGCAGCCCCAAAGCCACTACAGCAATCACAGTCCCAAATCATTACAGTACAGCTCCCCATATGTGATCCCCAAGCCATCTCCACAGCCCCCAGATGGCACCATCCCCAGCAATCCAAACAGTTCTTCAGGCCGTCCATATGGGGCCACCCCCAGCAGCAGCGAGCGAACTCAACCGATGAGAACTCCAACCAGAAGTAGGGCATCAGGATGGGTCAAGCAGCGAGGAGGAGCAGAAGGGGCATTAGGATGAGTCAGGCTGCGAGGAGGAGCAGAAGGGGTCAGGATCACTGGCATCTCAGAAGTAGCATGTGTAGCTCGACAGAGAGTGAGGGAGAGAGAGAGATGGAGAGAGAGGAAGAGATTGTTAGGTAAGCTTTTGTCCTCTAATGGTTAAGGACAATATACTTTACATGCAGAGTGCAAGCAGGGACTCTGGCAAGACTAGCTATGACAGCATAACTAAAAAAGGGAGAGCCAGAAGCTAACACAGACATGAGGGCACCCTGGGGCATAAGGCAGCCAGCCACTCCACCGTCGACAAACCTGAGTGAACGCGTGAGAGTGGGGGGGGCGACAGCTTTGTAAGAGAACTTTGTTGACTACGGAGTCAGATTTAATTTAACTGCTAACATATAAAGCTACAAGTCCTATGCAATTTTCCATTCATTCTTCTGATCACTGTCAGCAACCCACACTATAGCAAATGCCCAAGTAATCTATGTAGCCCTAAATTTCACCTATTTCTTTCTGATATTATATTAAGACATCATAAGTATGTCTCTACAGTATGTAGAATTTTTTTAAGTCAGTAGATAAAGAATACTTTATAATCTGATGTTCCTGAGCTGCTGCTCTGATTCACCCTGACAATGCTGTAATAGTAATTCACAATCAGTGCTGTGTCAGGGCTTTCAGGGCAGAATTGGCAGGAATTTGTTTTACACATATGTCATGCACCAGCTCATATACATAACACACTATCTTCCCAACTCCAGGCACCAAAGGAGGCAGGCTACACAGTGACTGGCAGGAGCCACAGCCAATCAGACAAGAGAATGAGAATGTAAATAAAGCATATAGTAGTGAGAGAATGTGTGTCAATATTACAGTTTGAGAGCATAACAGATTCATAGAGTAAATACACAGATAAATAGAGTTTTATCTTTCTTCCTTCCTGAAAAGGTAAGGTATTTATTTGTTCTCCAATTTGGTGGGATGCTAGAGAATGTTAGTTATCTGATTTATCCCTGTTGTGAAATTTGTAAGTTGTGAAGTTGTTTGTTTGGTATGTTTCTGTATATTTTTTCACTTTGATACTTGCTTATATCACCATCTGTATGTGTATTTCATCTACTAATCTGTCTTTTAGCAGCCAGATATGATAGTTCTGTTGTCCATACTGTGTTTTAGCTAGCTAGCTAAAGTTAGCAAGCTTGCCTTGGAGATTGCTTAGCTTTGGGGAAAGCCCCTCTACATTCACCCCATGGACCTCAGCAGCGAGCTGAGAGATTACAATGGGGCAACCCTTTACATTTAATCTAACATTTAGCTAGCTACCATTATGTGATTCGTTAATTCCCAGGACATTTCCTGTTTATGATACATGCAGGTTTACACAGTTATTGACGATGTCTGCAGCAGATTATTTATATCCTCAGACTCTTTTAAAGGTCATCGAAAAATTCAGAAAACTAAAGCAAATACTGAATAGCCAGCCCTGCCTCACACAAGGCCAAAGAAATATAAGTTATTTAAGTTTAAAACTTGAATACCCTTGACCTGCTCTTTCACAGTGAAACTTCTATAGCTAGAAAATCCCACCCCCTCACATTATTTCTCATTTGGCTAACAACTCAAACAGCACACCATATGGTATTAGCATAACGTCCACACTTCTGCCGAGCTAAGTGTCATAGTCTGTTTGGCCGTGAGAGACAAACTGATATGTGGTGTCCTTCTATCAGAAGCTCCTCTCTTTCATCTTCCTTGAGGAGTGGAATTGTTTTTCATGTGCTTTTAATGGCCCAGTGTTTGATCTCTGAGTCCATTATGTGCGGGAGCCTGTCATCAAGACAGTGAGTGACCTCCGGTGTGCTCGTGGTGATTGTGGTGTCCTGTAATGCAGTGTACAGGTCCAGTATCCCTGAGGACGGCATACTGGAGAGACAAATGTAGATGGGCTTACTGTAACTGCCAAAAACATATAGCACACGCATACTATGCTGTTATGCGTAACATGAGGCATTAGGGAGGGACTGGCCATCTAAAATAGTCTTTTGGTTCTGGATTAATCGTTTATATTACAAATAGCATGGAAATATCTGGAGAGGATGATGAAACATAATTGTTGAAACAATGAAAAAACAACTGAATAAATGGTGGCTGGTGCTGGACCTCTTGGCTGGTTTTACATCCCACCTGTCAGCCATTTTATAGACACGTCCCCATGTTTACTGCATAGAAATGCAAACTGACTATGCACAATATAAAACAAAAAAAAAGGAAAATAATAGGATCAAATGCTGAGTCAAATGCTATTTTATTAATATGGTCAATGTAGCTTCTGGATAATGATAGTGAAAGACATATTATTACATTAAAACAATTACACTGGCTGCTATGGTGATAAACAGGATTAACTATGCATCTATCATATTTTTCCTTCTTCTGTTTGAAAGCTACTAGCCAGCTAGCTCTAGTGTGAACACAAAGATATTGAGAAAAAGAAGGGTAGAGCTGGTTCTATAAGGTAAGATGCTTTTGCCCCTGAACGACTGATTGAAGATCGTGCATAAAACATGTCTTAAATGTCTTAAATGACAAATTCTGAATACCACCACTTCTTACACTGAACATGTAACACTTAGCAGTATAATCGTACAGATGACATAGTGAATATAGATATTATATTTTCTAATCCACCCCTGAAATTCAATTCTGATTACACTACTGGGTTATTTTATTTAGTATATTTGCTGCTCCTCCTTGTAGCTTGCATCAAAGAGCAAATAAACCAATCTAGTGTTTTTGTATTCCACCTTCTAACTGCTAGAGTCCAAATTCTACTTACTGCACTGTGTGCTTTTGTGCTTTTGTTATTCATCATTTCCCATGAGGTAGAACATACTGGAATATGACACTGGAATACTCACAATAACACTTTAACATGTTCATTACTCAGCTTGGAGGAAAAAACATTCCTCTGTGATAATGGGAGTTAAATAAGTCAAGATTCAGGAAACCTGGCCCAAAACATGTAATTATGTAAATGATATTAGAAAATATGTTGGTATAGTGCTGGTATGGTAATTTCTCTCCAGCTTGGATTCATTTTTACAATTTGCTGTTATCCTCCTTTAAGCTGTTTGCAACACAATTTTACAGTGTGTACTTGTGAATATGTGCACTCTCACAAACAATTATTTAAAGCCAAGCTATCCTACTGTAAAGTAATGCTTTAGCATTTATCACTCTGAATTAGACAAACACAATATCTTATCATTTATTTTACATGTTCTAGTGGAAATAAAGCCATGGTGCTGAATGTGTGCTCCAAGCAGGAAAGTGCTATAATGAAATTAGTGGCCTCTTTCCCTTAGGCAGCGACCCTCACAGTCTGACATTACTGCTTTCTATTATCGTTCACTAATTGAATTGCACTAAGGCACACACATGAAGAAAAAAGACAATAAAATGACCAAAAGTATCAGATGTTTTAAATTGCAACAATTATGCCACTATATCACCCCTGGCCTATAAATCTAAATCATGTCTGTTTACAGCCTTAAATGTGATTCGAATGCAATTTTTCAATAATCATATTAGAATTTCCTTTATAACATAATAACAATCAATATAGAATTTACAGCCTCAGTTTCCAGATGACATTATTACCTGTACTAGCACAGCACTGGCTAAACAAATCAACCCTTTTCCATTGAGGAAATCTTTTCCTAGAAGAAATGTATTATTCAACTTTTATTTTATGCAGTTTTCATAATAATGGGTTACATGTCTTTGTTCAGAATATGGATATAAAAAGGTTCTATAGCCAGTGTATAAAGAGGATGGCATTGGCTATTTTATAGATAATAATGATCATGAGTTATGATATGTAGAGCAAAAATGTAGGAAGTGAGGAAGAGTCAGGCCTAATGGTTAGCGAGTTGGACTTGTAACCCGAAGGTGAACCTGAAGGTCGCGGGTTCGAGTCTCAGGTCCGGCAGGGATTGTAGGTGGGGGGAGTGAATGGCCAGCGCTCTCTTCCACCCTCAATACCATGACTGAGGTGAGACCCTTGAGCAAGGCACTGAACCTGGTGGATTGGCTACTCCAGTAAGGAGTGTGTGTGTGTGTGTGTGTGGTGCTCTGCGATGGGCTGGCATCCTATCCCAGCTGTAGGGCATCCTTGTTTCCAGTGGATTCTCCAGATCCCCCACCAATCTAACCAGGTTAAGCGCTTACTGAAGATATGAATGAATGAATAAAACATTGGCCCCTTAAGGACTGTGCACTTGATTAACTATTTAATTACAAATGAAGTTATTCTGCTTCATACATATTTCATGACACAACATACAGAATATTTATTTCAGTTTTCTTGATAATCACTGATGCATTTATTGATAACTACATAAAGGTAAGGTACTAAATCTGTATTAACTCCCTTGAATAAATAACTCCCATCCACATTAGAGAAACACCTTCCAACACATCCACATTGGAGAAACACCTTCCAACACATCCACA
>CM040976.1:22236077-22255562 GCA_022985145.1 Pangasius djambal
ATCCAAAATTTGAGTATTTTTCTATGTTATGTTCATGTTTATGTTCATAAACTTTTTATTTAATAAAATATGTTTTCATAGTTTGTGTTGTCCCTTATTATCAATGCAAAATGGTCACTAACTAAAGAGGATTTATGCTGATATTGCCCAAAAACCCTATTTTGTTCAGGCGTTTCCAAACTTTTGGAGGGCAATGTATTAAAAGGTACAGTAATGTATATACTAACAATACTAACATACAGTAACATATAATAACGTGCAGTAACTTATATACCAATGTATAGTAACTTATGCACAAAACAGTAGCCTATATTGATATATATTGACATATATAAACATATATAATATACAGTAACTTGTATAATATAATGTACACTAAATTATATACTATAGTACAGTGACTAATACTAATGTACAGTAATTTATGTACTAATATACAGTAACGTATACACTGATGTAGGCCTGCAGTTACATATTCATACACACTGTTTACTTTTAGTAGTCATTATAGTCATATGTGCATCATTTTGTGGACAATAGATTTATATTTAAGTTACTGACTGATATCAAAGATTATCATTATTACTTATAAACATTTAAGCATTCATATAAACCTGTCATTGGTTATATTCAGCTTGATTTGAAATTATTCATAATGCATTTCCCCAAAAATAATAATAGTAAAACCATTCTATATCAAACCATTAGACCTTTGAATGTTTCTTTAGAATTTTTGCAATCTTTGACTGGAACATGCAGCTACTGTTTTCATAGGACTGGTTTCTGTTTGAGGGACTGGTTTTATAGAAATCAGCTAGAAATCTGTCGTAATTGGGCCAAAGGACTTATTCCGTGTTTGTGTCCGTGCAATTCAGGATGTACTATTGAGTTTCAGGATGAAATATTTTCCATTTAAAAACAATCAAAGCCTTCTGTGCCCATGCCTGAACAATTTCAGGATTTTTTTTTTAACAAATTTACAATTCACTGTGGATACACTCTTTACAAACATCTGGAATCAGCACTAGATAAAGAATCTGAGAAGTGGTTTCCTGGCAATTTCCCCAAGCTCTGTCAATATCTTGTGATTTAGAAAGTTACTTTCAAACAGATGAGGGAAAAATGGATATTTACTACAAGAGGTGACCTAACTGGCTTAGAGTACACTACTGATTCAGTTCCTCTAGATATTCTACATGCACTATACATGTTGTACATCATCACTGTAATAATAATGAAAAATGGTGTATGATTTTGCCTTTATACACCACCACAATGGATATGAAATAAAACAATCAAGATGTGATTGAAGTGTAGACTTTCAGCTTTATTTTAAGAGGTTTCACAAAAATATGTCATTTACTATTTAGGAATTACAGCCATTTTAAGCAAAGTACCTCCATTTTCAGGGGCTCAAAGGTATTTGGACAAATGACTGACAAGAAGTTAATTGACCAGGTGCGGTACATTCCCTCGTTACTTCAAGACAAATGAAGCAGATAAAAGGTCTGGAGTTGATATCAGGTATTGAGTTGGCTTTTGGCAGCAGTTCGACTGGAGCTACCAATATGAAGTCCAAGGAGATCTTAATGCAAGTGAAGGAGGCCATCATTAGGCTGAAAAAACAACATAAATCTATAAGAGAGATAGCAAAAACCTTAGGTGTGGCCAAATCAACAGTTGGGTACATTCTTAAAAAGAAAGAAAGCACTGTTGAGCTCAACAACATCGAAAAGCCTGGAAGACCACGGAAGACAACTAAAGTGGATGATCGCAGAATCCTTTCCTTGGTGAAGAAAAACCCCTTCACAACATCAACAAAAGTCAAGAATACTCTGGAGAAAGTAGGCGCATCATTGTCAAAATCTACAATCAAGAGGTGCCTTCATGAATGTAAATATAGAGGGTTTACAACAAGGTGCAAACCACTGGTAACATTCAAGAGCAGGGAAGCCAGAGTAGACGTTGCCAGAAAACATCTAAAAAAAAAAGCCTCCCATGTTCTGGAATAAGATTCTTTGGGCTGATGAAACCAAGATTAACTTGTACCAGAATGATGGGAAGAGAAAAGTATGGTGAAATAAAGGAACAGCTCATGATTAAAAGCATACCACATCATGTGTCAAACATGGTGGAGGCAGTGTTATGGCACGGGCAAGTATGGCTGCCAATGGAACGGGCTCACTGGTGTTTATTGATTATGTGACTGCTGACAGAAGTAGCAAGATGAATTCTGAGGTGTACAGGGCTATACTCTCTGCTCACATTCAGCCAAATGCTACAAAACTGATAGGATGCTGCTTCACAGTGCAGGTGGATAATGACCCTAAACATACTGAAAAAGCAACTCAAGGCAAAGAAATGGAATATTCTTCAATGGCTAAGTCAGTCTCCTGATCTCAACCCAATAGAGCTGCTTTTCACTTACTGAAGACAAGACTGAAGGCAGAAAGACCCACAAACAAGCAGCAACCTGGCAAAGCATCTCCAGGGAGGAAACTCAGAATTTGAGTTTTGAGAACATGGGCTCCAGTCTTCAGGCAGTCACTGACTGCAAAGGATTTTCATGCAAATATTAAAATTATAGTTATATTTACAATTATGTCACTTTGTCCAAATACCTTTGAGCCCCTGAAAATGGAGGTACTTTGCTGAAAATGGCTGTAATTCCTAAATGGTAAATGCCATATTTTTGTGGAGCCTCTTAAAATAAAGCTGAAAGTCTACACTTCAATCATGTCTTGATTGTTTTATTTTAAATCCATTGTGGTGGTGTATAAAGGCAAAATCACAAAAACTCTGTCATTGTCCAAATACTTCCAGACCTAACTGTATATACTTTAAGAAGATCCTAAAAAATGCAGCTGGAAAAGGAAACCATGTTCAAATACCATTCCATTCTCTCTCTCTCTCTCTCTCTCTCTCTCTCTCCTTTTTTCTCTCATGTTGAATGCCATAGGGCTCTGCTGTCCAGCTAAGATAATATTTTGAATAAAAACATCACACGACCATTTTTCCCTTACAGGCAACATCCCCTGAGGGTCAGATTTAGTAGAACAAACACTCCGAAGTGATCGTAAGTTCACTCCTTCTAATTTCTGCTGATTTAAAATAATTAGGGTATGGTCAAGCATTTTTCAGGGACAGTGTGATGTATGTGTGAGGGTTGATGTAGTGGATGGAAGTTTCTCTCTCCATTAGGCAGCGACAAAATAGTAGAAATATTTGATTATGCTGGTATACATGTGTATTAAACCATAGCACTGTTGAATTCTTGATTCTGAATGATGAGAAGGTATTTATTAATTTTCTATAACAGCTTTTTCTATAAATGTTATCATTTCAGTAATAACACCAGGATCACAGGGATGATGGACACTCCACATATTTTATGTTATATTTTCTTCAGGATGGAGGGAAACTAACTTTTTTAGTTAACTGAAAAATGTAAAAATAATAATAATAATAATAATAAATAAATAAATAAATAAATAAAGAATATGTAAAAAGTATGATGTGTGATTTTTTAATAAATAGCTTTGGCAAATTGCTGTGGTATAAAAGGAATAAATCACTTCAGGACATGCTATTATAGGAAAATATCAACTTCAGGGTGGAAAGAGTAACTCCACTTTGTGTCATGCTGCATTACAAAAAAAAGTGTGTGCATGTGTGTGACTGTATGTGAGGAAGAGGTCATGATGGTTTACATTTTGTTCCTCACCATGGAAAAGGTAATGCTGATCAGTGTCATGACATCAACAAATCAATGCAGGCTTGTTTACCCAACCTTGATACTTCTCCAGGCAATTTTTCAAGCTCTTCCCATTTGTTCAGAGTGCAAAAAAGTTGAATCTTGACCATGCTTGACCTTGGTCCTACACATTTAAGCTTAGATAAATATGGCACAGTGGTGCAGTGGGTAGCATTGCTGCCTCACAGCTCCAGGTTCCCCAGTTTGAGTCTTATCTTGGGTTACTGTCTGTGTGGAGTTTCACGTGTCCTGCCTCTGTCCATGTGGGTTTCCTCTGGGTTTTTCTAGTTTCCTCCGACCTCCCAAAAACATACCAGTAAGTGGATTCACAATGTTGCATTGGCCCATAGGTCTGAATACGTGTGTGCATGAGGAATTGTGACAGACTGGCATTCCATCCAGGGTGTATTCCTGCCTCGTGCCCAGTGTTCCAGGTACAGGCTTCGGATTCACCACCACCCTGACCAGCATCAGCAGTGACTGAGAACAAATGAATGAATTAATAAATATTCATATTATGTCCAAAAAGTTAATTCTTTATCATTTATTGTCCAGTGGACTCTTTAAGCCTGTAGCATTTAGTTAGAATAAACTTTTTTTTCATAAGAAATTTTATTCTGTCATTTATATAGTCTGTATTTTATATATTTAGCACATTTTTATTTGTACAACACATTTGAAAATAATGAAAACTGTGTTCATCAAATATTAAATATTCAGCGTTTTCCTCGAGCATATCCACTTGTTTTGACGGATTATGAATTTGAATTGCTGAATACAAAGAAAAGCAAAAAAAAAAAAGCTAAATTAACTCTTACAGCACTCGTTTATATATATAACAATATAATATAATATATAATATATATGTGCGTATATATATATATATATATAATAATAATAAAATATAATAATATAAATGTGTGTTTGTGTGTGTGTGTATTATTTACTCTCACAGTGTACATATAAGTCTGATCTTAAGTGTTAAGTCGAATACTGAGGACTTTGCTGTGTACACCCGTGTGTATCACTCCAGATTCACGCGCCTCGTGCGTGGCTGTATGTTAATGCTGTACGTTAATGCGATGCGGGATGTGCGGGAGTGCGCGCGAGGCGGGGAGGTGCGGCTGCAGCAGTGCGCTGTGCGTCTCTGGCACACTCCGCTCACTCCATCAGTCCTCTTCAGGAAAGCCACCCACTCTCCACACCACTGCTGTCACCGAGGGAGAATCCGGTGCTCGATTAATAATTAAACATCCGCGCAGACTCGACATTATGCAGCAGTGTGGACTGACCCCTATGTACCAGCGTCTGTTAGACTAGGCGTTTAGATTCGTTTCTAAAGTCTCCTGACGCACACCTGAATGCTGAACATGATACTTTCTAGGAATCCGTTAACTTTCAGAGTCGTTTTGCTGACATGGTGGATCCAGCAGTGCACTTGGCAAACGGTAAGTGAATGAAGTGCTGGTTATAGTTTACTGTGAGCTGAGTTTACTGTGAGCTGAGTTTACTGTGAGCTGCATGAGACGGTTTGTTTACTGTCACTGTGGTCGTCTTCTCTTTAACACCTGCTTCAAACCTGTGTTTGTTCAAGAGAAGCACAGGGTCAGTGAAAGAGTTGCACCCAGCTGCTTCTTCTGTGTTTCTACGTAGTCTAAAGTCTGTGAAGTAAAAGAGAACAGAACAGAATAGAACCAAAAAGAATAAAAATAGAACAGAATATGGTAGAATAGAACAGAACAGAACAGAACAGAACAGAACATATTTGAGCAAAATAATAAAACAGAACAGAATAGAGTAGAATAGAACCGACCCGAATAGAATAGAACCAGTTAGAAGAGAACAGAAGAGGACAGAACCAAACAGAATAAAACAGAAGAAGACCAACCAGAACAAAACAGAACAGAATAGAATAGAATATAACAGAACAGAATAAAGTAGAATAGAATATCGCTACTGCCATTGTACAAAAATAGCGAAATGAGCTTTGATAATTTGTAGAATAGAATAGAATTTAGTTGAATATAACAGGATAGAATAGAACAGAATATTTTTATTTGTCATATAAGTACAGTGAAATTAGGTTTGCTAATAGAATAGAGCCTTTCTTGTAATTGTACCAGTACAGTACAGCAATTAGGCCTGCATCTCCCATTATTATAGAGAATATGTACGTAACAGAGACAATAGAATGAGAAGAAATGTGCTATATACAGTTGCGTGTAGTGCACGTACTGCACATGATGCTGTAGTCACACTCTATACTGAGAGGTGTAATAGTGCAATAAAACAGTAGCAGTGTTCAGAGGGTTCAGCTGACAGTGACATACAGCAGTGTCAGGGTATGTTAATGTGCAAAAGTGTGAGAATCGTATCTAGTACAATCACACAGAGGTAACACAACTGTATTAATGGCTGCGAAGAGAATAATTCATGTTGTTTCAAGGAGAGCAATGCCACTGTGTACATGTGCGTGCTGACAAGTATATAGTGTACTGGCGGAGGAGAAGTGCTCTGGTGGTAGTACAGTGTGCTCATAGAGTGCCTTGCATAAGTTTTCACACCCCTTGAACTTTTTCACATTTTGTAGTGTTACAGCATGGAACTGAAATGGACATAAGTGAAAAAAAATTCGAAGAAAAAAATTGTAAGGTTTGTCAGTCAGCATGTATCAGTTAGCTTATGCATCCACTGGTTAATTCATTAGAATATGCATTAGTTTAATCGGAATTTTGGCATACCAATTGGTTTGTCTTTTAGAAGTGTACATTTGGTTTTGTTAGCAGCAGAGCAGTTTATTGTATAGTAAATAATTCAGTAATGCAGCTTTAATTTCAACTGTTATGAAGATGACATTCAGGTTTATATCAGTACCATGTACATCATTGAATTCATGATTTAAAATTTAGCTTACTAACTTTCTTAATTAACATTCTGATTTTAAAAGGAATTTTTTTTTTTTATGATTTATTGGTCTTGAAACCCATTTCTTACCTCTGAATTTTGAAGGTGCCCCTGTCAATCGCAGCCTTGGTATTTTTTATTACATCCTTTCTTTTAAACCCCATATTGCTTTTTTAAACACATATAGGTGTATTTATGAATATAATTACAGCATATTACCTTTATTATTGCTATATCTTACAGTTACACTGGCTGCCTGTGTAATTCCCATTCAAGCACATACAACCTATCCTTACATACAGAGAAATGATTGTTATTTATTATTTGTTAATGATGCTTTTTCTGGCCAAAAAAAGACATGCCTCAATAGGGACTCCACCAAACCACCAGCAGGTGCAACGGGCCTCAATGGAAACAAATGCCACAATACATGTGTTGGTGTCTCCTTTCGGATAATACATCATCATCTTGATCAGCTGGCCTGTACACTGGCAACAAACTGCAGGATGCTGACTCAGTGGGTCTGAGCAACATGCCCTTTGTTGAGCCGTCTGTTCTGTCATTTTGTCTCCCGTTGAGGTATATTCCATGAAATTGCATGCTACCCTAATACTGAATGCCTGCTGTCATGAGCATAAAATAGCAGCAAGTCTGCCTTTTGTGCCTAGCACTGTCAAATCCGTTAATGGCAAATCTTACAAAGCATGCACATTACATTAATGTGACTCTCGGGAAATCACACAGAAAGGATGGCTGTGGTTCCTCTGTGCTTACTGTCGACGAGACCTTTTCAGACAATGGCTGTGCTCTATGTTCTACTGGCACATGCAAGTAGTGGTTAAGCGCCTTGTGTGCAGAGCTTGGTATAATGGTAACAGAAATATATTTTTTTCTAAAGATAGTGCCATTAAAGCACTCAGCAGCACAGTGGGGACACTGTACTGGAGCTTAAATTTTCTTCATGAGTTAAATTTGAATTCTTGCATTACTATAACTAGTACTGGAATTTGACAGCATTGTAGAGTTTAAGATTTAGCATGATTTAAAATGTGATTTAACTGTTTGCCTCCCACATTCGTTTAATGAATCTGATGTGTTAGAAGTGGGAATAACAGAAATCTCTGTAGGCCTGTTGTTTAAATGAACTGAATTTGACACTCCTTTATACACACAGTTATACACACTCCTGCTGTTCCTTACTCTGGACACAGGTCTCTAAATAAAATGTCCAAGAATCAAGTTTTTATTATATGGCTTCAGGGCTCTCATTATAAAAAAAGGAATTGATATACAAATCACACACACGCATATATATATATATATATACTTGCTTGTTTGGAGTACAAACAATTGACCACATGTTCAACTGTGAATTCAGTAAGTAAGTCTTTGTCTTACAGGTTATAGAAAAAGATAGACTAAGAAATGATTGAACATTTACATGGATCAAATGCATGAGCTGCTCATGCCATGCATGTTGAATATCTACCCCAGTTAATGGTTTTCCTGAACTCTGCAAAGACGCAAATTCATATTATGTGAATTATGTTGCTACAGTGAAAAAAAAATTAAATAAAGCTTCATGCTGACTCTTTGCCACTAAATGCTGTGGAGGACAGCCTGACCCTGTGCTACTTCAGATGTTAAAATGATCATTTAAAGAGAGACGGCTGTTCTAATAAATGAAATTAGTTGTTTCTTCCCTCCTGGCATATTGTTTAAATGACCATTTCTAGTTTAAAAAAAGAAGAAGAAGAATACTGGCTATTTAACATTAACTGAGAAAACTGATTTCCTTTTATCCAATTAGTTCAACCCTGTAGTCCAAAATCAAGCCTTACTTTCGAATTATCATACTTCTCCAAAACAGACTCAGCAGTCATGTCCAATTACTACCTCCAGCTAATGCAGGGGACAAACCTGCCTTTGTAAATTTGTCTGGAATATTCTTCACTACCATACGTCACCAAAAACAGAAACAAATCAGTGCTGTAATGAAATGTGATTTGTTGCTTGGTGAGCTCTCTAATGACTTGCCATTGTTTTTCCTGAATGGTGCTTCATTTCCTATGATAATGTTTTTCTAGGCCTCAGCCTTGAGGCTGCTATATATTGTCTTACCAGCAGCAGGATCCTTATCTGCCTATTAGTTTTCTCCTTTGTCTCACTCCTTCCTATGTTTAATGTCAATGGCCAGAAGACTGGCCAATCGATTTTTTTTAGCAAGAGGAAATCAGGCTAGGAGCCACACATTAGTTTGCATTCTGGATAAGATTGTGTAGACCCATTGTGTGGTCCAGTGCTAAGCCACAAAACATTAAATTAAACATACATTCACTGTCCACTTTAACAGGAACACTCATACACCTGCTCATTCATGCAGTTATCACAATTGTATGCAGTTATCACATTGTGGCAACAGCACAATGCTTACAATACAATCATTTATGCAGTTATCACACTGTGGCAGCAGCTCAATGCTTAACAGCATGCAGATACCGGTCAAGAGCTTCAGTTAATGTTCACATGGGCACAGAATCACCGAAACTGGACAGGTGAAGACTGGAAAAAAGACCAGGTGATTTTATTTCTAATCTTCAACTGTCCAGTTTTGGTGAGCCTGTGTCCATGATAGCCTCAGATTCCTGTTCTTGGCTGACAGGATTGTAACCTAATGTGGTCTTCTGCTGTTGTAGCCCATCCACCTCAATGTTCAATGTTTTGTGCATGTTGAGATGCTTTTCTGCTCACCACAGTTGTAAAGAGTGATTATATGAGTTACTATATCCTTCGTAGCACCTCGAACCAATCTGGCCATTTTCCTCTCTTATCAACAAGGCTTTTCCACACACAGAACTGTCACTCACTCAATTTTTTTTTCACACTACTCTGTGTAAACTCTAGAGACTGTTGTGTGTGAAATTCCCAGGAGATCAGAAGTTTCTGAAATACTCAGACCAGCCTGTCTGGCAACAACAACCATGCCACGATCAAAGTCACAGAGATCACACATTTTCTTGTTTCTGATGTTTGATGTGAACAGTAACTGAAGCTCTTGATCTGTATGTGCATGATTTTAAGCATTGTGCTGCTGCCACATGATTGGCTGTTTGGATGACTGCATAAATGAGCAGGTGTACAGGTGTTCCTTTTAAAGTGGATGATGAGTATATAATTACACTGGAATTCATTTGGTAAAGCCGTAATGTCTCATTTCCACTAAAACCACCTAGGCTGGAACTGAAACATATAATATAGCATATTATACCACAGCTCTCATTAATCCTCAAATCTGACTGGCTAAAAGGTGTCAATTCATTTTCTATAACAGCAGTTCTGACAGTAGTACCGGCTGCAAGGCAAATCACAATTTTATAATAATAAACTAATTCTAATACATTATCGTTCTATAGTAAAACCTCACACAGGGTATTGTAAGAATGATAATCTAAGCTTAGGGAAAAAGTTAAAAAAAAAAAAAAAACATGCTGTCAGAAATCTAATGAAGATTTCTGTATGGAGACATTTATGTAACAAATTTAAAGGACTCCCCATATCTGTTGCTATGTAACAGTCAGTTAGGGAAAGTCTAAGCACGGTCGATTTTGTGGTTTCTTGGTAACATGACAAACGTGACAAAAAGGTTTTGTCTTTTTATCTCCAAGAGAAAGTGAGGGAATAGCTGTTTAAGTGATAACAGGAACTAATTTGTTTTGCAGACGTTTCACAGCATTAAACATAAATATAAATTAATAAAGTATGATGTATAAGAAATTTTAATTATCAGTGAATTATTATGGTATAAGAGTATTAAATGGTATAAAATGGTATTAAAATCTGTGGGACATTCAGTTATTGGAAAATAATCAGGGCTGCACCATACCACTCTTTTATTTCGTTCAACCATATGCCCAGTCATGTTTTATTTCTTGCAGATTACCCTAGTGGCAAGTAGCTTTCTGAGATTTTACAGTGCACTCATGTCATCAGAATTACGGTAATTACAAGATGATGTTAAGAGATTCTACTTGGAGCTGTTCATCTCCTCAGACTCAGAAATTAGCTGTCTCTGTGGAAATGCAGACAATGCCTTAACATCTTTCATGTAGATAAACAATGTTTGTACAAAGTCAGCACTGTCAGCACAAAATGATAGGGAATGCTTGACAAATGTGGATTTAATTACTTACTTTATACTTCTAAGTACTTTAACTGTTGATGCCACTGCCATTTTCAGGGGTGGTTGTTTAAGCTATAAGGTGACATCGCATTCTCTCAAGCACTTAAAAAAGTCTGAGCTTGCAACCGGTGAATACAGGAATGGAAAAGAAGACACAATTCATTCATTTGTTCAGTAAAGTACCATCTACCAGCATGTTTTTGGGTGGTAGGAGCAAATTGGAGAAGGAAGAGGAAACCTGCACGGACATAGGGAGAAAAAGGCAAAACACGAGTAATCCAAGCTCAGGATCAAATCAGGACCCGTGGAGCTGTGAGGTGGCAATGCTACCCATTGCTCCACTATTAAGAAGGCACGATTATACACAAACTGAATTTAGCATATAATTCTATAAGCAATTCAGACATCTGTTATTATAATGCTAAGACAGAAGGAAGCCAGGAAGGTAAATGATACAGACAGCTGCTGCTAGGATTCTGAAGAATTCCCAAATGCTTTGTATGTTAAAAATTTGCATAATGCATGCTGACCAAGCATTGAACCACCACAATGCAAAATCATGAGTTTTGCCAAAAGACAGAGACACAGTTGCTCATTATATAACTGACTTATTAAATGCTAGTTTTATGCATGAATGTAGTTGTTCTGCTCCCATTAGGGGTTGCCACAGCAGATCATTGATCCGCATATTTCATTTGGCACAGTTTTTATGCTGGATGCCCTTCCCGACGCAACCCTTCCCAATTTTATCCGGGCTTGGGAACAGCACTGGGAGTGCACTTTCGTGTGCAACCCCAGTGGCTGGGGTCGGTTCCCTGGCAGGGAATCGAACCTGAGCCTCCGCGGCGAAAGTGCCGAGGTCAAACCGCTAGTCCTCCAGGGACCCTCTTAGTTTTATGCATGAACACTCCTTTATTAACAGGCAAGGTGGCTGTTAAATCCAGGAATGACGGAGATGAATCTTTCCTCACCTTTATGTACACCCTTTGCAGGAATCTTCTTCCCTGTCTGAGGTCAGTGCTACCTACAGCTCTACCATCTGTTCAAGGACACGACATCACAAGGAAGTCACTCTGTTTTTCACTTTCAAATACATATCCAGATTCCCCATACAGCCTTCTGCCCTGGGTGATTTCCACTAGCTGTAGACTGGAGCAGCATGTTCCCTGTCCTGACTGTCTACTTTCTTTGTAATGCCATCAGTAAACGTTTACCAGAACGTTTATCAGAAATACTGTGAACGGGGGTATTGACATGAGATGAGAACTCTGCTTCTCTGCTTTAATACTTGGCGCAGCACATTGATCACCAAACTTGCTACATGTTTCTTTTTAACCTCAGGCACAATTTTTTCCATTACCATTCACCTACCTCTGACTCATCAAAGCTTTTTAATACAGCGATGAGGTGAACATTGCTGTTCGTTCCCCTTCTCATGAATAGGGAGAAAGCCAACCCGTGTTAATCCCTTTTATTCTAATTGATTCTCTCCCGCTGTCTTTCTTTTACTTTCTCCCTTTCTGTCCTTATCTAATTAACTGTTATACATATTATGGATATTAAGGGTAAAGCAGATAGCAGTAGGTTTATGGATTTCCTTGCAGAAGATTATCTTTTGGTGTTGTGTGAGTTTATTACAGACATTTGCGATGGGTAAATTCTGTTTAGTTAAATTAGTTTATAAAGTAGTTATCTCATTATCTTCACATTTGTGAAGGTCCAGTTACATTTAAAAAATTCTTGCTTTTTTGCTCACAAAATGCATTTTATTGGATAAGCTACAACACAGAATCTGTCACAGAAGCTGAGCTGGTTCATGTTTAAAAACTAGAGTCACTGAACAACAACTGCTCTGCCATAATTTTTTTTAATTCTCATTTTTATCCGGTGAAATACTTTGCTGTGTCCGCATCCAGACTGCGGTCCAACAGTTGACGACCTCTGGTTAAGCATATACTTGTACACAATTTGCTGTACATTACCTGAATGTCCCATGTCTTTTGAGAGATAAAATAAACAGTTTACATGGTGTGTCAGCTTTATAGTAATAATGAATCACTTTTGCCAGGGGGAAGCAATCCATCCAGTATGCACCCTCGTGGCTCAGCATATGAAGGCTCAGGAGCAATGCAAACATACACGTCAACAAGAGAACCGCAACCAGACTACAATCACTGGTAAGTTACCTCTGGTATCTCTTTGAGATTGACCATCCCATGGTTAGTACAGTTTGTCTTATACGCTTGCATGAACACTTTAATGCATATACTGTATTTTGTCTTATATTTATTGTACCTTACTGCATTGAACATAATCCACCATGCCAGTCACGCACATTAGTTATAAAGCTTAGGTGTGTGGACTCTTTCTACAAGTCAGTTGCTCTGGGGATGGTTTCATGAATGCCCAGTTTTGACACCACTCAGGACTTCCTTTCTTGGTCACTCTGAAGTTTCCAGAAGAAGCCAAAATGAATTACTGTTATGCTGTCAAGTACCATCACTGCCACCTGACTGGGGACTACATAGGCCTTGGCTGATTTTATGAGTCTATCAAGACCAGAATATAGCAGTTAAATCAGTGTTTACTACCTCTCCATAGATGCACTGGAATGAACCTGGCATAACTGTGCCCTTGACTAACACAGCAGTCCAGTTTCTTCTGTACATACATTGCACATTGGCATGGCAACAGCATTGGCCGGTTTAATCAGCCTCTGACTTTTGTTGGAGTGATCTGCTGTTTGAATGTCAAGGAAGTTCAGAAAGTTCCTCAAGAAAATGTGTTTAATCATTAGCAGCAAAAAAATTGGTAGATTCCTTTTGCTAATGCCAGGAGTGGGTGTATTATTATACAATAAGCCTGCTGCTATCAGCTGGATTACTTCATTACCTTTAATGTAAATGTGTAGAGTAGAGGTGTGCACGGGGCTGTTTTTAAAATCCCACTCCTGTCTGGTCCTGAAGAAATTCTGACCAATGCCGTCCACTCCCGCAGTTTTTTTTTATTTGCAACTGCCTGCAATATTTTCTAACAAATCTGGTTAGTTCTATTTCCCAAACTAGAAACAAATTAGGCAATTAAAACACTGTGACACTGACCAAGATGAAGCAGTCCTTGAAGATGGATGAACGAATGAACACATTAAATCATGCAGCATTGCACAGTAAGTCATGGAGAACCACCCAATACACTCCCATGTTAATGAACATGACCTCTGTTTGCTCCATGAGCTTTGTATCTGACCACCCACTCCCACAACTTTTTGTCATAAATTTGCACAGATAAATCTGATGTTAAAACAAGAGAAGGTATAGCACATACAGTACAATGCATTTAACACTTGTCTGTGCCTCTTGGTGCAGCTCCAAATAGGTCTCTTTCAAGAGGTAGGCATTTTTCTATTTTTCAGCTGCTAGCAGTGTGCTATGTTGGCCCTAAATTGCAAAACATTTTAACAAACCAAAAATGCAAATAAAAAAACACAACAGCGAAATTGAACACACAACAGCAAAACCGAAAACACAACATTAACTCAAAAAGGAAAGAGTAGGTCCTTATTGAACATCACATCATTTCTGATTGGACACGGGGTTTGACTATCAAATAGAGAAGGAACCACGCTTTTTCCGTCTGCTGTTATCTAACGGTTGATGTTATGTAACGGTTGAATGATTTAAGTTATTTTCTTCTGTTTCACAAAATGCTTTGCCCTTACTGTGGCAAACGTTTTGAAACCATTCCAAGCTTCACTGCAGCTAAACCAGCCACTCTTCCTGAAACCGTGGTTAATCTAGCCGTAAATTTTATGGGTGCAGCTTTTAGACACTTAGCGGGAATAGCGCCAAAAGTGGAAAATGAGTATCTGCAAGCTCTGCACGACCAAAACAACTTAACTTTCTACAAAGGGATAATTTTAAATAAATAATTAACAAAACAAACACATAACAATTCACAGTATCTATGAGTGTACAGACTAAAAGTTTTCATATTTACTCTTTTACATTTAAAAAATGGGCAAAATCGATCATGTTTAAAGAAAAGCTATAAAGCATTAGCACTGTAGGGCCAGGTTTCCCAAATTGGCTTTAGTACAAGTTAGTCTAAAAGCCGCTCTTTGACATACCCCTCAGTGTTCTGGCAGAGCTATGAATCACTCAGTATGGAAGTGAATTCTGACTGAAGTAGTCTTCACACCTCTCCAACTGTTCCAGGGACTTCTCAAGGTCATTGATCACCCTTTACCACTGGCAATGTGGTTATGCTAATTCCATAAAAAGTGTCTAATCTCAGGTCTGTGTGTTTTCACTGCAAATGAGACCATTCTCATGTGGCAAAACTGGTTTGGTTTCAGCACCAATATGTGGCTGTTTGGGAACCAAGAATCAGTGTTTACTGATTTAAATCACCTTGATTACTCTAGGGATTTGCGTGACTATAATTTAAATGGCAGGTTTTGAAAAATATTGTTAAATCTAGTAAATATAATGAAAAAAATCCATTGGTCTAAATAAGAAAGAACCATCTTAAGTGACAACTTCATTGACTTCAAAAAAAAAAAAAGGGGGGGGGGGGGGGGGGGGGGCAGTTGTGGCCTAATGGTTAGAGAGTCAGAGTTGTAACCCGAAGGTGAAGGTCGTGGGTTGGAGTCTCAGGTCCGGCGGGCGTTGTAGGTGGGGGGAGTGAATGACCAGCGCTCTCTTCCACCCTCAATACCCCGACTGAAGTGAGACCCTTGACCAAGGCACAGAATCCCCAACTGCTCCCTGGGCACTGCAACAAAAATAAAGGCTGCCCACTGCTCCGGGTGTGTGTTCATGGTGTGTGTGTGTGTGTGTGTTCACTACTGTGTGTGTGTACTTGGATGGGTTAAATGCAGAGCACAAATTCCGAGCAGGGGTCACCATATTTGGCCACGTCACTTCACTTTCACTTTCGACTAGGCAACAGTAGGCAACACCAGTGCTAACAAACCTTAAGCAGCAAAATTAATGGTAAAAAGATTAAATTGTTGTCCATGCTAATATATTTTTGCTAATATAGATGCTGAAAGAATTGTTCTTAAAGCCAGAAGCAATTTATAATTTAGTGTAATATATTATAATTTAATATTGTTCATTAGTTACCAGCCTATGGTTGACAAAGACACGCTGCCTTTTCAATTCACTGCAATGCTCATGGGTTTTGAGGGGGGGATCACTTTCCTGCTCAGACTGCACATCCGTTGTCTACACAACTCTCTCTTAGATCACATCCCCACACTGCTGCCCTTACTCATTATAGCCTCTTTTTTGTGGCAAACGGGGAAGCTCATCTTTCAAAAAAAAAAAAAAAAAATATATATATATATATATATATATATATATATATATATATATATATATATATATATATATATATATATATATATACACTGCTCAAAGAAATTAAAGGAACACTTTGAAAACACATCAGATCTCAATGGGAGAAAATATCATGCTGGATATCTATACTGATATGGACTGGGTAATGTGTTAGGAACAAAAGGATGCCACATCGTTTGATGGAAATGAAAATTATCAACCTAAAGAGGGCTGAATTCAAAGACTTCAAATTTCATTGCAGCAACTCAGAATAGTACTCAGTATTTTGTATGGCCCCCACGTGCTTGTATGCATACCTGACAACGTCAGACTGCTCCTAATGAGACGACGGATGGTGTCCTGGGGTATTTCCTCCCAGATCTGGACCAGGGCATCACTGAGCTCCTGGACAGTCTGAGGTGCAACCTGGCGGCGTCCGTTGGACCAAAACATTATGTCCCAGAGGTGTTCTATTGGATTTAGGTCAGGCGAGCGTGGGGGCCATTCAATGGTATCAATTCCTTCATCCTCCAGGAACTGCCTGCATACTCTCGCCACATGAGGCCAGGCTTTGTCGTGCACCAGGAGGAACCCAGGGCCCACTGCACCAGCATAGCATGCTCAGGGTGAACCTGCTCTCATCTGTGAAAAGCACAGGGCACCAGTGGTGGACCTGCCAATTCTGGTGTTCAATGGCAAAAACCAATCGAGCTCCACGGTGCCAGGCAGTGAGCACAGGGCCCACTAGAGGACGTCAGGCCCTCAGGCCACCCTCATGAAGTCTGTTTCTGATTGTTTGGTCAGAGACATTCACACCAGTGGCCTGCTGGAGGTCATTTTGTAGGGCTCTGGCAGTGCTCATCCTGTTCCTCCTTGCACAAAGGAGCAGATACCGGTCCTGCTGATGGGCTAAGGACCTTCTACGGCCCTGTCCAGCTCTGGAGACTGTGCTGGGAGACACAGCAAACCTTCTGGCAATGGCACGTATTGATGTGCCATCCTGGAGGAGTTGGACTGCCTGTGCAACCTCTGTAGGGTCCAGGTATTGCCTCATGCTACCAGTAGTGACACTGACCCTAGCCAAATGCAAAACTAGTGAAAAACAGTCAGAAAAGATGTGTAGGGAAAAAAATGTCAGTGGCCTCCACCTGTAAAACCATTCCTGTTTTGGGGGTCGTCTCATTGTTGCCCATCTAGTGCACCTGTTGTTAATTTCATTAACACCAAAGCAGCTGAAACTGATTAACAACCCCCTCT
Organism: Pangasius djambal; assembly: GCA_022985145.1. Classification (NCBI taxonomy): domain Eukaryota; kingdom Metazoa; phylum Chordata; class Actinopteri; order Siluriformes; family Pangasiidae; genus Pangasius; species Pangasius djambal. Next base: position 22,253,515 of record CM040976.1, read on the forward strand.
GCTACTTAACTGACCAGATCAATATCCCAGGGCCCGTATTCACAAAGCTTCCTAAGCCTAAAAGTTGCTCCTAGTGACGAAATTCTAAGAAAATTCTCTTTTCTTAGAATTTCCCCTTAAATTTAGGACTAAATCTTAGTAAAGATAAAAATGATTCACGATACATCTTAGCCCTAAAAATAGCTCCTATGGTAAAAATTGCTAAGAGTAGAGAGGAGGACTTTTAAGAGGCTTAAGAGTTTCTATAGCAGAGGACAAAATGGCGGAAAGAAGAAATATTCTCCAAACACTGCTCTTCTGTCCAATTTGGTTTTCTTGTTCTTTTACTTCCTTAATGTATTATTATTATTATTATTATTATTATTATTATTATTATTATATTATACACCGAGTGAATTATAAGTTTCACACACCAGCACACAAACAGCGACAGGATCACTGAACTCGAGAAAAATCTGTTCTATTCGTGAATGAATCATTCAGGCTAGATTTATCAATGGGTTTCTCCAATTCATTGAAACTCACCCGTGATAATTAAAGCAGATTTACATGACTACAGCGTAAATTTCGATCGATTCCTCACAGAAAACCATTCTAATGCTGCGGAAACCTTGAATATACATCACTAGAGCAGTTTAATTGTCGCTTGGTGATTTTTCATCTTTTTATGAATGCTGCTCAATTACTATTGTTCAATTGCATGGAAATATTGTTACAACTTACAGTGGATAAACATCGGGGTGAGTAACTGAGAGACTAGCTTCAGAATCATAACATAAAGTGGGGAACAATAAATCACCTTTTTTTAAAAAAAAAAAACTGGGTGACTAGCTGCCTTCCCCGTCTCGCTCCTCTTCTCCTTTTTTTCGCGCTTTTCTTTCCTCTTTTGGTATCCTGATCCTGCGCCATCTCTTGAGTCGTGCCATCTACCTGAATGATGCGCGAAGTTCAGTTCGGTCTGTGAAGTGCCACGTTTCTGAATAACCTGCGGATGTCTTAAGGGGACACACACACTCTTGGCACAGAGGGCTGCTTTCTTTACAGCGTGCGTCCTAATAGATTACTGTGCGAAGAGGCGATTTAAATACCAAAATCATATGCCAAATTATGGGGTTCTGCTGGGCCCCCTGTGTGACCAGGGCCCTCAGAATCGTCCTAATCCTCCCCCCCGTTATGGCGCCCCAGGCTGTTGGCTACATACCATCCAAAAGTGCAACTTAAATAGACTGTCCTGCAGTCGTGTAAACTGGTAAAAGGTGAGCCATTTTGCTCCCATCAATCTGAAATGGATTACAAGTAATAAAATCAGTATGGTAAATAAATGTAAGAACTTAAATATAGTAACTACTGAGTGGAAATTGGTTGCTTCAAAAGTAGACACATTTTCAACATTTGGCTGTTTTAATTAACTTTAAGATATTTAGCCTATAACAGAAACTTTGAATAAAGTAGCCTGTATTCATGATTATACAATTTCTTAATACAAACATTTTATGATTTCACTGTCCATTCTATTATCATATATTCTATTTTCACAAAGAGCGCATTTTAAGACCTTTACAGATAATTTTTTATCAACCAATCACAGTCCTTGAATTGCTGCGTCATCCCTAGCAACGGGGTCAACCACACCTCCTCACTAAGATAAAGGTTTTTGTACTTTCCTTACTCAGAGCTGCTCTGAGAAGTTTCCTAAATCACTTTTAGTCTAGGACTCCCAGCTAGGACTTTTTAGGCTAAGATAGGAGCTCTCTGAGAGAATTCTAAGAAGCTTTGTGAATACGGGCCCAGGAGTTTAATTGCTTGATGCTATACTCTAATTAAAAAGGGTTCCTTTAATGTTTTTGAGCAGTATATACAGTCAGGTCCATAAATATTGGGACATCGACACAATTCTAACATTTTTGGCTCTATACACCACCACAATGGATTTCAAATGAAACGAACAAGATGTGCTTTAACTGCAGACTGTCAGCTTTAATTTGAGGGTATTTACATCCAAATCAGGTGAACGGTGTAGGAATTACAACAGTTTGCATATGTGCCTC
>CM040976.1:22257759-22312401 GCA_022985145.1 Pangasius djambal
TGCGGTCATCAGCTTATCTTCCAAAGGACCACTGTCTTTCCTTCCCTTCTGAATAGAAAAGAGGAAAAGTAAAAGAGAAATCATTGATTGTCAAGGCGCTCTATTTATAGCATACTAAAAGCTACTCGACAGAGGAGCCCCACTGAATTCAAGATCAGAATCTTTCAAACAGTGACTTATGGGGAAAAAAGACCTGATGAGTTTCCTGCTTCACCCTTGGCATTTAGACACGCCACATTACTCAAGATGTAGCACTTGCCCTTTCCACCTTCTCTCCCATGATGGTGATGAGTGTCCTCTTCCTCCTCCTCCTCCTCCTCTCTCGGCAGAAATATACTCATGTGAGGACGCTCTCTCCCTGTATGGGCTTGGATAAACCTCAAGGGATTACATCTGTATTAACAATTTATTGTAACAATTGCCAGCTAAAGGCAGTGTTTTTATTTAGTTTTTTCTGATAATCTTGGTCAGGATACAAAGTATGCTTAAAACATAAGCAGATACAGTCACAGCATGCAAATCCATAATCATATCCACAAGCAGACAGATGAAGGTCATTAGGAGAAATAAGGTGATGAAACAACAAGAAACCAATTAGACAGATATAAAGTCAATGATCAGGGGCCAAATTGGATCAAGATTAAATTAAACAGCAAGGTTGTGTGAAATTTCTATCTGCTTTTTATGTTTTATGTTTGGTTATAATAGTGTGATGTTTCATGTGATTTCCATTTCAATCCAAGCCATTTAAAAGAAGGAAACATACGCAGGAGTTTTGTCATTTTCCTGTGTAATTAGAAGGCAGTTCCATTTTTCATGTATAAAAATAGTTGTAACAATCACATGGTCCTTTTGTGTTTGTGCCCTGGGCATGGTAGTTAGACAGTAATGTGAAACTATTGCTAAACAAATAACATTACAGCTGTTCTGCTCCCACACCGCTTATTCTGCTCGGCTTTGGCTTTGCTCTGCTCACAGTGACCCAAATTCAGCTCACTCTTCAGAGTGAGAGAGTGAGTGTGTGTATGTGTGTGTGTGTGTGTGTGAGAAAGGGAGAGAGAGAGAGAGACAGAGAGAGAGAGATAAAGATCATATTAATATACATGGGACAAAAGGACTCAGGTGTGCTACATTAGTAATACCCCTCGAACTCGTCCCCAAACACCTTTCTCACAGTGCAGACCAGAGACAATTGCGTTAAAATTTCATTCAATTGCAGCAATGAAATGTTTCTATATTAAATGTGAAACATTGTGCAGTTTGTTCATTTAACACAAACTGTTTGCAATGGACAGTGCAGCTTGTGTGAAAATCTCTGTAGCCCCTGACACACCGCCCATGGAATTCCAGTGAAGCTGAGCTTCTATGGGCTTCTATGGCAGATTCAAGTACATGTTTTAATGGGAGCAAAGATTAAGGCGAATTAGCAACAGGCTTTTACTATGTCATTTTGGGCTCTTCCCAGACACGTGGCTTCACAGGGGGAATGGGAGTGTGTGGCCAGCTGGGTTTTGCATAGCAAAAATATCTCCAATTTTACTGGACAGTGCACTCTTCGCTTGTCCTGCTGGACACACGGCTTGTCCATGTGATACTTGAGAGATCTCTCAAAGGGGCTGAACTTTTTAAATAACTTTCAAATAAACATGTAATAAACATGACTGACATTTTTGAAATTTGAAATTTTTGGCACAATTTTTGTAATTTTGCTTCTGTACACCACCACAATGGCTTTGAAATGAAGCAATCAAGATGTGATTGAAGTGTAGACTTTCAGCTTTAATTCAAGCAGTTTGACAAAAATATAGCATTAATCATTTAGGAATTACAACCATTTTTTACAGAGTCCCTCCATTTTCACAAGCTCAAAGGTAACTGGACTAACTAACATAATCATAAATATTAGGATTAATTTTAATACTTGGATGCAAATCTTTTGCAATCAATGACTGCCTGAAGTCTGGAACCCACGGACATCAACAAATGCTGAGTTTCCTCCCTTGAGATGCTTTGCAAGGCCTTTACTGCAGCCGCCTTCAGTTGCTATTTGTTTGTGGGTCTTTGTGCCTTCAGTTTTGTCTTCAGTAAGTGAAAAGCATGCTCAATTGGGTTGAGTGAATGATTCGGCCATTTAAGAACATTCCATTTTTTTGCCTTAAGGAGCTCTTGGGTTGCTTTTCCGGTACATTTACATTTACATTTATGGCATTTGCCAGACGCCCTTATCCAGAGCGACTTACAATAGTGCTTTGAAGTCTATCAGAAATACATTCTGATACTGGCTCACTAGGTCACAAACTAGGAATACCATCAGCCCAAAACTCTGTTGTTGTTTTTTTTTGTGTGTGTGTGTGTGCGCGTGTAAGTGCTAACTTAAGTACTTTATGAAGAGGTACGTCTTTAGACGTCGTTTGAAGACTGCCAGTGACTCAGCTGTTCGGACATCTAAGGGAAGTTCATTCCACCACCTCGGTGCCAGAACCGAGAAGAGTCTCGATGCATGTCTTCCTTGTGCCCTGAGAGATGGTGGGACCAGTCGAGCAGTGCTAGGGGATTGGAGGGAGCGTGGTGCCACGCGAGGTGTGATAAGAGCTTTGAGATAAGTGGGTGCTGGTCCGTTTTTGGCTTTGTAGGTGAGCATCAGTGTTTTAAATCTGATGCGGGCAGCTACAGGAAGCCAGTGGAGGGAGCGCAGCAATGGGGTGGTGTGGGAAAATTTAGGAAGATTGAAAACCAATCGTGCAGCTGCATTTTGAATCAGTTGCAGAGGACGAATGGCGCTCAGAGGCAGACCTGCCAGGAGTGAGTTGCAGTAGTCCAGTCTTGAAATGACAAGGACTGAACAAGCATATGTGTAGCCTGTGTGGAAAGAAATGGACAAATTCTTTTTGGGTCATTATCCATCTGTACTGTGAAGCACTGTCCTATTGGTTTTGCAGCATTTTACTGAATCTGAGCAGAAAGTATAGTTCTATACATTTCACAATTCATCCTGCTACTTCTATCAGCAGTCACATCAATAAACACCATTGACCCAGTTCCATGGCAGCCATACATGCCCATGCCATTACACTGCCTCCACCATGTTTGACAGATGATGTAGTATGCTTGGGATCATGAGCCCTTCCTTTCCTTCTCCATACTCTTCTCTTCCCATCATTCTGGTTCAAGTTAATCTTGCATCAGAACTGGTCAGGCTGTTTTAGAGGGTTTTTTTTTTTTTTTTAGCAAAGTCTAATCTGGCCTTTCTGTCCTTGAATGTTACCAGTGGTTTGCATCTTGGGGTAAACCATCTGTATTTACATTCATGAAGGCGTCTCTTGATTGTAGACTTTGACAATGATACACCTACCTCTTCAAGAGTGTTCTTGACTTGGCTAGATGTTGTAACTTTAGCTGTCTTCTGTGGTCTTCCAGGCCTTTTGGTGTTGCTGAGCTCACCAGTGCGTTCCTTTTTTTATGAATGTCCCAAATTGTTGATTTGGCCGCTCTTAAAGTTTCTGCTATCTTTCCGATAGGCCTGTTTTGTTTTTTTCAGCCTAATGATGGCCTTCTTTACTTGCATCGACACCTCTTTGGAGCGAATATTGAGAGTTCCTGTAAACAGCTACCAAATGCAAATTCAATGCTTGGAATCAACTCCAGACCTTTTATATTCTTAATTTGTCATGAATTAAAGAGGAAACAGGCCAGAAACTGCTTATCAGTCAATTGTCCAATTACTTTTGGAAAATGCAGAGGTAAAAAAATGGTTGTAATTCCTAAATGGTTAATGCAATATTTTTGTTAAACACCTTGAATTAAACTGAAAGTCTAAACTTCAATCACATCTTGATTGCTTCATTTCAAATCCACTGTGGTGGTGTACAGAAGCAAACTTATGAAAATTGTGTCATTGTCTAAATACTTATGGACCTGACTGTAGGTCTAGACAGCTAGTTGTTACTAACTTCTTCAGTGAAACTGAGCAAAGCTTATCTTGGGGAGCAAAACTGGCCATGCTCTCTGAGCTCTCTGAAGTACTCTCTCTCCTGTCAATCACAGCGAAACTAGCCAAACATGGACATCTGTAAGATGGGATATAATAATTGTGGTCCAATGATGAAGAGTCAGCTAGACATTTCAAGTCCAACAACACAAATGTGGACATTTCTGGATGGAAAAAGAATCATAGTGAACAACTTTGTAATGGGATCAAATAACTATATTCTTTAACTGTAACAAATGTCAGATGGATTAAATAAAAGTGATAAATCATTCATTAGCTATGTTTTTTTTTTTTTTATTTATGTACCTGGGTATTTAGCCCCTCCTCTGTGTTCTTTCACTTGCAGACTGTAATTCCATGAACAAAATCATTTATCATTGCTGTATAATCTTCCTGAGTCTTTTGGAACAGAAGAGAGTTAGGGAAGATAATATCTAGAGATTCTCATACACCACACATCCTCATCTGTCAAACTGACAGCAAGGGAAGCTGAAGAGGAAGTCCCGTTTTAGTTATTTAAACACCTCACTACACATGTTGTTGCTCACTTCTCAAGTCATTACTATGAATTATGGAAAATCTATTAAAATCTTAGCTCTTTGTCTCTTTCAAAAATATACTATATTCAGATTTCCTGCACAATCTCACTGTACTGGACTCACTTTAGTGCATAAGAGCATAAGAGACTAAAAGTGGGGCTATTTTAAACAACAATATTCTGTAGATGGACAGTAAAGTTTCATAGAACCCACACACACAGCAAAGCTACAATTATATTATGACAGAGATGAGCCCTGGGATAGTAAAGAAGATAAATGTGGCAATAAGAATGTGATTCTTCAGGCAGGAAGACGAGCTTGAAACCAATGATGGAAGATTTTAGACATTTGAAACAGATATAGCCGCATTTCCTATTCAATAAACCTTGAACTGAATGCGATAAGATGTTAGATAACCAAGAGCACATAATGTCAATATGGATGATTTAGCAAAAGGAAAATATATAAAATTTGTGAGCTGTCATATAGTCATAGAAAGATGCAATCAGAATAACACCTAACCCTCAGGCTGTGTGGTATCCAAAGCACCAAAATAGCAAGTATCTACTAAATAGAAACAGTGAGGCACTTACTAGCACATTAAAGCGCTGTTAAATTCTCGATTCTGATTGGAAAGGTGGAGTTGATTAATATTCTATAAGAGCAATTCAATAGTGACAATAGTGCTGACTGTAATTTACAGTTTACATTAATGCACTCATTCTAATATGTTATCTTTTCTATAGTAACAACTTATATAGGACCTGTAAGGCAGACGCTTCAACAGGTTTATGTAATTTTTGATATGGTGAAGGTTTCAGTGAGAAGATGTTAATTGAGCATATTTATTTAGAGAGAGGTAATGTTGTAACTGGAAAGTGTTCCGAACATAGGACTTTCCACTTTTTCAGTAACATGACAAGCTGTGTTTTTTTTTTTTAACTTCAAGTGGGAAAGAAAAAGAGAGGCTGATGACTGTTTATTTGCTGTAACATAAGTGATAACAGGAACTAACTTGTTTCACAGACGTTCCACAACATTACATGTAACACTATTAATATTCTGCCAGTATTAATAGACATAACAGTTAAATGTAACTATAAATGGGAGAAAACGTGTGGTGTGTTGTTCTTTAATTAATACAAAATTGCATTTGTTGGCAAAATGCTGTTAAATAAGAGGAATACAACACTTTGGCACATGTTGTTATTGGAAAAATAACACATCACCCCATCGCTGATTATTTTTCTATGACAGCACATCATGTATTATTCCTTACTTATGCACTGCATTACATGTTCAATCACTCTTAATAATTGCAGAATATTAATAATGTAACCCTTTTATTACTGTCAGTAGTTAAGCTATGCATTAAAGTCTACATTATAATTATAGTTAGTCTTGACACTAAGATTCTAATTCTAATTTGAGCTTCCAGTCCTCATCGACGTTTATTGCTAAGTCTCTTTTCCCGCCTGATTAATGGATCTCTGTGGGCTGCACAGTTCAGTTCAGCAGTGTGCTCAAGTGTTACACAATCTCAACCTTTCAAAGGCATTACTTTCAGAGATCTTGAACTATATAAAGAATACTATTCCTTTTTATACCCTTGCATGTTGCATTCATAAAACTTCCAGTTTTGGAGTAGAATCGTTTCATTCAAAAACCACTAACTGCACAAAGTTACAGACTTAACATCTATTATAATATGCTTTGCAGAGAGCCTCAAAATAAGGCATACAATTTGGATTTGAATTTAAAAAGCATACCTAATAACCCTGTGCTTCTCCCAGCTCTGACAGCAGAGACCAAGAGACAACTGAATGGCCTCGCCATGAAAAATAAATCTGCAGCTTTTTTCCACTAGCGCTTTGATAGTGGCTGTGCTAACGAAGCGATGTCAAGTCTTCAAAGTCTCTCAGTCCTGTGGGGGCCACACCATGCTTACTGAGTGTGGGTCGTGCCACAGCACTGATTGAGATTTGCAGACACGCACTCTTTTCTGCAGGATTTCCCAGCATTCCGCAGTGCTTTCTTCAGTCTTGTTGACACTCTTTATGCATTTCTCTGTTACTTGTATTGATTTCTCAGAGAACTGAGCATTGCACATCACTGAGCATTATTGAATTATTGAGCTCAGGTGTTGTGGTAGATTTACTGTAATCCGATATGAATGAAATTAATAAGGAGAATATGAATTATGGGAGGATGTGGAAATGTATTGATACATGCCCAGATGTTGGATTAAAAAGAAAAGTAGGTATGATTTATTTTATTTATTTATTTATTTTAGAAAACATACATAACTTAGTTAATAATGACTTAAGATGCACTGGCACTGGTCTCTCATGGTGCCTCGTACCTGTATAAGTCCCTGTTTATCTAATTTTTGGAAACTGGTGGTGGTTCTGGGGTGATGCATATTTTATATGCCAAAGATACCAACAACATTGCTTTGTGACAATCTCTGTTGTAAAAAGCACTATATACACTGATCAGCCATTGAAACCATTGAGAGGTGAAGTGAATAACATTATCTCATTGCAGTGGTACCTGTCAAAGGGAGAGATATATTAGGCAGCAAGTGAACAGTCAGTTCTCAGAGTTGATGTGTTGAAAGCAGGAAAAAATGGGCAAGCGTAAAGATCTGAGTGACTTTGATTTGGGCCAAATTGTGATGGCTAGATGACTGGGTCAGAGCATCTCCAAAAAGGCAGGTCTTGTGGGGAGTTCCTGGTATGCAGTGGTTAGTACCTACCAAAAGTGGTCTAAGGAAGGAATACCAGTGAACCAGCACCAGGGTCATGGGCACCCAAGTCTCATTGTTGCATGTGGGGAGCGAAGTGTAGCCCTTCTGGTCCGATCTCACAAAAAAAGTTTGTTGAAAAGGTTAATGCTGGCACCTACAATGGGCACGTGAGCATCAGAACTGGACCATGGAGCAATGGAAGAAGGTGTCCTGTCTGATGAATCATGTTTTCTTTCACATCATATGGATGGCTGGGTGTGTGTGTGTGTGTGCGTCACTTACCTGGGAAAGAGATGGAAAGAGATGCTAAGAAGGCAAGCCAGTGGAGGCAGTGTGATGCTCTGGGCAATGTTCTGCTGGGAAACCTTGGTTCCTGACATTCATGTGGATGTTACTTTGACACGTACCACCTACCTAAACATTGTTGCAGACCAAGTTCACCCCTTCATGGCAACGGTATTCCATAATGGCAGTGGCCTCTTTCAGCAGAATAATGTGGTTTGTAGTGTGTAATCTCCCACACTGTAAAAATTGTTCAGGAACATGACAAAGAGTTCAGGTGTTGACTTGGCTTCCAAATTCCCCAGATCGAGCATCTGTGGGATGTGCTGGAAAAACAAGTCCAATCCATGGAGGCCCCACCTCGCGACTTATAGGACGTAAAGGATCTGCTGCTAACGGCTTGGTGCCAGATACCACAGTCCACCTTCAGAGGTCTTGTGGAGTCCATACCTCAACGGGTCAGAGCTGTTTTGGTGGCACAGTGGGGATCTACACAATATTAGGCAGATGTTTTTAATGTTATGGCTGATCAGTGTAAATATATTTTCGAATTAAATTACACATATTGGTGCATGAGCTTTGTGCATCAGCTGCAGACAGAAACATGGTAGAAATGAATAAAACATGACAAGCCATGCTGTTATAGGAAAATAATCAATGGCAGCATTGTGTGATACAGTTCAAAGTGAAGCGTCATTACTTTTACCACCCCAAAGTTGATTGATATATAACTTTTCTTATAACAACACGTCCCAAAGTGTTTTTTCCTTTAATACCAGAGCAATATTCCAACGATCACAACGTTTTAATCTATTAATAAATTATACATCATACTTTGTAACTGTTAATAGTTACATTTAATGCTGTGGAACGTTCATGAGGCAAGTTAGTTCTGTTATCACTTACATTGAAGCAGATTTCTTTATGTTAATAACACAAAAAAAACAGAACTTATATTACTGAGAAACCAGAAAACGAAAGGCCTCTGCACTTAAGACTTTCCCATGATGGAAAACATGGTGGAAGACAAAATGGTGACACTGGAGACTCCTTACATAAACGTTAAATAAAAATCTTCTTACAGAAGATTTCTTACTTAACCATAACGATGATTACACTTTTTATTTATTTTTTAGATTATGTGGCTTGTCCACTATACAAACCCTTCACAAGCCATTGTGCGTTAACTGTTATTATAGAAAGAATAACATATTAGAATAAGTAAATTTTTACTTATTTCAAGCTTTAAATAGTCTTGTTCTCTTGGCTGACATTTTTGCTAGAAAGAAGCAAAATTATCTGCCAACAGAATAAGAAAATGTAAAGATCAGAATTATTTAAAAAAAAAAAAAAAAAGGCTAGTAATAAGTGACCAAATAATCTTATATTTGGTTTATTGCAATCTTATAATAGGAAATACTACATAAATTTGACTATATTCAAAAAGATATTTCCATTTGCTAAGATGTTATTTTTTTGCAGTGCATACTGATTATAAACCCCTTTCACTGTCATTTCTTACAATATTATATTAGGGAGAACAATGTGAGAGGTAAAAGTTAAGAGTTAAAAAAGAAGAAAAATTGTTTCGGAAATTAAACAAAAAAATTAAACAATGGCTGTAACTGGCCAGAAGGAATGCACTTAAACTCATAAGAAATATGCTATTAGTATTGAAAGATGCAGAATAATGCAGAGAACGAAGTCTTAAACTATATTTTGGTGGTTTAACGGGAGAAAAATAACAATGGTGTTATTAAATTGTTTTATATTATATTTATTGCTCTAAATAAGAATACCTAATAACGGCACAGACGGTCCAGAGTAGAGAAACCGATGCACACTAGTCTGTTTGCGTGATTTCGCCGTTTCCGATGACTTATTGATGAATAACTGAACACACTCAAAGTCCTGTTGCTGTTGTATAACTAGCATTCTGAGCCATGTCTTTAAAAACTTGCTGTAGGAATATGTAGGAAGAATTACATGAAAGGTGTCAAAAGGTCTCTTAGTTGGATTGTGCAAAGTATGACTCATATTTTTATACCTTTGTGTTATAGAATGGAGTACAGTTTAATCGCACACTTTTATACCAAGTAGTTCATTCTGTATGCAGCTGTCTTTTCATTAAATCCGATTAGTAAGCAAATACGATCAGTCATATTAATGCTTTCCAAACTGTATTCTTCTGACACAAGTCTTTATTTAATGAGAATTTCATTTACACATTACACTTTCCTTTTTAGTCCCAAGCTTTTTAACAGCTCTGTGGTTCCAACACTTAACAGAGGCTTTTAAACTTCAGTTTGCACTTCACGTAGAGTGCATTTAAAATGCGATCTCAGACTCAGTTTGGATGATGAGCTACATCCTTATTTAAAAGAATGTTAATTTCAGACACACTGTGAGCACATTTTACTGACACATCAAGTATGTACATCCTGCCCACAGTGTGTTAAAAGATGCCTTTAATGTAGGAAATTTTTATTTTAAAAAATAATGGCACATAAAATAATTTCCCATAGTTATAATAGTTCCGGTCAAGACGCAGTATGTAGCTGAATAGATATACTGTACTAAAGTTTCTAAAAGATCCCAGGCCATTATAGATGCAAGCTATGCATTAAACAATGCAGTGAGAAATGCATGACGCATATGATGTAGAGTTTGCCAAATATTAGCATAGGCTTTAACACACTAGAAAGTCTAGAATTAGCTCTTGTTTAAAGATTCTTGTTGGGAAGATTAATGTTTAAATTCTTTAATGAGTACTTTATGTTTAACATTTCTTTCCATGACTGAGCCACCCCAAAGCCATCGCAAGCTCACCATGCTGATGTCTCTCTCTCTGAGACCTGTGTCTTTTTTAAGAGAAGTGTAATGATTTATGGATTAAGTCTTTGGATTAACAGGTTTAAGACATTTAGTTATATATCAACACTAGATTTGTGCTCACGCTTGATTTTATGCAGCTTCTTTTATCTGGTTTCAGAGCACCCACATTCCATCTGTATTTCAACACACATCCTGTCTGCCTTGTTTTAGCATGTGTTCTCTTATCCTCAAAAGTCTTACTGCCCTTTATTTCATGTTTCTGGCTTTTTATTTTCCAATCATATGGTATTTCTGTGGTATACACTTTATTTAGAGCAATAGCTGTTACTGCAACAGACAACAAAAAAATGGCTCAAAATGCTGTTATTTAAAAAGATTTTTCTAATGTGTGTGTGTGTGTGTGTGTGTGTGTGTGTGTGTGTGTGTGTGTGTATACGTGTGTACGGGTGTGTGTGTTTGTGCTTTTTAGGCTGCCGAACAGAGTGGGATGAGATTCGCTGCTGGTACAGAGCTGAAGTTGGCCAAGTGGTTAATGTCTCTTGCTCTGAAGTTTCCCAGCTCTTTGCCAACAACAATGGTAATCACTCAATTGCTCCTTTATCTCTGCTTATACTACAGTGCTGTCGTCCATTCTGATTGGTCAGGAGGTGCTGATTAATTTCCTATAACAGCCGCTCTGACAGTAGTGCCGGCTGCATGGCTTATATTAACGCACTCATTCTAATATTAGTTATTGTTTCTACAGTAACAACTTAGACAGCAACTTGTATACTGGACGCTCCACAAAGATTAAAACATGTGTAAACAGATTAAAACATATGGAATTGTTGATATAGTCAACGCTCCAGAGTCCCCGTTGTCTTTAGTTTTCCGACACAGGAGTGTTTTCAGGATGGAGGGCTTTACAGCTTCTGTAAAGCTGCACTTTTTCTGTCTTACATAATAAATTCAAGAGACAAAAAAGAGGCTGGTGAGGGATCAACTGTTTATAGATGTGATAACAAGAACTAACTTCTCTTGTGGACATTCCACAACATTGTGTTAGTGTTAATAATTTGCCATGGTATAAGAGAAACAAAACACTTCAAAATGTGCTGTTATGGGAAAAATAATCGACTTTAAGGCGGTAACAGTAACTCCACTTTGGGTCGAGCCACAGCACACTACTCTACTGTTGATTATTTTCCTATAACACCAGGCTCTTTTGTGTTTTACTTATTTAATGTATTTTATAGCTTAGTATTGTTTAGTTTATACAGATTACGCACAGCATGATGCAATGCCTATCTGCTGATTACGCACTCTGGCCATTGGTGAGCTTGCTTTATCTAGACTCTTGTGCGTTGCTCCGAGTGTATTTGTCAAACACTACAGCCACTTTAAACAGCTGTCAAATATCATTGCCATCTCAGCATAGACTTGGATAAAATGATGCTGTGCAGTTTGCTTTGTGTGCAGCTCGTATCCTTACAATCAGAGAGCTCAAGAAACCAGAGGACTTTTACAACCTTGCCCTATATACACAAATGGTGGATGGTCATAAACATACCAAGCCCAGGACACAGCTCTCGAGTGTTCTGTAAACATTTAAACAGTGTTCATCCAGATACACATCCTGGAAAGATAGAAACACTGCTAGTAATTACAGCTCTTCTTTAATATGCTCTATTATGCAAAGCAACCTATGAAAAAGTACAATGTGTATGTAGAAATATACAGTAGTCTTAGGCAGCCTCATTTTTAATACAGATTTTTATCTTAGATGTTTATTTTATGACTTGTGCATTACTGAGTCAGGAAAAAACACTTCAGATTTCCAAACATTACTTTTCCCACAAACAATTAAATGTCACTTAAATTAAATTAGTCTGTCAGTAAAGAAGGTAACATATTACCTAGTCGAAAATTTCTTTATAAAACTGCACAAAGTGTACTTCAGACTACCATTGCATTTTTAAAAGCAAAGGATTGTGACACCAAATATCGACTTTGTTTAGTTTATTACTGTTTACCATTTGTTAGAGTACTTTTTTATGTAGAAAAGGTTTCTTTTTTTATTTTTGAAGGCATCTTTGCATTATTTACTATTTCTTTACATGTGCCTAAGACTTTTGCGCAATACTATTTTTTTTCAATGTGTGAAAATAAACAAAATGTTAGAATGCATAATAAATGTCTTCTAAAACATTATGAAATTTGGTATCAGGGAAGTATAGCATAAAAATATTATAGTATTTTGAAAGGATTTTGAGATTAAATGCAATATACTTAAAAAGTGATTGCAATGTAGTTAAAAAAATAAATGTACAATAGATAGATAGATAGATAGATAGATAGATAGATAGATAGATAGATAGATAAGCAGTCATTCTTTATGCTTGTCTCTAAAACCATAAAAAAAATTAATGTGACAGCTGTCAAAAATTAGCATAAAAACTCAAAACAAGTCAAAAGTGCACCACAGCAAATCTTGCTCTAAAAAAAAGAAAAAGAAAAATGAATAACACCATGACTAGCGAGGGCTTCCATTTCCCTTGACAAAAAAAACAAACTGTATATATGAGACAAATGTTGTAATATTGCTTTCTGCAGTGAAAACTGTTCAGTGCCAAGAAAATAATAAAATAATGAAAAATCAAAGGGGTCATGAAAGAAGGCAGAGCACTAGGAGCCAGAGGAGCTTAGTGTTGTTGCATTGCTTGTTAGCACTGTGAGTCATTGCTAGCAAACACTTCTTCATTCTCAAAGGACCTCACCTTAGACCTCTTACCACACTAGGCAAGCACATGCATCCAGCCAACTTTCCCCCTACGTTAGCTTCAGGGTGAGAGACCTGAATGATTCATGCCATGCTATGCTAATTCTAGTAACAACAGGCAAGAACAAAAACTCCCATTGGCAAGCTAACACCAAACCACCCACTTAGCATGACTTATATTGGTATATGGCTGAAAAATGACAGAATGGTACAATAGATATGAAATGCAGCATACACAACCTACACATCTAATACACATTCAGAAAAGCAATAGCATATAAGTATTGTCTAACAGTACTACACAAGCACTGTTGTACTGTTGTTTTACATGTTGTATACTATGGGTTCTCAACCTTTTTCCACTGATAGCATTTTAAGGGCTCATAATTCTGCAAAAGCAAAAAAGAGAGAAAAAAACAATGCTTATTTTTACTTTAAATAGCTTCTCTGAGAGCTGGCAGTGTCCGGTGTAAATGGCTGCTTTGATTAACATGATATGGCACCACTGTGGACTGGTGTAAAATGACACAGCAATTTGTTTGACACTCCAAATAGAATGAATGATAATGAAATTTTAATAATTGTAATAATCTGACTGTTTTAATTATTATGAAATTTTACACAAATCAAGGTTATATGCAATTACATTATAAAAAAAAAAACAGCTGGTTAAAAAAAAAAACCCTCCTGTGATGGTCCCGTGACCCACATGGGGTCATGAACCCAAGGTTGAGAATGTGTGCTTTGAGAACAATGGCACTGGCATTAACCTTTATTCATATTGATACTCTAGCGAGTGGATTTTAATGCACTGAATCAGTATAATCATTGTGACACAATAATATATGTATGTAAACATTATCTATGAACAAATCTAGGCTATTAATAGTGTGGGATACAGTGTACTGAGAACTACACTGATTCAGTTCTACACTGATTTCACCAAAGTCTTTAAATTAGCCCCTTAAAATCCCATGAGCAAGGTCCAGACTTACATTCCTGATAACTAAACCGTCCCTATTAGTTTCAGTGCACTTCTTGAATACTGCATGGTAGTCATTAATTAATATGTCATGGCTTTAAAGGGTTAACATAAACCAGTTCACTTTTCAGAGTACTTAAACATAACTTGCCGCTTGCATATACAGTTTATGATCTTCTTAAGCCTGCATCTCTTCCCTTACTTTACTTCGCCTGTCAGACTACAGTATGTCCAGCTTTTTTTTTTTCATTTGTTTACTGACAAGTGGACAAGTGACAAGTGGACCGCACCAGGTTTATGTAAGGTTATAAGTGTGCTTGTGTGGGTCGCAGGTTGTCAGTGTTCAGCTTTGTCCTTCACTGCTGGATAAGACATCAAGACGTCAGAAGCCTTACTGCTCCAGCATGCGGTCCACCCACAGCAACC
Source organism: Pangasius djambal (assembly GCA_022985145.1). NCBI lineage: Eukaryota > Metazoa > Chordata > Actinopteri > Siluriformes > Pangasiidae > Pangasius > Pangasius djambal. Next base: position 22,272,319 of record CM040976.1, read on the forward strand.
AGTTTATTTCCTAATCAGATTGAATGCAGCTGCTTCTCGATAATGTTCACTTCTTTTATTAGCAGTTTTTCCATTTCCTGCAGTTGTCTCTTCTGTTATGTACAGCTTCCTGGAAAAACAATCATGTTCCAGGTCAAATTGACCAGTGTCATACACACCGAGTTGCCAGTTAGTTAAACAGGTGTGCATACTACATATACGTATATTATTGCTCCCAGGATAGGCTCCGGATCCACTACAACCCTGACCAGGATAAAACAGGTACTGAAGATAAATGAGATATATTTACACAGGTGTGAATATATTATATAATATTTTATATATAATAAATTAATATAAATTTTATATAGTAATTAATATCTAACAAAATATTTGGTCAGTTGGCAATTCTTCTTAACTTTTTAAAATGACTTTAGCATTTTATATTTCTCTTTTTTTATTTGTGTGCCCTCTCCTCCACGGCTAAACCTGTATGATAATCAATAACTATAAAAATATGTCAAAGGGTCCTTCTTGAAAAAAAAAATGAACAGGTGCGAGCTGCTGTGTGGGTGTTTTTGGCAGGCTTGATTTTGAGTGTGTGTGTGTGTGTGTGTGTGTGTGTGTTTCAACAATTCACTGTGTGGGACCATGTGTTTGAAGGATAGACAGACAGTGTGTATTTGTGATGTTATTTGTGCAAATGTATAATTTGCAGCTAATACAGGTGGTTCTAGTCTTGAGGTCATTAACAAGGTAGGTGTTTATATTAGAACAGAAAGCTTCACTCCCCAACAATACTCAGCTTTCTTGCAAGAATAAGCAGATCGTTAAATAACGGTGGTAGCTATTAACTATTTTCCCATTTCTCTTTTAGTGCTTAGCTCTGCACACATTTTTTTTTTATTAAAAAGGGACATAATGATGGGTGTGGGGGTCATTAAAGGCTTGTATTATCCAGCATAATAGGCTAAATAGATAATCAACTCTCATCATCATTGATTGAAGGATTAAGTTACAGGCTATTGTCTGATACTGAGGCAGTGTAAAAATCTACACTTCTGTTTTCCTCAGTGGAAAGTGCAGCACAAAATGTAATTTGGTGTGGTAGAACAATGTGCTCATAATGAGTCTGAAATTAGTGTTCAATTTACTAAACATATAGCAGTTCATGCATGCTTATGCCTGGAACCACATATTGACACACTCTGAATCAAGTGCAAGCTAAAGTTTATTTTATTCTGTCTACCAATCAAGTAACTAATAATCTGGCAAGTCAGTCATGTTCCACCAGCAGCTTCTTCGGTTTTGGTGGGGCAGGAAGACTTTAATAACAATATAGCCTTAAACAAAACTAAGCCAAATGGCTATCACAACTTTTAGAGTAACCCCATAATAAGCAGTTGAGAGGTTGACAACATACAGTCATTCAGTGTACTGTTTTTCAGCTTGTTTTGGGTGCTTTGTTTAACTGTGTTACAGGTAATTGCATTAATCAGCATTAACAGCTTTCAGCTCAAATACATCTCAAAAACCAAAGAAAAGATCTAGCCCAAAAACAATTGGGCATTGATTTCCAATGAAACAACAGAGTGCTTATATTAAGTATAATTGCACTGGGATGTTTCATTGTTTGTATCACTCTGCTCATCTGTGTTAGCCATGTAAAATTTCAATTCTAGCAACAGTCCCACTGAAACTGTAACTACAGCAGGATGCACCTTTAACAGAAATATACAAATTGTTGTGAGCCAGCTAGCGGATGGGCTATCAGTGAGTGTGGCTTCTTCAGGATCTATTTTTGTTATTCAGTCGTATTGTGTCCAAAATGTCAGTTACTTCATATTAAATCTGTATTTATAAAACTGCTGTATAAAAGCAATATTGCACTCGCAATCGTGGTGTTATACTGAATATCAGCACAGCTGTGATTACCCGTGGCCAAATCACGGCCATGCCGATATGCAGTATAACTGTACTCTTGCTTGTGAGACATTGCTTAATTATTTGCTATAAAACAAGTTCTTGGCAGCCTCAGTGTTTTTTACACTAGCCCAATCTGGCAACCCTGTCATTAACTGCCTGTCCACAGTCTGCGCAAGCATGGGGCAGCATGATTCCATCCCCAATGGATCTCTGTTAGTGCTTGTTGCATTTCCCATTTTTGACCACTAGGTGTAATAATAACTCTATGAAACCTAAGTGGGCCAGTGAATGAGGACTTAATAAAGATTAATATTTGTAAAATGGCTGATATAAATGGTGGGCCTCCACCATAATATTCTATTTCCTAGATACAATGTATCGTTTGCTAATAAAATATTAATTATTACAGTGTTTCAGCAAAGTTTGAGATCTTTTTAATGTTAGGTGTTTCATTGTTTGGAAGTGAATCTTAAACTTACTGTTACATATTCAGAGCTGTCAGAATTTGCGTCATCTGAGCCAAAAGTCAGGACTACATGACTTTTCTTTCTGCCTCTCCATCATTCTGTCACTCGACTTTTTTCTTTTTTTCCTGACCCTCATTCTCTGTATGTGTTTGCTCTGTCATAGTTGAATAAAACATTACAGTAGTATCACTCACCCCTCTCTCTTCTCTGCTCCATCCCTGTCCCCTTCACCTTCCTGAGCCACCTTTTTGATTCTCAGGTTCATATTATTCAAACTATACTGGTATGTAGGATGAAGGAGAAAACACTTGTACTAATGTGAGCTGTGCACAGAGGCCTTTAATCCAGAGGATAATGCCAGAAACAGTACTTACAGCTCAGCATGCCAGCCAGTGAACTCATCTGTGGTCTGATCTACACAACGGAAAACAAGCGCAACAACGGAAACCATAATCATATTAAAAGAAATGCTAATCTTATTCACAGCAGTGTGCTCCAGAGAGAAGTCACCATTGTCGTTATGGAGCAAGTGTCCACACTTAAAGTGTCTTCTTAGGGATGGAGATTTAGTTTGCACTGTGCATTCTGTGGTTTTAAACAAATGAAGGACTGAGCAAGCCAAATCATGCAAATGATCATTGGGATTATACATACTAATTAGTCCACTTATGATTTGAATATTTTGTTTTAAAGGTACAAATTATGCTTTATGTACTTTTTTTCTGTTTCAGGTTACATATACCGGAACTGCACAAAGAACGGCTGGAGTGACCTTTACCCATCATATGAGAATGCTTGTATATTACCAACAGTGGAAGGAACTGAGGTGAAAACTCCTTCTCAGATAATGCACATATTTTTGTGACCATGGTACAAATACAAAAATAAGGCACATCATAGAATACCATAAGAAGTAACATAGCAAAGAGTTTTGCACCCAATTATGTAAGGAAACACAACAGTATGCTATAGGAAAGTAATCATTGATGGGGTGGTGAGATGCTGTTACCACTCCAAAGTTGATTTGGTGGATTGAGATCTGGTTAATCTTTGACTCTGGTGCTTTGACTTTTTCGCTCTTCTTTCGTCTACTGATGAAAACATGCACATAAGTAGTCTGCCATTAAAAAAACAAAAAACGTACAGATGTTACCTGCTTCAGTTCTTCAGTCTGCAGCTCAACCACACCCTTGCTGCCACAGAGCTGCTATAATCACCTAACCAGCTCGTTTTATTCCTTTTAAGAACCAAATGTGCAGCTCAGTGGAGTGACATTTTTAAGGTGACATACAATTAAATTTCACTTATAGATTTTGCTTAGATTTGGAGATTATAGATAAAGTCTTTGAGGTTCAGGACATAGCATGTATATCTCCTCATTTGATGACAGTGAATATTGCAAGTATTGTATTAAATTATTCTTGTCTGTTAGCAAATGTCTTTTCGTGTATTTTTTTTAACTTTTAAATTTGACTCCCATTGGGCTGATATTTTCAGTCTAGTTTGCTGAAACATCCATAACGCATCATCAGCAGTGATTGAGAAGGCAAACGTGAAATATTGCAGGTGTCATGAACCTGAATAACGTGGATTATTAGCTTTATTATTTACTCTATCATAGATTAAGCACACATTGACCAATCACAAATTACACATCATTTGGAGTTATTGACTGATATTAGATTTTAGCCCTCCTATTTAATATCAGGACCAGAGGTCCTGACCAGACCATTGGTTTGTATGTTGGGAAGCTTAGAACCTGTTATTAGATCGGAAATAATTCAGTTTAGCAACCCTGATTCCTACCCTGATTAGCACCACCTCTGCAGGTGCTACCCTAGATTTATTGGTTTGAAATATAGTTTTTATTCACCCTTGTGACATGGTGTAAATCATAACTATACTGAGCATTAAATGCAATGAGCAACAGTAGTGCTGCTGCATAACTACATGAATCTGAAGTGGATGGACAAGAAGGAAGGCTGTTTTACAAGCAGCTAATTTGTGTCGGTTTTTTTAAATGGTGTATGGAATCCCCATGCATCCCCCTTCAAACCGAGCCCTAGTAGAGAATTCAGTGAAATGGATGACTAGACACCTCCTGAGACATTTATTGTGAGTGTGAGACAGAAAGTGTGAGTGTATCTGGACTACGAAGTTGTTGCATTTAATTTAAAATCTAGCACAGAAAGAAAGAAATGGAAACAGACCATCAGAGCAAGATTAATGACATAGATAAGGTTATGCTTCCTGAGCTCTTGCCCCAGCAATCTTTTTCCTTTGCACAATTTCAGCCTTTTTCCTCTCTCAAGCACTCTATCAATATGCCTGAATATGCAATCAGATGCTAATGAGAGTTTAGAAACACTGTCTTGCATTAAGATCGTATGATAAGCACACGCACACACACACACACACACACACACACACATACACAAACACATACTTATCAAGGCCTTTATGCATGAATGAATACACAGACACACAAAATGAAGAGATCAGGACTAACAGTGGAACGTGGTCCTAATGCAAACAAACTAATTACCTCAGCCTAGAACACAATAAGACTTTCCTAGGAAGGCAGATTTAATTTTCACTGGTTAGGGTTTTTTCCTTTTAGTGGCCTGGATTTATCAATTCAATTCTTACAATATTTATTAAGCAAAATGGTGTGCAAAAAAAAGAAAAAAGTACAAATTGCTTTATCTATGATAAAATAAATTCTATTTTGAATGTGAAGGAAACTCTGCTGTACTTTATCACTCTTATTTCTCTTTTTCAGACCTCTTATTTCTCTACATTCAGACAGGTGTACACCGTAGGCTACGCGACCTCTCTCATCTCCCTCATATCAGCCATCTTTGTCTTTACAGCATTCAGGTATTATAAGTATTCATAAAATCTGGATATTTGTGTATTTGTCTACACAAATTCAATCTAAAATGTGTATAAAGTAAAGTGACCAATTTTGTCAACACTTACATTTAACACATAATCACATGTATTTATTGGTGGATGATTTTATGTCTCTGTATATGTATATATATGTGTATTTATTTTATGTTTGTGTATAACTAAAACCAGATTCAATCCATTCATTCATTCATTCATCTGCAGTTGGAGCTTTATCCTGAACATGGTTGTCCATGCACACACATTCACTTATTCACTCCCAGGGGCAATTTAGCGTACTCAGTCCCCTTACATTTCACTTATAGAGTTTGGTTAGATTTGGAGATTATAGATAAAGTCTTTGAGGTTCAGGACATAGCCTGTATATCTCCTCATTTGATGACGGTGAATATCGGAAGTATTGTATTAAATTAGTCTTGGCTGTTAGCAAATGTCTTTTGGTGTATTTTTTTTTAACTTTAGACTTGCAATCAAATGTAACAGCAATACCATTGGTCATATGAAAATTACACAGAATGGTGTAGAAGCAAGGCTGGGGCCTTCAGACCGTAGATTCATGCAGCATATCAGTGACAGTCGTGTCAGGTGATTGCACAGAGTGAAACACTCCCTAAATTTGACTCCCATTGGGCTGATATTTTCAGTCCAGTTTGCTGAAACATCCATAACGCATCATCAGCAGTGATTGAGAAGGCACACGTGAAACATGGCAGGTGTAATGAACCTGAATAAGGTGGATTATTAGCTTTATTATTTACTCTATCATAGATTAAGCACACAATCAGAGTACAAATTATTGACTGATATTGGATTTTAGCCCTCCTATTTAATATCAGGACCAGAGGTCCTGACCAGACCATTGGTTTGTATGTTGGGGAGCTTAGAACCTGTTATTAGATCGGAAACAATTCATTTTAGCAACCCTGATTCCTACCCTGATTAGCACCACCTCTGCAGGCATGCACATGCACCTACCTATAGGCAGGTAGAAGGAAACTGCGAGCCTTACAGGAAAGTCACACAAATTTTACATGTGAACTGGAGGCATGTGAAATTTACACATTGTTTTTACACACTGTTCTGTTTCACACTTTCTCACATGTGAAGGGCATCAGTTTTTATTTTTTATGGATTGTTTTTTACATGATTTACTTATTTTCACGTGAATTTTTTAAACAAATGATTCCATTTTAAATGTGATTTTTACACGATTCATTTAGTTACGTGATTTTTTTTCATATGTTTATTTCATTATCACATGATTTATTGCTACATGATTTAATTTAATAAGATTGATTAATTTTAAACACGGGTTTCCACACGATTCATACATTGTCACGAGACGTTTCATGATTCCTTGATTTTTTAATCATAAAAATTTAATTTAATTTTTTCACGTTCCACATGATTTATTTATTGTCACTTGATTTTTCACATGATTTGTGTATTTTCTCATGTGATTAATCATAAACTTTTCATAGCATTTTTTCATGTGATTTTTTTTCAAGTGATTCATATATTGTCGTGATTTATTTATTGTCACATGATTTTTCACATTATTCATTTATTTTCACATGTTTTTTTCACATTGTTTTTTCTGCTTCTATTCACTTATGGTCACATGATTTCCAACATGATTCATTTGTTTTCACATGTGATTTTTTTTTCTACATGATTCATTTTCATAGTTTTACCACATGATTCATTTTCACATGTGATTTTTTCATGATTCATTTTTACATGTAGGACATGTTATTTCATTTAGCACAGTTATCTCATGTTATTTCTATGATGGCACATGCGATAACTTGATTTCACGCGTGTGTTTCAGCGAATAAGATGGTTGAATACTCCTTCACATATTTTTCACATGTAATTACATATTACTCACATAATATAGTAAACAAAATAATATGATCACATATTAATCATACATGGTTGTGAGTGTTACACCATATATAAAAAAAAACATTAGCATAGATCACTTATCCTTTCATAATATCCCAGAGATTATCTGTAAAAATGAGTCATTTTGTGTTTACAATTTTAAAACAGGAAGTTCCACTGTACAAGAAACTACATCCACATCAACCTGTTTTCCTCCTTCATCCTAAGAGCTAGCGCAGTCTTTATTAAAGATGGTGTCCTCTTTACCGATGAAACCCAGGACCACTGTTTCATGTCTACAGTAAGACTCTCCAACTCTGAACATGACAAACTCTCACCCACTCCATATGGTCATGTTACAATGTGTAATGCTGTACTGGGAGCATACTGGCAACTGTTATTTACCTTGAACTGTTCACGTAACATTTTATGTCTAAATAAGGTAGCTTACCATTAGTACTACAGCAATCAGTGTTTCACAGTCATCTCTCTGTTTTCATACACAACCTCTCACTCTCTAGGCATCATGTAAGGCAGCAGTGGCCTTTTTCCAGTTTAGCATCCTGGCCAACTACTTCTGGCTCCTGGTAGAGGGCATGTACTTACAGACCCTGCTGGCTCTCACATTTGTCTCACAAAAAAAGTATTTTTGGTGGTACATCCTTATTGGCTGGGGTAAGCACAATCAGATACTTTTATCCATTGGGATTTACAAAAAAATGGATGAGATAGGGATGAAAATTTAAATGCTAACCTTAAGATATGGGCATATCTCTTCATAAGTATTTTTTTGCTTTATTTTAACTATGTTAGACAAGAATAACAGTGAAAGCATCTAAACCGTAAAACAGCACATAAGGAATTATGCAGAGACAAAAAAAGAAAGTTCAAGCATCAATCACATTAGTAAATTCAGTAATATAGTAATAAGTGTAGATTGTACAGTTATTTATTGGCAACCTGACCCTCTGTGACTTGAAACTGAGCCACCACAACTAGCTCGACAAGCTTGCATTGATTAAAAAAACCTTTAAGTGAGGTTAATTCAGTGGACGAAGTAGTTGAATCAATGCAAGCTATTTGGGTTGTTGTGGTGTAGTTGTGGCGGCTCAGTGGTTAAGGCTTTGAATCATAGCTAAGAAGGATGTGTGTTCAAATCCCCGCAGTGCCAAGCTGTTGTGGTTGGGCAAGACCCTTAACCTTCAGCTCAGTTGTATCCTGCATCAGCCAAATGAGCGTACTGAATTAGGTGTTCTTTTATACAACATTAAGATATTATAGTACTTTAATGTAAATATGTTTTACAGTTGACTGGCAACCCAAGGCACCAGTATATTACTGTAAAATTTACAGCAATTTTTTGTACAGTGTGCACATAAAGGATTAGCAGCAAAATATGGAATGCAATTGTAAATTTTTGGAAATACATTTATATTTTATATTTGTAAACAGTTTCAGTGTAACACTTTTAGACATGATAAATTAAAACATGATAAATACCATAGCACTGTAAATGATATTTTGAAAGCTTTTTTCCTGTTGCTCAGTGTGTGTTGTATCTTTTAGGCCTTCCAACAACAGTCTTGGCTATTTGGGTTCTGGCCAGGAATTTCTATGATAACAAGGGGTAAGCCTGGTTTTCTGTCTACGCAGTTCAAATCAATCTCTCTGGTATTTGCTGTGTGTTTGTGTGTAAAGGAAGTTTTACAAAAAGAAGCTTGTGGACCAAATCTGATCGTCATTGTGAAAAGACACACAAATCATAGATTACATAGACTACATAGATTACATAGACTACATAGATTACATAGATCAGACGACTCAGTAGAATAAGACAGTAGACATTATTGGCTAATTGGCTTATTATCAGTCAAACTGAGAGCATATCTTTATTTGACATGTAGAAGGAGCGATACACTTTATAGTTTTTTTGTTGTGAATTTTTTCCTCTCAGGTAAAGTGCACAATACAACATACCACAAAAAGACAGTAATAACATGCAACAATAAATTACACACATATTTGCTGTATGAAATATGATATAACGGACAATTTGCAGGTGCACACAGTATGCAATATATTACAGTACTAATACAATAAGCATACCCAAACTATACACAGAAATCACATGTGCATGACAGAACAATGTTCTTGAAGGGCCATATTACCTGTGTGTATTTCACACCTTCAAGGCTGCCAGAATTTTCTTGAGTAGAGTTGTCTGAGGTGGGGCTTTAAACACAAGCGCACAGACTGAAGAATCAGATCACATTTTTTCTTTGCTGCATTAAGTAATTAATAGTGTCATGTTTATGAATATAATATTGCCCACGAATGGCATTCCATAGTTTTAGTTTTTTTCTTGTGTATTTTGGTTACATTAAACTCTCCGACAGTGGCACTGGACTTAATACTGCACTTCACTCAAGCCAATATCATGCAAAATAAATTGGTGACTGAGACATGCCTCTGTTTTCAGCAAACTCTGCCTCACACACACTATCCTCACACAAGATAAGTCTCTAGTTATATTTAAATTCTGAAAATAGGTCTGATGTACATAGTTTCAGTATTAAATCCTCACTAGGTGCTTATTACCAAACCCTGAATATGTCCTGTTGTGCATATGAGTGTATCAGATTTGAATCTGAGTATATCTGATGAGAAGTTAGATAAGAAGTAAGATAAGAAGTCAAAAAAGAAAATGTTCCATAAGGTGCTATATGTTGTCTCTATTAAGGAAAATGTCAGCACTAATGGAAAATTTAGCAGCTAGCTCTGATCAGCAACCCAGTTAAGTGTGCAGAGTGCTTGTGGGAAATAACTCCTCCTGAATGGGTCTGTGTTTGCTCTCATGCTATGGTAATGGTGAAGGTGCTGGGACGACACAGATATTGCCTTCATTTGGTGGATTATAAAAGGACCGATTACAATATCTCTTCTGGTAAGTAAACTATTTACAGTATAGCATATGACCAAAAAGGCACGGCTGTCTTTAAAATGTATTATGCACCCCAAAGTTTTGCAAAGTTCCCTGTTCACTTTCTCTGGTCCAGGTGAACTTTCTCATCTTCATCAATGTGATCAGGATACTTGTGGAGAAGCTGAAGTCCCCTGGAGTTGGAGGCAATGACACCAGTCACTTTACGTAAGAGCTTAACTCTAAACTGTTATCACTACAAAGATATTAATGCTCCAGACTACTTTTGATTTTATGTGAATGTACTTGGTATATCAATGCAATTGTAGAAGTAACCTAAAAAAAACACCAATATGATGCACCAACCCCATTTTTCCCATTTTGATACAATATTGAACACGGACATCTGCAAAGTAAATGTTCTCTTCACACTATTTTTTGCAAATGCACTCTTTACAAACCATTTGAGCATTAGAGGCATGATGCCAGCATGCTTTGAGACAGTTTGTGGCCTATATTCAGCACATGATCTGTATGAGCTTAGTCCATGTCACACACATTGAAGCCATAAAATAAATCAGTGGATTAGACTGTTAAAAAAGGCAAATCTGATTCAACACAGATCTGATCCATAAACTCATTATATGTTTTCTTCCTTGTTATTCTTAGATATTAACACTATTGTTCGTATTTAGGTGTGCAAGTGCGTGTGTGTGTGTGTGTGTGCACAGGTGGGAATGTAAAGAAAAACCGACCGTCGTGTGGCTAGGAATAAAGTCCCTTTTTGGTTCAAATTTACAAACACTGATCAAATTTAACACTTTTATTTCATGATTTAAAAAAAGCAATTTTAGTCTAGCTGGAAAAGCTGGTGACACAGCAGGTAGGGTTGCAAATCTGGGTTCAAGCCTTAGCTCAGGTTACTGTCTGTACGGAGTTTCACATGGGTTTCCTCTGGGTTGTCCGGTTTCCTTCCGCCCTAGTCTCTCCCAACCCCCCTGCCCCCAAATGCCAGTAGGTGGATTGTTGACTCTCAATTGCAGCAAATGAAAAAGCGTGAATGTATGTGCAGACTGTTCCAGAGTCTACATAGTCCATATTCCCATCTCATGCCCAGTGTTCCTAGGATAGGCACTGGATCCACCGTGACCCTGTAAAACCCTTACTGAAGATGAACGAAGGAAAGAATTGAACATAAGAGTTAAGAAGTCCTACATAAGACAGTTCTGCATGATCCACAAAGTTCCATGTGCCAATGATTAAGAGCATCATTCTTGATAATACCGCAGTGTATTAAATAGTGGTTTATTGATGACTACACACTGATGGATCTGTTGTGTGTATAGGAGGCTGGCTAAGTCCACTCTGTTCCTGATCCCACTGTTTGGAATGCATTACATGGTGTTCGCCTTCCTGCCAGAGAACACAGGGGAAGATGCTCGTCTCTTCATTGAGCTCGGCCTGGGCTCATTTCAGGTTGACAGACACTGTCCTCTAGTGATCACGTGTATTATTAGCACTCAGGATGTGAGCAAGTTTAATGGCAGGTGCACTGTGGTGGACTATGGCATCTGTTGCCATTAGGCTACATTTGTATAAATGTATAATATTGTTTACATTATATTAATTATCAATGCTATGGGTATGTTGAATGTTTTGATATTATTAATGTTTCTCTTATTTCAGGGCTTTGTTGTGGCTCTACTATACTGTTTTCTCAATGGAGAGGTAAGCCACAAACTGCTAACCGACTAAATGTAACAATATTAGGTAACCCTTTATTTAAAGGACTTTTATTCATAAAATTCACATTCATAAGCATTGTATAATTTTATAAATCTTTTATAAAATAATGCTGGAGAATTTATGGAAGACGTATGTCAAAACCTGTGATGTGACAGTTTTTTTTTTTTTTTGTGAAAGAGGGAAAATAACCCTGATGCATCATTATTGAGATAGTTGCAGTAATTCTTAAACTTAATTGTTATCTTGAAATTTATTAATTTATTTTTACTATCAATTTTTTATTAATGAAAGTGGTGTGTGTGTGTGTTTGTGTGTGTGTGCGTGCATGCATGTGTGTGGTGATAGGTGCAAGCGGAGCTGAAGAAGAGGCTGTGGAAATGGCAGATGCAGGGTTACATGAGTTACAGTAAGAGGAGGCGAACACTGTTCACAGAGAGCAGCACTGTCACTCAGATTTCTGTTCTAGAAAAATCCAGCCCTAAGGAACAGCCTTCAGCTGAGCTCAAAAACAGTACCTCACTGGTATGAGGACACTGACTCATCCTGTTTCTCTTGCCCTTATAGGATTGCCCCATCCCTATCAATCATCAAAACCAGAATGTTAGTTTTAAGGTTATACTACCATTCTTACAAAAGAGTACAAATCACAATCAGGGATTGAATTTAATCATACTGTGGACTCATAACGGTGACATTTCATACAGTATAAGGGGTCACGTGTTGGACATTATTCCACAGATGTGTTGAATTCTCAGGGTCAGATGGTGAAGAATAATTCTCTATAACAGCTGCTCTGTCAGTTCTGAGTGCAAGGCTGATCACAGGTTTATATTCTAATATGTTATCATTCCTAAGTTAAAGAAAAACAAAAAACTACACAGGGATGTGTAAGGTGGATAAATGGATTTAAAAAAAACACGTATTTGACATTTTTGGAAGGACTTTGCAGTGTCAGCGTTTTATAACAGTAGCGATAAAGTTGTAAGTCTAAGTGCAAGATGAGAGAGTCTTCAGGATGGAGGGCTTTGCAGTTTCAGGATAACATGACAAATGCATTTTTGTCTTATTCACTACAAGAGAGAGAAAAATAGAGGCTAATGAGGGAACAACTGTTTATAGCTGTTATAATGTAAGTATTAAAGGAACTGATTTGTTTTGCAGACATCCCACAACAATAACTGAATAAGAGGAATAAAACACTTCAGGATGTGCTGTTGTTGGAAAATAATCAACTTCAGGGGGTTAGGAGTATTGATTAGTTTCCTATAACAGCATGCTCCCAAGTGTTTTATTCCTATCTTCATACCTAATACATTAAGTGTGCATAGGCTGTAAGTGGTGAATATAGCAGTTAGTTGGCAACAATAGCAACTTATTAAGGCTTATTATTTTTAGTGTTCTCATATTTTATGATCTTAGTATTATACACTCTAAAAAGGTATTACATAGCTTTTACATATTGCTATAATGTCCATATTACTACAGTAAATTAAGTTCGTAGTTTAACGTAAACCTGCCATTATTTACCTATTTACTTTTTGTTGAACTTACATATTTTTCCTATGTGGAAATTCTGTCCTTAATTTAAATACATTGATCTAAGTTTTTTTTTTTCAGTGTAAGATTCTATCTGGGCAAAGAGCCATTTTAAGATATGTGACATCAAAGATTTGGCACTCCAGATAGAAAACCTCTAAACTACTGTAATCCACATTCATATTATTTATATGAACCTTATTCTTTGTGATTTTATGTAATATTGCTATTGTGGTTAACTCATTTATGAACAACATTTTTTGAATCTCAACGAAACCAAAACAGAGATTGTTGTATTTGGTCCTTCTGATGGATATGATATCCGGAATCTTAACTTTGGCCAACTGACTTGTTTTTATAAACCGTTTGTGCAACTTGGGTGTTCTGTTTGATACCTCCCTTAAGTTTGATAAACAGTTTTTTTTTCACTTAAGACTATTTAGCAAAAGTCAAGCCTGGCTTTCACTCAAAGATTTTGAAAAGGTGATATGTGCTTTTATTTCTACTCGACCTGATTATTTTAACTCCCTTTATGTAGACATTAGCCACCTGTCTCTTACTCCAAATGGTCCAGAATGCTGCGGATAGACTGTTGCTGGGTGTAGGAAAGTGTGAAAGTATTACCCTGATTTTAATTTCTCTTCATTGGCTTCCAATCGGTTATAGAATTGATTTTAAGATCCTTCTGTTTGTTTTTAAATCTCTAAATGGATTGACATCAGCCTATATATCCATTCTCTTAACCATGCACAATCCATCAAGGTCCCTTAGATCTTCAGAACAGAGGCTATTGACTGTACCTAGGTCAAGATTAAAACTGAGAGGCGATCATGCCTTTTCAGTAGTTACCTCAAAACTGTGGAACAGTCTACCCATTCACATCAGATCTGCTTTTAATGTAGCATAGAGAGTCATTTGATCTCAATTTATCCTATTGTTGTATTGTGTGTGTGGCTGTTTGTTCTGTTTTTTTAGTTTATCTATGTACAGCATTTTGGTTTAAATCGTGCTTTAAAAATAAATTGACAATGACATTGACAAAAAGCCAGACAGAACATTATAATGCTTAGTTCATGATTTGTACCTCATACTCTTAGATTACATTGTCCGTGTTATAATAAAACGCAGTACTTTGGAGGTTGCACTTTAAACAGAGTTCTGTATAAAATATACATAATAATAAAGCTCTAAAAACATACACTTACATATTTATTTATGAGCTATTTTGTCTTGTTTTGAGACAGTGGATTTAGATAATTAAACCTTCATGTTTTCAATACACAGGTGTCAGCTATAATAAAAGGTAAGAATATGAGAACATTAATTAAAGCGCTAACAAGCTATTAAAGTTGTCAAATAACTGCTGTATTTAAGATCTATATGCATACCTATTAGCTATGAAGTACTGCTTCACTCAAGTTAAAGTAGAATTATTAAGTATAAAGTTATATGAGTATAAGTAAACGTATAAGTACGTCAGATCACACACTGATTTTAGTTACTGATGGTAAATTTGTGCCTCTTTCACCATGAAACCAAGGAATGCGGGAAAACGGTTAGCCAATGCAAGAGATTTATTCCCTAAAATGTCTCTCAAATGTTAGTGATAGTAACTCTGATGAATGCTAATAGCTAGCTGTGACAATACAAACTGTTAAATACAGTTCTGATAAACAAATAAATACAATGTGTATGTAACATGTAGTTTAGTTAGGTATATGTGATTAAAGAGAAGTATAGTGCTGTTTGAAAATGTAGTGAGTGGAAAGTAGCATGGAAAGTAGAGATTTCTTTTGAGATTTCTTTTGAAAGGAAAATTCAAAAGTATTAGGTGGAAGAAAAATCTCAAGCAAAGTACAAATACTTAAACAACAGAATTAACTACAGTAACAAAGCATTTCCTAGTTCTGCTAATATGTGATCCCTTATACTGAAGTGTTACCCTTAATTTACATCTACAGATATAGTTAGTAGGTTTTCTTGTTGCACAGAAGAAAATTGTCGGATTGACTTGATTCAGTGCCATACATACATTTATTATATGCCAAATACTATTTCTAAAATATTCTTCAGTTTCTGAATCTCAAGTCTGTTGTGTGTTTGTTGGTTGCATAATGACTTCCTTAGATCACTAATAATGAGTGCACTAGTTCCAGAGGCATGTTTTCAATTATTTTCATCATGTGTGCACTTAAATTTCTCATCAGTTAAAATAAGTTAATTAGTAGATGTTTATTGTAATCTTTGTTTTAGAAGTGTGTTACTCAATATTTTTTTTAGCTTTTTTAAGCTTGTAGTTGACACAGAGCAGTTTACAGCCATTAGTATGGGGCGTTGTTGCTTTAGTGCACTCGTGTTGTTTCTGACCTTGTCTGGTTTTCTTCACCCCAAATATTTATTTAATTATTATATACAAGCGATGTGTTTTTTATTTATTTATTATAAGCAAAATATAGTTTTAGTTTTGAGTCTCTGGCTTATATCGGTCTGTTTTGAATGTTTTCCAAATTTTATATATCATCAAATTTAAAAAATTTTAACAAATAAGACATTCTGGCATACATAAATATGACATGCACTAAAGGTTGTTTGTGCTCTGATTCACTCCAAGCTATGCTTTTTATCTAAAACAACAATTGTTGTTATTCTTCAATTAAACATTGTGTGCAAATGTGCATATGTGCAAATACCTGCCAACTATACAGTAAAATCAGTGTTCATTTTATTGAATATTTTTATTTTAATTGAAACACCTTTGCCATGCCTTAGTTTTTGGGCTCGAGTTATCTTTGCATTTACAGTTTATTGTTGCGTGTGTGCACACAATTGCATTTTCTTTAGAAATATTCTTAAGGCTCCTGAAGGTCCATGCTTTGCATGACTGCTCTACCAACTAAGAGCTTTTTTTATATTAAATATAAATATATATTATATTAAATATATTTAAATATATTAAAACTATTAGAAGCCTAAATCACTGTAAATGCCATTGTTGTTTATTTCTGTATTTGTATAGATAACTAATTCAGTGTACAGTGAACCTCTTAAGTCTTAAGAATCTCTTAAGAACCTCTTAATCTCTTTCATTTGTATGTATATATTGTGTAGTGAACTGGTCCTGCGTGTCCTGTGTGATAAAGCTCTTCTTAGGCAATGGCATCTTTAATGAGCTTTATTCATGTTAGATAAAATACAGTGATTCCATTTAGTAAAACGTAATGTTGTTATTACATGAATATTGTTATTATTATTAAAGTAGAATGTTAAACTTTTTAATTTAAATTTTAGATAAAAAATATTTTCTGATCAACTTAAATAACACAGTGTTAAATTTCACAATGTGGAGCACTAAACTGTAAAAGTTGTTGTTTAATACTGTTTCCTTCAGAGAGTTCTAATACTGAATGTGTCTGTAAATATGATTATCACACAGTGTAAATATGTAATTATTGCTGATATGTCATATGGCTATATGGTCATAATATATTTAACTATATATTGGTATACATATAAGGTAATACAGAATTTCTCTTATATTTATTGTTTGTTTGTAGGATTAACTTGTATATCACTGTGCTTGTTATTTCTTGATATTATTTCACTATTATTTTATATATTTATAATACTAAATGGCCCCAAAAAGTATTTGGACACTTAAGCCACACTTACTAATGTATGAATTTCACTACATTAGAAAACAAACCAAGTGGCATTGATTTTAAAGAAAGGTACCACAAGCACAGTTTTCAAGCAAAACATTTCCCCAAAAAAATAGATTATGTTTAAAAATTTAAAAAATAATAAATATAGACAAAAAGTATTCGGATACTCAATAATAGTTTCATTCAAGATCTCAGTTACAGTGTTTCGGTATTTAGTTTGCCATCCTTTGTCTGGCAGAACTTCTTGACAACCTTGTACAATCATAATAATCTTAAATGCCCAAATACTTTTTTGTCTCATTTTGAATAGTATATCTATCATTTCTATATTTTTAAACATAATCTATTTTCTATTTGCTTAAAAATGTGCTTGTGGTGTCTTTCTGTAAAATAAAAGCTACTTGGTTTGATGTTGTTTTCTAATGTAGTGAAATTTATGTAAGTGTGGCTTAAGTTTTCAAATACTTTTTGTGGCCATTGTACATACAATTGACTTTTCTTTACTTTAACCATTTTGCACAATATTGAAGACATCAGAATTATGAAATAATTCATCATTCATATTTGGAATTATGAGTGTGTGAATTTGCGTGCACAGTATGGTGCCTTGTGATGACCTGGTGTACCATTCAGGGTGTATTCCCACTTCGCACATAGAGCGAATGAATATTTGGAATTTTGAAGTGCTGAAAATGTCAGACAAAACAAAAAACTGGATGTTTCACAGTAGCTATGAGGGAGCCACCTGGGATATTCACACATAAGAAGCAACTTCACTATTTGAATGTGCTGTTTCAAGTCTGTCTTTAAGGTCTTGAACAGATACTATACTCGTGTAAATCTGTTATCTGTTTGTTTTGTTGGTAATTTACATTTTATATATATACTAATTCTATGAGAGTATGTGTGTTTTCAATTGAACAGATTTTCCCAGCTCTGGTCCCAGTGGTCTAAATTATTTAAATGAAACTGGGTATTGATCAGTAGGACTCCTGGATTGGATGTGAGAAACCCTGATATAAATTTTCCACCTCTAAAGTTGAGATTCTTTGTTATACCTGGAATTTTTCCTTGTATGATTGTTTTCATCTTTTCCTTCCAATAACTTTAGCCTTTTGTATCTTAATGCTGCGACGAAGTCTCTTTGCTACTTTCACCAACTTGCCTTAATGTAATTCATTATCAGTTGCTTTTTTCCTTAACTTTATAAACTACATAGCAGTGTTTTTACCTCAGAGCATTAATCACTACATATGTAAAATATTCTGAAGAGGAGCAGGTACCAAATGTAATTCTGCTCTAATATCACTAGCTGTATTTCTGCGGTGCACAGTTTGTAGACATGTTTTTTCTGTTCGTGTCTAAATGTTTTGTCTTGTCTGATTTTTTTGTTTGTTCATGTACAGGGTGTTTGAAAATGCTCTATACAACTTTGATACTAAAGGAAACATGTACAAACATACATAGAATTACTAATCAAGGAAATTTAGACACACAAACGCCAAAAGTTTTTATTTTTGATGAATCCCTAAAGAAAGAAATCACAGGGTATGATGTTGAGCGATCTAGGTGGCCAAAGAATGGCACCTCTTTGGCCAATCCACCTGTTTGGGAATGTCTTATTAGATAGGTGCAGATGATCAAAACTTGCCAAAACCTGGTATTCAGAAATACTTAATGTATTTCTCTGTAAAATGAGACAATCCCACTGTTTCTACACCAACTGACTGACATTTTACGTTAGATCAAATCTGTAAAGATAATTTCAGATATGCCGTACTTTGAAATCTTTAATTTGTAAGGTACAATAACCAGCGGAAGAATTAGTGATTTATTTTTTTTTTCTTCCATTGTGATACATTTGTTTATCTTCATGGGCCTTCAGTGCTGTTAGATTTGTTTATAATACTACACACTTTTAAGAGTTTTAGAGACATTTAATGCAATTTAAAAGTCATAATATACAAAAAGTCTAACATATCAGAACTAAAGGACATTATACAGCAGATGTGACATGTGACAAGATGTAATTTAAAAAAAAAAAAGTAAGCTTTCTATCATAAAAGCAAAACGAATATCAGCTGTGGGTTTTGTCTTGCATTCACATTCAGTAATTATTGTTCAGTCACTGCTGTCTTGAAAGTTGCTGTCTTAGCTTATTCAGGAATTAATTTCTTTATTCCAATAACTAGATGTGAAATGTTTTACTGTAGGTAACACTTGTGTGTGCTGTGCTGTTACTGTTCAATTAAAACAGAAAAAAAGAAACTATGACTTTTCTTTCTGATGATATGGCATTTTCAATATTAGATTTCTATTATCAGCCTTGCATGTTTAAATAGGCTGGTATTGTTGAATATGAAAATAGATTTGAAATGCCTTCATACATAATACACCTGTTTTCATATAATCAGCAGTCAGCTACATCACTTAGTGATGTAGATTAATTCCTGTGCTCAATAATTAGTGAAATACTAATGTGAGTGTAGGTGTGAGTGAATCCTGCAATTATGGGTGCAGACAAAAAGCTAAAAAGCTAAGAGCAACGGAGATTTTTCAGTGAAAAGGTAAGTTATTATCTGAATAATTGAAGCAGTGTACGGCAACATGATGTTCATAAAAGCAGACATCAATGCTATGAACAGAACTGTTTGCAGTCGTACCTAACTAAGTACTACGTCTTGCTTCATTTTCAGCTGACACATTTTGTTAAACATCAACACACCCAAACCACAGAATACACATGCATCTGTATCACGATTACAGGCAGCAATAATGTAGGCTATACATAACAAATACCATCTTCAAAAAAAATATAAAACAACTACCCATATTGAACACATATTAGATACAGCTCCAGTAGCATAATACTCAATATTGCATGGTACAGATGCAACAATTCAGCAAGTTTCATAACCAGAGAGCATGTCCGCTACGGCACACTTCTCATTAACACTGATACTATAACTACTTTTCTAAAACAGTACATTCTTATGTATTGATAGAACAATGCTGTTATCTTGCACATCAACACCAAGAGTGAATAGTTACCTGTGGCACAACCTCATATCTAAACATAACGTAGCTAATGAGACTTGCCCTTAAAATAGAATGACATATTGCTTAATATGTACTGTAACACTGCTATTGTGACTGATCCACAATGTCAAATAACAATGACGTACATTTTGGCACTGAATTGATCAAGATACGTCCGCTAGGTTGTTTGGAAATTGTTGAGTGGCTTATGGCTAATGAGAGATATAAATGAAGCTGCATTCAGTTCTGTAAAGGCCACAGAGTCTACACTTAGTGTTCTAGTCCTGCACAACACCACAAGATTTCACTAATCCTCTTACCACTAATATCAGTAGAAACGGTTGCCTCTTAAGACAACACGTGAGTTGCATTTTGCATTCTAACATATATGTAAGTTTGCAATGTTCTGAAATAAACTAGATTTACAACACATCTATTCTTTACTAATGCTGACAACACCAGAAAGCAGTAAGCAATCTTCTATATTGAAACTTTACACAGAAATACGTAAATAGAGATTTTCTCAGAACAAGTATGTGGACTTTGCCTGTGTTTCATCTCATGTTGAAACACATGTTCTGTCTTTTGCAGTTTTTATTTGCAAACAAGGCATTGCAATGTGATATACAGGTTTTTTTTGTTTTAAAAAAAATGGCTGAAAATACTGTAATATATGGTGGTGAAATATTTTTATGTCTAACAATATAAAAGCAAAAAAGCAAGATGTGAAAAAATGCTGTGATTTGATGTGGAAATATCAAAGACAACTACAATTCAGCTAAAAATATTTCAGTGGTATTTACAAAGGAAATATCTGAAGAGGTCAAATGTCTAACTGAAGGTTGAGAAACAAAATCAGAATTACATTTTCTGAAGGCCTCTTGGTTTTTAACACAGACATACTTATGCACAATAAAAGCACTTCCCCAGAGCCACACAGCTTCATGCATTTGCAGTTGAATAATACTGGATTATCTTATCTATCTTTTACATTTCTCTATTCTTTCTTTTGTGCAAAAAGGCACTTTCATGATAAACTTTCTGAGCATCACTGTTAAAGAATATCTTTCTCAGTATCCCCGCTTGAGGAGATCTGAATTGACATCAGCTGCAAAGCTTCCACAGCCTTTGCAAACAAGTACGGCAATACCAGGTGTATAAAGCCAAATATCTAAATATTGATCTTTGGAGTAACAAAAGTGCCAGGTGATACAATGATTTTGCTTTATATTTGGGTACAATTATAAAGATAGTATTCTATTGTGACATTAAGTTCAAAAAACACCACCCAAACCAGATATCAATAGGATATTACTACCAAAAAAGGGTGTTACTAAAAATATGCCCAAAATAGTAACTTTGTATTTATGAAGCTGAAGACTTTTCATAAGACTATATATTTACAATATAATTATCTTACTGATGAAGCATTCACAAAAAAAAAACATGCAAACAGCAAGAATGAGCCAAACAAGTTATACAAAATCATGAGGTGCTTTGCTTGTCGTTTGCTTTAGTGACATTTTCAGTACTAATGGCTGTTTAGAAAATTCTTTAAAAAAAAAAAAATACCAGAGGCATTCACTCACAAAATCACAACTGTACTATTTAAAGTATTTAATGTATTAGTGTTCGTTTGCAAGTATTAGTTTTGCTTTTGTTCATCTAAAATAATAAGAGGTCAAAGTTTTTACCCCACTTTTCAGTTAACAAAAATGGTCCCGATTTGACTCACCCTATATACATTCACAGTTCTAAACTGATAGCCAAACTGCATATTAAAAAAAGCTTTAACATGCTCTTTCCCTACCTCAAAAGAGACGTTCAAGTAATCACGCAAGTGATTATGTCCTCTGTGTGCTTTAAGAACATTAAACTGAATAGTTCCTCACTTGTATCAATACATGGAACATATCTATGAATCTATGAATAGCATGAAATCTGTCTCAGCTATTCAGTTTCTTTTCTTTTTCAGTTCTTTTCACAAATTTTATCCTTACTTTCCATGACTGAAATATAATATAATGAATATTCACACTGGCAGGGAGACCACAGCATGGTCTAGAGCAAGTCCAAGATCATATTTACCAGCACACGGAGAAGGAGGTTCTGGAAAACACTGAACAATTTCTAAATAAAATACATTTGGCAGATTAGTAGCTCTTTTACCTCTTATATTTCTATTGTATTAAATCAAATAGATTTAGCGTCTACATTTCAGTGTTGAAATATCCCTTTTCTTGAAGTTTGATTGAGCTTGTTGTGATAATGGTCTACAGAAGGACGTCAGTGTGTTTCCCTTTGTATCATCCAAGTATTTTTTGCTAGGATCATGGAAAAACCATTCCAATCTGGCCGAGGGAACAGTTCACATTTTCTTGAACATCAATATGGGTAAGAGCTCCATGACAGGTCATTGATATTTAGCCTTTGTGTTCAAGATCATCACAATGAATAGATATAAAATATTTCTTTCATTTGGCACGACAATGCCAATGAGATTTTCATGGCTCTAGAAATTCATTTTCCTTTCATTTATATAAAGGACGAGCCAAATATTTGTCTCCTTGACCATGTGATCATTAAAGGTGTTGAATTCTTGTGTGATCAGGAGCAGATTGCGCTGATGAATGGCCTCCAGCATCAGTTTGCCCCACACAATGCTAGCTCATACATGTCTCTGAGGTGAAACTGGACTACTATAGCGCTATGTGTGAGGAGTTCAGTGTGTGTGTGTCTGCGGATCTGAGAGACTGCAGCTCATGTGGCTGGAGTCTCGGCCTGCAGGCTGGACATGCGGATCTGTGAGCTGCTTTTGCTGAGGATGGAGAGCTGCGTGCCACCATTTACGCCACTGCTGGCCAAGGACGGGTGCCTGTGCTTCATGTCCACCGCAAAGTAACGGTTCACTGTCCAGCTCCTCCACTTCCTCTTCACCTCCGACTGCACCTTAAAGGAGAAATTTAGCATGGTCACTCATGCAGCATTGTGAAAGTGGAAGTGAGAAATCAGCTGGTCGGAGTCTTGTGTAATATCTGCACCAGTAGTGCATTATTTAAATACCACTGATGCCAATCAGACAAGTGATAACCAGAAATGAAATTCTCCATAGATTTTTGTATACGATTCATTACTAGCTAGCAATCAAACAATTAGGCCTGTCAGGTTGTTCTCTCATGGTTTATATAAGGTTATTTCTGCTTATTCTGCTCTCTCCCGTCCTCTCCGCCTCTCACTCCCTCTCCTTTTCCCAAGGCATTACCCAAACTTCACACAAAAAAAGTACTTGGCTGGTCATCAATATACCTGCTGGGCCCTGGGAAAGCGTAAGCTTCAAGTAAAAAGTACAAAAAGTTACCATGGTGACACATCCCAATCCTAACAATAGTACAAGGCTCAATTGGTTCTGATTCTGAACACTTGATACCAAAAAAAGAGGTATAGTTCCTCATATGGTGCATTAACTTTACCCTTCTTTCAATTAATAAGAATTTTTACTAAATTTTTTAATTTTGTTTTTAAAGTAGTATTTTGTATTTTTTAAAGCTGATGAAAGTGGACACGGATGTTTGGACCCTAAATTACATTGCATATAAGAGTATAATAGTACAGCAAGTATTTTTATGTTCCATAAATTCATCATAGGTAGTTTTCATCACATAGATTTAGGTCAAATTTATAAATTTCACATTCCTAATTATGTGTACCTTCCTGACTGACGCCTAAGTATGCAATTGCTGCTTTCAAAATCAGAACTGAAGTTGTTCAACAAAGACTTACCTCTCCATTGAGGAAGCAGTAAAGGACAGCAACCACAAAGCCCTGAAAAAAGACAAGATTATTTTCCAACAACAGCATGTCCTGAAGTGTTTTTTTCACTCTTATACCACAGCAACCTCCTGACGATTACATGTTATTATTTATGAATGAACGTATCATACTTTTTAACTGTGTTAGTTACATTTAATGTTGTAGAATGTCCACAAGTTAAGTTAGTTCCTGTTATCACTAATGTTATAGCAGCTATAAATAGTCAGCCCCTCACCAGCCTCTCTTTTTTTCTCTCTCTTGTTAAATACGACACAAAAAAAAATGCAGCTCTGGAAACTCCTTCCATAAATGTTGAATAAACGTCTCCTTCATTATATCAACAATTGCATGTTTTATACTTTTTAAAAAGGTCTCTGTGTAAGATGTTACTATAAAAACAATAACATATTTGAACGAGTGCATTAACATAAATCTGTTATTTGAATTAGAGCCAGCACTGTTGTCAGAACTATGCTATTATAGAAAACAAATCAATATCTTCTGACCAATCAGATTCGAGATTTCGACATTGCTGTGGTATAATACAATATATTCAATATATTTAAATACATTGGAGTAAATATAATACATTGCATTTTCCTGTACATCCAGACTGGAAGCCATCAATTTTTGAAACTCCACACAAATATTGTGCAATCAATGGAACAAATATTGTGTCGAACAAGCTTCAACTGAAAGGCAATTCAGATAGAGCAAGCACATTAAGTAAATATTCCTGTCTACGAACGCAAACGTAAAAACTCAGATCTGTGTAAACACAAGAGGTTTGGCTTTAGTACCTGAAAAGAGCCAAGACCCAGTTCAAACACGAGCCGTTCCCTCTTACTAACATCTTCAGGAGTGAAAGCAAACACAGTGTAGTGGATACCAAAGAGAGGGATGAGCAGGAGAGTGGAGCGAGCAAGGCGTCTGTCGATTACACAATATTTCCAAAATGTTAGCAAACTAATGCACAGGCACTATGCAAAGGCACTCTGAATGAAAAGTGAAATAATAAAGTAAAACACTTACAAGTAAATGCTGGATTCATTGCCTCCTATATCAGGAGATTGCAACTTCTGGACAAGGATTATAATGATACCGATAAAGAGGACGAAGTTGATCTGAAATGTTAGAAAGATAAGATGAGTTATTCTGAGAAACCGAACTTATCATCATAAAGAAAAAAAACAGTAACTTCCTATGAAACCCATATTCATAAATCATTACAACTGTACTTATAATTCTTTGTAAGTTGGTAATGATTTTTTGTAAGAATTGTAGGAAAACTCTTATAATGCCTCATAAAGCTCTAATAATGTGTATAAGTAATTCCTTGATATATTCATGTTGTAATTCAATTGTCACTTTTAATTATAATATTAAGTAATATTTATAATCAAGCACAAAAACATTTAAAAGGGCATCATTTAGTGATAAATAACTATATAAAATATAATAAATATAGCATAATATATAATAAATAAGTAGTGATGCCATAATTGATATTAAAGTGTTCAAACTGCAAAAATGTGTTTTTTATTAAGCTGGAATTAAATGTTTGTAATGTAAAGTTTATAACGTGTTAATAATTGTTAATAAAATTACATTTGCTGTCTAATTATGCACAGGTCATTATTAGTTGAAAACAGTTGTGCAGTACAGAATATGGCATTATCATAAATAGTGACACTTGAGATACAACATGATCAAGCTCAGTAATAGCTGTAATAATAAGAATTAGTATTTTATGAGGCATTATCAGAGTTCATAAAATTTCCCACGGAATCATTACTAACAGCGATAATGATTAATGAATATAGGCTTCATAGAAAGTGATCCAAAAAAAAAAAATCTATCTTTGTATATTACGCACCATAATAGAAGCAAGCACGGGTCCCTTTATCACCCACCAGATGGCAGCGTTGTTATTTATGTCCCAACATCTAAACCATTTATTCACATAAAAGGACATTAAAAAGACAGTCCATTACTGATTAATATTTAACTTCGACAATACAGTTTTCTATATTATTAAGAACTATGCCATATATCTTACCCAATGTTATCAAAATGGACACGGAGCATTGCCCAGACTGTCACACACACTGTTGGGGTTCCTGGTTCAAAGATTTTACTGAATGAGTCACACATATTCTTTATTATTGAATGAGCATCAATGTGCTGTTGTCGAGTTTTAGCTCACCCCAGCCGATGATGGTGTACCAGTAGAAATATCTCCTCTCAGGGAAGAAGGTTTCCACCAGCAGAGTAAAGAGGTACAGCCCCTCAATGAACAGCCAGAAGTAGTTTGACAAAACGCAGTAGTGAAAAAACACCATCACTGCCTTACATTCCACCTGCAACAGAAAAACACACACTGCAGTGTTTATAATGAAAATGAATTTTCAAAAGGTCTTTCTTAATATCACCAAAGCAAAACTTCTGCTTACAGAACAGTAAACTTTTGCAACCGATGAGTCACACCAAAACACATAAGATAGTCCTTAGATTTTTGGATTATTTACTATTACTATTACTATTTGTTCTTGCCCTAATATGATTTATTTGAATTAGATATCAATGTAAACAATACAATACAATGCATTGATATTTATTTGTTAAATCAGTCATCCTCTGTAACCACTTTATCCTTTTAAGGACCATGACGGATTCAGAGCCATAGTGTAATGTTATGATGTTTTGTTTTTTTAATAAACTTCTGTCATAATCATACTCCTCACAATTAAACTGAATCCCAAAGCGGCGATGATCTAATTCTGAACGCACTGCACATCGTTTGCTTTCTTACTGGGATCTCAGGGACATATTTCTAGTTTTATTTGACGCAATAAAAGAGCCAGGGAATAAAAGTGCATGTGTGTGTGTATAACTCACAGTATGTATAAAGCAGTGGCTGCTGTCCTCCTCAGCATACAGAACTCCATCTTTAATGAAAACTGAGATGGCTCTCAGGATAAAAGACACAAAGAGATTCATGTGGATGAAGTTCCTGGTGCAGTGAAGCTTCCTGTGGGGAAAATCACAAGTTACTCATGTGTGGAGAATGTAAAACTAAATTTAACCACCACCTCCATTACAGATTCAGCATAACATCTTTCATTTGACTCATTTGATCTGTACTGCCATGAATGACAAAAATGTTGAGCTGGCACTGTACTGCCGGTGATGGCAATTATTATAAATAATAGTGAAGTGAAGTGTGGACAAGTATGGTGACCCATACTCAGAATTTGTGCTCTGCATTTAACCCATCCAAGTGCACGCACACACAGCAGTGGGCAGTCAGTGCCTTGCTCAAGTGTCTTACCTCAGTCGGGGTATTGAGGGTGGAAGAGAGCGCTGGTCATTCACTCCCCCCACCTACAATCCCTGCCGGCCCTGAGACTCAAACCCATGACCTTTAGGTTCACCTTCAGGTTACAAGTCCGACTCTCTAACCATTAGGCCACAACTGCCCCCAAGTAGTAAATATAGTAGTAAGTATAGTAGTAGTAAAGGTTAGTATTAATAGCATATAGTTGTAGTAACAGTAGTAGTATTAATAGAAGTTAATACTACTTATAGTATCGTTTTCCTCTTGTAATCAGGATGCTTTATTGATCTATCACCTGAACCAGCAGAGGATCACCATGGCAGTGGTAAGAGACACCAGAGACGTGCTGTAGCCCACTGTGTACAGAGCTTTCACAGACACATAGTACTTGTCCTGAGGGGAAGACAATTTAAAAGCAGATTACAATGACAAGATCAAATTCTGTGTATACAGAAATACACACAAAATATGAAATCGGCAGTCACAAATGCTATAAAAGTAAAGTGGGCTACATTTTTATAGAAGTGGGGTACATTTTTAGAAGTAAATTTATTTTAGAAGTTAAGGGGAGGTGAATGGTTTAAATATAGAGTTGGGTATTTTTTAAGTAAAGTGGCTTTTTTAGAAGTATAGAAATAAATGGTTTAGAAGTCAGTTTGGGTCCTTTTTTAAAAGTGAGTAAATTCTTTTATAAGTAAAAATGAGTAATTATTTTAAGTAAAGTGGGGTAAAGTTTTAGACGTAAAGTGAGTTTTTGATTAGAAGCAAAGGGGTGTAAATGGTTTATAAGCAAAGAAGGTTTAATTTATTTGAAAGCAGAGTATTTTTTATTTTTTATATTTTTTATATATTTTTTAAAGTGGGGTCATTTTTAGAAGGGGTTAAATTGTCTACAAGTAAAGTGGGGCACATGATTTATAAACACATGCTTTTAGAAGAAAGTAAATGATTTGGAAGTAAATAGTTGTATATTTTAAAAGCAAAAGGAGTAAATAGTTTAGAAGTAAAGAAGGTTTGATTTATTAGAAGCAGAGTACTTTTTAGAAGGGGTTAAACTGAAGAAAGTAAAGTGTGGTAAATTATTTAAAATTACATATTTTAGAAGTAAAGGGGGTATATATTTGAAGTAAAGCAAATGATTAAATGGCTTAGAAGTGATGTGGGGTAAATAGTTTAGAAGTCATGCCCTTATTTATCAGTTGCAGAGAAACAAGTGTAGGTTTCAGGACACAGAATAATGTAAGAACAAAAGTGAGGATTATTATTATTATTATTATAATTATTATTATTATTATTATTATTATTATTATTATTATTATTATAGTAGCAGACAGTATGATCAGAGCTGCATTGTACTTTTTTGTTCCTCTTCAGGTTGTCCTTTAGGGATAGCCACAAGAAGTGTTTAACCACCACGGCATAATTAAAGTGGTACAGCTGTATGATATGATAAGAGCTGTTCTCCTTGTTTCCCACTAGAAATCCTTCTAAATGTGTATACATCATTTTAAGCAGGATTTAGGCTGGTAGTCCAAAGGTTACACACTTGTTTCAACATATCCATAATACTGCTTGTTTTAATGATCTAGTCCACCTTCTTAAGTCATACTGCATCCCTAATATTTATTGCTATTAATACCAAGATACTTAGAAGGGTACATACTTTATTATTTTGTGTAGACACTTTTACCAGCTCTTTTATTATAAAATCAATCTTGATGCTAGCAAGATGCAGTAGCAAGCGTACCAGCATTGATACTAAGTGAAAATGATGTTTAAGGGAAATCATTTGAAATCTTTTGTATAGCACGCAAGAAAAAGTGGTGTTGAATGTAACACAAGACATTTGTTTTACACAGAACTTACATGTTACACGAGTCCACAAATAATACCTGACTGTCAGCAACTAGTACAAATACTTAACCCAGTTGATTTTATTATATTCTATCTTTTAACACAGTGTAGTTCAATGATCGATTCTGATATAGAAGGTCAGAAAGTGTACATTACTTCCGTATATCAGCACGAGGTATACGGAACTAGTCTACAGTTTTCCATTTCTCATGCTGTGTTTTTGAGAGAAAGAGAGAGAGGCTGGTAAAGGAATGACTAATTTATCCTGGGGGGGGGGGGTTGTTGTCATGTTTTATTACTTATATAATGTCACATAATTTTTTTATTGTTTCAATTTACATACTTCAAAATGTAAAAAAAAAAAAACTTCCAAATAAGGAATAAGTATATGTCAATCTATAAATTGTTAATAAATAGTTAGTGAATTGAGACATGTAAGAAATTACTTTATTGTGTTCTAAGTTTAGTTCTACTTTGAAAAGGCCAAAATCTTTATCAGTCGAAATGCTAATTAATACTAGCACTGTCTGAGTGTTTTACCCACCAAGTGCCAAATCTGCCTCTA
The DNA here is from genome assembly GCA_022985145.1 of Pangasius djambal. Lineage (NCBI taxonomy): Eukaryota > Metazoa > Chordata > Actinopteri > Siluriformes > Pangasiidae > Pangasius > Pangasius djambal. Next base: position 22,301,960 of record CM040976.1, read on the forward strand.
ATAAACCATTTATTTAGCCTTCCATTAACATTTAAGAGCAAGCAGTACATGTGTTCCACAAAGATTTATTGCTGTTTATTGCTATTCTGTATCTTTCTGTTTGCTCTGTGTTTAAACAATAATCCTTAAACTGTAATAAACTATAACTGTCTCCTGTGTATTACATAATGCTTACCATAGGACTACTTCTATTGTCATCAAAAGGACACACATCCACATAATGAGGGAACATCTCTGACCAGCCATCCTCAGTACAGTTACGGCTCACCTTTCCAAACTCTACAACACATAACACACTGAACAGTTACCTTCTCAAACAAATGTTCTTTGATTTCAAAGGTTAACTGGCTGCTTTAGCAGACAGAGGTGAACTGTCACATACCATCATATTCTTCATTCATGACCTCAAAGAGCTCAGGGCAGGGCATCCACACCACATCACCTATTCTCGCTGGCTGCCAGCATGTCAGGTTGTCCCACATCCAGCGACACACTGGAGGTGAAAGAAACATACTCATCACTGCTAAATATAGACAGACAAATAGAAAAGTGTTATTTGTGACACTGAGCCAGATAAGAATTGATAGCTGAGATGTATGCAGTATGTATCAGAATCAATGTTTTATATATATATATATATATATATATATATATATATATATATATATATATATATATATATATTTACACACACACACACATACACAGATCAGCCATAACATTAAAACCACCTGCCCAATATTGTGTAGGTCCCCCTTGTAATACAAAAACAGCTCTGATCCATCGAGGTGACTCTCTGATGGTATACTGTGTATGTGGCACCAAGATGTTAGCAGCAGATCCTTTAAGTCCTGTAAGTTGCACAATCATAAGCATCACACTGCCTCTGCCAGCTTGCCTTCTTCCCATAGCACATGGTAAGCGACACACACGCACCTGGCCATCCAAATGATGTAAACAAAAACGTGATTCATCAGACCAGGCCACCTTCTTCCATTGCTCCATGCTCCAGTTCTGATGCTCACGTGCCCACTGTAGGCGCTTTCAGTGGTGGATAGGGGTCAGCATGGGCACTCTGACCGGTCTGCAACTACACACCATGGCTATGCACATGGTGCTGAGATGCACCGTGTGTTCTGACACCTTTCTATCATAGCCAGCATTAAAGTTTTCAGCAATTTATGCTACAGTGCTCTTCTGTCGGACCGGAGCAGACGGGCTAGCCTTCACTCCGCACACGCAACAATGAGCGTTGGCCGCCCATGACCCTGTCGCCATTTCCCCAGTTGTCCTACTTTGGACCACTTTTGCCAGGTACTAACCACTGCATACCGGGAACACTACACAAGGCCTGCCATTCTGGAGATGCTCTGACCCAATCGTCTAGCCATCACAATTTGGCTCTTGTCAAAGTCGCTCAGATCCTTACGCTTTTCCATTTTTCCTGCTTCCAAAATAACAACTTTGAGAACTGACTGTTCACTTGCTGCCCAATATATCCCACACCTTGACAGGTGTCATTGTAACAAGATTATCAGTGTTATTCACTTCACCTCTCAGTGGTGTTAATGTTATGGCTGATTGTTGTGTGTGTGTGTGTGTGTGTGTGTGTGTGTGTGTGTGTGTGTGTATTTAGGCTATTTTTTCCAATCAAAGCTTAATAAACATCTACCAAGTATCAAATGTATTCTGGGATGTGTACTTCATCTCTCTATAGATCTGGTTTTTCACCACAGGAGAAAAAGAGAAAAGCAGGGAGGAACAGATGAGTAAAAGGTGTGTCGATTTCAATTCACACCAAGTGAACATTTCTCCACTGGCTTCACTCACAGTCATCGAGTATCACACTGTGCTCATATCACAATTACTTAGCTGTTTGCAAAGCTCTCTGTCAATAAGAGAGACACTCAGTGAGACCACAAAAGAGTTTTCGACCATCCTGAGCAACACTGATCGCTTTTTAGATAAACAGGAGTGACTTATTCTTGTGAATTATTATTCTACTGAACAGCTCACGAATGTAAGATTCACTGCACAAGCTGAAGTCTGTAGTGCAAGTGTGACAGGAAATAAAGACTGAAACTAAGCAATGAATAAAAACACAGCAGTTCAGCTATCCCAATATCTTCTTTTTCCAAACATAGATACATAGACATGTGTGCTGGTACAACTCATACTGTATGTGCAGGTTTTATTTTGTTTAGTAACTAGAGCATTAGATGTCAAATAACTGGTATGTTCAATTGAGCACCAAAAATGTCATTTTGAGGTCTGTATTTCTGACACTCAAAAGCAGCTATTTATGGTTAGGTGAGCTATTTACAGTTAATAATGCCTGTCTCCTGTCTCTCGTAATGACTTTTTCAGTGAATGTCAATTTTGTTCTTTAGAATTATACTGTATTTCTTCCTTTTCTTTCCTTTCCTTTCCTTTCCTTTCACCTTTATGACGCAACAGAGAAGTAGGACTGGAACGATGTATTATTTATGCTTATTAATTATTTACTTCCAAAGTCTGTTGTACACATAACTACTAATGTCTGTTATAAGAAAATCATCAATGACAGGCAGCAGATTTACTATTACCACACCACGGTTTATTATTTTCCACATACCACAGCAATTTGCCAATTATTACATTTGCATTTATCAAAGAACATCTAACTTTTTATTCTTTTATAGGCACATTTAATGTTGGGAATGTCCCCAAAACAAGGTTTTCCTATTACCATTTATAACAGCTATAAACTATTGATTCAAACTTTCTTCTTTTCTCTCACTTTAAAGTAATAAAACAAATGCAGTTGATGTTACTGAGCAACCACAAGGCCCAAAGTCTTCTGTCGTTAAGAAATTCTTGTAGAGGAAAACAGGAACTACTTTACCTCTGACCATTACTAAGCACTGACACTGGAGTCTAATTCCAAAAATGTTAAATAAATATCTCCTTCACCATGTTTTTTGTTTGTTGAATAACAACACTTGATTTATCTGTTTCTTACTTGGTTTAGATCAAGCGATGCGGCCGCCATACAAGTGTCTTTGTAAGTTGTTACTATGAAATAATAACATTTTAGAACGAGCACAGCAATATAAACCTGTGAATTGCAGCCGGAACTATGTCAGAACTGCTGTAATGGAAAATTATTTAACACCTTCTGACCAATCAGGATCAAGAATTCAACAGTGCTGTGGTATAAATCTCAGTCTGTATACTCACCAACAGCATTATCACAAGAACCCAACCTTAACAAGCATTCAACAGCATTGAACGGACAGTTACATGTATCTAACATTTGTTTCATGATGGACATGATGGAGCGTCACACATCAGGTAGTTTATCCTCCATATACTGATAAACATATTTTTTACACACCACCACATTCTGCAATTCTCCTTTTAGCTCACACACTATCCATCACACAAAATATGAAATTTCAGGTCTTTAAATGATGTATATTTCTCTGTAACATCTCCCTGACATCTATCCCGTCCTATTGTTTTAACGCCTACATGTACTTACAATCAATTGAGCATTAAATTATGCTATTTCAATTTTAGACAAGTTAATGTTTACAAGTTACTTAAACTAATAAATGGATTAATTTATGTCTAGGGCAGCTGAATTCAGCATACTGCCATTCAGATAGAAAGCGTAACTGAGATAGATCGACATGTCAATCAACAGCTGTCATATCTGGTTTTCCGATTCAATTTAAAGACAATATCTCATCGGCCCCTCGGTGTCTGTGAATGACACCTCATTATTTCCTTTCCCCTGTATGACTAACAGTTTATCCTAGGTTCTGTTGTTGACCACATGACTTACATTTCAGCCAAGGCAGAAAGGAGCCAGTATTTATACAAACAGGTATGTAGACATCAAGAAGGCAATGGAGAGTGACATGTAATTGGCATTTGCCTCATAATGGTCTGTGCCTGTACTTGCCATCAATATAACACCTTCACATGCCACTATATTCATGAAATCGTTTTATGAATGAATAAAACAGAGCAATGTAAAATAAAAATGTATTGTTTGCATGGCAGCTGAGTTCTACAGAGATGTGTGTGGGGGCGTTAGGGTAGCATGCGCTTCCTGGAAGCCACAGGAACATTTAGTCAGTCCCAAATGGCATTAATTCTGATTTTGCAAATCCTGCCTTCTCTCTACAAAGCTGTGTTAATTACACAAGACACAAATGTGTGGCTAGCAACAAAGCGCAAGTGTGCATCTTTGCATTGCAGACTCTCCATTATCATATTCTGAGGTAAACACACACAAATGTGTATTATATTCCTTTCTTTAGAAAACACTTACGCAAGTAAACACCAGCTTTTCTCTACTTTCAGAGGGCTATATCAATGACTCTATCAAACTAAACATTTCATTACCAGCAGGACTCCTAACAGACCAAATTTGACAGTACTTCAATGGTGTCAGAATGTGTTCTGAAATGTGTTCTGTGTGAATTTGTACAATTACACCTGCTCAGTTATTCAGTTATCCAATCAGCCAATCATGTGGCAGCAGCACAATGCATAAAGTCATGCAGACCAGGTAATTTTTTTTTTTTTTTTACTAATCTTTAGCTATCTAGTTTGGATGAGCCTGTGTCCATGATAACCTCAGGTTCCTGTTATTGGCTGACAGGAGTGGAACCTGATGTGGTCTTCTGCTTTTGTATCCCATCCAACTCAAGGTTTGATGTTTTGTGCATGCTGAGATGCTTTTCTGCTCACCATGGTTGTAAAGAGTGATTATATGAGTTAGTATATCCTTCCTTGCAGTTCAAACCAATCTGGCCATTTTCCTCTGACCTCTCTTATCAACAAGGTGATTCCACCTACAAAACTATCACTTTTTTTGTTTGTTTTTTCACACCATTCTGTGTAAACTCTAGAGACTGTTGTGTGTGAAAATCACAGATCAGCAGTTTATGAAATACTCAAACCAGCCCATCTGGCACCAACAACCATGCCACGGTTAAAGTCACAGAGATCACACTTTTTCTTCATTCTGATGTTTAATGTTAACAGTAACTTAAGCTCTTGACCTGTATCCGCATGATTTTATGCATTGGGCTGCTGCAACATGATTGGCTGATCGGATAACTGCATAAATGAGCAGGTGTACAGGTGTTCCTTTTAAAGTGGATAGTGTGTATCTCTGAGCGAGTGTATATCTCTGCATTTCTCATTTAGTCTAATTTTTTGAGAAATCTCCCACCTACAAGACTGGCTAGTCCAGTGGCATTCAAAATTAATTACGGGATGGGACGCAGGTGAAAGGTGAGATGGAAAATAGGAGCTCTGCATTTTAACATCGGAATACACTGTAACAAAAAAACAGCCTTCTTTTTTCCTTAATAACAATGGCAGATGAGCCAATCAACATATGACTCTGGAATGACCTGGCAGTTTCCCAGGTGTTTTGAACTCTCCGATGGTCTCGTTTTTTTCTTTCTTGAATGATGCACTGATGCAACGCCCTCACTTTCTGTCAAAATATGAACTCTAATCACTTGACTCAGCTACACAGCTACAGTATATAAAGCACTATTGACTATATTCTTAGCAATGTGGGTTTTGTAAATCTACAAACGGTGAAGATTGTAATTTGCAGAGCATTTTGTTAAATTGTTAATGACAAATGATAACTGTTTTTTTTAACATCTGAAAACTACAATCTTGCAACTGATTATGGTCTGAAAAATTTAAAGCAAGTTAGCACTTGTCTGGCTTCTGTGTTTATATAAAAAGCTCTCAGCTTTACACTAAGGCAAAAAACTGTTGGCTGGTTTATTTTAAAACTGGACTTAGGATATAGAATGTTGAAAGTTCACAGCATTCACTGTTAGAAATTCTAGGGAAATGATATATACATTATGTATTTAACATAATTAACTTAAAGTGTATCATACACAAATAGAAACTAACAAGTCTCTTTAAAACATGTTACTATTTCTTGTTCTTACTGTGAACTATGGCCTGGTCATAGAATTGACATCTTAGAATTCCAACTCAGAGAATTTAGAGTTCTTCAGAAAATTTTCTGAGTGGGAATTATGCCTGGACCACACTGCAACATTTATACAGTGAAGAAATAGTGAGTGATCCCACATATAATGATAGATTTTTTGGGGTTTTTTTGTCCTGGATCTTCCTTCAGACATCAAACCACATATAGATTATGCTCAGCAAAACCAATAATCCAATAATTCTCTGAACCTGAACCTCACAGAAATGGACACTTTTTTCGGGTTTTAAGTGGACAAAGCAAATGTGACAGATTGCAGTTTAGTTTGGCTTTCATTGGTTATTACATTTTATATGTAACAGCTGGGATCATATGAGTCATTATGAGGGATCATGTGTGAGATCATTTTGAATCAGGACGTCATGACTGTACTGAGAGGATCGGTGGGATTTAGATTAGATTTTATGCACCCCTTTGCAATCACGGGAGGTGGCAAATAGGCCTTAAATTCAGCAGGATTATCCTCTACTGTGGCTCAACTATTGTGAGCTGGAGGGCTGTTTTAATAGTTTTTCCTATTTCCTTCCTTCCTGTTCCCACTTGGTCATGAATGCAACATGATGTGATCTGACAAATGTAGAGAGGAATCAGAGCAGATTTTCCATGAACTTCATTCATATTATCTGGTGTTTACAACTGAACTAAGAAAACCCCTATCCACAGGATTAGAAAAATCTAAAAAGAGATCTTATTATTACAGTTGAGGCCAAAGATTAACATTCACCTAAGCTAAATACATTCACACTCAGTTTTTCATGACTCCACACATTTCAGGTTACCATGCATTACCTGTGGTAGTACATACACATTGTTAGTATTTGGTGGCATTGCCTTTTAACCAGCTTTTGAATCAAAAGCTTGGGGTAGCCTTCCACAAGCTTCTCACAATACTTTGCTGAAATATTTGCCCATTCCTCCTGACAGAACTGGTGTAACTGAGTCTGATTTGTGGCGCCCTTGCTCAGACACAATTTTTCAGTTCAGTCCACAAATTTTCAGTTCAGTTTCACTTTGTTGTCTTTAAGCCATTTGTTACAGCTTTGGAGGTATGCTTAGGTTCACTGTCCTGCAGGAAGACCCAGTTGCGACCAAGTCTTCATGCATCACAGTTGGGAATTATTCAGACTAAAAGCCTAACCCTTCTTCCTTCATACACAGCGCTGATCATTATGGCCTAATTGTTCAACTTTTGTTTCATCTGATCAGAGAACACTTCTTCAAAAGGCTGGTGATCACCTGCAAACTTCAGTCTGTTTTTTAGGGGTTTCCTCTTTATTCTTCGTACAACAGCCTTTCAGTCCATGATGATGATGGACTCTTTTAATAGTGGATGTATACTTTGGTACCTGATGACTCCAACTCCTTCACCAGTTCCTCAACTGTATCTCTGCAGGTTCTCCTAGATAGCAATTAGATCAATTGAAAAGAAAAAGGAGTCTCCTGTCTCTCAGGTTTTTCTCCTGCCATCTCACGTCTCCTCTTGATTTTCAGTACAGATCTCAACAGTCATATATTGTGCTCAGATATATTCAAATATACTACTTAGTATTTATAAGTGCTATGTGTGATGAGAAGTACACTAGATGTCAGTTATACTACTAATTTAAACTACTAATTTTGTTAGATGTAGTAACATATAGGTCTTCCTATTTATTATGTTTTTATGTAAGCGAGTGTTAATATAGTATATGAGCATGTTCAGAATACATTTTTATCAAATATTTTAAACTGTGTTTGTAGAAACTCAAATATTGTTCTAACTTGATTTCACTGTGGAGCCCTGTTGCCAACAAAAGAATTACTAAATAAACTAAGCAATGAACAACAGATGGAAAAATGTTTGTTTTAGCACCAATTAACCACTTCCCAGTTGGTGCTGTGGAAAAAATGTTTAACTCATGAACAGAAGATTACATGTTTGGATGCTGATGATGTTGAGCATGGCATCCTTTAATCTCAGAATAATCTCTTTTCTGAGAAAGTTAATACGTAAATGAAACACAAGTGAGAATCACTATAAAATTACCTGAGATATAACAAATCTATAATCAAATAAATGTTCCTCGGGGAAGTATTAGTTATAGCTGCACATTAAATTAAATTACACTATCACATATCCAAGGCCTCAAATAATGGCACTACTGTATGCAGATTAAGATTTAGAATATCAAGAAATACCTTAAGTAATATCCTCTGAATAATAATCATTCTATTATACAGCTGTTCTGCAGATATTCAAACATGCCTCCACCCACAATCACACACAAACATGAACTACTTACCGTTTTCGGGGTCACTGCCAGGGTCATCCAAGGCCATCCTCTCCATACATTTTTCTTTTTCTAGTTGGATGACACAGTCTGGGTGCATGCTTAAGATCTGCAAGACAAAACAATTAGTACATTTTTCGTTCATTTATGAAATTTTGACTTGATTTATATGGAAACATACAGTACAATATGCACCTTTCCATCTAATATTCTACGAGTATCTAACAGTTAATCATGATGATGTCAACAAAACTATGTTAATAATATTATGTGTTTGTCCCCCTCTCAGGGTGAACGCTGCTTGCTTTTTCATTCATGTCATGTCTTTATGTTTACATTTGCTTTGTTTAGGTTTGTTCAGTAGCTTTGTTCAGTCCTGTCTCTACACTTGTTTTATCATTGATTTATTACTCTAATGTGTTCGGCTGCTCTGTGTTTCAGTTTGATTAGTTTGTCTGTTTGTACCTTCATGTTCCTTTGTCTCATTTCGAAGACTTACTGATAGTTATCGTGCGTTTCCAAGCCTTAGTTTCCCATGTTCGTTGTTTCTTGTTGTGCTTCCTGGTTTTGACCCTCGTATGTTTTCTCAATTTCTGAATATGGATTATCCTAGCTTAATGTTGACTACATATTCTCTAGAAACTTTAATAATGATTTTCAGACTGCCCATAATAAATTGCAGGCTGATTTCCTTTCATGCAACATACATAATTACAGTAATAATGATGAAAGACCTGGTCAGATTGAGATGATGTCGTTAGCAGTGCCAGACCCTCCTATATGCAAACCATGCAAGCTGCAACCCCCACCCCTTATGCCTATAAGAGAATCATGTTATTCATTGTTTAGCTTGTTACACGCCTAACCAATTTCTAAATAGCTTAATGAATGTGCCACAAATTTTGCTTGTGTAATCAAGTCAAAATATAGAAATATTTTATTAATTTATTTTCCTATTATCTATCAGAACTAGTGTTTGACCAACAGACAGAATAGGGTCTAAACATCACTATTTGCCAAGTGCAGATAAATAAACAAAAAAATTATTAGAGTGAAAGCGAACAAAATGCAGCTAGCTACATGTTGTCATCACTTATATTCATATATACATACGATATGTTGTCTACCAGTGTTTTAAATTTTGTGTGGTGCTTTTAAAAAAAAATTAAAACACACAGTTGAAAGTTGCTACGGAACAAAGACCCTAACCCTAACCCTTTCTGCTGTTATCAGTGTTTTTAAGACATGCACCCAGACCTGTCCATCTCTGGGGCATAGCTAGAACCGCCTATAGTTACCATGACAATAGTATAATGAACCTAAAAATGTGTTAGGTATGTTAGTTATATGGAAAGGCTTGCTTTTCTAAACCTTCAATTTTTTTTTATTCCATTTATAATCGACATGCTACGGTGTTAAACAAGTACATGCATAGACTGTGTATGTGCACTGGAGTTAATTAGACATGCTAAAGCAGAGTTCCTCTGAACATGTGCAAAATACTTGTTGATGCTGGTATTGAACAGATTGTAAGAGAACACTGTCACATTTAAAAGATCATATGCTTGGATAAGGCCTGCTTAGTTAGAATAGACCTAACATATTTCATGTTCAATAAAAAACCTAAAAGGATTTTAAAACATCCATACAATCTTTTAATGCTACAAAAAAAAAGCACAATTTAAACCGCTAAATATAATTTCTAGCATTTAGGTACTAATTAAATTTTAATTACATAAATTTTTATTATTTGGCTACAGTCCAGGTGGAAGTGAGACCAATATTATTAATGGCTTTTTCACTATAACACCTGACGTACTGACCTGGTTCAATTTATTGTCACCCTGTTACCTCTGTGAGTGTGTGTGTGTGTGTGTGTGTGTGTGTGTGTGAGCGAGAGAGAGAGAGAGACTGAAGAAGACAACACCAAGACAATGATACACTATATTACCAAAAGTATTCGGTCACCCATCCAAATGATCAGAATCAGGTGTCCTAATCACTTGGCCTGGCCACAGGTGTATAAAATCAAGCACTTAGGCATGCAGACTGTTTTTACAAACATTTGTGAAAGAATGGGCCGCTCTCAGGAGCTCAGTGAATTCCAGCGTGGAACTGTCATAGGATGCCAC
>CM040976.1:22312501-22324912 GCA_022985145.1 Pangasius djambal
GAAGAATGGTCAAAAATTCCTATAAACACACTCCTCAACCTTGTGGACAGCCTTCCCAGAAGAGTTGAAGCTGTAATAGCTGCAAAAGGTGGACCGACATCATATTGAACCCTATGGGTTAGGAATGGGATGGCACTTAAGTTCATATGTGAGTCAAGGCAGGTGACCGAATACTTTTGGTAATATAGTGTATTTATGCATACATGCATATACACATATTCATATATAGCAACCAGCATTCATTTAAGCTAAGCAGCTGTAGTTTTAACTGAGATAAAACTCAGCTGAGTTTAAAATTACTTCAGATTATTGCCAACACATTGTTGGAACAGACATGTATAACAAATGTCCACTCAAAACCAGACCAATGTCCACTCCAATTCAGACAAATGTCCACACAAAATCAGACCAATGTCCTCTCAAAATCATACCAATGTCCACTCAAAAACCAGATCAATGTCCACTCCAATTCAAACCAATGTCCACTCAAAGTCAGGATGCATAAAATGCATAAAGTAATGCAAATATAGGCAAAGAGCTTCAGTTAATGTTCAAACATCAGAATTGAGAAAAAAATTTAATCTCAGTGACTTTTACTGTTGCATGGTTTGTTGGTGCCAGACAGGCTAAATTGAGTATTTCAGAAACTGCTGATCGCCTGGAATTTTCAAACAACAATCTCTATAGTTCATTCAGAAATGTGTAAAAAAAAAATAAAAAAAAAATCCAGTGCATAGTTCTGCAAGCCTTGTTGATGAGAGATGTCAGAGTTCAAACTGACAGGAAGGCTCATATAACCACTCTTTACAACCACGTTGAACAGAAAAGCATCTCAGAATGCACAACATGTCAAAGCTTGATGCCAGTGGGCTACAACAGAGGAAGACCACATCAGGTTCCACTCCTGTCAGATAAGAACAGAAACCTGAGGCTACAGTGGGCACATGCTCACCTAAACTGAACAATTTAAGATTAGAAAACGTGTCACCTGCTCTTTTTCCATTCTTCTGCCCAGTTTTGGTGGGCCTGAGATCACATATTTTTCCCAATTCTGATGGTTGATGTGAACATTAACTGAAGCACTGCATGATTTTATGCATTGTGTTGCTGCCACATGATTGGCTAATTGGATAATTACATGAATGAAAAGGTGTATAGCTGTTTCTAGTACATACCTTATTTCTCTTAAAACACAATTTCATCTAGTAATTCACTACATATTCGTCATAATTATCAGCCTACAGACATATGAAATAGATTATTTACTTTTCATTAAATTTCATCAAAAACCCCAAGTCAGCTACCTGGCTTGCAGAACATTGACATAATTGCTTTAAATCATACAAAACATCCATCCAGCCTACAAACCCCCAGACAAAATACAGTATATCTGGCAACACTTATTATGCTGATTTATTTAACTCTTAGTAAGAAAGAACGATATTAATCAATTGATCCCACTGTAAGCCCTTATTTGGGGCTATAAATAAAGTGACAATTGTAGTAATGGTTAGACTAGGTCTTCTACTCTTTAATAAAGTACAGATTTTTCTTTTGCAGTATATCCTGAAGAAGCTACTTTAAGACTGTTAGTCTCTTTCACACTGTTCTTTTTCAATATTGCACTTTATACAGTAGGCATATTGTAATTGTACTAATTTGCAGATAATCTACTTATGCAATCAATGGTGTTTAAATAACACTAGGTGTGATGAAAGGTGTGGCACTATAACACCAGTTACAGCGAAAGTGAACCTAGAAAGTGGATTTCTATGTTGTCTATACTTTCTATTTAAATGTTCTGCTAGTGCCACGTGCACAAGGGAGTTGAATTAGTTTAATAGAAAAAGAAAGATTTGTTTAATATAAGCATGCTGTCTTTGCACTTTCTATGTCATTCATTCATTCATCATGAGTAACATGCTTATCCTGGTCAGGGCTGCAGTTGATCCAGCGCCTATCCAAGGATCATGTCCTTGAGTAAAGGAACACACTTTTGTGTCTGAGTAGAAAGGTGCACTGTGGAGGCACTGAGCAGACGTATATGCAGCCATGTGCGAGAATGGTTTAATCTTGATTGCTTGGAGCACTCAGTCAAGCAGAACTGTGCTGGCTCCTGGTCAGTTTACATTTGGCCCATCAGTTGCCAGTGCTCACTGGATGCCAGGACCTTGTTTGGTGCCAATCTGTGTGTGACGTAATTGTGCCCTTGGACATTTGTTTCTCTGAATAGGAGCAGAAGGAGAACGAATGGGTCTTCATGTAAACAGTGACAGAGCTATCCTCCTCATGAGCTATCCTCCTCAAGAGGCTAGTGTGTACATGAGAGTAGAGATCACACTGAACAAGACATATGCTGCCAGAAGCAAAACATCCGTAGTGTGTGATCTGGAGAGCTGTAATTGGTGGCAATGCTCAACATAATGTTTTAATCACTATTCTTTTACTAAATTAAATATATACAGGACTTACCAGAGGAAGTACAGTAAATGCCAAGAGCATGTACAAGCAGTTTTTCACAAGGGCAGCCATTTTAATAGATGATGTTGTGAAATCTTCCTCTCAAATGCTGCACTGAAGACCAGAGAAGCGAGGATTACAAACAGGTTCACTGGAATATTGCTGTGGTATTTCAATTCATCTTGGGATCTGAAATGTAAAAAAAAAAAAAATCAGCAATGTATTTATATTAATGCTGTCAGATGGTATTTCAAAAGGCAAGAGAATCGTATGCAAATGATTAAGATACAGTGTTTTACTATTAGCCACCTAACATACATTTCCTAAGCATTTGAAGTTATAGCTGACAAAGCAGACCAGCGGGTGGGCCTTTGAGTGGTCTGCTGATCCATATATGGACTCAAAGACACACCCTTTAACATTTCTGAGTAGGTTTCATTTTATAACTGCACTCAAATAGGTTTTCAGGAATATCCTGTTATGACCATCTTTTCACATTTATGAACATGATTTAAAATCTTAAATTCATTACAATCATAAATGTGAATATTTATGAATATGATTTAATATCTTCTCAGAAATCCTGTCTGGTTTGTTCATGTTAGCTAGTAGGAATGTAAACCTCAGGCTTCCATCCGATACATTTGCGATTTAGATTCATAAGGCAGCAATTTAATATATTTGACAATACATCTGAATCTACTATCATACAAACTACTTACAGTTACACTCCGTGTTGTGGTACGTCCACAAGTTAGTTCCTGCTATCATTTACATTATAACAGCTATAAACACTGCTTGCCATGTTAACAACAAACTGGAAATTCCTCTGTCCTGAAGACTTTTGTGTGGTGAGAAACATACTGACTATAACAAAGTAGTGTCACTATTTCAATAAATATTAATTAACCATCTCTTTACAGAAAACTTCACTATCTCAACAATTATATCATTTTCTTTGTTTAATAATATGTTTTAAATCTGTTTATTAATAGGTTTAGATAATGTAGAGTGTCCGCCATACAGGTCCCTGTAACAATAACTAGTGCATAAACCTGTGATTTGCCTTGCAGCAGAAATTATTGTCAGAGCTGCTGTTAGAGAAAATGAATCAACACCTTCTCCCCAATGAGCTTTGAGAATTCAACAGCACTGTGTCATAAATATAAATATACCTAAAGCATTAGCTTTGTGATAAATTTGTGATATTGTAATATTTTGATGAATTTCATTGCTGAAGCAATCGACACAATTTTCACCCTGCGTAATTTATAAAATATAAAAGCATAGTGTAGCACTATTGTTAATGTAATGCATGCATAACATTTAAAATTTCATTATAAAATTTCAGGCTCATTATTCAAATGCAAATGTCCTTTTTAAAGATTTTTGACACCCCTTTTTATATGTACTAAAACACTGTCTTCATAATATTGTTATTGTAGTATTGATCCTCACATTGAGCGTTTATTACATTCTTACAGAGACTAAACATTGGCTTTCCTGTATATGCCTGGAGTTTCTGAATCAGTGGGCGTACCAACTCTAATAATGTTATAAAATCATCAGGCAGCAAAAATGGCAGGTGGTGGTGGGAGTGCAGGAATGATCTCATAGCAGTCAAGCTAAACACTAAGCACTTGGATATTCTGCCATTTCTCAGGGAACGTGCAATGACCCCTTTCCATACATAGAATATCATTATCACTACAGATATTTCTGTTACGTATTCATTGCATCCAACTGTGACCAGGTTTGGAGCTACAAAGGCCAACTCCACGGTCTTGCTTGGTAGAGCGTATCTGTGCTGATGCAACCCAGATGACTTCACGGTGGTTGCTCATGGATAATTACCGATTCAATCTCATTTTGCACAGACACCAGTCTCATAGAAAAGGGGGAGGATGTTGGGTTTTCAGTAAGCAACAGTGTGGAAGTGATGGATAAATTTTGGAGGACAAGAACAGTGGAGAAGGGGCTATGAGAGGAAGGACAGAGGGCGAAACAGATGGACTTAGGGATGTAGGAAAGCAGAGGGGTGAGAGAGCTCCTGCAGCTGCAGCATAGCTCTTGGTGTAATTAGTGGGTGGAATGAAGCTGACTCACAAACTCCCCCAGCTATGTCACATACTGTTTATATGTGTGTGTGTGTGTGTGTGTGTGTGTGTGTGTGTATGAATGTAGCTAAGCCTTTGTCTATTTCACTCTCACACACGCACATACACTAATATCCTTTCATATTACCATTAAACACCAAGACACTGGGAAAGCAAATATTTGCTGCTTTATGCAATGCAACATGTTGTGAAATGAACACTCAAAACCAGCATGAGGGATTCCTCGGGTGTAATAATTTTACACTGAGCTTACACTCACAAGAGACAAGACACTCATATTGCTTATATTTTGCTTCTTTAGACATATGTGGCAAATATTATAGTTACACCTTAATGTCACGGCTTTTAATTGCTGATGGTATTAGCCAAATGCAATTATCCTTGTTTAATTTTTTAGTTAAACCCAGGAAAAAACAAGACTATACAAGATTTCTTTTAAATACCAAATACCAAATGTTGTGAGAGTAATGGTATCGGGGACAACCCGCAACAGAGAGTCTGAGGAATTCACTGGATTTGGATTTGTTATTTTACTGTGTCAAACCTCATTTGCATAGCAGCGAGAAAATCTCAATTCAAATGTTGTTTAGCACTCTGTCTCTGTGTCACTTGCCACTGTTGCCAGAAAATAAATAGTTGCCTGTCGCTTTGTCACTTGCTTTGTCACTTGCTAGTGTGAAGGCATGGTAAAGTGTGCTAGAAGAGCTTAGGATTAATAAAAGGATAACTAACAACTGTCATACTGATCCAAATACATAAAGGTTCCTGAGGAATAGAAGTCCTGTATATGTGCCATTCTTTTTCCATACAGCTCTGGAACCAAGTCAAACTGTGAGTGTATTTGTGGGTGCCAAGCTATCACACTCACTGAATCCACATGCCTCATTAAACGCTCTCTCCAGTCCATAAACATCCACAAGCAAATTGACCATTGTACAGTATATTAACAAAAGCAATGCCAGATTTTTCTTCTTTATCAAGATAATGCATTATGCTACTTTACTGCAATGATGGCTTAGAATGTAAGCTCACAGAGAAAAATCTTGTGTATACTATTTTGCAGTCACTGATTACATTATTAAGGCATGAAATTGGTGAAGCTCATCTAAACACATAGTAAATCAGGCTCAAGTTCAACAATCGAAAATTGTTCACTGAACTACAAGGACTCAGTCCAACAACCAAATGAAGACTAAATGAAGCAGCCAATCTTAACCCTCCAGAGAGTGGAGGTATAGTCCAAATGACTTTGCAGAGGCAATGAGGCATAACCATCCAACCTGCCAACAGGCCTCTTTATTGACTGCCCAGTATGAGCTGTAAAATAACCCCCACAAGGCAAATACAGGACAGGAAATAAGGAAGAAAGGAGAAAGCAAAGGAAAGAAATAAAAAGGGTCGGCAAGCAAATAGAAGGAAAAGAGGAGAAAGTATGAAATGGAGAAAGAAAAAATGAAAGGAAGAAAGGAAGGAAGGAAGGAATTTGACAGATATTGGAATGAAGAAAGGAATGCAAAGGAAAATTGAAGGAAGGAATCAGTAGAAGGGAAAATGAATGGAAGAAAGCCTAACTGGAAAATAATATGAGGAAGAATGCTAGCAAGAGAAAAATACAGAGAACAAGGAAGGAGGAAAGAAAAGAAACAAGGAAGAAGGGAAAAAAGGGAGGAAAGCAGACATCAAATGAGAAATAGGATGAGAATGCCAGAGAAAGATAAATATATAGACAGCAAGCAATGTTGGAAGGAAAAAGGGCAGAAAGGAAAGAAATGTAAGGAAGGGAGCATCCATTCCATTAAAAAAGTAAAATGCAGAGCAATGCTGGGGAAATTGACATCAAAGACAATGTGTATCCATCTTCATCCTTGGGGATGGCAGATATCTGTCACAAGAGATGGTATAAGATGGATTCTTGTCCACGCTTCTTCATATTTCTTAGAAATCGCATTAGAGTGTGTTCATACTAGACTTAGCTGGCCAATCTGTGAAGTCCCCACAGCTATATTTAGCCTATTGAATGTTGTTTAGAGAAGAGAGGGATCACCATTAGCATATTGCGTTATATTCCTGTTTTTGCCACTGTTTGTTTAAGTGAGAGTGGAAGATGAAGTTATAGAATCTTAAAATATATCTGAAAGCTGATGCCATGCCATAATAGTAAAAATAAATCTCTCTCTCTCTCTCTCTCTTCAGTATAATTCTTAGAGGAATACTAAGGGTGAGTT
This sequence comes from Pangasius djambal, assembly GCA_022985145.1. Taxonomy (NCBI): domain Eukaryota; kingdom Metazoa; phylum Chordata; class Actinopteri; order Siluriformes; family Pangasiidae; genus Pangasius; species Pangasius djambal. The sequence goes on from CM040976.1 coordinate 22,319,304, forward strand.
CAATCCCAGCACCACATGCCACCCAAGTGAGCAAAATGGATTGTGGTTATTAAACCAGGCCATTGTTGCATTGTGGGCAACTGATACAAACACAAAACATTTTCCCAGGCAGGCAGCAGTGGAGAACTGTCACATTACCCAAAGCAACACCAGCAAAATGTTTATGCTATGTAGCGAAAACTGAATGGAATGCAAGAAGTAAGCCATGTTGTCAACACCAAGTAAACTGCGTAAACTATGTCCTTGTTAGTTTTGGGGTGGCCTCATGACCAGATCAGTCATATCATCTCATCTCATCTCTTCACAGAGGACTGTTTTTTTTTTTCAGATTGGCATACATTCTAAAATAACTACCTTAAATTAGCAATGACAGAAAAGAAGCCTATATGATGTCAGTTATGCTTTGAGGCAATGACGATGAAAGACCATTTTGACATTCTGAGTCTCACATGCCCAGAAGATTGTTTGCAACTGGTGGGTCAATTTAACTGTTCAACACAGAAATGTGTAAAAATCACCATATTTTCTGTTCATAAACCCAAAGCTGACATGTTTTGACAGTTCCAAGAAAATATGTGTGGCAGCCTGGGAAATTTTTCACCTGAAATGGTGACATTTTCTACTATATATAAATGTGAAAAAACAGACTTTCCTGAACCTTTTCTCATTCACATCAGTCTTTTTCTCATCGACTGTGATAAAATTAACTCACGTTAAGCGCATTTAAGCACAAGCCTCATTCATCATCTCTTCACACGACTGATCATCGGTGTGAAAATAAGCACTGATTTATTCAGTCAGTTCTGTTTTGGTGGCTAAATTTCTTATTAATGTCTATTTATGAGGTAATTTTCAAACATTTTCAAACTTTGTCCACTGTCGTCCGTACAGAGTGTATAAGTGGGGTATAAGTGGGGAAGTGGTAGCTCGGTAGTTAGGACGTTGTACTCCTGATCAGAAAATTGAGAGTCCAAGCTGCTACTGCTGGGCCCTTGAGCAAGGCCCTTAACCCTCAACTGCACAGGTGTATAAATGAGATAATTGTAAGTCGCTCTGGGCGAGGGTGTCTGCCAAATGCCATAAATGTAAGTGCTCTTCTCTGTGTTTAGGAGCAGTACATTATTGGCAGAAAAACTCAATTGGTCAAATCCTGATTTTTCATAATTTTTGGCTGTTTTCCAGAATTCACCCACAGCAACATCCAACTGGTTTTCACAGACCACCACACATATTTTCTGTTCTTAAACCTACAGATGGCATTGTTTTGACAGCTATTGATCAGTCTAGTCTTTCATTTCTTCACTTGCAACACAAAGAAACATTTTATAGATACAAATTACAAATTTAATCAGAAATCAATACTTGAGCTAAATTAACTGCACCTCATTGACTCCTTAACTCCTTTCCTCGCACCCTAGCTCCTCCCTCAGGAGACATGAGGAAAGGAAACAACAACAGGAGGAATCAACATTAAATGTTTTTTGCTGAATAAGATATCCTTGCTCCCCCAGAGACCCTTTAAAGCATCATGAGTTATTGATCACCTGTTGCCCAGTTCTATCACCTGTCACTGGGCATAATGGACCTGCACATTACACAATACAGTGTGATGAATCAACATCAACTTAAACGTTATCAAAGATGCCCACTCTAAAATGCTGATGTTTTAGCCTACACAAGACATTTCACCCAAATTCTCAGGCACATTTTAATCAACTTTCATTCAAGGTTTCTTTTTTCACCATTGTTCCCCATTGTTTCTAATTTAATTACTTTTACATTAATAGTAATTCATATTATCTTATCATTTATCTTTGGGGGTTTTTTGAGCATTTTTTGAGCATTTATTTTGTACTCTCATGTCACATTTTTACATTTTACTAAAAGACTCCATGTAGTCTTTAGATGCGAGCCAAGCTTTTGTCCACCAAAAATTTTCAGCGGAAAGAGAAAAAAAAAAGCAGAATATTTTAACTGAAAAAATAGGCCTAGAACAAAGTGCCAAATCTAACACTTTGTTTCCTCTCCTACACCAGGCAGTGCAGACACACTCAAACAGTTTGAGCAGCGCCAGATCAACAGTGAAAATGTCAGCCCTGAGGAAACAATCCACAGTTTCTACAAGGTACATTAGATAGGCGATTTGTAATCACAGTTCATGCAAAGTATCAAGAAAGGATACAGCAGGCAAGTACTTCTCCACTACATGTTTGATACACTGCTTGAAAACACGATATCCTGCTCAATTTGCCGAATATAGCAAAACAACGCAAGCAATAAGGAACATTTCTGCAGGCATGCCAATGCCATTTGTAGCCACAGTTTCTGAAAAGATGAAAAAATTGCAAAAGATAGTGCTCAAAGTGTAACTAAAAAGTAGGTTTTTTTTCTTTCTTTTTTTTAAAAAAAAGTTGTTGTTTTTTTTTTGTTTTGGTTTTCAGCCCAGTGTGTCTTTCCTGTTTTCAATTTCAGCCAGGAATTTTCATTTTGACATTACTAATCGATATTGTATCACTGAAATTAGATTTGTATTTATAAATACATATTATTAGCAGACACCATTGAGAACTGAAATTACCTCCTGAATATATTAAAATATTTTGCTTATTAAACTTATTTGAATAAGCATTTGCTAATCTCAGCAAAGCCAGGAGTGTGTGAGTGGTGAGATTTGATTCTCATCCTTTCTCCTCTGAATTTTGAGCAGCAGCGTTTTCCCCAAGTGCTTGGGCTCTCAGTCATACCTGACGAATGGTGCAGAGCAAGAAAGATTTAACCACGATGAATAAATCCTATCATCAGGGGCACCTGGCCTTACTGGATGAGTATTTCCTTGCTGTCATGTGAATTGTGATACCAAGCTGTAGCTTTACTGAAAAGCTACTCAGCTGGTAAGATCCATCATCTCAGTCATCTATTACCTATCTTAGCATGCGGCCTTGGTGGGGGCTGTAGATAGCTCGACAGCAACCCCACTGCCCTCACTTGCTTAAATTCACTCATGAATGATATTTGATTTGATCAGGTTTATATACAGTATATATACAATATATATATATATATATATATATATATATATATATATATATATACACATATATATTGGAATCCTGCCTCTGCATGTTCTCCCCATGCTTAGGGGACTCCAGTTTCCTCCCCCAGTCCAAAGGCATGTGTTGTAGGTTGATTGCCATTTCCATATTGTCCGTAGTGTGTAAATGGGCGTGTGTGTGTGTGTGCGATTGTGCCCTGCAATGGGTTGGCACCCCATTCAGAGTGTATATACTGTATATAAACCTGATCAAATATCATTTAATGCAATGGGGTTGGATGTCGAGCTATCTACAGCCCCCACCAAGTCTGCCTGCTAAGATAGGTAATATATGACTGGGATAAATTACCTGAGTAGCTTTTCAGTACAGTTGCAGCCTATTGTACTATTTGATTGGTTGATCTGTAGGTCTACACATGCCTGCCTGACTGCCTTTTCATTAGATTAGCTGTTTTGAGTGGATTAACTAATCTTGGCTGAGTTTCCCAAAAGCATCACAAAGTTAAGGTCATCTTAACTCTGAGAGAGAATGTTCAATGTGATATTTGCTCTACCATTTATCTTTGTGCTGTGGTGCTTTTGAGAAACTCGGCCCTTGTCAATAGAATATGTCATTAATATAATCTACACAACACTTTTCATTCACGCAGCAAACTAACAACATCTGGTACTGATGCAGGTCATCTCTAGAAATTAATGTTTTCTAGAGCTAAAACTAGAGCTAAGAAAATTTGTTTATTTAAGCATGAGTGTATGTCAAACTATCGCATTTGCACATTTCAGTGATCTGACTGGCATTGAGTCTTGCTTTTCTATGACCACCCCATGCATTTTAGCTACCAAAATGTTCTGGATCTGACAGTGGTATAGGGGGAACCTATAGGAGGAACATGTCATGTTGTTGAACCTTATAACACTAGTGTCTGGGTGTGGTGATGTGGTGAAAGGTGCCAGGTCTGTAGAGTTGACTGTAGAAATGCTGCCTGGCTCATGGATATAGCATGGTGTTCTGATGCCTCAATGTTCTCATGTATATGCATTTAATATCAGGTTAAAAAAAAAATAAATAAATAAATCTATGAACAGAAAAATAATCAATGCCAAAGCTGTCTGAAGCTCCTCAAATGTAATAAAGCTAGTTCAACACCAGCAGTTAAACACTGTTGCCGTTAAGGTTTAGTGAACAGGGGCTCGATACTAAATTAATCTGTTTCATCGATTACTCTATGATTAATCGATTTGTGCATGTTTCTCATTTCTGTCACTCAATCCCGGTACATACCAAACACAAGGTTTCTACACAGCGTGTGCGTTCATGCTCATTTCTAGTCTGTAATAAGCTTCTGGTCCATTATATAAAATGACTGCATTGTGCACTGCTCCCTGTTCACCCACACGAGCAAAAGCTGCCATAGCCATAACCGCCGACTCGATACAGAACCTCCAAATGCGAGCGCTCAGAGATCTTACCATCGCGATGCACAGAGAAGAGGCTGCTGAATCCTCTAAGGCGAGTAGATCACCTCAGTCGCTGTCTTTGGTGGTATTTCGGTCTTTTAAGATGCACAGAACAAATCGACGAGGGAAAGCGATGCAAAAAATAAAAATTCCTTTGAAACTTGGTGAGTTGAGCAGTGCAGGTATTGCCGTGTCTCAAGCTGTGCTGTGGAGATGCTCCAGAACACCCACATACACAGCACTGAGAGAGGAAAAGCACTGAGAGGGAAAACACTGAGACCAACAGCGATGTGACTGTAATAGTGAATAAGTGTGTGTGTGTGTGTGTGTGTGTGTGTGTGCTTGCTTTGCGCTTCTGCGCGCAGACTGACGATGCAGCCACTGCTATGTGCCTCGCATTCTGATCACCTGTCTCTCTCTCTCTCTCTCTCTCTCTCTCACACACACACACACACACACACACACGCAGCCAGTCAATACTTTTATTTCGGTTTTAAATGTGGTGTTGATCATGATTGCCCATTTTGTTATCAGAGAGAAACTGTTCCATGCATTTATGCAATGTGTCAGGCTAAAGCCTTTGTTTTCTGTTTTACAGAATTTATTTGTTTGTTTTCGAGAAACCTTTTCTGTTGGAATTTTTATTTGTGGTTTTAAATATGTTCGGAGACACCAGTATGAGTGTCAACTTTTAAACTTTTTGCTAGGCCAAGCTAAAATTGCAATTTATAATACTAGAAAACACAAAACTGAACAAAACGTGAGTTGTAATTTAGAGGCAGTGTTTTTCAATTCAGTGAAATCAAGAATTTTAATTGATTTTCGATATTTTAAAGCCATGAATGATCTTGTTTCTTTTGATCTGGTGCTATAAAGGTACTTTGTGTGAGGTTATTGAAGACAACCTGTTTTTTGCAACCTTCCTAAGAGAATTTTTCTACTTGTTAATAATGTGTTGATTGACTGGACAACGTTTCAGAATTTGTAATAAAGTGTCTTTGAAATTCAAATTCTCTCTCTCTCTCACACACACACACACACACACACACACACACACACACACTCCCTCTCTCTCTCTCCCCCTTCTGTCTCTCTCTCT
>CM040976.1:22325012-22340021 GCA_022985145.1 Pangasius djambal
CACACACACACACACACACACACACACACACACACACACACTCATTGTCTCTCCCTCTCTCTCTCTCACTGAATATGGTGTCACAAGAGGCCGGTGTGTGTTTACAGTTTTTCTCGATTGCTAACACACAATTCAGGAAACAATTCACCATTTTCTCACAACTATAAACACAATCTCAAAACTATACACCAACTTGCACAAACCTCAAACTTCCATGTCAAACCCAAATATTCTAGTCAAAAACATATTCTCTTCAGTCAAAATCAAACTTTGGCCTCAGATGATGCACAAACCTAACAAATACACAGACTTGCCTAGAAAACACCAGTGAGATCAACTCAAAACACTGTTACTAAAGCCTCTTACTGGTAATCAGAAATCGGTGGAAGGGTGAAGGTACAATAAAATACAAGGAGAAGCATTTAGAATTTTTTTTATTACAGGAATATAATATTATATACACCCCCCCCCCCCCCCAAAAAAAAAAGTGTAAAGAACTGAGTATGAACTCAGTATGCAACAAAAGACTGTTTACTGTCAGTACACACAAAAAAAAAAACAAAAAAAAACACTCACACGGCACCCTCAGCATCACGTCTCTGGGCAGGATCAGGCCACATACCTTCATCTACATCACAGTAAATGTTTTCTCTTGCAAGGCAGCGGGGAAAACATGCTCTGCTGTGTCTTATCCAGCCTTGGATCGACTCTATAGCAATGTCACCACAGGCCTCTTCCATTGCTTGCAAAAGGTTTTCCCGTTCGTAAGGGTTTCAATCATAACCTTTCCACCGCCATGCAGAAAAAAACTCCTCTATGGGATTGAGGAATGGGGGGTATGCTGGTAGAAACATGTTAGAAAGTCTGGGATGGTCACTGAACCAATTGCGGACCAGAGCAGCACGATGGAAACTTACATTATCCCAAATTACAACATACTGAGGCTGCTCGGCCCGTCCTGGCTCTCTTGCTTCATGCTGGATAACGGAACCTTAGAGATGGTTAAGGAAATCCAAGAGATGTTGAGTGTTGTAAGGGCCCATGGTAGCACGATGGTGGAGAACCCCATGGTGACTGATGGTAGTGCACAGTGTCACATTGCCCCTAATAATTCTTCTCTGAATTTCACGCAGTCTAATTGCATTATTAGCAATAACCATATTTACAATTGCAGTTTCTTGGTCCTCTGTCAGAAGACGTTGTCTGCCTCCCCCAGGCAGTTGCCTCTCAGTTCTGCAAAAATACAGTACATATAAGAACAACTAATACTGAGCAACAAATCAATCTGACAGTTATGAGTTTAAGGATGTATAGCATGTGATACAGTACTGTACACAGAAGAACAATGAAGGTTCTCTCATCTAAATTTTAACTGTATATCTAAATAGTATAAAAACCCTGTAAATTACTGCACAGTGTCTCTGGCAAACATCAGGTACCTGTTTTCTTCTCTAAATGTTCGAATGATAGACGCGACTGTGAATCTGCTCACATTTGGCTGAACTCATTGGCCAGCTTCCCTCATGGTCATCCCATGCACAAGAACATGGTCAACTATTGTTGCCGTATTTCGAACAGGCCCCTTCCTCTTCCTCTTCCCCTTCCTATCTGTCTCCCACCTCTGATGGGTATGTCATCAATTTTGCTACTTAGTGTTACCACATGCATAACTGTGTGTTGATTGCGTTCAGCTTGTGACGGCTTGAGTTAATTATATTATGTGTTTGTGCTTTCTGAATGAGAACATGGTTAAACCTGTGCAAAATGAGGACATTTTTGAGTTTTGCAGAAGAAAATTGGGACTTGTGTGAAAACAGGTGAATTGTGTTTAGAGTTTTGAGAAATGTGTCAATGTTTCGAGAACTGAATTATTGGTTCGGGAAATTAGGCCAACTGAATCAGCAATAGTGTGTTAGCAATCAAGAAAAACTGTAATGATGATCTTATCTTTCTGTTGGAGTTCAGAGGAAACACTTAGAGTGAAGAAAGGATTTATATTGTTTTTTTTTACTACTGAATCGTTACTTCTATGTGCATTTAACTATTTATGGTTTGAAATGAAGGAATTTCAAATTCAGTTTCTCTCTCTCTCTCTCTCTCTCTCTTGCTATCACACACACACATAGTGAAGAGTGAAGATGAAGTTCTAAGGGGTGAATCATCGTTTGCTTGCTTGCTTAGGTGTTTATATTCTATTTATTACATGCAAAAATATTATGTTAGTATCTGCACATCTTTAACTGTTTAAAATAAAGGAATTTCAAAATTCATTTCTCTCTCTTACTCACTTTCTCTGAATATCTCCACATCTTTCTTTCTATCTCTTGTCTACTTCATCTCAGTCTGTCTCTCTGTCTCTCTCCCACCTTTTTCCTCAGTCTACCTCTTTCTCTAAATGCCCCCCCCCCCCCCCCCCCCCCCCCCCCCCCCCCCCCCCCCCCCCCCCCCCCCCCCCCCCCCCCCCCCCCCCCACACACACACACACACACACACACACACACACACACACACACACACACACACAACATCTAACTTTCTGTGTCTCACTTGGGTTTCCTTAAATGCTTTAGTCCTCTCCCTCTGTTCCCTCTGCTCTTTTGTCCATTTTTCCCATGGTCTTTGTCCAGCTCTGCCTCTCTCATTCTGTTTTCTCTTGCAACTCTTTATTCCTCTCTCTTTCTCTCTCTCTCCCACTTTGTGTTGTCTTCTTGTCTCATTGTTGTTGGCTCTCTCTCTCTATCTCTCCCAAAGTGTTTCTCATGCTCTCTGTCCCTTTCCTGCTCTTTTGTCTCTTTTGTCTCAATTCAATTCAATTCTGTTTATTTCAAAGTAGCTTTATTGGTATGTTAGTAAAATATTGCCAAAGCAACAGGAAAACAGTCAGAACAACAATTTTAAAAAAGAGAAGAAGAAAAAGAAAATATCAGTAACTAAAATGACCAATAACTGTCACACAGTGGTTGAGTCGGACACAAATGCAGTCAATTTATTAAGTAGCAGACAAACAAAACGCACAAAGTCCCATCAAGAGTCACAACGTGAGCAAGACAATCCTGATAGGAGTGGTCTCTTCCAGGCTGACCCACCTGCATCCACAGGGCACAAGAGCTCACTGTTTGATGGTTTGATGAGGATGAAAATGATGCAAATCAAATCCTAAGAGGAGAAATTGGAGTGACATGTTAGACAGCATTCTCACAGCAATGTGAAGTGGACTACACCACTTTGAAGTATTTGTCAGTGTTTCTTCATGAAGATGTGCATTAAGATATTTAATGATTCAGCTCATCATTCAGAGCAGTGTGTTGAGAAGGGACAGGACCCTGGACAGCAGCCAGACAGAAGGTGATGTAACTGCGCATCATTTCATTCATTATCTTAAGTCAGAGACCCATGAATACCCTCACACACAGGCAACAATTCTTCTGCAATTCATACAGTGTCTTCATCTGTGTCGCTTGTGTTCTGTCTCACTCTTTCTCTCTTTCTCTCTCTATCTCTTGTCTCTTTCTCACAATAATTAAGCATGCCTGGCATTCCTTTAAACTAAAAATACACAGTCTCTTACTCTTGGTTGTCTTAGTCCTGAGAAAGAAACTACTCTATAGACAGTGACTGATTTGAACTACTATCATAGGCCTACTACAGATTGCTAGGTGTTGTATAAGAAAAGAGCAGATTTGTAAGGATTTAGCTTTGATTGTGAAGTAAGAGAGGGAAGTGCAGGAGAAAGAGATGTGTGCTATTTCTTTTAGAAATGGGCAAGAATTAAGACTTAAGTTTATGCTATTTGCATTTGTGCTACTGCTAACAGGAGGCATGGTGGTACAGTGGGCAGGGTCCCGGATTCAATCCTGAGCTTGAGTTACTGTCTTTCTTGGAGTTTCACATGTTCTCACCATGTCCATTTCCTCCAGGTTCTCTGGTTTCCTCCCCCCTCCCAAAAACATCCCAGTAGGTAGATTAGTTAACTCCAAATTACGATGGCCTGGAATTCGATCCAGGGTGTATCATCACCTCACGCTGTGTTCCCATGATAGGCTTTGGATCTATTGCAATCCTGACCAGCATTAAGTGACTACTGAAGTTGAAAATGAATGAATGATTTCTGGTGATGTTACAAATCGGCTATTTATATCATGTCATTTCATATAAATGGATTTCTAAAACTATTGATAGTTATATAACATTTACATTTGGCATAATTACCATTGGTTCATTTGAAACCATGACCTGTGATTTATGGTGGTCAGATTTCTTAGTAAGATATCAATGATAAACTATAACCAGTGTAAAATGTATGTAAGAAACGATAGATATCTGAACACAGAAACAGAGATAGCCAGTAGTCTGATTTTACCTTTCTGAAGGAATCATGGCACATTTTAAGTCCCTCTTGTAAGAGAATATTCACCACAGTGCTGGGATTCACTGAGAAGTCATTTTAAGCATCATTTGTGAACATGCAGTGAATATCAGAGGCAGAGTTTGCCTTTTAAGCAGATGAGTGGTGCAAGCTATGGAAATTTAATAAAGCTAATAAAATCAATATAATTGTTGTTACTGGTGCAAAAAGCGAAAACAAAATATTTTATTACCATAGACTAGAGCAATATCAAATTACCTGGAAAAGTCACATTTATACTGCACACACACATGCATAAGGATTCCAAAACCATTTTTTCTACAATGCATCTTTGCAAATTTCTCAGTATATCACACATTCCTCGATAACAGTCAAGTGCAGGTTCATTTCAAAGCTAACAAGCATTTTTGCTATTTTAATAGCTAGGTAAAAACAATCCTAAATCTGAAATTGATATTTTTCTGTCTGATCTCTAAGGGTATGTGAGAAACTATCTGTCTCTTTTTTGTTATCTTAATCTGTGTCCTTTATTCTCTTTTACTCCTACACAGTAGCTGCTGATGAGTCAATCTCCTACAGTTGCAGTCTGCAGGAGAGATGCTATATTCAGGCTGGGGTAAATTTATTCCTTATACCATACCATCAAGTACACCACTCCTCCATTCGTCATTTTCACTGCTGTCTCAGTCTATTAACTGCCTGAACACCTTTTACTTGCTTATTTGCTTTCCTATTGACTACATGAGGCACTCTGTTGGCTCTAAATGTCAACAAAACTAACAACCCAAATTGTTTCTTACACTCTGTCCATACAATCCAATACACAAAGCTATTGCTGTAGAACTCTCATCTCACAGAGATGCTATGCAAAATAACAGACAAAGATTAGGGTGTTTCATGGACAAAAGAATGGCATACATGTAATGGTTTTATTGTTTAAAACCTGGTGCATTAATACAGTTATTCAATAATTCAATGTTTGTGATGCAGTCACAGGTAAATTGAGGATCTAAAATCTGAAATTTTAGATTTTAGAAATTTCAGTTCTAAAATCTGGCTAAGCTGTTGTAAAATCCTCAATTTAACATCTTAGCCAATCAGATTTTAGGACAGAAACATGTTTCATAATGTTCCATTTCATCTCCAAATTACCTCCATAAATGTATTTTTTTTAAATGGTTCCTCACGGGTTCCTCAAGAATTCTTTGAAAAGTGTTTGGATCTTTACTTGCTAAAAAGGTTCTAATTTAAACCCTCTCTGTTAAGGAAACACTCTGTTGTAGCATTCTATTTGAAGGAGTCTCCCAGAGGGACAACCAAAGGGTTCTGTGCCTCGAACAGCTCTGTGGGAGATTCAGTAACACTATATTTAAGTCGCCCTACAATCCTTCACTGTCAACTGATTCTCAACATGTCAGATGATGTTTAACTCTCTTTCAACATGTGTATGTAATAAAATGTATCTAGACAGTCTCTATGAACTAAACTTGAAGCTGTGACAGGATATATTATCTACTAAACAAGAGGATGTATAAACTGGATAATCTAAATAAAGTGAAAGAAAAGAGGGTCAAGTTTAAAGAATGTGTATAGCTTATCTACTAAACATTAACAACCACAAACTGTTGACATATTGTGTGAAATGATTAAAATGCAGGTTGATAACAATCTACAAGTGTTCTGTTTTGACTATCCAAGTCACGTGTAACTGATAGCATTATTTTAGAAGCACAAAATTCACATTAAAAATCATTTGCTTGTTAATCTGTAAGCGGGTGCTGAATATTGCAAGCAAGTATGTCAGATCAGACTTAGAGCTGTTTAATTTTTTCCCCGTCTTTAGCAGATACTGTAGTACCAGCTGTTCCTAAAGCTGTCATCTTTATTTCGGTTCATCTTTATCATAAAACTGACTGTACCTACAATAAGAAGCCATATTCTTGAGTCTTTCCTCAAGTTAAATTTGTTTATCTCACCTCTGCAAGGCTATAATATGATGTATCCTGACACAACAGGATTTTAGATTAGCCTCTCATATCCTCAGAGTGTTTCCCACTACAAATTACAGTCACATACTTTCTCGTCTCCTTCTCTTCACTGCCACAGAGTCTCACCTTATTCTTACCTCTTCACGGACAGCTTGCACTCATATTTTTGCCTGTTCATATTCCTGTATTCAGTCATTTGCATTTTTATATTGGTTTTTCCTATTTTCTCTCCATATATCACCTTCTATGACTCGCTCTTCATCTTTCCTTCACTCTGATCCAGACTCAGATGTAAAAATTCCGCCTAAAATGCAGCTCTGGCATGTCACCATCACTAATTGATGTCTCAGTGAAATAAGGAAAGGATACAGTGCGGGTGCTGCATATGGTTGCCACAGTAACGGGTCTATTAGGAGGAAGGAAGCATCAGTGAGGGGGCAATAAGTATACCAGTGTGGAGAGTGATGACGGGCTTCTCATGTGTGGTGAGAGAGAGGAGATAATTGGGGTGGAGGATAGGAAATATTTCAAAGGCATAAGTCTGCCCTTAAGCCATTAAAAGACAAACCATTAAAGACAAAGCTCAACCTATCATATTCACTAAATTACCTCTTAGATTGTGGTCATTTTAAACTTTTGTTCAGGTCTGCTCAGATCATTTTAAAACATTTGTCACTTTACATAATTTTTTTTCCCAATAATATTGTCCTTGGCTTGGTTTCTCTAATGAATATGAAACAGTGGAAAACAATTTTAAAATCATATTTAGATTAGAGACATTCTGTATAGGTAAAGTGTAAAGGTACTATACCTTATTATTATTTATTGTATTATTATTGCAGGCATTTTGTATTATCCCCTATTTTCTATTAAACATACAGTATCTTAAATAGTTTTTATTCTGAAAATCATGCACATACATTTTTAAGAAATCAGAACTTTCACTGAGACCCCATTAGATATTAATATTCATAAAGCTGAGCAATGGGTTTAGCCAACAGTTACATTTAGCCTATACTGGTAAAACAAATAGCTAATAACATGCTCTACAAAGTGAGAGGCATTGTACATGTATGCAATCATACTGCTGCTTGAGTGGCACATTTATCCAAGCCAGGTTGAGTTAATGTTAAGTTTACTAGTATAGTCACTTGTGTGTCAAATCGTAGACTAACCTACTGAATAGTATGTGAAATTAGTGTGAAACAAGTGTGCATTTCATATAAAATGCTATTTAATTTGCGGATATCATGAGCCAATCAGTCTGAGCTATTCAAAAGCATTTTGTGTAATGTTCTTGCTGTATGTTAATTTCAGCAGTGGACCAATAATTGTGCACTGAACCATCACAGCCATGGGCTAATCACAGTCCATGGCCAATCACAGCCATGGGCTAATCACAGTCCATGGCCAATCACAGCTATGGGCTAATCACAGTCCACTGGCCAATCACAGCCATGGGCTAATCACAGTCCACTGGCCAATCACAGCCAGCGGTCAATCATAGGTAACACACCCATATAGGCACATTTTATCATATAATTTTCATATCAGAATAAGATGTTTCAACTAAGTCCATATTTTGCATAGTTTGTATGGATAAAATGTCATTTAAAACTACTTTTCATATCTAAAATAATTACTATATTTATTAATGTATAAAAACCTAATTCAAAGGATTTATGATCTATGAATAACTGTGTGAGAAAAAATTACTTGGACATATTGGCAAAAACTGAGATATACTGCAGTAGCCAGCATAATTCTAGGAATGACTCATGACTTCTTGGAATTTTTCATGACTTTTAGCATGGAAAATTTGTTACATTGTACATGTCTAGACATGAATAATGCAACATTATGTTTTAGGAATCAGCTTTCTAACCAAATGTCTTTCACTGTGTAGAGAATTAAAAATGGCTGCTGAACTTCTCCCTGAAAAATAAAGAATACAACCAAATTTATGGTATATGAAGTTGACAAAGTTAGGATTAAAGTTTAAAAATAAAGTATTTATGCTAATAATTGGCAATTTTACTATTTAGGGAAGTATTAAAAAAATGGAAAATTTCCAAAAATCTGAAAATTGACAACTGTAAGAAAAAGCAGCTTTTTTGCCTTAGTACCAAATCTTGTCATTTGTTTTTAATTAGCAGTGAACATATGGCACTTCTCTTTGAGTATACACACTATGATACTTTTCATGTATGATGCCATATATGTGAAGGTGGCTGTGGTTCTCTCAGATCGTGCTTTCTGGCTCTTAAACAGCCATTGAGTCCTCATCAGTGTCTTTCAGTGGCCCTTTCAGTGTTTTGAAGTCTCCTCACAAACCAAATGGATTTGGAATCAACTCTTCACTTCTGTTACCAGGGTCACCAGAGAGAGAGAGAGAGAGAGAGAGAGAGAGAGAGAGAGACTCAATGGACTCCACATCTCTTTTCTTTTGTTTCTTTTGCTTCGTTCCTTACTTATGTGTCTGAATCCCACACTTTAATAATAACAGTAATGACTTGTAAATTGACTCATTAGCTATGAACATATCTACAGGTTGTCTTTCCAGAGTCTTCTGCTCTATGAATTTATTTACAAACATTAGCAATACTAACTTAACCCAATTATTTTTGCCGAGTTTCTATTCACATCCATTATATAGGCATATGAATAACTGTAGTTAATGTACAGAGTAAACATGCTCAATGTCACACAATGAACTGGAGACTCAGTCCTTAATCCTTTTATTCCATTGAGCTCAAAGCATCATTGAATTGATATATGTTTGTGTGGACAGCTACTGCTTAAGGTAAAAATGCAAATGTAACTCGCTTCATTGCTCGCTCAAACGATTGCTGTTGCCATGGAAACTGAGCATGCCTTTGAGTTGGGCTGTGAAGGAAAGAAAAAACACAACATGGTGCAGGAGACCTGGAAAAACAAAAGGAAATTTATATGGTGATTTCGAGACATTGCATGCAGAGAGGAACAAAGAAACAGAGAAATAACAGTTTGTCGAAACTGGAGGGTTTTTTTTATTATTTAGATGGCACTTGAGAAAGATCTCTGCAATACTCCGGTGCTGACATTACTTTAACCTTCTTGGCCTAGAGCCATGAGTCAGACACAGAAAGAAAAAAAAACATGCTCAATAATAAATTCCCTTCTTTGATTCCAAAATAATGTTTTAATATTTAAAATTATACTTATTGTAAATATCACTTTGTCACTTGATCACTCATAAAGTAACAACTTGTATCAGTATCTTTCTCAGAATTAACTAATATCCATTATGGTATGTAGACCTATTCACACATAGTCACATTATTACTGTTTTTTGGTCAATCTGAAAGTTGGCCCTTTGGAAATTTTGTAAGAAGTGAAGCATCTAATAAGAGAGGCTTCATATATTATTAGAATGAAAGAATGTTAGAATGAACACTTTATTTTATCATTGATTGAAAACAATAGCTGTATCCTGGATAAATACTGAAATCAATACATACAGCATATACTGTATATAGCATGTTGAATTCTGGGCAATATTGTGATATATGGGACTACAGATATTTGAGCAACACAGTTTAGGAGGTGATACTTGTAATATACTTTAATGCTGATTTTTAAAAAAAAACTGAAACAGAGAGGAACAAAGAAGAATTGCTGTGGAGAGAAACTCTTGGTTTGTGTCTTCACAGCAGGAAGCAGTCTAAAATGGCGTAATCCATCAGTGTGAAAAAGTTTCATCAATCTGAGTGCTGAAGATAGCAGCTCTCTCTTTTTTATATTGCTTTGTGTTCTCTACTTGACAGAGATGCCGGTTTTCTCTCTGTGGCTCTCAAGCTGTTCAACTCAATGATCTCCACATGAGGTCTGTCTCTCTCTCTCTCCACTCCATTCTCCTCAATTAGGACTCAAAGCATTGCTATCACCATAGTGACCAAGCCACCAACATGGCAGGGTTTGTCAAAGGCTGAAGTAGTTTGAGACCCCCTGTATATGCACTGGCATGTGAATTCATGTGTAAAAAAAAAAACAACATAATTTATAATAGTTTATAATGAATTTAGTGAAAAGAAATCCATGCCACTCTCATCTCCATCATATCCAAGAAGCTGAAGAACGAGCAAATCTTCTTTACCCAAACAACAGGACAGTCTCCGAAGGAATAGCCAAGGTTAAGAGGCTGAGCTATGATAATTAGGAGTCCTGGGCCTCCTTCTTTGTACTATTGTTTAATGAATACAAGAAAAATTTACAGGCCAGATAGGCTGTGCTCATTACAGCCAGGTTAATTCAGTTAGGCATCTGCAAACTTCTTTAGGATTTAGGATCCAGATTTAGTTGCGTAGTAGGGAGTCCACTAAAATACATTTTTCATGCAAATGTTGGGGCAATGAAATATCAAATATCATCATTTATTTTGTCTATGCTCTCTATTTGCTATTTTGAGTTGCAAATTTTGCATTGTTTGTTCCCTTGTCTCAAGAAAACAGGCTATTTAATGGATAGACAGAGCTTAAGTAAATCTAGTTCAGTCTCTGTTATGGATAGATCCATCCAAAATTAAATACACGATATGGCCAAATGTTTGAGGGCACCAGACCATCACACCCATATTTGGGCCTTCCCCAAACTGTTGCCACAAATTTGGAAGCTCACAGTTGTACAGAATGTCTTTGTATGCTGTAACACAAACTTCACTGGAACTAAGGGGCCCAAACTTGTTCCAGCATGACAATGTCCCTGTGCACAAAGCAAGGTCCATGAAGACATAGTTTACCAAGGTTGGAGTGGAAGAACTCGAGTGGCCTGCACAGAGCCCTGACTCCAACCCCACTGAACCCCTTTGGGACGAACTGGAATGCTGACTGCACCCTAGGCCTCCTCACCTGACATCAGTGCCTGACCTCACTAATGCTCTCATGGCTGAATGATCACATATCCTCATAGTCATGTTCCAAAATCTAGTGAAAAGCCTTCCCAGAAGAGTGGAGATTATTATAACAGCAACAGAGGAATAAATCTGGAATGGGATGTTCCAAAAGCACATAAGGGTATGATGGACAGGTATCCAAAAACTTTAGGCCATATAATGTACATCCAAAATATATGTGCAATATGGAATTGTCTTACACTAATGTTTTGGTAAAAGGTGACAATGGGTCCCACTATGTCTCTGTAAGTATACTTTAATTAAATAAAATCCTGCCAACAGTGGAGACTTAGCTCAGTTTATCAATTTAGTCACGTGCATTTTTACTACATATTGTGCACATTATAAACCAGTGTATGAGAGGAGCATAGCTAAATAATCTGTTAATTTCATCCTTTGGACCTGCCTGATTCATCCTGATGCTCTGACTCACCTTCTGCTGTTGTGGTGGATCCATGTGGATGGTCCCACATGGATACCCTAAAGATTTGTATTTCCCAAAAACAGTTTATGTCCATGACTCACCCCAGCTTTAGTGAATAAAGGCAAATAAAGAAAAATGGGATACAGTAGACTTGTGCCTTCTGTCGCTCTAATAAGAAAGGCTCTCCTGTGTTTATCCCAGGACTTTTATTCACATAAATGCATGTCCATTTGTGCTAAAAGTGTAAGTCTATCAATGTATAAATGCCACAGAAATAATTCAGAGCTTGCAAATGTGACCTTTACAAGTGTGACAGTAGAGAATCCAAGCATCCTGAGAAGCCAACAGCTGCAGAATGGCATATCCAGCAACTTACTAGAAGCAACTGCAGAATAGCTGGAGGAGGAGCACAAGAAACAACAAGTAAATATGGTTGGATTTCCACTTGCTGATTGGGCTGAGGATAACTCCTGAAAGCAAAGCTCACTCCCCCAGTTCTCCAGCGCACACATTATGAATTGTCAGAAACAGAATGTGAGGCCCACAGTCTGACACAGCGTCATCTGGAAGACTATAGTGCTGAAGAACCTGAGCTGTTTGCAGGATAACGATGATATGTTGACCTTAGTTTAATTTCAGTATTAGGTGTATTGCATCATTTAATATTAAAAATGGCTTAACAAATCAGTGATTAAAATTATAAAAACTTTCCTTTCACAAAAATTTCATTTTCTGCAATCCCTGCTAACAGTCTTAGTTTTGCAGAATGTTTTCTGAAAGTTATGAAACTAGGAGCCTTTGGTCCATTGCTCTGAGATAGTTTTTATAACTAATGTAAATGTTCTCATTAAAATTTTAGCCAGTGTTCACCTAAACTGGACAGAAAAAATGTCACCTAGGTTTTTTCCAATCTTCCTGTGCCCATTGATCCCTGTTCTTGGCAGGCAGACATGAAAACTGATGTGGTGTTCTGCTGTTGTAGCCTATTTGCCTAAAGGTTTGACTTATTGTGTTCTGAGATGCTTTTCTGCTCACCTCAGTTGTAAAGAGTGGTTACTATAGAGTTACTGTAGTCTTCTTGTCTTGAACTAGTCTGGCCATTCTCCTCTTACGTCTCTCATCAACAAGACATTTCCACCTGCAGAACTGCACTCACTGGACGTTCTTTGTTTCTCACACCATTCTGTGTAAACTCTAGCTTGTTGTTTATCAATATTCTGGGAGATCAGCAGTTTCTCAAATACTGAAAGCAGTAAGTCTGTCACCAATAACTAGGCCACAGTCACTGACATCACATTTCTTTTTCCCCAGTCTGATTTTTGATGAGAAGATCTTGACCAATATCTACATAATTTAGCATGCCACGTGAGTGGTTAATTGAATTGGCCAATCATGGAATCACCCAGAGAAACTACAATTTAATCTGATTTCAAGCTTCATATCTGTTGGTGCAACACAGACATAGTCTCTTAACTGCATTTTGCTGTGGGTCTGGTCATATTGAATTGTTGAGCTTTAGTTTATCAACTTTAGAGACAATATGGCAATTATGAGATTTATTAACTGTTTATAGTGTGTTTGAAGGCGAAAGATGTTAATTTACTCCATGTGAATACTGCCTATACTTTAGATACACATTTCTGAATACAAGAATTTCGAGAAAACAAAAAGGCCCTCTGATGGTCCCTTGAGGACTAGTGGTTAGGCCACAGCGAACTCTCTGCTGCAGCCTGGGTTCGATTCCCTGCCAGGGAACCAACTCCAGTAAAGAGGAACAAAAAAAGCCCTCTTTGGACACAAACTCATATAGTGCTATGGTGAACCCCTGTGACCTTCCAAATATGTTTTCATTCAGCCATTATTCCTGCTTTATTAATTTCTCCTGTTCAAACTTCAACATTCTGTTGGTTAAAGCAAACACATTGCTACATAAGTAGGACAGAACCCATGGACTGGAATAATCTGGTTTCTCGATGGAGCAATTTAATTGAAGCTGAAGATTTCAAAAATGGACAGACTGTAAATATAGGTATGTGATGTTTAACTGTCAGTCATAATGAGTTAAATATGGATTTCTCATAGCTGCCAAAAGTATGTAAAATATGTGCTTATGTGAAGGGTTCAGAACTGTGGTTGTATTCAGTGCTGGGAATAAAACACTGAAATTCCCAGAGGCATCAGACCACACTGAATCCAGTCATTTGCTAATGAAAGCTGCCCTGAGCCCCTCCCCAAGATAACATCTCATAATAAAGACTGGTCACAGGAACAGAGGCATATTTATTCCTGCCTGAACATTGAGGTAATGAGAGAAATAAAAAATAACACTAAAAATGGCAGCATAAATAGGAAGACTAATGGAAAAGAAATTTGACAGAATAATCTTAGCAAACACAAAAGAATTGAAAGGAATAGAGAAAGAGACATTTGGCTGCATTTCTCTATTTTTAACAGCAGGTAAAAAAAAAACATAGATATAATATCTAAAGTCTCCATCAGTGAACAGTTGATAACTTCAACAAAATAGACTTCATATGAAAATTATAATAAATTTTCCTGTTTACACAATTGCACCTTTTGACCATGTAGGACACAGTTATAGAAGGGAATTATTTATAATCGCACTATCTGTTGTCACCCAGATGAGGATGGGTTCCCTTTTGAGTCTGGTTCCTCTCAAGGTTTCTTCCTCCTGTCATCTCAGGGGGTTTTTCCTTGCCACCATCACCTCCGGCTTGCTCATTAGGGATATATTTATAAATCAAAAATTTATATCATGAATTTATATATTTATGTAAAGCTGCTTTGTGACTATGCCCATTGTTAAAAGTGCTATACAAATAAAATTGAATGGAATTGAATATCTATAATAATATGTAATTACATGTAATTGGTGGTGAGTAAAGCTTCAGAATACTTTTTCAGCCCAGGAAAAGTCTAGTTATCTTAACTAGCAACATTTTCCCAATCATTTTCATACCATGGCAGGTGTCAAAAATTCTGCTACCAAGATGAAAACCCTGTAGTTAGAAGGCCTACTAATATAAAAAAAAAAAAAAACTAATTAATGTAGCATGATTAAAAAATAAAGATGTTCCTTTATTGACTCTGGACAACCTTCTCCTGTGAATGCAGGTTATCAGATTATATTACCTCTGTGTTTTCTCCTATTTTTGTTTTGGAGACCTAATGACATTAATCATAAAATGAATGGACCGGGGTAAGGCGAAGGGGTAAGGCAAAGGGTAAGGTTTTACAGAGAGATTTTTTTTTTTCTGTTTTTTTTTTTTTTTTTTTTTTT
>CM040976.1:22349139-22384938 GCA_022985145.1 Pangasius djambal
CTTTTGTCAGCAGTCACATCATCAATAAATACAAGAGAACCAGTTCCATTGGCAGCCATACATGCCCACGCCATGACATTACCACCAAAAACAGGAAGGCCAGATTAGAGTTTGCCAAACGACATCTAAAAAAGCCTTCACAGTTCTGGAACAACATCCTATGGACAGATGAGACCAAGATCAACTTGTACCAGAGTGAAGGGAAGAGAAGAGTATGCAGAAGGAAAGGAACTGCTCATGATCCTAAGCATACCACCTCATCAGTGAAGCATGGTGGTAGTGGGCATGTATGGCTGCCAGTGGAACTGGTTCTCTTGTCAGGAGAAATAGGCCAAAATTGAACCACAATGCTGCAAAAACCTACTTACTTATTACCGTAGCATCTCAATGCTGTAACTGCCAACAACGGCTTTGCAACAAAGTATTAATATTGTTCATTTGTGGTGTCCGCGTGTATAGTCCCCTACGATCTATCTGGCATATAAGGACCTCTTTTCACCTCACGCTCAGGATAGGTATAAAGTGAATACTGAAGATGAAGGAATGAATAAATGAAGGAATGAATGAATGCATGCATGAATGAATGAATGATCACAATACATAGGAAAATTTACATTTTCACTGCAAAATTTGTAAAAGCCCAGAAGAGCATGCTCAATGCAAAGCCCAGGATGAAATTAAAGTGGATAATAAATGTGTCAAATGTAAAAGTGAATATATCTGTGTTACTGGTGGAGAATGTGTTACAACACTAGTGTTCTGAGACATGCTAAATATACGTAGTGCTGCAGAGGGAAAGAGGTAGCTCTTAAATCTCTAGTGTGTTTTCTTTTAACAGCCACAAGTTTAGTATAATTCAGTTTGAACCTTATCACTGTTACTTTTTTTTTTTAATTGTTTGTAAGTAATTAGTTTGAATCAAATAGAACATAAAACACAAGTACCAGACCTGAACCCACAAGATACAGATAAGATTGAGATATGAAAAGAGAAAGTGTAAAAGAGAGACAGAAAGAGAGAGCAGATATCCCAGGAGGCCGACACAGATGTTGAAATTCAGAGCACACCCAAGCAGACCAAGGAGCACAGCTGAAAACAGGAGAAAAGAGAATAGCTACTTGGAAAGAGAAAATACAATGCTGAGAGGAAGCATACACTGACAAGATGCCAGACAAACCCACACAGATGCACGCACACATACACACAGATGCGTAATTACAGCTCTGTCACATCACGAGCTGGGTTGCTTGTGCCTGGTAATTCAGTTTGTCCTGTTTTAACCTCTGTAGAGTTGGAGGCTGTCTAATAGATGCATGGCTTCAGTGCAGTTCCTATTCATCTCTGCAGATTAGCACTGAAAGCCACCCATCGCTCTTCCGCTCTCCCTCTCCACTGCCCTCTTTCTATCATCACGTGCCATGCATTTGGACTGATTTTTCTTCTTATGTTTTCCTAACAGCCAAGTAGCCTTTAAGCATGTTGCAGATTGATAACATGGTGCAATTTGCACACTCTGTAGATTCCTTTATAACCTTTAAGAAAGGCCTGGGGACACACTTCTGTAAGCACTTGAACAAAACACACAAAAAGAAAAAAATATATAATCACCACTAGGAATGCCAGGTCTGCATTTTTTCTGGAAATTTGGCCACTTTTTTGCAATTTCTTTTTTTTTTTTTTTTTTGGTTCATGGGTTGGGGGGGTTGGACACCCTGTCATAGTTTCAATGCTTTGCAAGGCAGTTAGGTTTGCTTGTTTTTAATGCAAACAGCTCATCTTTATGTGGGCTGTGGTTATATGTTTTTTCTTGTGGATTGTCCACCATTCAAGTTTCTGTGAATTAGCTGTTACTATAGAAATTATCATGCATGAGAACAGGCGCTTTAATATAAAACTGTGATTTGCCTTACAGCCGGCACTACTATCAGAACTGCCATAATAGAAAATTAAGCGACACCTACTGTCCAATCAGATTCAAGAATTCAGCAGCACTATGGTATAATATGCTAGATTTATGGCCATTGTGGTGTATTATTACATTTTTTATTATTATTACTTTTATTATTGCACATTAGCCTTCCTCAACTTGTAGTTTGTGTAATTGTGATTAGAGTTAGTAGTACTTCTGGGTATTAGCAGTTAGTTCAAACTTTATGTTTAGTTAGACTCTTTATTGAGGTGCTGTTCTTGCACTTGTTTATAGTAAATGGGCAGTACTTGTATCTTAGTAAATGTAATGTTATTAGATGTAGCTGGTTGATTGTATATATAATCTTAAACAAATAGCTGGATGACTGCATTCATAATCTTAAACAGATATAAAATTTGTTATATTTGTTACATTACTTTTTACTTAACCAGTGGCTTTGACTTTGTATTAACTAAAGTTAGGGCCAGCAATTTTTAACTCATATCATGTTTTGTAACATTTAATGAAGCATTCAGCATGAAGCATGATGCACTCATGCAGCTGTCAATAATATAATCTGCCTAGAGAAAAAAAATATCTAGACCTCTGTCACCCAACAGGCTCTGAAAATGGGAGGAAAAATTCTGCAGACTGCAACCAGTGAGACCTATTTGCTATTTGTTTCAATACCACTAGCTGTAGCTAACTAGCCAAAATCATTAACATTGTGCTTTGCTTAGAGTTCACCTATTACTGGCTTTACACAGATTCTTTAGTGAGGCAGGAGGAAAGTCCAAACACCTAAAAAGAAATTGCAAATTATCAGGATAAAAGTTCAGCATGATTTGTAGGAATATGGTCTAAGCCCGGCCAGCTCATCAGAACAGATAAAGCCTGTCCAGTGTCTGAAGCACTCTGTCTAAATATTTTGGTCACTGTAGACTTGGAGTCACTAAGGGAAATTGGTGAGGTTTTCCATTTAAGGTGGTCTCTTGATTGATAACAGAACCACAAGGCTTGTAAAACTGCTATTATCATCACTAAGGCAATTTTACATTAATTTAGAATATTACTAGTTAAAATACACAATAGTAAATGAATGTAGTGATACTACATCTGACTATTGGTGATACCTCTTAGGAATTCTGTGTCAGCAGTGATGCCAGATACATAATGGGTTTCTTTGGGCAATTGTTATTAAACTACAAGCAGATAGAATAAACCTTAAACTAAAAATTATTGTGAAGCTTTAGATGTTGAGCAGCAAGAGGAAAAACAGAACAGCTGAGAAAGTGCAGAAACACGTACTATTTTACACACAGCATGACTGAAAAATCCCTGATACAGATATCTCTATTCATTTATCCTTTATATTTCTTGTAACAACTTTATTTTTATACCAATGGAACTGCATATACATGGGTCACTACATAGCTTACTAATAGTCTGATCACATGGGTTAAGATTTGATTGAAAAGATAAGATTAATGGGTTAGGATTGGACTGAAAGCCTATTTGTTTAGTCTAGTATTTTATTAATGGCTATTCTCTTAGGTAAAAGTTAACATGGACAGTGCTCTGGGGATTTATAGGCATAGAGAGTTTTGGTAAAAAGGGATGCTTTGATGCTGTTGCTCCCATCTCCCACACAATCACTTAGGTTTGTTGACACTGGACTGGCAGTATGCTGAATATCACAGGGTGCCCTCATACCTGTGCTACCTTCTGGCTCTCCTTTTTAGTTATGCTGTAATATCTTGCACTTTGATCACAATGTACATCTTTTTAAACCACTGGAGGATAAAAAATGTACCTAATAATCTTTTCTAACTCTGTCAAGCTGTATCTGCACTCCTGTTGCTTGATGCGATGCCAGATCCTTACACACTTCTACTGCTGTGCCTCCTCTTGCTCTCCAGACCTGCCTGATTCATCGTGATGCTCTGCTTCTGCTTGGAACTTCTATGCATGTGAGTCCTTCTGTTGCTGTAGATGGTCCTACAAGGTTATGCTTACCAAAAACAAGTCTCACCGTTGTTTCAGTGGAAAATCTCACCTAGATACTGTAGATTTGTTTGCTGATGTAACCATAAAGATTGTCCTCATTCCAGTGCTCATTCACAGACTGCTCATACTGAACATCCTTTCAACACACTTAGTTTCAGTATGTATTGACCTTGGTATTAGTCAGTTACTTGTTCTTATTTGTTACAGATCTTATCCCTGCCTCTGCAATAATAGGGATTCTCGGCAGGTAGTAGCACACACACTTTTGGACCAAAACGGGTTTGAAATTCCCACTGCATCTGTGAATTTTGAATGTCACACTCCTTTTTTGCATCATTAATTTAGCACTGTGAAAAATGTTTATCAAAATTGCAGCATGTTGGCATTAACCAGGAAATTATGCTTGTGCCTGCACAAAAATGGAGCCCTAAGTTGTTTAAAATGTGATGGTTCAATGTCTTAAGTGTTTTCTTATATATATAATTATCTTTGTCATCTACAATTTGTCCTACAATGGTATGAAAACTTTCACTCAGCTGTGTATACAATGCTAGTTACTAGATGCTAGATGAAAAGATTCACAGAGGATAAGATTCATATATGCTTTAATCAAAAAGAGTATAAACATGAAAAACAGACGTCCAGAAATTATGGGTAGAGTGACTAAAAAGAGGGAACCACAATATTCCAGTAAAATATACTGATTTTGATTGGTGTATTTAGTGCAGTTGGTTTGAGCAGCCTGTCATACAGTAGAGGCTTCCTACATGAAGGCCATATGCACAATCTTGGAGCATGGTGCCATTCTTACTGCAGGAAATGCTGGGCATGCTGGGAGCAAGCTGAGGGGGGCAGAGCCTCGCTCTTACTTTTGCCTTTAGTGCTCACTTTTTTTCACTTTCTCATTCACTTAGCATAAGTATTACTATGGCAACCACAGCCAAGGCCATTAGTCCATGCTCTCACCTGCCTTAAGTGAGTCAAGCACAGAGGCACGCAATATACTAGGATGTCTCAGGAAAATAATAACATCATTAAAATGGAGCTACACATACAGGCTCTCATATGAAACATATTCTCTCAGAGGTTAGAGAGGCTCCCAGGATCCCTGAGACCCTCATGTCACAGATAAAATGAAGATAGAAAGCTCTCTGGTAAATACATAAGCCAGGCACTCAGAGGAGAACAGAGCTGGCACAGAGCACCTGAAACCAGGAGAAATAGGACAGATCCAACGGGAAATGAGAACCCTGAGGTGTCAACCAAGCCTTTTATTATGAGGTTTATTATCTGCTGCAATCTCAGCTATCTTCAGTAGCAACCTGTGGCACTCCTTTGAGCTGATAAGGGCTTCTGAGGAAAGAGATGCAGCAACATCCAAGTGAAAATCAAATTTCACTTGTGATTATTTCTATTTGCATTTCAACCATTGAAGGTTTAGCACACTACATTATTTAGCTTTTTGCCCAGTCTATCACAACAGATCACTTCTCATAATAATAATAATAACAATAATAATAATAATAATAATAATAATAATAATAATAATAATAATAATTTGCAAAACCTAAAATGGTGTCTCTTTGAAAATAAATATACTTTCACTGCAGTTACTGTTAAACATAACTTGTGTCTTATTATGACTTATTGTCTTATAAATTATGTACCTGTCTGTTACTACAAAATGCAACTAAAGGACAGAAATGAAAGAGCTCTGCTCTAGAAACCAGAGACATTGTCTATTAACATGGACAGTGTTGCTGGAGTGGGATTACATAAGTTACTTTACATGGTCTAAGTGAGAAGCTGTCTGGGGGTGCTGTGTGTGAGTGTGTATATAGTAATTTATTCTCAGCATAGTGCTGAAGGGCTAAGGCACACTGCTTGGTGCATTGATAAGCACTTGAAGAGGAAACGCACAGTTCTGCACATCAAACTTTCCAAACTGTCAAACCATCAAGATGTCTTAAATATGAAGCTAAGCTTAAACCTAAATATGCATTACAATAGCTGAGAGAGAAAAAACATTCCAGTTGCTTTGAAGCACAACAGCACAAAGTGAAAGGTTATGTACAGCATGCACTGTTTTTCCATCCAACATCGTCACTGTGCCAACAGTTTGCCCTTTGACCTGGCACTCCAAGGTGCCCCTCTGAATTATCAGTGGGAAAGCTCAGCAGGGTGCTGTAACTGGGAGACACCCTTACTCACACACAGCTGGTCCTCTGTCAGCCACCAGCTGCCTCCAATTAATTTATATGCAAAAGAGAGCAAGAAAGAGTAGACAGAAAACAATACAGAAAGGAATATGAGCTTGTTTCAGTAGAAGCATGGTTTACTTTAATAAATGTGTTAAATATGTTAGTAAAGAAAGAAAAAACATGATCAAACTTTCTCTTTTCTTCTTCTCTCCTTCTCATTCCTTAGCACAAACCACAGCCAGATATAAAATAATGTCCCTCTTGCTTTCAATGCACTGTAAATGCTGTTTTAGTTAATTAGAATATTTCATTGTTAAACACTATGCATTGTGGGAAAATATATAGTGAGACTTGGAGATGTTTGCAGGACATTTTTTACGGAATTGTTACCAATGCCACTTGCTCCCATAGAAACACTTGACCAATCCCACCTGCTTCAGTAGACACCCTTGACCAATCCCACTCACTCGCATAGAAAGTTTGACTATTCCTACCCACTAGTGCAGAAATTCTTGACCAATCCCGTCCACTTCCAACGGATTCCTGACCAAACCCAGCTATCCCATAGACATTTTTTTACCAAAGGTTGACCATTCTCACCTGCTCTTGAAGGAATTCTGACCAATCCAGCCTGCCTCTCCAGACATTCTTGACCGTCCACTTCTGAAGGAATTCTGACCAATCCCGCCTATCCCATATACAATCTTGACCAAAGTTTGGCCATTCCCATCTGCTTCTGAAGAAATTCTGACCAATCCAGCCTTCCTCTGCAGACATTCTTGACCAATCCTGTCCACTTCTGAAGGATTTCTGACCAAGCCCACCCCCCCATAGACACTCTTTACCAATCTCGCCACTCCCACAGAATGTTTGTCCAATCTCAGCTGCCCCTGCATTTATTATTATTGTTTTTACCTGCCTGCGATATTTTCTAATGATATTAATATTAATGATAATAATATTTTATCTAGCTTAGCAAAATGAACAAAGTGCTAATGGTGAAATGGTCATTATAATTAATAACGATATAATGTTGTTTTTCCTGTTAGAAATGCAACATTTACAAAGAAAGGTTTGGCAGAACCTCATACATAAATAGTTTGAGTATAGCAAAGAGCACTGTTTTAATTTTTTCAGCCAAGTTCAGCCACTTAAAAGCCCCAGTCCCATCTGTGTCAACCTCTTTCCATAAACCAATCCTGTAAAATGAAGGCCCATGATTTCCTGGAAAACCCCATTAAGAAATAAAGCAGATGAATTTTTGACATCTGTATCCAAATTTAACCATACAAAGAGCCCTAAAGGCACTTTCATGCTACAGACTGAGGTCAAGCGTGAGCATCGTAGCTTTTGGCTTCAAGATTCTGGGCTTCAGGCATGCCAGGGAATGGCACTTACTTTTTCATCTTCTCAAATGTTTGTGTGGATGTGGTGCCAAGAACTTACCCTTAATCACCCAGTAGCCAATGGTGGGTCCAGACTTACGTTCCCTACTCTCATAACTACTGTACATGCATTTTCCTATTATAAGATAAGTAACTAAAGTGCAAATGTGAGTATAACAATATAAAATAGTAATTATGCATAAAATTGCATAAAAATTATAATTTTCCAGCTTCACCTTAAAACAAGGCACATCAATATAGATTATTGACCTACAACAGCATGTCCCAAAGGACATTTATTCCTCTTATACCATAGCTTGTTACATTTGCCAGTGATTACTTTTTTTATTTCAGTGATTAAAGAACAACATGTACTTTTTATCCATTTATATTTAAGTTCAATTTTGTGGAATATCTGTGAGACTAGTTGCTTATATTATAGCACCTATAAACAGACATTCCCTCCCCAGCCTCTCCTTTTTTCTCTTTCGAAGTTAATAATATAGAAAAAATGGAGCTTGTTATGTTATGTTAACGAAGTGCAAAGCCCTCCATCCTGAAATGCACTGTGATGGAAAACCTAAAGTTACAGATTTACTACTGACTGTAGCAAGGTGCTGACAGTGGAGATTCCATCCAAAAATGCTAAATAAATGTCTCCTCACAGCAGATGAAAGACAAAAATTCAAATATGCTTTGTACTTGTAAAACCCATCCTCTTAGCCTGTTTCATCTAAAAATTCTGAGCACCAGTTTGAGAAATATGTGTATGTACCAAGACTCACTCAGTGTGCGTGCGTGCATGTGTGTGTGTGTTCTCTCCTGAGAATCAGCAGGCCCCAGACAATGAAGCATGGTTGTGAAAATGCACATGCACAATTACAATCTGCCCTCTAGGAGAAGAGAAGGGGAATAACAGAGGAATGGGAAGGTGAAAGATTACTGCGCACTGCTGTAATTAAGGTTGTGTGGAGAAGGAGTGTGGCACCAGGAAGAATCAATAAAGTGTGGAAGAAAGCACAAGAGCAGCAGAAGCCTATTTCTTGCCTAAGGGTTGTTCTGTCCATGTTTCTGCCTAACAGTATTTATAAAGCAGCACCTAATGTTGCCTTCTCTACTGCTGTAATGCTGTAAGGCAATGAGATGTGATACACAAACCACTCAACCACTAGCCAGTGAGACAAAGCTCTACCATATAAAACAAAAACAACCAAGCTATGAGAATAGAGCTATAAAAATAAGAAAAATACTAGAGTCACAGCTTTTCTCTCACACTCTTTCGTTAACCTGACTGTAAGAATCCTATCAGATTTATCTCTACTATAATCCATTTCATGATACTGCTCTGATCACAGTGCAAAGGTGTTTTTATTCAATCTGACTGTCGCATGAAAGCTGGATAAAACAACAGCAGGCAATCTCATAATGCCAGCTCTGCCCTCTAGTGTCAGGTTGTATGTGAGCGTGTGTAGGTGTTTATATCTTGGTAGGGATAGGAACATCTGACCCTTTTGACCTTGTGACCTTGACGACTGTTTTTTTTTTTTGTTTTGTTTTGTTTGTTTGTTTTTTTCAAAAGCTGCATTTCTTAGTTAAAAAAAATTAAAAGCTTGTTATAAAGCCATTGATCAGCTTCAGGTGTGTTACAGCAGGAAGAGAGCTAAAGCAATGTTGTGTTGTGGATCTCCAAGAACAGAAAAAATTATATTCCAAAATTAGACATATTGTTTTTGTGGGTTTTTTTTGTTTTTTTATTCTAACATTGATTGCCTAATAGAAAATTATTTTTCCTAATTGTAATATACAATATACAATATATTGTAATATATAATATATTGTAATATAAATACACACACACACACACACACATTATGCAGTTACTTGACATACACAAAGCGTGAAGTGATGGTTTGGGGTGGGAAAAATTAATGTTTATTGAATTTTTTAAGAGTTTTGTTGTCTTTTGTTATCTTTTTTTTTTTTTTTTCAAAAAAGAGATTTTGTTTTAGATAATTTTTTGGAGATTTTAATGTCTTCTGCATTACTGGCTCAGGAGAAAATCACAAAATTTAAGTTTCCAAATATTCATTTTACAAATAATATTAATAATAATAATGTTACAAAGAAATACTTTTATGGTGTTGAAGAAAATAATACATTAAGCCACATTATCAGTAACAGCCAAAGTCTTCAGAAAAACCATGTGAGGTTTTCCAAGATGCTTGAAAAAAAACTTTCCAGCCAATTTTCTTAAAAGACTGCATAACAGTGCGGACTGAAGTGATCTGATGCAGTTTCAAGGAAAAGTGTGGTCGCACTAAATATTGACTTGGCTTAGTTTTTCACTATTTACTCTTCTTTACTGTCACATTTCAGCTTCGTGAGGATACATGGATACTCATTTACCTTCTCTAATAAACATTTCTTTCAAATATTTTGCATACCAACAATACAATATGGATTAGAGAGTCTCAGAATCTGTTGTATTGTCCATAAAGACATTCTGCACTGTTGTATTGAGAGTAGTCTAATAGTATGTAAATAGTTTAAGAGCTGCTCAGCTGCCAGGATATGGCTTGTCCAGCAGATTAGTCATCTCCATCCAGGCCAGGTCCCACTGGATCTCTGTCACATCCTGTTTGGTTCTAGGCATTTCCTGATGGGCATTATACTCTCTGCATTTTGGAAAGAACTTTACTCTCTTTCTGTAAAAGCAAAATACATCATTCGATCATGTCTAGCTGTCTGTATGCAATATATATATATATATATATATATATATATATATATATATATATATATATATATATATATATATATACAGTTAGGCCCCGGAAGTATTTGCACAAGCAGCAACTGAAGGTGGCTGCAGTGAAGACCGGGCAAAGCATCTCCAGGGAGGAAACTCAGAATTTGAGTTTTGAGAACATGGGCTCCAGACTTCAGGCAGTCATTGACTGCAAAGGATTTTCATTCAAGTAAATGCCATATTTTTGTGGAACCTCTTAAAATAAAGCTGAAAGTCTACACTTCAATCACATCTTGACTGTTTTATTTCAAATCCATTGTGGTGGAGTATAAAGGCAAAATCACAAAATTGTGCAAATACAAATACTTCCGGACATGACTGTATATCATATGTACTGTAACTCATATTTTGAGAAATAATTAAAAATGCTTAAAAAGTAATATTACTTATTAATTAATATTAATCATAAACTTGAGAAATCAAACACCAGCCTCATATTTGATAGTGCTCTATTTTTATTCAGATGCACACAAGTTTAGATTAGTGATAATTTGCAGGGGCACAATGTTTCTCTGTTTGTGTTCAGTTGGTCTTAACACATATGGGCTCATGGAGTAAACACATGGAGTGTGACACTGAAATCTTTCATACTTTTGTGGATGCACACTATTAAAGTTACCGCACTTTATTATAAATAGACTAGCTAGCTCCAGCTCTAGCTACCAACTGAAGACAACTAACAGAATTATTACATCATTGACAAATAAGAAATCAACTCAACAAATCAAAAACAAATCATGTGGGGTTGCTGAATGTGAAGTACACAGTTAACAAGAACTTAGAATTCATAAAATGTCTAACAAACCTAGTTAAATACCAGAGCCACAAAATCTGCTGACATCACTGAGATGAGAAATTAGACGATATTTTGTAAATAGCTAACAGGGCACACTCCATTTTTAAAGTGAATGAGAGGAGTAATTTTCATTAGATAAAGATGCAACATGCCTATTTACTATTGAACTTTAAACAATTGTATACCATAGCACTGCTGAATCCTTGAATCTGATTGGTCAGATGGTGTTGATTAACTTTCTATAACAGCAGCTCTGACAATAGTGCCGGCTGTAATTCAATCCACAGGTTTATATTAAAGCTCTCATTCTAATACTTTATTGTATCTATAGAAACAATTTATTGTATGAGATATGGCTTTGCTTATTTTTCTATAACAGCATGTCCCAGAGTGTTTTATTCCTTTCTTAACAGTTGTCAGAAAGCAGCTTTACAGACATTCAGATCTACACTGTATGGCCAAACATTTGTGGACACCTGACCATCACACTCATAAGTTGATCTTCCCCAAACTGTTGCCACAAAGTTGGAAGCACACAATTGTCTAGAATGTCTTTGTATCCTGTTGCATTAAGAACTGGAACTAAGGGGCCCACACCTGTTCCAGCATGACAGTACTCCTGTGTACAAAGCAGGGTGTGTAAAGACATGGTTTTCTCAAGGTTGGAGTGGAAGAACTTGAAAGGCTGCACACAGCCCTGACCTCGACCCCACTGAACATCTTTGGGGTGAACTGCAATGCCAACTGCACCCCAGGCTTCCTCGCCCAACATCAGTGCCTGACCTCACTAATGAGCCACTAATGCTTTTGAGCCACACTCAAAAGCATTTCTAGAAGCCTGGAGGCTGTTATAGCAGCAAGAGGGAGACCGACTCTGGAGTGGTATGTTCAACAAGCACATATGGGTGTAGCGGACAGGTCTCCACATACTTTTGGCCATATAGTGTAGATAGTGAGATACTGATACCGTGAATATAACACTTGATAATGTATTTATTGTAACCCCAACTCATATTGGTGCTCTTTGATAAGTTACTGCCTGCACCGGTGGTAATGAAATATCTATAGTCTATAATAGACTGTTACTCTATAATCTATGATCACAAAAATAGGGGCCTATGTTTCACTTGACAGGAATTTCATCTATGAAGTTATAAGTAATGTTGGCTATACCTGAGGCTTGGTACAAGCAGAAAAGTGATAGGGATCAGAAGCAGAATGATGACCATGACACAGATGGCCCAGACCCACGCCCCTACAGAACAGAGGAGGGACATAAAACAGCAGAGCATGAAAACATAGTAGAAAATACAGCTTAGTAAAATAAACTGCTGCTCAAAACTTCCATACCTATAAAGGTGTTTTCTTCCTCTGAGTGATCTTTAGAGATACCTACAGCGATAAGATTCAATTTAGAAAATAGGTCAACAAAATAGCTTCCATTCAATTCAAAAATAGAGCAGAATTCATTTCTTCACGCCTCACTGAGAGCCAGCTTTCTGGACTCTCCACGGCAGCAGTTGGGTTGACACACTTGTAAAATCTCTCATGAGACTTAGTCACATTCTCCATTGTCACATTAATATTATTCATGGACTTCACACCATCTATTATAGGTTATTAGAGTCTAAGAACAATTTTTTTAAAAAACCTTAAGCACCCTACACTCATAAAGGGCCTTGTTGTTGAATAAGGATGTGTTAGTGATGTGGAGCTCACCGCTCACAGTGATGTTGATGGCATTGCTGCGCTGATCCCCTCTGGCTTCTCCACACCAGTACAGGCCACTTAACCCACTAGTGATATTGTTAAAGCTGCACTCGTCAGAGCTACTCGAATTGACTCTGCCCTCCATCTCCGAACAGCCTGAATTTACTTCAGCACCACGGAGCCGCCTCAGGATCCAGCCTGCTGTTTCACCACCGTGTACTGAACAGCGCAGAGAGAAGTGTTCACCCTGCAAGTGCTGACTGCTGTTGGGCCAGACCTCCAGGGATGCAGGAGGTGAGGCTTAGTAAAGATGAGCGAACAAAGAGGGGAGGGTGAAAGGATAAAGGTTCAAACTGTGGGAATATCAGTGGAGTAAACACAAGAACATGAGCATAAAAAGGCAGGAATGGTATGAAACAACATTTTTTGTTGCTGAATGCAGATTTGTTGATTATAATGACTGCTCCATTCACTTAAGCTACATTTTTTTTGTTTCTATGGCAACATGCAATTGTCAATAATAGATATAATAACTCAGACTCTTCACAGATGCTTGGGGGTGCCCAGATTAAGGGAAACTGAGACTGGTACTTCAAGTTTCACGATGAAAAATTCTTTTTTTTTCATATTGTTTCACTTTTTACAAAAAAATTGAATGGGTCATTTTGCCCAAGACTGAACCCAAAGGTTATGTGTACTGATGGTACTTGCTGAGTTTCTCAGTGTTACCTGCTGTGACATTTAAAGACACAGGGTTACTCTGGAAGGTGGAATTTGTGTCCTGAGCTCTACACTGGTACATGCCACTGTCCTCATAGGTCAGAGCTGAAATGGAGTACGTGTGATGGTTCACTCTGTAAGCACGGCTGGGGGTAGAAGCCTTACTGAGGTTGTGTCTTAACCAACTGTAGTTCCACACCTCTGAAGAGTTCCCTTCTACCTTACATGTCAGAACGATGGATTCCCCGAGGTAGAACTGCTGTCCCTTCGGCCAGGCAGTCAGAACAACTGAAAGAATGAATTCAGTACTTTGTGTTAGGTAAAGGCAGGAAAAGGAACATGTTACAAAATGTAGGTAAAATGTGTGTGTGTGTGTATGTGTGTGTGTGTGTGTGTGTGTGTGTGTGTGTGTGTGTGTGTGTGTGTGTGTGCGTGTTAATGTGTTATACCATCAGACGTGCTGTGTTTGGACAATGATAAGGACAGTACTGAAAAAAATAAACAACAACTTGTTAACTTTCCCTTATAGACATGCAGGCATCCTGAATGGCAGTACCTAAGAAGACATTTTAAATGCTGCTTTTGTTACACGTTATCAAATACAAAGAAATTTGCTTCATTAAATAGCAACACAATTGTAGTTCATTATATAATATCTTCATAAAATATACAATGCATCTTATCACATTAATAAGTCCAAGAAAAACTCACCTATAGCCATGAAAACAGACAAACCTTTCATTTTCTTCACCAGAGGATCATTATCCTTCCCAGACCAGTTAGCAAGATGAGGAAAAGGCTATATAACAGAGTAAAAAAGACACCGCGAGCAGCAAACAATTTACATTCCCAGACATAATCGCATTTTCACACTCCTCCCCTTCCTGTGCTTACAGATATACTGATTAACATGCAATGTTCTAGTTTATATACAACAACAACAACATTCAAGACATGATTCTCACAAAGAAGCACCATATTGAAATTCACAGATCCAGCAGGTTAATGGATATCTGTGCTTTAGTGAAAAATACACTACACACAAACTGGATGTGGCTGAGAACAAATACTTCTGTAAACTGACACACACTGGGAGGGAGATGAAGGAAGTGGATCTTCTCCTCCTTTAATGTATGTGAGAGCAGAGCTGTCATACTGTAATATGATGGAAATGTAAACATTGAAATAGCATGATGATACACTATATGGCCAAAATATCCCATTCCAGATTTAGTCCCCTTTTGCTGTTATAATAACCTCCAGTCATCTGGGAAGGCTTTCCACTAAATTTTGGAGTTTGGCTGTGGGGATTTGTGTTCATTCAGTCGCAAGAGCATTAGTGAGGTCAGGCACTGATGTTGGGTGAGGAGGCCTGGGGTGCAGTCGCCGTTCCAGTTCATCTCAAAGGTGTTCAGAGGGGTTGAGGTCAGGGCTCTGTGCAGGCCACTCGAGCTCTTCTACTCTAACCTTGGTACACCATGACTTCATGTGTTGGTACATGTTTGGATCCCTTAGTTCCAGAGAAGGGAAATCTTAAAGTTACAGCACACAAAGACTTTCTATATACAATCGTGTGCTTCCAACTTTGTGGCAACAGTTTGGGGAAGAACCACATATGGGTGTGATGATCAGGTCCACATATTTTTAGCCATATAGTATAATAATAATGATGCATGCTTCAAAGCGAAATGCTTTCATTTCCAAAATGTATTCCCTCTGTCAAGTAATTAATTTAATCATTAAAGCAGAATATGTTCAGTTTGCATAAATAAAGAAAATAAGAAAATAAATCAAGACATTTAATATAATTTATATGGCAAAACTGATAAACGTCAGTACTGAGTACTCCAAATAATAACACATATTGTAAATTTAATGGTACTGTTCCCATGTTGTTCACACACAAGAACAAAAACACAATTAAATATGGTTAGATTACTAAAGTGTAACCTTCTCAAATAGAGTTTGATTTAGTGCTGTGTCTTTTGAAAGAGTTGATGTGCCATTCACAATCAACTCTTTTTCAAAAATTTGTCATTTCAATTCACCTAAAATGCTGACACACATTTCTTTTTGACAAGACAAATAGATCCTGCTCTTACTGAAAATTAATCAGCACTCTGTATTTACAATTCTCTAATGCCATTAATCAAATCCAGTGTAATTGTGATTGAAAAGCATCCAGGGAAACTTAGTAACATCTACAGAATATATTCTAGACAGACTAATATGCATGTTTCAGCACATGCTTCATTACAGTGCACAATAATATTAAAGAAAATGTCCACCCTGATACACATTAAATATGCTTAAATTGAAATAGTGGTGATGTGCTAAGTGATACAATGTAGTAGCGCTGAGCTATGGCAGAGATTCGTCTTGGCTAGTTAGCTACCTCTGAGATGACAAGCACAATGACATTCTGTTTGAGCAGAGTGTACAGATTAGAGGAGAATGGAGGACTGAAGATTGGAGGAGGTTAGAGAGCTGGACAGACTAAAGGACTAAAGCGCTGCGGTTTTGGGAAGGCAAAGGGCAATGAGATGTGTGGAAGCCCAAAGAATTGACTCTTATTGATTCAGTGAAAAGATCTGAGGTTCCCTTCATTAGTGATCATGGAGGGACTTTTCTTTTGGAGGTGTATGGACCGGATGTGCTTCATACAGCGTCACTGATAAATTAAAACATTTTATAAACATTTTATCACCATCCTTGGCTGATTTTCCTGTGAAGATATCCATTCCTCATAAATACAGTGAGTATGCGTGTAAAACGCTGTGTGTAGTAAATATAGTTTATCCAAAGTAATCCTCCAGGTTTAAATCGCGAGGTTGGAGTTGGTTTCTTGTTCGTGTTTTCCGTTCCACCTTAAAAGACCCAGGACATACGATCTCCTGCCTGTAGATGGCGCCATAAAGCGCACTAACATGACCTGTTCAGTAATACAGTGAACA
The DNA here is from genome assembly GCA_022985145.1 of Pangasius djambal. Lineage (NCBI taxonomy): Eukaryota > Metazoa > Chordata > Actinopteri > Siluriformes > Pangasiidae > Pangasius > Pangasius djambal. The sequence goes on from CM040976.1 coordinate 22,365,631, forward strand.
CTGTGCATAGAGGAGAAATCTGCTCATCTCGCATGCCCTCTCAAAAACATGGCACTTGTATATGAAAATGTCTTTAGTGTATTGTATAAATGCTCCATATGAAGAAATTTCACTGTAGGATGTTTTAATAATTGAACTGTCAACTTGGCCTATCAACTGAGACTTTGAGACAAATTGCACTTTCTTCCTAATTCCTATACCATTATCTCCTCATTTTCAAAATGTCTCATAAATCTGACAACTGCATATGAAAATATGTGTAATGTACTGTTGAAATACTCAATATGAAGAAATTTACTGTAGGATTTTTTAATAAAAGACCTGTGAACTTCAAGTTTCAAGTGGAGCTTATTGTCATTTCAGTACATAGTACATAGTGTACATACCAAGTACATACAATTACTTGGTATTTGAGACTGCTGAATATACGCAAATTACACTTTCTGCCTAATTCTGATGTCATCATCTCATTCTCCAAAAAAAAAAAAAAAAAACTCTGAGCTTGGTGTGTATGAAATTGTGCCTTCTACCTATTTGCTATAGACTTTTCTCTCAGATCAAGGAGATTGACTAGCACCTTATGTATTAAGCTCTATAACAGCGGTCTATAACAGCGCTCTTGCACTTTGTGGAGAATTATCAAGGTAATATGGAGGAGAGGAAAGGTGGCCCAGCAGTGGAGATTCGCAGAGTGTCTGGAGTCTGAAAGAGCAGTTCAAGGCAATCTCTCTCCTCAACGTGGAGGGAAAAGTATTCTTCGGTATTGTTGCCCGATGCCTGACAAAGATTCTCCTGAGGAACTCCTCTATCGATGTCTCTGTGCAGAAGGTGGCTGAAGAAATGTATGACCACTGGGTGTACCATTTCAGTGATATTATTCACCGTTGCCATGAACATGCCTGACTCATCCTTGCTACGACACAGGACTGGCAACCGAAGGTCAACCTAGGGAGACAGCGTAAATTCCAACATCACAGACATCACCACAGTAGGAACACTTAGGTCAGATATTGTCTTGATGTCAGAAACCACAAGGCAAGAAGGTCCCTGGGAAGATCAGATAGAAGAGGGCAAAGAAAGAGGGCCTGGTAGGAGAATGCTGGAGCCAAGGATGAAGGGCTCAGTGTGATCCCATCGAAGTTGTCTGTAGAGGCTTTGCAGACTCGTCTTCGTACAGGGCCTTCAAGTTTCTTGGCATCACAGAGCTGCACTTTAGGAAAGCCATCATAAACACCACAGAGGCTGTAGAAAAGGCTGTGGATTAAGCGGGGTGATCTATGGACTACATAATCTACTCAGACACAAACCCTGCTAAATGATCTTAAGTGAGAATTAAGCAGAAAGAGCAATTGGCCTGTATTTGATACTCTCAAATGCCAAGTTTCCAGGTCTATTATTAAAAGTTCCTACAGTAAAATTTATTCATATTGAGTATTTCAACAGTACATTACACATATTTTCATATGCAGTTGTCAGATTTATGAGACATTTTGAAAATGAGGAGATAATGGTATAGGAATTAGGAAGAAAGTGCAATTTGTCTCAAAGTCTCAGTCGATAGGCCAAGTTGACAGTTCAATTATTAAAAGATCCTACAGTGAAATTTCTTCATATGGAGCATTTATACAATACACTAAAGACATTTTCATATACAAGTGCCATGTTTTTGAGAGGGCATGCGAGATGAGCAGATTTCTCCTCTATGCACAGTGTTCACTGTATTACTGAACAGGTCATGTTAGTGCGCTTTATGGCGCCATCTACAGGCAGGAGATCGTATGTCCTGGGTCTTTTAAGGTGGAACGGAAAACACGAACAAGAAGCCAACTTCAATGTTACCGTTTGCATATTTACTCAGATTCACCTGCAGGATTTATTGTCGGAATGCGGTATGATGCCCGACATTATTTATGACTTAGCTACATTTGATTTGATCTAGCTCATGCCTTCTTGCCTTCGTAAGATATGGAGTACAAATGGATGTTATCTTTTATTATTATTATTTAATGTATTTATTTATTATGTTAAAATAGAAATAGCTGTGTGTTTTTCTCTACTGAACATCTAGAACAACTGCTAATACAATATATTAAAGATTAATATCCAGCTCCATTGGTGTGTAATATGTAGTTTTGAGAATGCACACTACTGTACTAAACAGGATGAGAAAATAGTACGCACGCGGATATACAGCCGCACTGTTTAGTACCGCAGTATGCTAAAATCCGTGTGACTAGCACAATTAGTTAGCTAGCATATCCACATAAGGAATGCGTTTACAGTAAAACTGCGTCTTGTTTAACTTAAATTCTCTACAGTTAGATAATTTGAAGATTATACTCTCTAAATCTATAGAATTCACGCTTAAATTTAGAAAATTTAGACGATACAGTATATCCTAAATATGAATATTTAGACATGGCCATTTGTTTAGGCTCCTTCTAGGAAGTCAGCTGACAAGTCAGCAAGTTCACCATTCCTTCCTTCCTTCCTGTCTTTCTCAGTCACTGATAAACCTCAGTGATTATTTCTAAGTATAAGTGGCAGTGGGAAAAGTCCAGTGTCACCACTATTCCTGAGGCAGGGTTTCAATACCTCCACACTTTTGTCCAAGCCTGATCTGATAAAGAGGGACTCATCTCTTCTTGTTTCTTTAGAGTCACAAGGCAAACATGAATGACTTTGCAGTGCTGAACACTGGCCGAAAGATGCCACTCATCGGATTAGGGACATGGAAGAGTGAGCCCGGAAAGGTGAGTGTATGTTTCATATGTATACCATACATAATATATTGTTTCTATATTCACCCATTGCCTGTTGGGGAGTTAATTCATTGCCAAAAGTAAACATGCATGATTGCAACCTCAAAATCATGGATTTGACCTGCAAAACCATTATCTATTTGGTAAATCTGTAACTTACTGCACATTTCATGTCTGTGCTTCTCATGTGACATTTGAGAATCATTTATTGTCTAACTGTATGGTTTATTTATTACCACTTTAGATGCAGTGATTTGGGAGTTTGTATGTGCAACTTGTAGGACTTTTTGTTTCAGCGCTCTGCAGCCACTGGCTTGGATTTTCCCAGTCTAAACGTTACGTGACATAAGATGTAATGTTTAAGATGTTAAAGATGATGTTTAAATCAGATCTCTTGAGCCTTAACATGAGCATTATAAACATGGATATTTAGATTGTACATTAGGATTCGTGGTGATAGTTGCCGTACGAGGAGTGTCACATTTGCAGATTTATAGTTTCGAGTATGTTTTTGTGATTCAAAAAATGACAAGCTCATGGTTGCATTCATATATTACTTCAGAGAAAATGATTGCTGGTTATAGTTGTTCTTTTCTTACACGCTTGATTGCAGGTGAAACAGGCAGTCATATGGGCACTTCAGGCCGGATATCGGCACATCGACTGCGCTGCCATTTACGGAAACGAATCAGAAATTGGAGAAGCCTTTCAAGAGATGTTGGGGCCTGAAAAAGTGAGTCAGCTGAGAGGAATGCATGAGCTATGAAAATACACATCATGATACTTTTGTTTTTCCTCACAAACTGTCCTCAATGTCAGGCCTTGAAACGAGAAGACGTGTTTGTGACCTCCAAACTGTGGAACACGAAGCACCATCCTGACGACGTGGAGCCAGCGCTGCTCAAAAGCTTGAAAGATCTGAAGCTGGAGTACCTGGACCTCTACCTCATTCACTGGCCTTATGGCTTCCAGTAAGTGTAGACTGACACCTCACCCCCTGACCAAGGGGTCCTATTACAAACCTTCAACCTTAGATGGTTTCGTTTACACACCGTCCTTTGTGTGACATTTTTTAGCTTTGCATTTTTTTATTTGGCAGCTGTGAAACTGACAAACTAGATAAAATACAATCTGAGCATGTAGCTGATAATGATACAAGTGACACAAGGTTTACTTTTTACCCACTGACCAAGTGCAAGAACAGCAAGAGCCACAACTAGACACAAGGAATAGAACAAATCCTTGCACTCAGAAGCACTACATGCTCTAATGTCTCTTGGTCCAGAGTTCAACCCAAAGTTCCTGCAGTTGTGGATGATCCCACATGGACACCCTAAAGGTTTGCGTTTCCCAAAATAATTTATGCCACTTATAAGTCTCACCTTTACCTCAGTGGATAATTTCACCTGGATACTATAGATTTCGATGTAAGATCTGCAGCTGTAGTAATAAAGACTATCCTGAGCTCATCCCACAACTCTTATTCACACTGTGCTCATACTGCACATCTTTTCAACACACTTCGTACTGTTTGACTGGTTCTGTTTTGAGTCTGGTTCCTCCTTCTCTCATGTCGTCTCAGGGAGATTTTCCTTCCCACTGTCAGCTCAAGCTTGCTCACTGAGAATCTATATCCGGATTTCTGTAAAGCTGTTTTGTGACACATTCTGTTGTTAAAAGTCTATAAACCTGGGGCAGTTGTGGCCTAACGGTTAGAGAGTCGGCCTTGTAACCCGAAGGTGAACCTGAAGGTTGTGGGTTCGAGTCTCAGGTCCGGCAGGGATTGTAGGTGGGTGAAGTGAATGACCAGCGCTCTCTTCCACCCTCAATACCACAACTGAAGTTAGACCTTTGAGCAAGGCACCGAACCCCCAACTGCTCCCCGGGCGCTGTAGCAAAAAAGGCTGCCCACTGCTCCGTGTGTGTGTGTGTGTGTGTGTGTGTGTGTGTGTGTGTGTGTGTGTGTGTGTGTGTGTGTGTGTACACTACTGTGTGTGTGCACTTGGATGGGTTAAATGCAGAGCACAAATGCCGAGTATGGGTCACCAAACTTGGCTACACTTCACTTCACTTAATAGTACTAAAGTGGTACTCTGTAGTATAATTTAATTTTATTTAAAGGTATTGTCAGTTTTGGTAGAAGTTAGGAGGGGCTGTTTTTCTGCCTATACTCCAATCAGTGTTCGCTCCAAACTCTTGCCTCCAAAACACACGCAAGCCACTTTCTAGATAAAAAAAAAAAAGTGTTAATACTAGAGAAAGATTTTGAACTTAGTAAAGGCAAATGATTGACAGGACAATAGAGACACCTTTGGCAGCATTTTCCAACTATACATATATATATTCAAATCCTTATTTGACCATGAAGTTGCAACTGCATTTCCATCATGAGCACTCATAATTTGAGACACAATTCGAATTCAGTTGTAAAACATGTATTTGCATTCCTATGCAGAGCCGTGTACAATGGCTGGCAAAATAAAAATGTAAATGCAAAGTCCATGTCCTATACAGGTCAGATTCTGCCACAGTGAAAAGTAACAGTCCTTCCATCCTCATGCTACAAAAGCTTGACTTTTTTCTTCTTCTAGGCGGGGGGATATCGCTTTCCCCCGACAGGAAGATGGGACCTTACTGTATGATGACATTGACTACAAGGTGACGTGGGCCGCCATGGAGAAGCTCGTGGAAAAGGGACTTGTGAGGGCTATTGGGCTCTCTAACTTCAACAGCAGACAGATTAATGATCTCCTGTCCGTGGCCAACATAAAGCCTACTGTTTTACAGGTAGGGAGAGATATTTCAGGGTTCTTGCACAGGTCTGTAAAAACTGAAAAAAGTTTGGAATTTAAATGCAATCAAATGTGGGATATTCTGTTATGTAACAGGAAAAGGCTAAAGTCCAAAAATTTGTTCTCTTTAGATATTCCCTTATTGCCACACTGCCTAGCGGGCCGGCCTAGAAGAGGCATTTTCCCTCACTGACTGACTGACTGACTGAGTCCCACTGTTGAAATGTGCATGTGCGAGGACTCTAGCCAGCTGAAATTCAATCTTGTTACCCTCAGCTAGCATGCAATGAGCCACATCAGGGAGATTCTGTGATATACAATTATTTTATACAAGTTTTTGTCTTGTCCTTTTGTAAATTTTGGAGGGACGTCCTGTTCTTGCTGATGTCACTGTGGTGCTCCATTTTCTCCACTTGTTGTGGCCTTCACAGTGTTCCATGGTACATCTAATCTTTGTGGAAATTCTTTTATACTTCTCTCCTGATCAATTCCTTTCGACAGTGAGACCCTGTACAGGCTCTGTCAGCTATTTGCAGACCATGACTTCAGCAGTCAGATGAAACCAAGAAGATGTGAAGAAAATCCTACAGAAACAGCTTATCTTTTTTCCTACTCTTCCCTAAAATGTTTCTGATTGTCTTTTCTTAATTTTTATACGTTGTAATTTCACATTGAGGGTGGGAAAAGTTCTGACATGATTTATCTTGTGCATCTGCTGACACACCTGTGACAAATGCTATGCAGCCGATGGCTGTAACAAGAACTTGTTTCATGTTGTACAACTAAGTACAAATGCATAAAATTTATGTTCACTAGTAAATCATAAATTGTCAGTGTTGGCACATTGCTGTGTTATAAGAGGAACACTTCAGGACATGCTGTTATTGGAAAATATTCACAAAATAGGGAATGAAGCCTGTATTTATTTTATTATTGATTGTGCAATGTTCCTTTGGCTCTTGCAGTTTAATGTTTAAAAAAAACAGCCCTGAAATGAAATACTGTATCTTTGCTTGTTCTAGGTGGAGGGTCATCCTTATCTAGCCCAGGTGGAGCTTCTTGCTCACTGCAGGGAGAAGGGCTTAGTGATGACTGCCTACAGTCCGCTTGGCTCTCCAGATCGTGCCTGGAAGAGACCAGATGAGCCAGTTCTCTTAGAGGAGCCAGTCATTGCAGCTCTAGCCAAGAAGTACAACAAATCTCATGCACAAATTATAATCAGGTAAATACATTCAAGTACATTCAAGACTACAGTGCATTAAACACTGTACTTTCATCTACTGTATGTATACTAGCACCAATATAACATCTTAGTTTATTCTTTGTGTTGCTGGATTGTGTGGCTTTGCACAAATAGAGCATCTTATTCTTATTTTATTGCAGGTGGCAGACCCAGCGAGGAGTTGTGACAATCCCAAAGAGTGTTACAGAGTCTCGCATCAAAGAAAATATACAGGTTATTTCTTTTTCTTATTCAACATTGAAAGTTGTATTTTTACCATCTAGCGTCATTGCTGCAATTTAACACGTGTTGGTGCACATGCAGGTTTTTGACTTCACTCTGGAGCCCGAGGAGATGGACAGCGTGACAGCATTGAACAGAGGCTGGAGATACATCGTGCCAACTATAACTGTAAGTTTCTCAGCCCATAACGTTTATTTTTTAGTCAGTTCATTTTATGACTGCAGTTATGGCACTTACAAGAAGTAGTGTAGAGCAAACTGGGGCAAATGGATATATAGATCGGAAAAATAATTAAATAAATAAAAGAGAGAACAGAGGTGTACCATCACTCTGATTTTTTTTTTTTATATAATTACTTTTCAGGTTGATGGCAAGCCTATACCAAGGGATGCAGGACATCCTCACTATCCTTTTAATGATCCTTATTAATTGATATATTGTACTGCAGGATTATGTGCCTTCCAAGCCCCTTCAACTGGCAGAGCTGTACACATAACACAATACATGTACACTCCTGGGCAAAAAAAAAAAAAGGGCCAAGCTCAAAATGGCAAATTATTAAGCTTTCAATGGTCTTAACAAAAAGTCTTTGGTCAGAAAATTAGCAAGAATTAAACATGCACTCCTGAGACCACCATTTGCTCGTTTACGCTTGCTGCAGTGAACTGTTTGGGGAAAAGCTTATGTATAGTCTTCTTGTATGCAAAGGTAAAATCATGATAATGATTAAAATGTTTGATGTAAAATTCAGACTAACACATGTCTGGGTGTACAAATTTATCTTCTGGGAGGTTTTTTTTCCCCTTAAACATTTAGTCATTATTTGGTTATCTGCCAGACCTGATGCAGCCCATCATGGGCCTGATAACAAGCTCATAAATGGAACCAGGATTGATGGAGCGAGGAGAGATCTACAGTATTTGTTTAATTCTTGCTAATTTCCTGACCAATGATTTGTTAACACCATTAAAAGCTAAATATTTTGCCATTTTGGGCTTGGTCCATTCCCCTATTTAGTGATGGGGTACATGTCACAATCTGTATCTGTTTATTGTTTTGTTTTGTTTTGAGTCCCGTGGGATCCCAGTCCAGATGAACATCTTAAGTCTCAGCCAGATGCCCCGTGAACTTTTCTGGCAAGCTTTATTAAAAAAATAAATAAAACAAACAGTGCACCTCCTATTTGTGTCTGTATTTGTATCTGTTTGAAACACATTAACTGTTCAGTCTCACTGATGTATTCATATTTTGTTACATCCCTGCTTCAGTGAGTTGATTTGCTCAGTCTGACTACAGCAAGAATGTGATGCCACCCTGAGCAATAGTGCATAAGGAACACATTCATAGATCTGATTGTCAAGTGACCACTCATTATATAGTTAGTAGAAGTGTAACTCACATGCTTACGATGAAACTCACCAGAAGCAGTCAGCTTAAGACTGATCAAATTTGTGAATATAATCAGCATATTAAGTGGCACTGGTCCTATCAAGCTACACTTTACTTTACCTGTTAAAAACTGATGTCTGCAACTAATTAGGATTATGTACCTTTTTACCATTTGCTCTGAACCTCATAGAAGAGACTGAAAGTGTAGCCTTTTTCTCCCTGGATGAATTTGATTCCTGCAAGTTTGCCAGGCATGAAAGAAGCATGTAAAGACAAAAGTTCTATGTCTGTAGCAAGAGAGATTACATGGAATGTTGATTTATGGCTAATTTCCAGATTTTGATCTGCTTTGTATTTTAAATGATCTATTACACTTCATTTAGGAATGATAGTAAAAGTAAAAGGAATTTTAAAAGTGTGGTATGGGATATTTTTATTTTATTCATTTATTTTTTTTGTGTGTGTGGTTTTGAGGCTAATTTTATTGATGATTGGGTTTTTTTTTTATTTCTCGCAGACCTTGGACACTAGACTGGCCAACTTACATGAGCAAAAACATTTTAATGACTACTGTGAACTTAATGCAGAAAATGACATTTAGTAATACTGTGTTTTCATATGTGATTCACATCACATATTTAACTATGAAGATTCGTTTTGTCTGAATTTGGTTTGTTGCCTCCTTCACTGCTGCCCTGTACAGCACTCTACATATAACAATCTATAGTCAAAGTGAGTGGGAGAGTGATTTGAGATGGGGCTTTAGTATTTACCCAACACACACATACAAACACACACCCAAAGTCATCCTGTCAACTTTATTCATCATTTCACCTGACAAAATCTCTTAGGATACTAAGGTGAAATATATCTTATTTCACCTTAGATCTTTATATAAACCGTTACGTTTGTGCTGATTAATGGAGCACCTTGAGAACCTGATGAAGTACAGTATGAGTATGGTGTCACACAAGGCTCTGTTTTAAGGCACACAGTTGTTTTCCTTTCACAGCCTCTTTGGACATGTGATTTGTTGACATAATGTTGACTTTCACTTTTGTGCTGATAATACACCATTATACATATCAATATGGCCAGACAAAATGGTGTGGCGGCTAGCGTTGTCACCTCTCAACTCCAGGGTCCCAAGTTGGTTACTGAGCTCAAGTTACTGTCAGTGAGGAGATTCACATGTTCTTTACCTGTACACGTAGTGGTTTGGTGTCCTTCTACCTCCCAAAAACATGCAGATGGACAGACTGACTACTCTAAATTGCCCCTAGGGGTGACTGAGTGTGAAAGTGTGTGTGTGTGTGTGTGTGTGTACATGCCTGATGCCTCACACTGAGTGGATCTGGATCTGCCGTGACCCTTTGCAGGATAACAAGGTTATTTCAGATGACTGAAAGAAGTATTGACAGATTGAATAGCACTGTATTACAGACACAAAAACATTTCCTAAATCCTGGTAAAAGAGAAATGCTTGACTGTTTAGACAACCAAGGAATGTAATAATATTTTTTTCAAGTTTTGGTAGTTGTTTATGTCTCAATATTTGTTTGCATTTGTAATAATGCAATAAATTGTAAAGCAGGTGGGATTGTCCTCTGGAATTAATGTACACTATATGGCAAAAAGCATGTGGACACCTGATCATCACACCCATATGTGGTTCTTCCCCAAACTGTTGCCAAAAAGTTGGAAGCACACAATTGTATAGATTGTCTCTGTATGCTGTAGCATAACAATTTCCTTTCACTGAAACTAATAGGCGCAAAAGTGTTCCAACATGACAATGCCCCATTTGCAAAGCTCCATGGTTTGCCAGAATGGAAGAACCTGCACAGAGACCTGACCTCAACCCCTCTGAACACCTTTGGGATGAACTGGAACGTCTACTGAACCCAAGGCCTCCTCACCCAACATCACTGTCTTATCTCACTAATGCTCTTGTGGCTGAATGATCACACAGCCCCACAGCCAAGCTCCAAAATCTAGTGGAAAGCCCAGATGACTGGAGGTTATTATAACAGCAAAGGGGGGACTAAATCTGGAATGGGATGTTCAACAAAGACATATGAATGTGATGGCCAGGTGTCCACAAACATTTGGCCATATAGTGGAAAAATAAACACACTTTTCAAACTATGTGCACTCATCACATGTAGGGGAGTATGAGTGTCAAGTTAAGGGAACTTCCATCTCCGGCCCCTATGAAAACCAAAAGTACACTAAAGCACTAGTTAACTAGCCTTAATCCCTACATCGGGTGTAGGACCTGTTTCACAGACAATAATAGTGCACTTGCGTAGGCATTTGAAACCCAGCAGTCGAGTTTCCCAGCAGCGTGCCCTTTAAAACGATTTCCCGCGCTTTGACAGAAGGTCAAAGGTCAGCGGAAGTGAAGACAGCATCCGTATTTAAAGGCGCCAACAGCACTTGATTCAGAATCAGTCGTGCGCAAGTCTGCCATTTTCTCCTGGACTATTCGTTATAACTGAATTTGTTGGTAACGTGTACGCAAAAGATGCCGGAGGAAACCGCTACAGCTGCTTCTTCGACCACTGAGGCGTAAGTTTTTACAAACTGAAGCCCTCTGTGTTGGCTATAGCGCGCTCAGGAGTGTGACAGTGGGGCCAGGTTTGTTGTTGTTGTTGTGTGCGTCGAAGCCTTCGTTCAACCCTGCGCACTACCGCACTAGCGCACTACTCAGTGCGCTGCCAGGACGCTGCGCCTAACGCTAATCTCCGCACTAGTTAGTGCGCGAGTATGCCGCGCTGGGCGTTTGGCGGGAGAGTGTCGCGGCTAAGTCGCTTACTAGCTTCAGTTAAGTTGGTTTAGTTTCGTTTTTGCCGCACGAACAGCTTAAAACGGTCCATGCAGCAGTTTTCGCTTTTATAATATCACAGTCATGTCAGAGTTTGTAAAGCTAAATAATCTTAATTTTCCCCTGACTGCATGCGCGTGCTCTTGGGAAAAGCGATGCTAGCTGCACTTCTTTGCGTTGACTTCAGTGTGTTTGAGCTTTAGCTAAGCTAGCGGCTACCATGGTCACTGTAGAGCAAGGGCTCTCAAACTTTTCACACACATCTACCCCTTTATCTCACAGTAGAGGGGGAAAAATCCACACACCACCTCAGTACAGATTTACTCAAATATTTATGCTCATTATTAAAATGTAATGTGTAATTCGTTTATATATTTATTGTGGACGCAAAGCTAAATTCACTCTCGGAACAGATTTAAAATGTGCGTTAGATTCAAGTTCACATGATCTGTATGACTACATTTTTTTTCAGGTTAGATTTAAAACCATACGACTTATAGTGACTATAAATTCAATAAGTATAATAACTTTCATAACGCTCTGCCGTGATTTCCATCATTCTAGGGGGGAATGCTATGCTTCAAAGACCTCCATTTCTTTTTTTACTTTTTACAAGCAGGTTTGCTTGCAATGTAAACTAAATCATCTGTTAAATATTTTAGCACACTAGGCAGATATGTCATGCTTATTGATTTATTTGGGATTCTTATTTCTGGACTTTACACCTATAAATCCTTAATCACAATTCTCATTGTGTAAAATTTTAGAAGTTTTTACCATTAACTGCACTTAGTGGTGGTGTAGCACTTGGTCACCATTTATACTTCAGCTTATTGGCTTAATTTAACTGAAGCCTTCTACCTATATGCCTAAAAATAGTATACTGAAAGGTCAGGAACATCAAATTGCATCTGTTGACACTTCATCATTTTGGTGCAAAAATGTCCTCAACATGGTGCATAGGCTAAAGGTCCTAATTCCCCTATCTTGTTGGTTTTTTACTGATTCCTACAGACTGCAACCCAAGTGTCCAGCAAAACACTTGTTTTTGCCTTTCCAGACATGCTGAACAGAGCTGGGCAATATGACTAAAATATCAACATTGTAATATGGTCACTACACTTACGAGATTGCAGGCAACACTTTTTATTTTATTTTATTTTTTTTTCTTCTCCCCCTCTCTTCCTAGTGTGGAAGAGAAGCCTTGCTCATCCAGTGCTGCAGAGAGGTGAGATTTCATGTTTCTATTATCTGTATTGAAGTCAGTGAATACTTGGCTATGCATGTCACTTGAACATTTTGAATGGTTTGCAGCTCTGTAGATGTGGCTGAAGAGGCAAAGAAGCTGATTGGCACTGGAAACAGACACCTGGTTATGGGAGATGTTGTGTCCGCAGTCAGCGTGTTTCAGGAGGCCTGTGCCATGCTGTGAGTATGACTGACCTTGTGTACTGGTCATGTTTTGCAGGCCGGTTGGATAATGTGTGTAGCATGGGTTTATTTCAACCTAAAATCTGGCCTAGTTGTAGTGTTTGAGGTTACCATGGACTAGAATTTAGACTTCTCTCCCTGTACTGATAAGAACAAAAGACCTTTTCCAAATTTTTAAAGTCGTCTAAGGGCAGTTGTTGAAATCTTGCATGTTTAAAATGCATGATTTATAGTTCAAATTCAACTTTGCCACCATCTCAGGCCAGTGCTGTTCTGTAGTGTTTATCCATCTTTGTGACACTGGTGCCACTGGGACTGGTAATATAAGTTATTTCCACTTATGTGATCAGGCCAAAATGTCTGATCTTTGATGGGACAAATTTACAAATTGTAGGTTTTCAAAAAAGAAACTGGAACACGAGTACTTTTTACTGCTGCATCAATAGTGTTTATTGAAACAAGTTGTTTTGACTGCTTTGAGCTGGATAGAAGCACTACAGGAACACATTTTATTACAGTCGGTTTTAATCACACCATTGCCACAGAGCTGAGAAATACGGCGATACCGCTGACGAATGTGGAGAGGCGTTCTTCTTGTGTGGGAAGTCTTTGCTGGAGCTTGCCAGGTAATGCTCTGAACAGTTTCTTGCTTTTTGGATCTTGAATATGTCTTGTTTAAGCCAAGCCATTTATCACTTGGTGGGTGTACTCCAACAGGATGGAGAACTCCGTCTTGGGTAATGCTTTGGAGGGAGTCCCGGAGGAGTCCTCAGAGGAGGGTGAGAAGCAGAATGACTCGAAGATTGAGAGTGCAGATAATTTGGATGGTGAGTATTTTGGTGGAAACTCCAGATCCTTCTGTATTTGTGGTATAGCAGTATAGCTACTAGTATCTAAATGAACACCGCTTCATTAGTGTTTAAAGAAGTAATGTTTGTTTTGGTTCCTTTAGTTGCGTATAGATTCATTATAGGCATGGAGCATAGACTAGTCACTTAGATTTTTATCAGTATGAATACATTTTGATATTTCTCATCACTGTCACAGCGATTAGATTACTGACTGACCGATGACTACACTTGTCTACTCTTGCTTCCAAAGTGCAAAGTTAGGTTTCTAGGCTGTTTTTATAATGCAGACCTGGGAACCCTTTCAAACTGATCAATGCACAAAATGGTTGTGGTAAAGGGAGAAATTTGAAGTAATATTGGTTTATTTTGAAAGGGGTGGGATGTGGGATAAGGGATTGGGGACAGGGTGGTGGTGTTGGGCATTTCCTCATGGTTGTAGAACATGCTCAAGGGGGAATCCTAAGGGCGTGAGACTCTAAGGGCGTGAGACTCTAATGGTCATATATGCAATATTTGGAGTAGTTGCAGATAGGGGTTCTGTTAGGAAGATCTTCCACAGCCTGGGGTTTAAAACCAAACTGTCATTCTTGGTCAAAAGATGTCTGTTTTGCCTGACATCTTTTCTGTTCAGAGTATCTTGTCATCTTAAATGGTTCCACCACAATACAGAGAAAACCAGAGATGAGCTCCGTGAACAGGTTTATGAAGCTATGTCCGAGGGGAAGAGGAATTCTCAGGAAGGGGAACCAAAAGTGGATAAAGAAGAACAAGAAGTCAAGGAAGAACAAAAGAAAGATGAAGATGCTGTTAAAGATGGAAAGAAGCCTGATGTACCTGTTGAAAATGGAAAGAAGTCCACAGAAAATCTCAAAAATGAGGAGCAGACTGCTGAAAATGTTGAGAAGTTGGATAAAGATGTCTCCTCAAAAGAGGATGATGCTGTAGTAACAAAAGAGGCAGAGGAGGATGCTGCGCAAGCTGTTAAGAGCACAGAAGAACAGAGTGGGAATGAACAGGCAGAGTCTATGGAAGAAGATGCTGGAGGTAGAGGTGTTGAATACAAAGCACATGGGTGTATGGGTGAGGCAATGGGTTTCCAGTGGCAATTTTTCCTTCACTTGGTGAACCTTTCTTGCTAAAACAGGCTCTTGGATCTGCACAATAGAAATGTAATGGTGGATTTTCCAGACGATGCAAACATGCAAGACGCATTTGCTAGTTTGAACTGATTTTCAGTGTCTACCTGTTTAGATGCTGAGGAGGAGGATGAGGATGATGACGACGAGGAAGCGGATGCCAATGCAGAAGATAAGGTTTGTATTTAATCCAGGGGTGTGTTCTGAGGGGGGTGTTGATAATGCAAGAATTCAAATTTTCTTCCCCTGTTTAGGAGGGTGAGGAGGGTGAGGAGGAGGAAGTTGGAAATCTCCAATTAGCATGGGAGATGTTGGAAGTGGCTAAAGTGATTTACAAAAGGTATGAAGGCTTGCAGGGAGAACCCCCCACACTTATGTAACTGGTCTTGCTCTGGAAAAATAAGATGAATGTGTTGCTTGCAGAAAGGAAAGCAAAGAGGACCAGCTAATGGCAGCACAGATCTTCTTGAAACTTGGCGAAGTTGGTGCGGAATCGGGTATGTTTGGCCAAGAACTTTTAAAAAGAAAATGACCCTTTTAAAGTAAATAACCAATTTAAATTGGATGTAAAATTTAGCATGGTGTCGGATCTTGGCTCATGGACATTGTACACTTGCGGCTGAAGGCTGCTCACTGGATTTGTTTGGTGACAAACCTACAAATGAGCAAACTGGAAAGGCTTGGCCTAAGAGCAAATTGCAATGGACTATTGTTTCAGTATTCCTAGGAATTAATCTGAATAAACTACTTTTTTCTTTTCTCCCCAAAATCTAGCACCTTTTTAAGTTTCGTGCACTGTATTTTTAGATTTCCAAATGGTCACTCCATATTAGAAGTCAAGTAGCCAGAGATGGTTGCAGATTTGTGCATCTCCTGCTTCATCACTGAACCTAGCTTGGTCTTTTGTAGGTAACTACAGCCAGGCTCTTGAGGACTTCCAGGAGTGCTTAGCCATACAGCTGAAGCATCTTCCTTCTCACAGTCGTCTGCTGGCAGAGACTCATTACCAGCTGGGCACAACTTTTAGCTACACAGGCCAGTACAGCCAGGCCATCCAGCACTTCAGCAGTTCCATCAAAGTAATCGAGAGCCGCCTGGGTATGTTACAGTTCATGTGACATCCATACTGTTGGTTATCCCTCGCCATGAGTGTACTTTTAACATTAGTGATAAATCCATTTCAAGACTTTACACTGGAGGTGGACATTTGAATGTATGATGTTTCTTTTACCAGCCATGCTTCAGGAAGTAATCGATAAAACAGAAGGTGTTGAAGGAGCAGCAGAGGAAAAGCGTGAGCTAGAGGAGCTGAAGCAGCTGCTGCCAGAAATTGCTGAGAAGGTGGAAGATGCAAAGGAAAGCCAGCGGACAGCTCCTGCAGCGTCAGAAGCGATTCACCAGACCTTGGTGAGTTGAAGAAACTGTGTTTATTGTAAATGGCAGAGTCTAGTCTGACTGAAGTGCTGAGCTTTCTTCTTTCAGGGAGGAGCATCTACATCCTCAGGATTTGCAACTGAAAATGGCGGCTCATCTTCATCTACAGCCACCCCGGTACATTATGAAACTTTGTTTTTAATGCACAATATATTGCACAATATTTAGGATTTGGTTTCATCCTTTAATCACACTTACTCTGCTCGGATTTCAGATTGCAGTTAAGCCTGCTGATGGTGCATCCTCTTCAAAATCAGCATCGGACATCTCTCACCTAGTCCGTAAAAAGGTGAGTGTCCATCCAGTGACCGCTTACACTACCTGCCTCCAACAGACCCCAACTTATTGCCAGTATATGTAAAAACCCCTCAATACAAGAAGTTAAGTCCCCTTACTGTCATGAAGAGGCATGCATTTTTGTGATTAGAGAAGTTAAGCCATGTGTCATGGTAAATGGGTGACTCGAGAGTAGTGTGATTGCTTTGAGTGCAGCTGTGGATTTGTGCAGTTGGGCAGTAGATTAGATGAGGAGCTGAGCTGAGGAGGTAAGAGGGGAAGAAATAAAGTCTGTTCTATCCTGCTTTGTATTCCTGCACAGAGGAAACCAGAAGACGAGAGCCCAAAAAAGGACAGTGATGCTAAAAAGGTCAAACAGGAGACCACAATTAATGGCAGCGCCGACTCTGCCAGCAACAGCAATGGAGTCCAGGAGAAAATGGAGCAGGAGGCGAGTTGATAGGCTTAATGTTTCTGCTTGTAGGGTCAGCGGAGGTACTTCAGGACAGGGCCTAATATGTGGATCCATCACACATGCCTTTCCCCAATACAGATCATGTGCAGGATCTGTTGTTTGGTTTTGGGTTTTTTTTTTTTTTTCTTCTTTCCTCCCTTTTTTTTTTTCTTTCCTTTTTCTTATGGGTTGTGGCTTGCTATATTATAATGTCTAGTAGGCAGTGAATCTAAAGTGCTGCCATGCCCAGTCCTTTTGCTTTAGTACAATCTAAGTTTTCGATTTGTGCTCTGATTTTCCTTATGTATGGGTTTTTTTGTTTTGTTTTTTTTTTGTTTTAGGCTGTGAATTCATCTACCTCGGCAGAAGCCACGGCGTGATGGAGCATTTAAGAACTGCCCACTGATCTTCCAACCAGCAAAGCATGCCTGCCTCAAGTCTCTTGAACAGAATTTTGTTTTGTAAATAGGACATCTACGTTTTTCTGTGTCTGTCCAAATTTTGTATTGTAAAGTTTGAATAAATATTTGCATACATCAGTCATGTTTCAGATACCTGAGTACAACCTGCTGTTTGCAGTTTTACTTTGTGTGGTTGCAAAATTTTTGGGTTGGGACCAGAGTATGTTGGAGTTGGAAGCTGATGTCTGAGAGCCTATAAGAGTGATTTAAGTGGAAGCTCTGACTGGTAGGTGTACAGATAAACTGGAGAAATACTTGAAGGCTTGAGAGGATGCTCCTGGCTTCAGGCTAGCACAGTGCAAATTTACAGTTCGGTGTAAAAGGTGGCATCTCCGTGGTTTCTGGGTAGAAAGTATGTCGATCCATTTCAAGCTTATTGTGCATCTTCTACGTGAGCATTCAAATATATTAAAGTGTATATAAGAAATGTGACTCTCAAGAAACCTATAAGTGGGCGAGAGTTGATGGGAAGCAGGGGAGTGGCAGCAGAATCAGAAAATATTGACCCTTCAGAAACCAGCAATGAAAACATTTAGAAGTGAAACACAGATGCAACCAAAGTGGCCAGAAATAAGTGGGGGACTGCTGGGGATTTGTAAAAATCTGAAACAAGAATACTTGGATGTAAGGGGAAAAATGTCAATGTTTATTTTGCATTCAAGAAGTAATTTTGTTTCCAATGTTATCTATTGGCCTTTTATGTACCTGTCTGTTGAGGGTAAACTGTTGAGCATTAAGCTATATAAAATGGCACCCTCCTCCAGTGAGAGTACACCCATCCTTGACTTGAACTTCATTAGTGATGTATGAAAGTGAAACAAGTAACTCTACTTTCACAGCTACTGGATGTTAGTAAAGTAAACTATGCACTTAGAGAAATCTGGGCAGAGTATATGTAAGATCTAATGTTAAGATAAAAGAGCTGACTGCAGGCACAGTGTTACAAACTCGGAGATGAGAAAGGAAAAATAAATAGACCTACAGGAATATTGGGACTACCCTGATTATATCCTCATGGAGGGAGAACTCTTTGCCAGACCAGGCCTCTTGACACAGTGTCCTTTAGCTTTGCAATGTAAAAACCGTGGAAGATGTACTAATTTGTACATGTGGAAAATGGTCTAGGTGGCAATGCAATTTCAAACCATTGTTTGTGCATAAATAAGTTCAGGAAATACAGAAGGGATACAAAGACAACCAGTAACAAAAAGATCAAATGTAGCCAAAATGTACAAAATAACCAAGATCCACTTTAGAAAATAATCTTAAAGAGGGAGATCTTTAGAAGCAATGAGAGCTTACACTTCAAGCATGTTTGGACCTCAGAGAAGCACATGCCAAGCATCATACCTGCCTGCATGCCGGCTCAACCTCAGGGCGAGTGAACTGGATGGTGATTGACAGGTCCATCAGAGAGGAGTCCTTCACCAGTAGGTAGACTGGTTTGGTCGAGTTTGAGGTTTGACCACTGAGCCCAGTTATTTAGTATGAAGGAACAGGAAGAGTAGACCAGGAATTGATCCCTGAGGGACTCCAGTAGTTAGGCTGTGAGGTGGTGAAGCAGGCTGTGCTGCAATATTTAAATCATACCTCCCCCTCAAGAGCCATGAAACAAATCTGATTTGAAGTAAAGTAATTGGACGTTTCTCACAGAATTACAAGTTGCCACTCCCAGTGTTTGTTTAAAATGAAGAGGTAGGTAAATGCAATCAAATAATATGTACTTAAAGCAGCTAGTGAATATTACCCACAGTCCCACAGCTGTGAAAGAGCAATAGTGTCCTTATTTCTTTTGGGAGAGTGTGTATTACAGATATTCAATTCAATTCATTTTTTATTTGTATAGCGCCTTTTTACAAAGGTCATTGTCTCAAAGCAGCTTTACACAAACAAAAGTAAGTGAAATGAGAGTGTGTGACGTCTCTGATGAGCAAGCAGGGCGACGGTGGCAAGGAAAAACTCCCTGAGATGGTGATAGGAAGAAACCTTGTGAGGAACCAGACTCAACAGAGAACCCATCCTCATATGGG
>CM040976.1:22385038-22407750 GCA_022985145.1 Pangasius djambal
CAAATGAGAGATTAGAGTCTATAATCACACCGAGATCTTTTACTGTTAGACTACTTGAAACAGAGAGACCGTCTAAAGTAACAGTGTGATCTTTAAACTTACTTCTAGCGGCTTGTGGTCCTAGTACCAGAACCTCTGTTTTTTCCGGGTTTAGCAGGAGAAAGTTGCTTAGCATCCAGTCTCTTATGTCTATCGCACATGCCTCAACTTTCTTTAACTGGCTATTCTCATCTGGCCTAGCTGAGACGTATAACTGTGTGTCATCAGCATAACAATGGAAGCTAATATTATGTTTACGGATTATGTTACCTAAAGGGAGCATGTATAGCGTGAAAAGCAGTGGGCCTAAGACTGAGCCCTGCGGAACGCCATATTCTACTCGATAACGTGCTGAGTGGTCACCGTTTAAATCTACAAACTGATAACGATCGGTTAAATAAGATCTAAACCAGTCGAGGGCTGAGCCCTTAATTCATACGACCTTTTCCAGTCTGTGAAGAAGGATTTTATGGTCGATAGTGTCGAACACTGCGCTAAGGTCGAGTAAAATTGATAGACTAACGCAACCTTGATCAGAGGCTAAAAGCAAGCCATTGACTACTTTAACTAAAGCTGTCTCTGTGCTGTGGTGGGGCCTGAAACCTGACTGATAAAGTTCTTAGATATTATTACTTTATAGATATTAAATTAGCTGCTGCGCTACTACCTTCTCTAATATTTTAGATAGAAAGGGAAGGTTTAGATATAGAGTAGTTTGTGATAGACCCACATTCAAATAATCTAGACACAGTTTATTGTCTATTCAATGCACATATAAGAATCATTTCATTTTCAGAAGGGAAAACAACAAAATGGCAAAACATG
Organism: Pangasius djambal; assembly: GCA_022985145.1. Taxonomy (NCBI): domain Eukaryota; kingdom Metazoa; phylum Chordata; class Actinopteri; order Siluriformes; family Pangasiidae; genus Pangasius; species Pangasius djambal. Next base: position 22,385,903 of record CM040976.1, read on the forward strand.
CAAACTGGTCATGACACTGCACAAATGTGATGTGAATAAAACACTTGGGATTTTGCTGATACAGGAAAATAATCAAAGATTATCAAAGCAGATTGTTTCCCACTAACAACACACATCCAAGTGTTTTATTCCTCTTACACCACAGTGATTTGCCAACAGTTACCATTTTTTTTAATGATTAAACAATGACATTGCACAGTTAGTGTTTAGAGCTGTGGATCTGTCATAAAGCACTGACACTGGAGACTCCTTCCAAAAATGTTAAACAAACATCTCCTTACAGAAAGTGTCAAGGGCCTATGGATGGTGTTACTATACAAAGAACAACATATTAAAACAAGCACAAATATAAACCTGTGATTTGCCTTGCAGCCAGTACAACTGTCATTGCTGCTGTTACAGAAAATTGATCAACACCTTCTGACCAATCAGAATCAAGCATTCAACAGCATTGTGGTGTAAATATGTCAATCTAAATAGAATTTACAAATCAGCAGCGATGAGTGAGACTCAGAACACATCATGGGAATGAACTGATCGACATGTACATATTCACAATAGCCCAGATCCGATTGGTTTGGGGTTCATCTCTCATTCTCACTTCTGACCACCGTCCTTAGGGGGAGGATCCACGTGATCAGTTTGGGCCAATGATGAAAGAAACGGATTGAGTGAAAGTTGTAATGTTTTCGGTTGGGATGTTTGTCCTTCCAAATCAGTGTTTGAGTGTGAGGTGACCTGCAATGATTAAACAGTGAGGCCGTATTTAAAGTTAAATGTAAGACAAATTTCAGTAGGAAAATATTGATTAAAATGAATGGTAAGAAAGAAGTTGTGTGTTGCATACCACTGATGGGTATTTGTACTGCCTGCTATTGTTAGGATCGATCTTAGCAAGTGACTGTACATCTTCATCACGAGCATTAACTATGCGAAGGCAAATCTCCATGTTACCCAACTGGAGAGAACCGGAGCGACAACATTTTAATTAGTATAAATGAGATAACGTGCTTTATATTTGTACTTTTCTTCTACGTACAGAACCAACACATTTGTGTCTTATTAAAGAAGTAGAGAACAGTATTATGCTAAAATAGGAAAGGCATTTGAGGATGTTACCTGAGGTACAGAGTTGAGTTGGCCCGGGCTGAGAGACGGTCTCACAGGCAGAGAGCGGAAAGGAAGTTTCCAGAATCCACTCTGAACCTGACTGTGATTGTCAAAGAGCTGCAGTTTGGACCAGCCTCCCATCTCCTGATCACACAATTCAAAACCACCAACCTGAACTTCCACCACCAAGTAGAGAGATGGAGATGGCTGCACCCTGTGAGGAGATTTTCGGTTTTTGGAAAGGTTTTCAGTTATATAGGTAAAATATCTCATGATCATAAGACAAGGCAGTGATAAAATTATATATAAAAAAATATTAATTGAGCTGGTGGGCTATATCAAAAAGATTCATCATAGTTGCTATTTAGCAGACACCTTTAGCACTCTTTTTTCTTACACTTGAGCTGAACAGCTGAAGGTTAAGCTCCTTGCTTAAGGCTCCATTAGTGGCTCTCTGGCAGCTGTGGGATTAAACCTCACAACCTTCAGATTACTAGGTTAGAACTCTTTCGTAGTTTTAAGGCCATGCAGACTGACAACAATTCAGATCACCTACAACCACAACTATGGCAGAATGAGTCCTTTATGTGAAAAGCAGTGTGATTTTAAACATGCTTTAGTTCATTTATACTATGTCAGATTGTGAACAGGCCTAGACTTCAGGCAACAAATATGGCTGTAATACATCATGAAATATTTAGTTTGCACAACTTTAAAAGAAGATGAGAAAAATAGTCGTCTTAATTCTGTGCTGTTCTTCAGACTTCTTTGTAGGAACAAACTTTCAGCAAAATGTATGTGTAAATGGTGACAGACCTTTTAATTAGTATCTGTGAATCTGAAAGGGGGATGGCAATTTTATAAGAAAGATCTCTTTTTTTTTGTTGCCATTTTTATGCCATTACCTCCTATTAAAACCCCAGTGTTAAGGTTATTGAAGATTAGATTAGAACAAAATCCAGTCATGTAGACAGTCAATATACACATAAAACTCTACATGACTATACATAAATGCAGAAAGGACATTGTTCTATCACACTCTCCAGTGTCACCCAAATGAGGATGGGTTCCCTTTTGAGTCTGGTTCCTCTCAAGGTTTCTTCCTCATATCATCTAAGGGAGTTTTTCCTTGCCACAGTCGCCTCAGTCGCCTCATGCTTGCTCAATAGGGATAATTTTGTATAACATCTAGGACTGTTGCATGTTTTTTTTGTTTGCATGTTTTTCTGTTTCTTATGTTCTGTAAAGCTGCTTTGAGACAATGTCCATTGTTAAAAGCGCTATACAAATAAAATCGAATTGAATTGAATATTACAGAATTGAATGACAGTGTCTAAATAAATTAGAATTAAGTCTGGTTACCTGTGTACAGGCTGCTTGACAGCTAGTAAGGCGTAGTTTCCAGCATGCATTCTCAGTGGATAGCCTAAAGCCCCAGCAGGGTGGCAGTGAACAGGTGGCATGGGGGTGGGCCGCCCGATCTCTTGCCCCCCAGAGTACAGCCTGGCTGCCAGATGAACCGTTCTAAACTTGGCATCCACACCAAGGACCATGTCATAGAAGATCACAAATCCAGACCTGTATATACAAATTATCATTATGTTTATGGTTTGATGAATGCCATTTGGCATTTGTTTTGTTAATTGTTATTGCAATATTGGTTGTTGATAATACTCATCATTGACAATGAGCACTTGACAATAAGCACTTGCAACCTATTATTTTTATTGTGCTTTGTGAGCTCTTTGATGATCGAGGTTCTGGATAAGTTTATCATGAGTATGTTAATATATATAGTGGCATTTTTCAAAGAAAAAACAACCAGGCTAATCTTTAACCATTTCATAGGTTCACAATTTTGCTTTAACATAATTGCAAATACACTATATGGTCAAAAGTTTGTGGACACCTGACCATCACACGTATATGGGATTCTTCCCCAAACTGTTTCCACAAGGTCAAAAGTAAAAGATTATAAAGGATGTATGATGTAGCATTACAATTTCCCTTCACTGGAACTAAGGGGCCCAAAGCACAGAGCTCCATGAAGACATAGTTTGCCAAAGATGAAGTGGAAGAACTCAACTGGCCTGCAAAAAACCCCACTGTACACCTTTGGACTGAACTCCAGGACCTCACCTGACATCAGTGTCTGATCTCACTAATGCTCTTGTGGCTGAATGATCACACATCCCCACAGCCAAGCTCCAAAATCTAGTGGAAAGCCTTCCCAGATGACTGGAGGTTATTATAACAGCAAAAGGACTAAATCTGTAATGCAATGTTCAAAAAGCATGTGGGTGTAATGGTCAGGTGTCCACAAACTTTTGGCCATATAGTGTACATCATAATCTCAGACCAACAAAAAGAGGCTTATCAGGGAACAACTGTTTATAACTGCTGTGACCTAACCAGAAACTAGTAGTTTGGTGCTAGGCTAACTGTCTCTCTCTGAACATCAGCAAGCCCAAGGAGCTGGTTATGGACTTCAGGAAGTGGCAGCAGCGGAGCATACAACAGTTGTATTGCTTACATATCTTCCATTAAGAGGAAAAAGGAAAGAACTGGACTCACGCAGGATCATAAGGAGCAGGATCAAGAGAGTCCACTGTGTCAAAGACATGTCTGTCCATTAGCGAATGCTGCTGTGAACTGTATTCCTGCAACATTGATTAATCATGACTATATAATTAGTTTTAAAACTGATATAAAAAATCAAATTATGTTGCCTAAAGTGCCTAGTGTTTGAACAGATAACACAGTAATAACATCTACAGCACTACTAGACTTTGCTTATTTCATGAACAGTGCAAGCTCATGGCTATTTATTTTACAGATTTAAAATGTAGATTAAATACAGATTAAACCCACTGGAGCAGGAGAATGAGTCTTTCTCCCCCTGCTTTTCTCCACCTCTCTCCTCAGGTCGGAGATCTCAGCCTGCAGGCTGGCAACTTGATGGATGTGGTTCCTCTGGATCAGATTGAGCTCTGAAACAGCTACAGCAGAAAGTCAATGAAAAGGACAGATCCAGCCAATAGATGGTTAACATTGTCAATAATTCTTGATTAGCACAGAACCTGACTACTGAACTACACAAATATGCTACTGACACCTCGATTCTCTTTGGGTGGATCATTCTGGTCTATAATTAACTTACTGTGATTATTAACTACACTATTCACTCTGATCCATCTTTACTCCATACTGTAATTTGTACAGGGAGCATGAGTCAGAAACAAAACAGAGGATTTAAAACATCAAATATTTATATTTTAATTGGGATGTTTTATAGATTTCTTTTGTATTTGACTTATAATACAGACCATTTTTCTGAATGATAATTGTGCACATTTGACGTTTATTTTACTGTGAATAAGTATGTATTTTTCCTATAAACACCTTTATTAAACAACAGAGTGGCACGATATCATGCATGATATCATACATATATACATCACCTGCATATTAGTCATTTTCTGTTACATTTACAGACTTTGGATGCAAAAAAGGCACATCTCACTGTATTTGACCCACAAATTGTAAAACCAGTACATATTCTGGGTAACACAAATGACTTTTCTTTTTATTTTAATATGTAATATGTATATACGGTTTTGGCCAATACAACTTCCCAAAAATTACAACAAAAAAAAAAAGAGAAAGAAAACAAATAACTTCCTGTTAACATCCTGTTACTTTCTGATACTAATATATTATATTATATTACTATTTTTGTTTAATGGTGCCTTATTCTTGTTGTGCATTTCAACTTGGTTCCATAATTTCAACTTTCAAGCATTTATTTAGAACTGTGATCATTTTTTAACTGAAATAAAAGACAACGTTTCTGAATGGCTACCAATAGGAAACAAGTATTTTCTGTGGCCTTGGCTAGAAATCTCTACCACAGCACTGTTCTCAATTCTCAATTCTTATTGGTCAGAAGGTGTTGATTAATTCACAGCAGCTCGGACAGTAGTGCTGGAAATTTGAAATTCAAATCACAGGTTTATATGATTGCTGTCATTCTAATATGTTTTCATTTCTGTAGTAACAATTATTCAACTAATTCTGCATGCTCCACATTTATGGAAAGAGTTCCCAGTGTCAAGACCGCAGACTTTGCACTCAGCAGTTTCTCTGTAACATGAGAAGCTTATTAACTTATTAACTTCAAAAGTGAGAAAAAACGAGGTCTATGAGGGAACGACTGTATGTAGCTGTTATGAAGTCAGTGATAACAGGACAGCTAACTTGTTTCTGTGACGAATCATAACATTTAATGTAACTATAATCAGAAACTTTTTATTTTTAATATGTAAAAATCACATATCACAATCATTGGCAATTTGCTGTGGTATATGAGGAATAAAACACTTCAGAACATGCTGTTATTGGAAAATAATCTACTGACGATCATGATATTGGATAATTTTTTTTTTTTTTTAAAGCTTGAGAGTTGACAGGGATTACCCGCTCTTCCTCTGCGTCTCTCTCTGTCTATCAGCAATTTGAGGATCTGCTCCTCCAGCTGCTGGTTTTCATTCTCCATTGCCATAATACTTGAGTCCAGAGCTGCATGTGAGGACTTCATTCCTGAAGACATCAGTGAGGAATTTCAAGCTTCCTCGTGCTTGGACAAAATGGTGTAGCAAAGCTGCACAGAAGCTGCATTACTCACGTCTTTTCTTCCTTGTCCTGTGCTCAGCTGCAGGTCTGCTCTGCTCCAGTGTGTGAGCCTCAGCCTGCAGGTCATGCAGATGGGCCAGAACCTCTGGGTCAGAACCACCAGACTGTATGTATGCTAGATGTAAAGCTCTGTTAACAAGAAGCATGCTCCTCTGAGGAGATGGGAAGTAGATACACTCAAGTTTCAAAGAGAGCTAGTTTATGAATGAGACACTGTGCACTATTTCCTTCTTTATTTTTTATTTAAACAGCACAAATCTCACTGAGGCCAAAAAATATTTTCAGGGATTCACTATGTTTCCTGTAGAAATAAAGCAAACTAATTCAGACTATTCATATTAAGGCTATTATGAGGCCGAACCTTATTTGGCTGGAGAGCGGGCCATCCACAGAAGAGGTGAGGTCAAAGGTGATGTGTTGTGTATTCCTGTCCTCTAGCTGGTCTGACGTAACATTAGCATCTTTCACTCTTAAATAAATCACAGTTCAACAGTGTAAAAAAAGGGATGGACAGATATAAATTAAATTGTAAAGGAAGCAGCTGAGCACTCTCTCTCTCTCTCTCACTCTCACCCCTGTAGTGCACTGATCTGAGTGCTGAGTCGGTACAGAACCTCCTCGTTTCTCTCTTCCTGTTCTTTCAGCTCATGCAGCATCTCCTTCAGATGAACTGTTCCATCATTCCCAACCAGGGCCATCTGTTGTTCAATCTCTAGACACATTAAAAAAGTGAGGAATACTTTATAGTGCATGCACAAACTTAAATAGTACACCTGAATCAAATCCCATTGCATTAGAATTGCACAATTTCACTTTTTTCTTATGCACATTTAGTTTATTAAATGCAAAGTTAGTTACGTTCCAGTAAGTGTTTTATGCCTCTTATACTACAGCAGCTTGTCCTCATTAGCCATGTTTTATTTATTAAAGAAAGACATATCATAATCTTTATCCATTTATTATTGTGGAACGCCTGCAAAAAGCTTGTTCCTATTATCACTTACATTATAACAATTATGTAAACAGTCATTCCCTCACCAGCCTCTCTTATTTTTCTCTCTCTTGAAGTAAAAAAGACAAAACGTGCAGCTTCTTGTGTTACAAAGAATCAGAAAAATTACAGCTTTACCTTTACAAAGCACTGACACTGGAGACTCCTTCCCTAAATGCTAAATAAACATCTCCTCACAGAAAACCTCACCATATCAACACATTTTTTATTCTGTTTATGCTGAGCGTCTGCCGTACAAGTCCCCGTGTAAGCTGTTACTATGAAAATGACGTATTAGAACGAGTGCATTAATTAACGTGCGATTTGTCTTGCAGCCAGAACTCCTGTTAGAGCTGTAAAATTAAACAACACATTCTGACCAATCAGAATTGAGCATTCAAGAGCGTTGTCAATGCTGGTTTATATTACATTATTGATTATCTTTAAATCTTTTATTTATTCATTGTAATATAATCCTAATGTCTGTGTGTAAGGGAAGTGGTACTTATGTTTTAATAACTTTCTAGTTGGTCCCACTGTGGTGTGCTTCTCTGACTACCATACAGGTAGAGATGCCTCCCTTGTCCTGATTGCTTGCTTGTGTTCGTGGATGTTCATGGTCCATATCAGACCACAGTTTCTGCATCTTTAAACCTGGTTACTGCAATATGAATCAGGAGTGACACAGGCTCACCCTTTCTCTGTTGCTCCAGCTTGGTGGTGTGTGCCCGGATCTCAGCCAGCTTCTGCTCATGGTGTTCACACACTTCCTGAAGCCTTCTGCCTGGATACATTCCCTTTAAAAATCCATATAACATTTACATACATTTATGGCATTTGGCAGACGCCCTTATCCAGAGCGACTTACAATTATCTCATTTATACAACTGAGCAGTTGAGGGTTAAGGGCCTTGCTCAAGGGCCCAGCAGTGGCAGCTTGGTGGTGCGGGGACTTGAACTCTCAATCTTCCAATTAGGAGTCCAGTGTCTTAACCACTGAGCTACCACTTCCCGTATATCCCATATATCCCATATAACCCATATAACCCATATACCCAGAACCTTTTATTTCACAAATAAAGCTTTCAGATGTACAAAGATGGAATCAAACTAACTACCACTTGTCTTTTTCAGTTTCCTCAGCAGACATTTCAGAACTACAGTATGACTTGAGAGTAACACTATTAAAAACTGACCTCTGTGTGTCTTCTGGGCAGACTCTCTTCAATGGACATCCTCAGCTTATGAAACTGAAATGTAGGATTTACTTTATTTAATCTACTGTGATCTACTTCACTCTGTAGCCGCTGAAATTCTGACTGTTTAATTGGAAATCGAAAATATGAATTTTCCATCTGAAATCCAAGAAGATGATATCACACCTCATGAGTGAGCCAGTTAAAGGCCAGGCTGTCGGCCACGCTAGGCTCTCTGTGGGTCTCTCGTCTGTCAGTCTGCCTTAGCAGTTTATCTCTCTGCTCGCTCAGCTGTTCACACACATATGCTCAAGAAATCTCTCATATTCAATACGTATGGAATAAAATACAAAAAACTGTGCTGTTATAGGAAAATTACAGCATGCCCTGACATGTGTTATTCCTCTTATACCACAACAATTTGCAAATGATTATACATTGTAATTAGTTTATCAATGAATAAACCTTGTACTTTTAATCATTTATAGTTGCATTAAATGTTGTGGAACGTCCACAAAAGCGAGTTCCTGTTCCTCATTTATGTTATAGCAGCTGTAAACAGTCATTCCCTCACCAGCCTCTTTTTTCCTTGTGATGTTAATGACAAAAACTACAACTTGTCATGTTACTGAGAAACATGAAAGTGCCAAAAAAAAAAAAAAAAAACAATTATACATTTTGTTGTTAAATAACATGTTAATTGTGTATTATTAAGCTTTGATTATGTGTCGTGTCCACCATACAAATCCCCACAAATGAGTTGTTATTATAGAAAAGATAATGTATTAGAACAAGTGCATTAATATAAACTTTTTTATTTGAATTACAGTCGGCACTACTCTCAAAGCTGCTGTTATAGAAACTTAATCAACACCTTCTGGCTAATCAGAATGGACAATTCAACAGAGATGTGGTATTACATATAATAGCATCATGCAGATGTTAGCATAACCAGCGTGTTATTCATCTTATGAGTCTTGTAGTGATGTGTCGTTTGTGAATGAGTCGGCTCTTTTCGGTATGATTTAACCTGCAGTGTAAATTAATTAATCAGCATCTGAGCTGCTCTTCACTATGAACAGTGAGACGTGTGTAAGCCATGCAGCTGTGTGTATAAAGCTGCACTACTGCTCCTTTAAGATGAATCCCTTAATGAAGCACAGACGCAATATCATCAGTGCAGGAATGCTTTGCATTAGTTAACAATTAATTAAATACTTATACTTACAATTACTTACATTTTATAAATTTCAAGACAAACTAATTTGTTACTTGGGAGGTAGAGTAATATTTCATTAAACAATTCATCATACATAGGCAAAGGACAACAATCACTGATGAAAATATTGCAAACTATTGCAATGAGTTGTTTGGGAGCCAAAAGAGTCGTCTCCTGTTGATGAGCTGAGCCAAATAATTCAACTCGCTGAAAAGAGCTGGAATTTCCATCACTAGGATTGTGCAAGTTTAAGGCACGAGTTTTGCTCACAGAACTATTCATGACACGTGGAAAAAAGAAATGTTAATTCTAAATATGGACTGGTATTTAAGCACATTTGTTTCTCCTTTATGATGTTTTTTTCTTGTCCAATCTTTAGGAGACAATGGGTAAGAGTGGAATGATATATTTGTATTACTGCAATATACACATCATGATACCAGATAAATTGTTTCTAGATAAAACAATACATCAGCACTAATATACTGATATTCAAAAAGTAACTTAATACAAGTAGGCCTGCACTAACATTATAAACAAGGCTATTTTCACTGAAATACCATCACAGTGTTACTTACATAAATTAGATCAGGAGTCTTTGTCTTTCTGGGGCGTAATGCCCTCAAATCCACCTTTTCAGGCTCAGTGATTTCCACTCGTCCTCTCCTTAACACTGTCGGGTCTCCTATTGCACTTCCTATACAGAACCGGGACTTGTGTTTGTCCAAAAGGCCAAAGGAGCGAAACACCATGTTACAGTCAGGACAGCTGAACTCTCCTGAGTGTTCCATCTCAGCCTCTCTCAAAAAGTAATCAACTTTCACTCAGGTTGCTTTCAGACGTTATTTAGCCTTTTGATTCAGGTGGTAATGTAACACTCAACTGTTTTCAGTTTCACCTATCATTTCTCTCAGCTGGTGAGGATTTGTTTGTTGGTTACAGTCACCATGTCAATTCAACTTAACAAAGGACACTGATAAAGAAGTCACTACAGCACACACTTCATAGGTCATTAACACAAGAAATTAGCTTGCCAGACTGCATTCTGCATTTTGTTCTCATATTCTCCTCTTAGCTCCACTTTTTTTAAAATGTTATAATTAACATTTTTTTTTTCAATTAATGTGCAAAAACCTGTGCAGAAAACCAAATGGTAGACATATTTGGCAAATTGGTGCAAAATATTTATTACAATTTCTTCTTCATTCCCCACCCCCCCAAAGCTGCAGAAGTTTTTTTTTTGCTTTGTCTTATACAGATAAACCCATAAACGACACCTTATTATCTGAAAATAATGTTAACAAAATAATCATCATCTTCCAAAACTCACAATTTTTATTCTTATATTTTTTTACAATCCACCCTGAATATCAAGGCTGCAGGAACAACATAATGCAAACAAAAGAAGAAAAAAACTATTTATGTGGGATTTTTTACAGCTGTACCAACATAAAAAAAAGAAACTTAAATCTGTAATAAAGCCTTTTTATACCCTATCAGCAAAAACAAGGTACAAAAAAAAATGGAGATGCATAATTTCCACCAGCAGTCCCTCATGAAATACAGAACTTTTGCAGAAGGGCATCTACCGTTCTATCAGCTGCACGGACAGAAGAGCATCTAGAGTTCTCGTAAACACATTTGTGAACAGAACAAAACTTGCTTTTACAAGTAGGAGCCAAGAGGAAAGCTCTACAGGCTAAATGCTCTTTTCTAACAAGCCAATTAGAAATCATTCACTACATAGTAATCTCTTGCCAGTGGATTCAAATGTGCTTCACAAGGCTGCATTTTCCTCTAATTACCTTTAAAGTCTCTATTCAATTATTGATTTTTTTTCCTGCAACAGTAACCACTGGAATTGATGAAACATCATGGGTGACTTGTAAGATGCTTAATCTCAACATTCTGGCTTCAGGAGAACATTAACCATAATTCTTTGGGATTGAATTTCTCATAGTACAAGAAGAACCATTTGAAATTCTGCAAGCCCAAAATCAGACTAATTTTGTCCATCAAATGAAATTGCACTGAGACAGTGTGTTTATGACGGTGAGCTCCAAAGAAACCCCATTGGTCAGTGAAGCTTTCCTCTATTACTGCCGTTTCATAATGAACTTCACTCACAAATGCCAGGCAATAAACTCTCATGTAAGCTACATATCAAATCCAACGCGTCACTTTGATCGTACATTCACAAGCTTGCTCACATTTAGTTCAAAACGCAGAGTGAGAACAGTGGAACCAGTACAGTTTGAGTCAGACACAAGAGCAGGGCTTGGTTCTTAGCTGCCAAACTGTACTACCAAAAAAAATAAAAAAATAAAAAAATCTGTTGGGCTTTCGTTTTAGTGCTTTCTTGCTGGCTTGTGTTCATTTCTATGAGGGACTGGGAGCAACGCCGCTGTTAGTGGCTCACAATGATTGTTTCATCTTAACACTAATGCTACGAATTGTTTTCGCAAAAAGGAAAAAAAAAAATATATTTGAGAAAGGTGTCAAAGCCATTTTATATAACATTCAGATGAAGTCATATTCCACGTTAAGTCACGGTTATAATTGGTGTTATTATGAGTTAGTCTTTTTTTCCCAAGAAAAAACAAAAAACATCTGGTGGGGGATGTGTGTGTTTGTGTGTGTGTGTTTGTGTGTGTGTGTGTGTGTGTGGCTTTAGATAGACATTTCTAGTCTGGGGAGAAAAAGGGAAAAACATGAGAACAGGAGACAAAAGGAAGAAAGAAAAACAAATTGCTCATGACATGTCATTTCAGTGTTCTCTCTCACTGGGATATGACTGATAGCTCTTGTCCATGGAAACAATATATTCAATCATTTTCTTCTTTTCGCTTGAAATGTAAGGTATGATGTAAGAGAGACAGAGAGAAAGTGAGTGAGAGTGATGGAGGAAGAGGACAAGGGGGGATTTAAAGCCACGTTAGGTGTCCTCATCGTCCGAAGTCTGGCTGCTACTGCTGGTCTCAGACTCGGAGCCTTCATCCAGGCCGGTGTTGGTGGAGTTCCTCCAAGCCAGCAGCGCCACAGCACGCGGCTTCAGGAGCACACCGTTACGCCCCAGCCCATTCTTCTTCATCTGAACGACACGCATGCACGCACGTGCACACACACACCAAACATGATAGCAAGATGTTCAAATAATTCATGATTTAGTAAAATTCACTGTATCTTAAAACACAAATTCTCTGCTCATTAGTGTGACGTGTACCTGCTCGGTCTTAGCCTGGAACTCTTTGAGTTCGTCCTCTGTGAGAGGCTGGAAGTCATCATTCTCGGGATACTCCTGCCAGCCCATTGCTTTAAGCAGCCTGTGGAGTGGAGAAAGGAGATGATGTAGACATTATTAGACACAGTAGACACTACTATGGCATCTGACAGTATTTTGCCTTTTTCAAAGCACCCTAACCCTCAAGGTCAAATTGGACAATTTTTCACATTCAGATTGCTATTATGTAAGGCATAAAACAATCTGCGAAATGCACTTATAGGAAAATAAATCAACAGTAGGCTGGTTTACCACCCTGAAGTATTTTCCTATAGCAAAACAGGCCATTTTGGGCCATTTTTATTCCTCTTCTACCACAGTCATTTGCCAATGCTAACACGTTTTAATTTATTGAAGAACACATACGTTTTATTCATTTATAGTTATGTGTAATGTTGTGGAATGTCTGCAAAACAAGTTATGGCTTTCCCTCTGACTGCTACAAAGTGCTGACACATCCAAAAATGTCCTCAGAGAAACTTCCCCATATTAACAATTACATACTTTTCTTTCTTAAAATCAAATCACATTTTTAATCCAATTATTAGTCTTAGATTAGCATCTACCATACATGTCCCTGTAAATTGTTACTATAGAAACGATAACATAATAAAACAAGTACATTAATATAAACCGTTTGCCTTGCAGTTGGCACTACTGCCAAAACCACTGGTACAGAAAATTAATCAACACCTTCTGACCAATCAGAATCAAGAATTCAACACTGCTGTGGTAGAAGTGGACATTACAGTATCTTCTAACTTTTATATTATATTGTAAATAATCTGTATTGGCTGTTTTTTCAACCTCTTCAATCACTGGGATAATAAGTATGATGGTTTTACTCCCAATCATAATAATATTCTTAAAATAATAATATATTTTTATAATAACGCTACAATATTTGGAGTGAAAAATTTGTAGCAGTAATGCTGCATGTTTAATCTATTCTGCACATACCACAATTTAATTTAAAATAAATAAATAAAAAAATCAGAAACAATAAAACAAATCAGGTCTTCAAGTGACGGTGAACAAACAGCACACAATTATTCTGCAATTTAAAATGTCCTGCTATTTTAAACGACCTCTCGCTTGTGTCTGATTGGCAAACAAAACCACAAGGGCAGGAAGTGGAATTATTCACGTTGCTAATTATTTTAGACATTTTCAAAAAAGCAATTACTAATATGCAACTAAAATATACTGTTGAAGATTTTGCAAAAAAACACACACTTTCATGTAAATCAACATGCATGCATTGTGATTAAAGTAATGATCGTCAGTGAATGTGTGTGAGAGAGAGAGAGAGATTGCTGACCGGTGTTCGGCCTCCAGTGAGCTGGATAGGTGCTCAGTGTCAGAGTCACTAAGAGAGTGAGACATGCCGTTCTCATGGCTTTCCCCGTACTCTTTAGGCTCAGGAGTACCGCTGTCTCCCTGAAACACACACACAGGGCTTTAACACACCAAAAACAGACATAATACCCATAATCATAATCTATCATGTATATGACACTAAGTCCCCCACTCTTCAGTCATAATAATATTGAAAAAAAAAATAGATTCCAAGAAATCTGCCAGAATTTCAATAAAAATATGCCAAGATGAGATGACATATCAATGCTGTATAGAATAAACCTGGGTTTTGTCATCTTTCAGTGTTTAAGAAAAATCCACAGCCCCAGTTATGGTTGCAGCAAAGACTTTTTATGAACATAATTCAACTATGTAAATTAGGCAAATGTATACCATTATATTATTTTAATGGTGCCATTAAACCAGGTACACTGCAGTTAGATTTTAGTCAACATTATTTAAACTTTTTGAGCTTTAGATTACATTCATTCGTTCAATTTAAGTGACCAGTCAATTAGGCTCTTAATTATAATAGCTAAATAATAACTAACAACAATAATTTTGTTCATAGTGTTTAATGATGATCTCCACCATTTTTAATTCAGAACCCTCCTCCACAAACCCTACTCTGAAAACCAAAGAGCTCAAACATTAAAGTAATTAAACCTATACTTTGCATCTATAAAGCTTCGCAAAATTTCAGTAAGCAAATGTCTTATTTAGTTTACTGCTGATTTCCCTGTCCTTGTATTCTTTCCTGAGGATGCAAAAAAGGAACCAAAGAGTGCAAATGAAGTAACGAGAAGAACCAATAGTGGCACAAAAATAATCATGGCCTATGACATTAAAGAATGAGTGAAATCTCTACACAGGGAGACAAAAAGCACCCACACAGGGGCAAGAGCATCACGTCATGCTCTCTTTATGTTCTCACCTCTGTTGGAGCTCCAGGGCTGTGGCAGCTGCTCACCTCTCCATTCCTCTCGTCCTTCAGTCCACGCAGGAACTCGCTCTTACGGTCTGTGCCACGCCGCATCAGCTTCAGCCGAGGAGGAGTGATGTCTATTGGAGGAGTAGTGCTGGATGGTGGCTGTGAGAGACAGAACAGAAAGAGAAATGAAGAAATTAGCAATGGTTATGAAGCTCTTTATGCTGCCATACACAGGTGGCATCAAAATCACTGTCACAATGCAGTGCTTTTTGCTCAGTGAATGCCCTGTCCACACTGCAGATCCCCTCACCTCTTTCGGAGTGCCATGGGGTGGTGCGTTGACTGGGGTCAGAGGTTTGGTCACAGACACTGGGCTGGTGAAGGCTGAATCCCGACCAGAGAAATGCAAACCCACTTTAGTTTCCCTTCCATTGGGTTTCCAAGGGCCAGTCTGAAGACAGTGGAAGAGAAGGAACTAGAGCATCTGACCACTTACATATAAACAAAAACGGTACAGACAGCAATTTTGGCAGATGTTAGCCTGCCAGATGTTAGCTGTTTCGAAGCTGTTTTGAAATTAATATGTGAAATTCGATGACATTCAAGATTTAACTTATACATAAATTCTAAGTTCACTTTTTAATTTTAAACTTCTTTTATTAAGGTTACTCAATTTTCCCTTTGTTTAATGGTCTCCTACATTACACACACTGCCGCTTGACTACCCGCTGCTTTGTTTCATACCTACCTAAAGAGACTGATGCAGCAGTCCAGCTTTCTCACCTTCTCATCTGTACACTTCGCTCAAACAGATCAGCTTCCAAAGCTTCAACTTTCATGCTAATACATCCGTCATCTCCATTGTGCTTATCTTGTACACCGCTAACTAGCCGAGTCTCTGCTGTAATGCAGTGTAAGCGTGGCATATAACTGCGCTGCATTCTGAAACCAAGTCCAAGGTTTCCTGTGTGTACTACTCCTACTTTAATTTTCTCATTAATATGAAAATGGCGGGTGAGGGAAAAAAGCATTTGCTCTTGTTTCAGGTTCTACCTTGACCTTTCACTTGTGTCTAAGGCCTTTTAAAAATGTTTTCCTGTTAAACACTGTTGTAACTGCAGTACCAATATACCCGTGACATCAAAACCTCATTCATCTTATGAACAGCCAATATGTTGTCCTTAGACCATTTCTTCAAAGCTTCTGTTATAATAACTGTGAAGTACCTTAGTTGGGGCAGTGGCAGGTTTGGGAACCAGGTTCTTGTATACACTGGGTCCAGTGATGGGGACTTTGGAGCCGTTGGCAGGCAGAGGGCCGGCACTCGCAAAACCAGCGGAGAATGCAGCACTGGGGTCCTCCTTAGACACTTTCTTAATGACCAGCATCTTAGACACAGCCTGCTTAGCGCTGGGAGGATTCTCTGAAGAACAGGAAGAACAAGCACTGCTTACACATAAAGCATTCAAACAACATGCATGGTGTGTGTGTGCGCGCGTGTGTGTGCGTGTGTAATTAATATATATATATTTTATATTTGTAACACATCACAAAAATCCTTCATGGTTCACATAACGTATACACAATGATAATAACTGCATCAGTGACTAAACATGTTTCCTTACCCCACACGCCTGCTGGAGTTCCCACAGTGCGAGCCTGACTCACTGGCTTTCCAGTCGTCTCTGGATTCAGGGAGGGCTGCATTGTACACAGAGAGAATTTGTAAATAATCCTAAAAAATGTCTAAAAAAACAAGAAACCTGGACTGAACTCTCATGCCAGAAAATACACTCACAAAATCCTCTTCAACAAACTTTAGCTTGTCATCGTTGCGCTCCTCGTCAGAGTAACGGTCCTGGAAGGGGGCGCCTTTGCGTGGATGGAAGTTGCCGTTACGCTGCCGATGGCCACCCTGCCTGTCCCTGTCTCCTCCTCCGCGTTTGGCATGGCGCCCGTGGTGATGGTGAGGGCCCTCTTGACCGCGTGGGGCCCCATGCCAGCTGGGGGTCTCCTTCCAGCCATGTCCGCTGCCCAAACCTCCCTGATTGCCCTTAGCGACACCAGAGTCCACAGAGTCGTGCCTCAGCAGAGACGGCTGGAGCCACCCATCACCTGAGACAGGCACAGAACATTCACAACAATTAGCCAAAGCACATTTGCCAGTGATTAGAAATTAAAGTGCACAATTCTTTTGGTTGGATGTGAGTGAGGAATGTGTGCCTGTTTTACCTGATGGAGCGCGGAGCAGATCATTGTTGAAGAAGCCGTCAGAGGAGTTGTGTCTACGGCGGCTCACTCCCGGCCGGCCGTCTCCACGAGCACAGTGCTCACCATGTTTCTCAAGAGGGGCTGCAGGGGACTGCGACAAACACCAAAGAGCACACTTCAGGAACACGCATTCATGACTCACTCATCTATTTGATCCTCATTAGCATACAGATTGGTGTCTGGGTCAAACCTGTTAACACCATGCTAAAATCTCACTTTCATTTAAAACAGAGACGCAGAATGGTAGAGGATGATGTTTCGATAGAAACTAAGCTATACAGCTAACTCTGCTTATGTTATCGATAAACAAAATGGTTTGTACTGTTATGGTATATTTTGAGGTTTGGCATTTGACAATACAACGATGCTACAACCAGGTATAGAGACTCCACTTGTGCCTATCGGTCATGATTACAAGATACTTTACTAGAGATTAACTAGCCGGTTGTCCATGGAGGCAATTCCTAGTTGTGTACTCACAGATTACAACATTTTTAATGAGAATATAAACATAGGAGATTTTTAGCAATTTCCTAGACATAGAAAACATTAGATATATATAATTGTACTGGTATAAAATTACTTTGGATCTGCGTTACATTTTTTCTATGTTAGCGTCCCCATTAATTAATTTGCACCCACATACTCCTGCATTTCCAGTATTTCCATGCGTCTTTAATTCAAAGACACCTTCAACAATACATCTGCATAAAAGTACAGTTTGCTCCTCACCTTGGCGGGCTGAGGCGTGGAGAAGTTAAGCCAGGCAGGAACAAAGTCATGCTGCGCCATTTAGGTCCAGTGTCTCCCGTCAGTGGATCGAGGCATGAAACCTCATGGCCTGAACTGTCATAACAGCAAAACAAACCCACCATGTACACAATCCTTAATAATAATAATAATATTAATAATAATAATAATAATAAACCTAAGACAGTGAGCATATCCAAAGTATAGACAGGAAGTGAGTATAAGAAAAGCACATGGCTGATTCTATTCATAGTTATTATGAAATACTGAACCTAGAAGCCTTTACAACTTACAACTGTCAAGCATCGAAAAGAGCCGCATGTGATCAATATGACTGCATGCACTGATTTCATTATTAGGTTTAATTATAACACCAAGAATTTTGCTAGGGCTAACTGGACAATTAAGCATATTTTCATTATTTTCATAATTTTTGCTTTCTTTTTGGATGTTTCCCATAGATTTTCTCCACAAATTAGTCTTAGACAATTCCCACCCACCGGTCAGGAGTCCCCTATCATACAACAGCTACCAATCTGGGAAGGTGAAGGCTATCACATGGTTCCTCTGAAACATGTGAAGCCAGCCATCCACATCTTTTTTGAACCGCTGCGCTTGCTGCACCATGGGGTGGCGTAACACTTTTCTGTTGTGCCACACTGGAGCCCCACAAATTTGACTTTTTTCAATGAATTCAGCATAATCAACTGCTATTTGTAAGCTTAGCTAAAGTTAACTAATTGACTAATACTGGTGCATTAAACTGGGACTCCCTATTGATAATGTCCAACTACCTGGCTGCATACTGTAGTAACAGTGGCTTAATTACTTGTTTCCCTTTTACATTTAAGGACAAACACTTGACACATGCAAGGAATAAAACACAATGAGATGTGCTGTTATAGGAAAATAATCAACTATACGGTGTATTGTGGCCTGACACAAAGCAGAGTTACTGCTACCAACCTGAAGTTGATTATTTTCCAATAACAGCATGCTCTAAAGTGTTTTTTTCCCCTCTTATACCACAGCAAATACACATTTTATGAATTTTTATGTACTTCACACTTGTTTATAGTTATGTTTAATGTTGCGGAATATTCGCAGAACACGTTAGCTCCTGTTATCACTTACATTATAACTTATAAAGAGCCATTCCCTCACTTTCTGTTAATCAAAGCACATGTTACTGAGAAACTTCAAAATGCAGCAGTTCCAGTCCTGAAGACTTACCCGTGGCAGAAAACTTAAAGGAACAGCTTTATCTCTGATTACACTGACACTGGAGACTCCTTCCATAAATGTTAACTGTCTCCTTATGGAAAGCTGCACCATATCAATAACAGCCCATTTTTAAAATCTGTTTTTTATTATTAGGCTTAGATAATGTAGCTAAATAAATAAATAAATAAATAAATAAATAAATAACCCTGCAGCCAGCACCACTATCATAACTGCTGTTATAAAAAAAAAAGTAATCAAGACCTTCTGACCAATCAGAATCGAGAATCAGACGGTGCTATGGTATAAAGGCCTGCAATGTGAAATGTGCTTTAAAACTGTTTCATGTTTTTTAATTGCCTGAATAGTTGTGGAAACAATACTATTGTTTGTATATTGAGGAAAATAGTCAGGATTAGCACTTTAGGTAGTATCATGCAGCCATAAATTGTTACAAAATAAAAGATAAACAGCACTTAAGCTAAGCAGATAGTGTTATATGGAGACGCTGTGGTCCCTTACCCCAGAGTCGTGAGCTCTGTAGTCCAGTGGCCCTGTGCTTGGCTTTGTCCCTGCACTCGCTCACACCAGTCCACTCACACAGCTTCAGGTGTGCAAACGAACAGCAGCCACAGGACAACAGATGCTCGCCACAAACAAATTCCAGCCTCCAGGATGGTGCAGTGAGTGAGGTGACCTCGTTTTGGTGTCTGGATGTTAAAATGGAAGATGGGTGTAGTGGTCAGTGATCAAGAAGGAGCGCTTTTGATCAATGGTGGTGGAAGTACAAGATGTAGAAAGCAAGCTGTGACGTCTGAGTGACTCTCCAGGACAACCTCAATTCATCTCATCACAGAGTGCATTCAGAGCGACAAAATAAAGTGAAAATGACGTGGAAGAAAAATCCCAGGAGTTCTGGACCAGTCTTTATATCTGGAAGCAGCACGTCGTGCTTGCTTTGAAGCTCAGAAACTCCTTTCACAAACTCATTGTAAGCTGAGGATGCACACACAGGAAAAGAAGAAAGAGCGTGGGGCTACACCACACAATGCTTTGTTGCAGAAAGTCACGAGCCAAATATGTTCACCTCATTAAAACAGCCAGGGTGCGAGATCAAGGCAAAAACAAAGGGGGCCGATGCGTCACATCACAAAAGCTGTGGGTGCCTGGTGCTACGAAGTCATGGGCATTGCTTTAGTTTTCAGCAACTCGTACTTTGGGCCATATCAGATGACAGTAGAGTGAAAGTAAAACTTGACATCATCTTCAGGTTTTGTCACTAGTGGGCCAGTATCACGTCAGCGAGCCAGAATATCTGAAATGAAGTATGATCTGATCCTTCACAAACCTGTGGATTTTCCAGTTCATCAATTCAGAGCACGCTTAAACAGACACTGGAGACTGCCAGCTTTTCAACAGACGTGTTGTTACACAGAGTGCACTGGGCATCAGCGATTCACAGACGACGTGATTATATAAATCCAAATGTAGTAAAAGACAAAAAGGGTGCAAAGGTTTAATTGCAGCTCATGTAGGATGTGTGTTGTTCGGGAAATATCCGGTAGCCTCCTGCTTCACTCCACTTCTCCACTCCGCAGATCAACTCTGAAACAAGAAACAGACAACTGTCTGAATGTGCTTGGATCAGAAAGCATGGACAAAACTATACGGAAGCAAATTCCTAAATTTGAATTATACTGATTTGTTCCTGAGGATCTGTATCAGAGCCTGAAATGTTGGATTAGTATTGGATATCAGATTTGACGTATTATCCGCTGATGTAATCCATGACATAAAAGTGCAACGATGACTGACACTAAACAAATTTTTTGACAAAACACAGAATTCTTTTGCAGGACATCACTGTCCCGCCTCTGATGTTTCGTACAAGTCGACAAGGACGCTTGCTGATTCTCGGCTCCTGACTACATGGTCAATACAGGATAAATAATCGGTATCAGATACTGGTATTGTACTGAAATTAAACAAAAAGTTCTCTCTAGTGAACTGATTACAGGACTGCAATATGAAACTGAAAAAGTGTTATCAGCTCATCTGCACTGATTACAACACAACAGCACCACATACATAACACCTGAGGCAATGTTTAAATCTAAGGAGAAAGTAATAATGTTAAGTGTTCCACATAAGACCCATAAACATGTTTCCTATCTGAACACATGAGGCATAAGCGTGTTTACTGCCTCGTTGTTTACACAAAAACATTATAAACATGGCATTAACCGGCCCTAGGGGAAAAAGTAAGATTAGTTATTGAGCTGAACATGACAGAAATGTCATTACAAACTGATTAATCACTAACTCGTGTCTGCGTTGAACTTATACCTTCGCGCCTTCCATCATATCTGTAATAGCGAAAAGAGCCAGTTAGCCTAGCATATCTAGCAAGTAACTTAAATGCTCTTCATTCTAGCTAGCAAGCCCAAATATGCTAACCTTGAGTCTTAATTGACGCTCTGGAGCAGAAAACAATGTTCTATATATATATATATATATATATATATATATATATATATATATAAAAGCACTATTACAAACATACACTGAAATTATTTGAAGAATTAGCTAGCTAGCTAGCTAGCTAACATTTAGTCAGCGCGACGTGACGTTAGTTCTCGGAGTGTAGGCCATTCACTGTGTACTTTCTAGCATGCTAATGCTAGCTGTAATAAACCAGGCGTCACTCCTGTAAATGAAAATAACGCAAATAACTGTGCAATTTAAGTTATAGAATATAAATACATATCAGCAGTATTGCAGTGCTATGCACTGCCCCGAACTGCTCGAACTAATGTGTGCTTTTTTTT
>CM040976.1:22409807-22435660 GCA_022985145.1 Pangasius djambal
GTACGCTCCGTCAGAAGGTGCAGTCACTGTGGTTTTCTGGCCCTCCTGAGTCTTTTTAGGAGGCAGAGACGCTGTTGTGTCTTCTTCACTACACAGCAGGGTCTTGAGGAACCATGAGAAGTTGTTGGTGATGTGCATTCCCAGGAGCAGGAAGTTGCTCACTGTTTCTACAGGGGTGTGTGATAACTCGGGTTCTTCTGAAGTTACTAACAATCACCTCGTTATTCTGGCTCACATGAAGAGAGAGATTGTTGTCCTTGCACCAGACCTCAAGCTGTCTCACTTCCTGTCTGCCTCATTGTTGCTGGTGAAGATGAAGATGACGTGGCTGCTGTGATGTTTGGTAACAGAGTCATGAGTTAGCAGTGTGTACAGCAGTGGGGTTCCAGTGTTCAGGGTGATGGATGAAGATGATCTATGGTGAATCCTGACGTTCTGAGGCCTGTTGCTTTGGAAGTCCAGAATCTCCAGTTGAAGATCTTTGTCGATAAATATCATTCTAACTTAAGTGTCCTTGTTGGCCAAGTGGGATAAGGCCAGGTGGAAGGCAGGAGATTTGGTGTTTGTAGTAGCGCTTAGTGTTTTGCCAGTACTGGTGAGGGTAGAGGCACATAACGGGAGACTTCAACACTGGGATGATGGTGGTCAATTTGACACAGTCGGAAACTGCAGTCTGTATCTTCACAGGGAGACATGGAAGATGTCTGTGAAGACACTGGTGAGCTTATGTACACACTCCCTCTGCACACAGCTGGTAATATCAGGGCCAGCAGCTTTGCATGGGTTCACCCTCATTAAGGTTCTCCTAACATTCGCTGTGATCACAGTTAGTACCTGGTCACTGGGAGGAGCTGCAATGCTTGAATCCTGGTGTAGATGTCATTAATCTGAAAGGGCGGTGTCGCTGATGCAGACAGGGTAGCGTTCTTCCTGTAATCAGGGACGGTTTGAATTCCCTGACATTTGCTGTGAGCTGTTGCTGGTGAAATGCTGAATCTTCTGTGCATAGTAGGCCTGAGCTCTCTTCATGCTGTTGGTGATCGCTGCTCTGTCGCCTGAATGCAACATGCACATTGGTTAAAGTTTGATACGTTTGTCTATTTTCTACATTAAATATGAGGCACAATTTCTAAGAAAATGTCTACTTTAATGTAATTTTCCACTGACAAGACACTCAGTTTAGTAGAAAGGTTTAATATCAGCTGCAAAATTAAAATGTATTATGTTACAATGAGTTTAAAATAATATAACATTATGCTTACAGTTAATCTGAGTTGAGTGTGGAACTAAAACAATGATTTGATGATGGATGGATTAAATGCAGTCCTGATTGAAAGCTTTATGCAGCTGTATTAACATTTTGATTGGATCCAGTCATTGTATATTATTAGAGACCTTTAGCTGATTACACTTCATGAAATATATAATCACTTAGTAGAATTTGGTGTTTGGTGTTAAAATTGATAGCCACTAAATTTTAAAGAATGAATGAACAAATGAATGAATTAATTAAGGAATTATTCTTTTTTTTTTTTAGCGGGACTCTTATTATGTAGAAACATTCGCCATATTGCTAGCTGTTGCCGTTGACCTCCGTATGTGCTGCTGGATTATAATGTGAAACCTGAAGTAGTTAGTAATTTAGAGCATTTTTGGAAACTCTGTGAGAGGATAGTAAGTGAATATATGTGTGTATTATTACCAAGCTTCACTGCAGACCGGAGGAAAGCTAGTCTCTCCAGCTAAGCTAACTAGCTAATGTTCATGTAACTAGCTCTGGTGTGTCTTAGCGTCTACGAGCTCGAATAGCGACCAGCCATATAATAATGAATTATTTCTGAAACAATGTCGTTAAGTTTGAAATATTTTTATTGCAGGTAAAATGTCATTAGCTCTGTTAGGACGCCGCTTGGGTGGCAGCTTCTGGGTGAGTAACTTTACACCATGAGTACAAGCTGATTTACCTCAAGTGATTTATTTACAGTGCAGCCTGCTAGTGAGGATAAAACTTTACACTTTAAGCCTTATTACAGTTTTTAACAACTTTGCCCTTACTGTTTCTTCTTGGGAATAGAAATAATAGTTTAAAAAGTTATTTCAACTTGTCCACACAGGCGAGATGTTGATACTCGCATGCTTTTACTCTTGCAATGTACATACAGTGCATCTTCAGTATGTAGACTGTGTTAGGGGAAGCGATTAATTATCAGGACATCAGCACGATAACATTAATTCTTATTGTATTTGTGCACATCTATAATGCCTTGCTGATTTAATGATTATTTCAATAGATTTTATAGAATGTAATGCAAACTGATGTATTTTTTTAAAGTTAGAAGGTAGAGTAAGATTTTGTGAAACAATATTGGTCAAAGCTAGGATTAAACCTAAAGCCAACCAAAATTATTTTTATAATGATATAAATGACAATATGAAAACAGTAACATTCAACACTATCTTTTAGGCCA
The DNA here is from genome assembly GCA_022985145.1 of Pangasius djambal. Classification (NCBI taxonomy): domain Eukaryota; kingdom Metazoa; phylum Chordata; class Actinopteri; order Siluriformes; family Pangasiidae; genus Pangasius; species Pangasius djambal. The sequence continues at coordinate 22,412,276 of CM040976.1, forward strand.
CAAGTCACATCAGCATACAGTCTTGAGAGCCATGTGATTCACATCTGAACTTCTGTATCCGAACCACTTCCATATTATGGAGGAAGCTCCTTTTTTTGAGAATTGATTCTTCTTCCTCGTCTAGGGTTGCAGCTCTGCCTTCTGCCATGCATGTTCTTGTTCTACGTGAGAGTTGCCCACGTTGCAGCGTGTAAACTTGTCATCGACTATATTGTCAATATCGTGGGATGACAAATTCTTATCATGGGGAGGAATTGTACCGGTAGATCATGAATGATACGATATGGCAAAGCCCTAGTGGTATAGCTGCAGAACCAAAAGTCCAGAGGTGGAGTTGCTGCAGAATCAAAATTCCAGGGGGTGGATTCGCTTTAGAACCAAAAGTCCAGGGGGAGGTGTAGCTGCAGAACCAAAAGTCCAGGGGGAGATGTAGCTGCAGGACCAAAAGTCCAGGGGGAGATGTAGCTGCAGGACCAAAAGTCCAGGGGGTGGAGTTGCTGCAGAACCAAAAGTCCAGGGGGAGATGTAGCTGCAGGACCAAAAGTCCAGGGGGAGGTGTAGCTGCAGAACCAAAAGTCCAGGGGGTGGTGTAGCTGCAGAACCAAAAGTCCAGGGGGTGGTGTAGCTGCAGAACCAAAAGACCAGGGGGTGGAGTCGCTGCAGAACCAAAAGACCAGGGGGGTAGACCTGATCCAGCTCCTCCTACCTAGGCAGATTCAAAACAAAAGTCCAGGGGGGTAGACTCAGCTTAGCTGGAGAAGTGTGTTTGTTGTTCTGTTTTATAAAGCATCTCACAGGTTTATAGGAGATACTGGACTGAAAAAAATGTCAATGAGCCATTTGGGAACTGAAAGAGTCACCTCTTGATGGCGAGCTGAGAGAAGGGATTCCCATCAATATCCCCCAAGGCCAAGGGATCAAGTGCTTCAGTAAATACACTCCTGTTCAGAGTGAGTTTGGAATCACTCAGAAAATGTAACACTTTCCATGAAAACTCGTACTTTTTTACATCAAATAAGCTGCAAAATGAATAGAAATATAGCCAAGACATTAACAAAGTTAGAAATAACGATTTCTGATTGAAATAACAATTTAGTGCTTCAAAATTACTTTTCATCAAAGAATCTTCCACTTGCAGTAATTATAGCCTTGCAGACCTTTGCGATTGTAGCTGCCAGATTTTTGAGGTAATCTGAAGAAATTTCACTCCATGCTTTGTGAAGCACCTCCCACAAGTTGGATTGGCATGATGTGCGCTTTTTTTGTACCATCTGTTTAAGCTGCTCCCACAACAGCCCAGTAGGGTTGAGATCCGGTGATGCGGCACAGTTTCGGAGTGATTGCAGACTTCTAAACACTAGTGTATTTACAGCTTAACAGCTAGTAATGGTGTTTTATAAAAGCCTTTTGTCTTAGCACTTTCAGCATATACATTAGCTTGAAGCTCACTCATAGTCACTCGTATTTATCCATCCATTTTATTGCGGACTGTTTACACCTTCTTTGATGTTGTTAATAAACTTCATATCATTTTTATACCACTTCACTGTTGAATTCTCGAATCTGATTAGCCAGAAGCTTCTCTGACAGATGTGCAGCTGCAAGGCAATTCGCAGGTTTATATTAAAGCACTTGTTCTAATTCAGCATAATTTCTACAGCATCAAATTACACAGACCCTTGCTCCACATAAACAGATTAAAAAAGTGTGTACTCATTGAAATGATTAAGTTTTCTTTGAGGAGTTGTTTATTTAGAGTTCTTTGGAAGGAGTCTCCAGTGTCAGGGCTTTATAACAGTCAGTTATAGTTACAGACTTTTGTCTTATTAGCTTCAGGAGAGAGACAAAAGGAGGCTGATGAGGGAATGAGGGACTGGTTATAACATAATGGTTATAACATAAGAGATGACGGGAGATAACTTGTTTTGCAGACATTTCAAAGGATAAAAAGGAGAACATGACGTTCTTTAATAAATAAAAAGTTGTTTGCTTGGGAAAATTGCTGTGGTATTAAAGGAATTAATCACTTCAGGACATGCTGTTGGCAGAAAATGCAAGTGTCCTAGCTTACATTCTTAGATGAAACCCTATGGTTCAAGGTAAAACCCTTCACCAGAATATCTCCCAGTCAGATCCAGGTAGACCTTTAGGAAGCTATGAACTCCTAATGAATCTTTTTTTTTTTTTTTTTTTTTCTTCTTTTCTTTTTTTTTTTTTCCCCCTTCTTCCCCCTAAGAGTGTTTATCTCTTTATCTATGTTTATCTATGTTGATGTGTGTGTCTCTTATGAACAGTGTGGGAATTGGAGCAGACTTCAGCCCGTATCCAGAAGGTTTGTCTTCTCTGGCCACCAGATCCGCTGCTCTCTGTTTTTCATGAAAGACTGGAGTTGCCCTCTGCCTCCCAGATACGCCACAGGTTCTCTCATCCGAGCCGAATCCATCCACTCTTCATCACAGAGACTGAAGAAACGGCAGCCGGAAGAACCTCCTTCACGGGAACTTGACTTGCTTCGTTATGATCTGAAGGCTCTGAAGAACGCCCCCAAACCAGCGCTGTATCTGGGATTTTCCGGTCTCGTACCATTTGTATCTGCCCCGTTACTCATGGCCATCACAGAGACGTACATTCCTGAATTAGCTTATGCTCAGGTTGTGTACGGAGCCTCGATCGTTTCCTTTCTCGGGGGTGCTCGTTGGGGCTTCGCCTTACCCGAGGGCAGCCCAGCAAAACCCGACTGGCTCAACCTAGCCAACAGTGTTGTTCCCTCTATAATAGCATGGCTAGCTCTACTGTTTAGCCACAATATTATCCAGTCTGGCATGCTGGTGATCATGGGGCTGGGAATATCGCTGCATTACGACCTGGCCCTGTTACCCACGTATCCAAGCTGGTTCAAGGCACTGAGAACAATCCTCACTACAGTGGCTTTCTTCTCTTTAATGGCCACTATAGTTCTTAAAGGATTCTATCCAGAGAAGAGATATCTGACCCAGGAATGATTTCTTATTTATATGTAAATCTCACTTTGAACTCATAACATAATACATATATAAAATATACCTGCCATAACAAGCTAAGAAAATCTTTGTCAATAAAAATGTATAATTACACAATTTTTTAAAATTAAAATAATTGTGGAGCCTAGAGGTACAGATTTTAGACATGTGTGGACATGATTGTGTTCGTTTAGTTACTGATACTTTTACTATTGACAGCATTGTCACTCCCCAGAAGTGAGTTCAGTTTAACACTTCAAACGTCGTCAGTCATTCATATGCAGTAGTATGTGCAGCAGAACGCAAATAAATGATCAGGATCACTTTGCTGACTTATTTTTCACACATAAATGTGCAGTAAAATGTTCAGTGTTTAAAGACTAGTTTCTATCTATAATTTGCAAATGTGTGACTAAAATTAATGGTTATTTTATGAGTCTGGTATACATATAAATTCAAAATATTTTTTCCTCCTGTATTTGTAATGAAAATATATTGTGGAACTTTTAGCTTATTTTACTACACAAAATTAATACCAGAAAAAGGCCTCCAATATTTCCCTCTAATTGTCAGCTTTTTTACTGGATATTTCCACAGTATGTGAAAAATTATTTAAAATTCAAATTTTATTTTTTTCGCACATACAACTATACACAGTATGCCGTGTAGCGAACCGTTTTTTACGACTGTCTGCGACATAAAATAGAATGTACATAGAGTTCGAAAATGGGAAACTATTAAACGAAAAAGTATAAAAATATAACGTGAGGATTTAACGATAGTGGCAGCAACAGTCTGATAAAGTGCAGGTATGTGCAGTTGTTTTGTGCAGTATAATGGTGCGCAACATTAAGCTGAGGTGGTTGTATGAAATTGCCCCCATCTATAATAAATACATATAAATGATATACTTGATTTTACACTTTTATTCCGTCACCTAACTACTGTTTGTGGTAATGTTATTTAGTTCATATATAGTTCTCACCTTAGATGACATAATAATGCTGGTTAATTATTTCACTAGTTGCTTACTGATGTTCTGTTTATTGACTGCTTTCTAAAACGACCCATATTCATGTGTCATGACATCTCCCACAGTCTTCAGGGCATACATTTCCATAGATCACAGGTCTTAAAGCCAGACATTACCATAAGCTGTACTTAACAGCTTGAGTAGTTTTGACTTTTACACATGCCTTATTTCACCATGGGATATAGAGCAGTTTGAGGTTTCCAGTTTCTTGACAAGCTGTGGGTTTGTTTTTTCTTTTACTAAGTACAAGATAGAAAAAAAGAGAGGCTGGTGAAGGATGATCATTTATAGCTGCTATAATATAAGTGATAACAGGAACTTGTTTGAGGACATTCTACAACATTAACTGTAACTATAAACAGATAAAAGTTTGTTCACTAATAAAAAAATTGCAATCATTGGCAAATTGCTGTGGTATAAGAGGAATAAAGCACATTTGGGGTGTTCTGTTATAGGAAAAGTTCCTATAACAGCATGTCCCCAAGTGTTTCATTCCTTAATTATTGACTGTATGACCAAATGTGTTACTATAATATTATAAATATGTATTATATGATGTATTAATAAGTACATTGTATTTTGTTTTATGAAAAAATAGCATACATATATTTGATTATCTAGTGTAGTATTTTAATATTTAAAAAACAATTAAATGTGATAGTTTTAATTTGTATTGTTGTAGGATTACTTGGCTTTTTAAATTTTTTTTTTTTTTTTGCTAATGGGAATGAACAAGATCCTGAACAAAAGTCCCAAATGAATAAAATAAAAATAAATATAAAATAAATAAAAATAAATGAACAGAAAATAAACACGACATTACACAAGTGCACTGTAGGTGGCAGCAGAGGCACATCCAAATAGTGTGTAACAATTTCCTAGCGCTCAGCCAGCGTGACGCTGAACTGCTCCCAGATCAGTGCTGTAGTGCTTATTACTGTATCACCACGCATGCGCATGCTCCGACAGACTGATCTCAGATCAGCGGTTCAGGAGCGATCCAGGAAGCGGCTAAATTGCTACCACTGAGGAGGTGCAGAGGAACTCGGGATCCAGTGGGATTAAACCTGCCGTCATCCCTGCTGTGTGTTTATTCCGGATGTGCGCACCATGAGGGCCGGGAGACGGTGTGTATGTGAGACAGAAGCTATGCTGATCTGAGAACAGTGCAGCGGGAAGGCTCGTGTGAGTCACCGGTACCGGGCATGACTGAGGCGCGAGCGCTTTGCTTTAGTTGGCTGGTTGGTGAAGTGAAATGCCAAGCAGCCGGTTTTAGCTAAACTAGCTAACTGATTCATCAGCTGCTGGAGAGGTGGAGAGACGCGCGGAGACCGAAGACATGCGACACTCATGAATTTTAGAGAGAGAGAAAAAATAAAGAGCAAATTTCTAAACTCCACTCTGAATTAAAGAGAAGAGTTAGGAATTAGCTTAAAGGCTAGCTTCTTCACAGAGAAGCGGGAACATTAAATGCAGCTAATTGCCTCAGCGCCTTTATTAGCTTTGCTAGCTGAGCTATAACTACAGTTACGGCTACCTTCATAACGTGCTTATCTTTTTTTGTATGTTTTTTGGGAAACCTCTTTTTTTTGGACTCTCATTATCATTTCAGTGAACACTTTCAGAGCTTGTCTAGCTAGTTCTTATCGCTAGCCGGCTAAACGACCTCCTAATTTCTTCTAAACTAGGTTAGCGCTAGCTAAGTTTACATTCACAGATGTATGCTTGTGGACTGGAAGTTAGCGAGACACAGTGCTGTTGCTGGGCATGACATCCAGAGAATCACACACAAAACCTTTTCTTCGTCAGACTTTATCAATTTGTGGTGTTTTCTTTCTCTCCCTCTCTCCATTAACTTAATGGATTCCGGCTGTGAAATTTCATCTGGGAAAACGACTTGAAGCTAATCAGCGACTATGATCATCTGATTTGATCAGCGTGTCAGCTGTCTTCTGTTTGCACCAAAATGAAGAGGACGGAGAACAAAAATAAACGGAAACTGTGCAGCACTGAGCAGCAGACCAGTGGCTCTGAAGGAAAAGATGGGGTGAGTGAGATCATGTAAAAAATGTGGCGTGTGGATGTTGGTTATGACTGATATCATGTATGCAAAGCGAGATTACACAGTGATGGAGATATTCTCCAGGAGAATGAGTCCAGCACTAGATCTGCATGATCACTCTTCCTCTTCATACTTGCCAGTAGGTGTTATAATACAGGCGATTGTTGCCTGTTGAAGTCCAGGCTGTAGCACAGCACTGTGCACTCGTTCTCACATTCATACATTGGGGAAATTTAGAGTCGCTAATTCACCTACTGGGAGAACAGGCACAGAAACAGCAGGCAGACAGACAGTAACCCGAGCTCAGGATCGAACTGGGAACCCTGGAGCCGCGACCCGCTGAACCACCGTGCCGCCCTGTACTGCATTAAATGAATCCAGTATGATGATCCCTTTCTTCCTTCCATTCATTGCTCCCAAACATCTATCCTTTTTTTCCATCCATCCATCCATCCATCCATTTCTTCCTTCCATTGATCCTTACCTAACATCCATCCATCCACCTGTCCTTTCTATCCATTCTTTCCTTCCTTCCTTACTTCCCTTCCTGGTCAGGGTTGCGTGGTTCTATCCTGGGAACACTGGGTTCGAGGCAGGAATACACACCGGAAGCAGGTTCATCGCAGGGCACCATGCACACACACATTCGCACCTTCTGGCAAAAAGCATCTCTGCATGCACAAAATACCTTGAGGTGGATGTGCAGAAATTCACATCAGGTTACAATTCTGTCAGCTAAGAACAGGAATCTGAGCCTATCACGGGCACAGACTCACCCAAACTGGACAGCTGAAGACTGGAAAAAGACCATGTGATTTCCATTATTTGAGGATGTCTGCAAGTTCGGTGAACTTGGACTGAGCTCAAATTTTCTCACCATGATGAATGTTCTGTATGTATTCAGGACTTAACCACTGTCAATCTGGTGATTGTGTGGGTTTCGAGGAGCTCTAGGTGAAGTAAAGGGCGTGCACACAGCCGTGATGAATGTATTTTCCTCTCGTCTGCAGTTGAGTGACACCTGTCAGGTGTGTGTTTGCCAGGGCTTTGTACAACAACAGTGGCTCACATCCAGTAGCGATGTGTGGAGACAAGCTAGAGATAAAACTTTCGTTTGTTTGAGCAGTGAGCTTTGATTCCTGGGGCGAGAAAACAGCCGTGACTGATCTATATCAATAGCTGACTTTTGATCGCAATCAATAGATGACTTTTAATGGCTGATAATGAGAATTTTCTGCACCCATTTAACACAGCAGTTCCACACACACATCATTAGACAGCCATGAAAGAATTTTTTGTGGGGTGGGGGGGTAGCAGTTGCACTTGTAAATTGTGTAAATATGCAAATTGGAAATGTCTCAAACTCATACAATACAAATGAACCACCCCGCACCAGCCCCACCGCCACCCCCCCCACGCAAACACACAACTGCCCCTGTGCATTAGTAAACTTGTGATCCATGGAATGCATAGGCCATGCGTTTTATAATGTAATAACACTGTCCTGCACCACGTAAAACACCAACTCCGATTTTTCATGGATAGACTCGAATCTATCTGCAGGCAAAACAGCTGTAGAAACAATTTTCCCAGCCGCCTGCATGCTCAAACAAATGCCTTATAAACAGATTTAACTGTAATAAACACCATGCGAAGACCTTAAGAGAGGCATAAAAACAGAAAGGTGTTTATAATGGGCAGGCTTATAGTGAAGGTAAATATAGTGCACCAAGAAAAATTGTTTGTTTCTTTTTGTAGAAAGTATTTATATATTTGTGGTGTTTGTTTCTTTTTTTAATTATTATGTATGCAGATTTTGTCACACCTGTGCTGTAAGTTGCTGCTGCAGGAGCAGGTGGGTGACATGCTGTCTCACTCGGTTCACCATTTAATATACAAATTGATGGAACGAACCACTTTGAGATGTGATTCTGTTTGAGAATGAGATGTGATCAGCTTTGGTTAATTACCCAAAAATAAGATCATAATACTGTTCTGCTTGTCAACTTGTAAAACAAATGATCTGAAATCTGATTTGTTTATGCCATTCAAACTTTTGCTGTTTTATATTTAAGATTTTAAGCAAAGTTTATAAGTAGAATACTAATTCTCCACATTAAAGGGTAAAATCCAGTTTATTTAGACTCTGAATGAAACAAATTCAGATTGGCAAAAACATGTAAGCATAGCTGAGTCTGAGACTCTGAGGTCTTCTTTAGAATAAAAAAAAAGAAGGTGTGCTTTGTTTTAGTGCTCTCAATGTTCTCATGAATCACAGGTTCATTATTAACCACCTCGGTTTATACCCAGACGTTTTCAAACCTACTCCTGCCGTTTCACATCTCTAACATCGATGCTACTGTTTCAGTTCATTAGGGAGCATTAGATTATTCATTAACATCATTGCTTCCTTGACAGCAAGTAAAATATTTACAAGAAGAGTAAATATTTCACAGGTAGGAGCGTGAATTCAGGCCCAAAGCACCTGATCCTACTGTCTGAGAACTATTTTATTTTCTTTTTTTTTTGTGATTATAAGAACCTCATCACAGGTTTACCAACAGCACTCAGTGTGCAGAATCAGAGATTATAGTATGTAGAGTTGTGCTATTGGATCAGGCTTTAGTAGAAGGCAAATAGTGTGCTTCACAGGTAAGCTCTGAACTTGTCTGTTCTGTTATACCTGTGCACTTTGGAACTCAAAATTCTACCCAAATATTTGCTCATTAAACTATGACTGTCTTTTATCTTCGCCTTCTGTTATTACTTAGGAATTGCCTTGTGTTTATTGTGTAATCTGTATAGTTTGTGTTACTTGTACTGTGGCATTGTTACACTGTTTGTACTTGTCTCGTATCTGTACTGTTATATGTTGTCCCTCAATGCACACCAGTTCTGCCAAGTCGAATTCCTAGTACATGCTAGGCTTGGAATGATTGACGATAGTATTGGTTCCAACTGTCGCGATGGCTATCAAGTTGTACGATTTACAATGGATATAAAAAATGTCTGCACACCCCTGTTAAAATGGTAGGTTTTTTTGAAGTTAAAAGAAAAAAAGACAACTAAGATAAATCATGTCAGAACTTTTTCGACCCTCAATGTGAAATTACAACATATAAAAATTAAGTGAAAAACAGTCAGAAACATTTTAGGGGAAAAATAAAAAAAACTTGCACTAATGTAGTTGCATAAGTGTGAACATCCCTAAACTAATACTTTGTTAAAGCACCTTTTGATTTTATTACACCACTCAGTCTTTTTGGGTAAGAGTCTATCAGTGTGACACATCTTCACTTGGCAATATTTTTCCACTCTTTCTTACAAAAACATTCTAGAGCCCTCAAACTGTGAGGAGCGTCTCCTGTGCATAGTCTGTTTCAGGTCTCCCCACAGATTTTTAGTCAGATTCAGGTCTGGGTTCTGGCTAGGTCATTCAAAAACATTGATCTTCTTTTGGCTAAGCCATTTCTTTGTTGATTTGGATGCATGCTTTAGGTCATTGTCATGCTGAGAGGTGAAATTCCTTTTAATCTTAAGCTTACTAACAGACACCTGAAGGTTTTGCACTAAAATCGACTGGAATTTGTAGCTATTCATGATTCCCTCCACCTTGATGAAAGCCCCAGTTCTGGCTGAAGAAAAGCAGTAATAAAACATGATGCTGCCACCACCATGCTTCACTGTGGGTATAATGTTCTTTTGGTGATGTTCCTTTTTTTTTTCCCAAACATATCTTTTAGAATTATAGAATTATTATACCTTTTGGAATTGTTCTCATCAGACCGTAACACATTTTGCTACATGGTTTGGAGTGATTTAGTGGGGCTTGGATGTTTTTTGTGAGAAAGTGCTTCCATCTAGCCACCCTACCCCATAGCCCAGACATGTGAAGTACTTGTCAGATATTCCTGCAGCTCCTTTAATGTTGCTGTAGGTGTCTTGGCAGCCTCCCTGGTAACTTTTTGTCTTGTCCTTTTATAAATTTTGGAGGGACGTCCTGTTCTTGCTAATGTCACTGTGGTGCTCCATTTTCTCCACTTGTTGTGGCCCTCACAGTGTTCCATGGTACATCTAATGTTTTGGAAATCTTTATTTGGGGTTAATCAGAATAAGTTCATTGATGACAGCTGTATGATGATTACTTTTGAACATGAGACTGAATGTGATTGGTTTATTCTGAACACAGCCACATCCCCAATTATAAAAGGGTGTGCACACTTATGCACCAAGGTTGTTGTAACTTTTTTTTATTTTTCCTATATTTTCCTAAAATGTTTTTTTTTAACTTAATTTTTATACATTGTAAATTTACATTGAGGATGGAAAAAGTTCTGACCTGATTTATCTTAGTTAAATTTTTTTTTTACTTCATAAAAACCTGCCACAGTAAATGTCTGTTGGAAAACCTGGTGTCTGCAGCTTTAAGATTAACAAAAATAACGTTTTGTATCTCCCAATATGTGTTTCCTTAATAACCTGATGTCTGAATTAGGAGCCAAGCAACAAAACATGGTTCTCCCTTCACCGTGCTGCCAGACAGATAATGTCTTCACTTGCAAAACATGAGCACAGATTTAAATTAAGGAAATGAAACAATGTGGTGTTTATCAGGGAGATTCACTATACAAGATGTCAGTAAGTATCTCTGCTACTGTTGCAGCTACAGCTGACTCATAACCAGTTTCTGGTATTTCTTTTTCCGCTGTAATAATGTAACGTGCACATGGCATCCGTTACGTATATATCTGGCCACGCCCTTTCATTTCCCTCGGTCAGGGCAACAGACGATAGTGTCGTCAATGAGAGATAGTTAGGGTTCACGATAGGACGATGCATCAAGTGACAATCTCATAAACCCAGTACGTGCAAGTGTACCTGGCCAATAAAGTGATTCTGATTATACATGGCATGCAATATTCAGTAGTAGGGCCATCAGCTGTTACTCTAAATTTCCCAAACTCTGGATTAGTTTTACATGGGGAGATGGAGTGCTGTAGTTATTAATGTTGTGTCTCTGAGATTTTAGTCCTGTCAGAATAAAATACAGATGTTTAAAAGGAGTTATTCTGTATTCAACTACAGGTTGCAACTCGTACTTTCTGATCTCTGACTCGGAATTCATACCCATAAACCCGGAACGGTCTCCTCAACCCTGAGTTCAGCAAGTGTCATCAAATCAAAATGGCTGCTCACAGCATCAACAGTAAACAGAGTAGCACCCCTTTCCTTCATGCTGTGTATACAAGTATTTACTTTAGATCAATCAACAAACACACATATTTGCTTGTTAAATCTATAACACTATCTGTACAGTTCACTCATCACAGTTAGCTGGCTAGCTTGTTGTGTCTATGCCCCCCCCCCTTCCCCCCAATCACAGGTACAGACTACATCCATGTTATAGTCAGGTGACCTACTAATGATCAAGTGTGATGTGTTTGGCTATAAGTTTTACAGCAAGCTCTTAAATAAAGATCAAAACTATCAGTTAGCATTAAAAATATGTGGCGTATGTAGTAGGTGTGGAACTTTTGGAATGATGAGCATGTGTACATCGTGAAGATGCTCCAGTCTCTGTGATTTTATACATGGATTGTTTATCCAGAACATAATTACTGCCGATGTACTCTGGTGACTTTACTTAACAGACTGTCTGAAGTCTGAATAGTACTTTAGACTACATGTTAAAATTGTTCGAGCAGGCACATCATGAGAAAGTACGCGTGCGTGCAAGCAGGAGTGCGTGTGTGTTCTGAGAGAGATTGAGAGTGGTGAAGTAGAAGCTGTGGACTGTCTTGTGAAATCAACCTTGTACTGTTTTCTCCAGCTGTGAGTCACACAGTGAGGAGTTCAGCTGGGGCTTCTCGCCAAAACACTGCAGACTTTCACGTTCTCCTCTGATCTCAGTGAGCCTCGAGGCTCTCACCATATTTTCAGATGTAGACTTCAGTTCTCATAAGCACATATTTTCTGAAAAGAGCTGACAAAATATCCTATGAAATTAATGAGCATGTTAGTCATGTTCAGCTTCATGCAGGATTCATGCTTCTTTTGGAAAACTTTAGTTGTTCCTACTTTGTATTGTTTAAGAAAACAGTGAGTTTGGTAAGTGAGTCTCTCAAACATTGAAAAATGTATATTAATACTTTTCTGTCATCATCGGTTTCATATGTCTTCCTAATAAATTGTTGAAAGTTTAAACACCTAAAAATAATCGGATAATGATATCAAGCTTGTGAATGGTGAAGTGCATGTCATGGAACCTTGACGAGAAACAATATTTATCTGTGATTTAAGAACGAGATATGAAAAATTAAACCTGAGCTAACACCCTGTAAAATCTTTTTTTCCTTCTTATGACTCTATGAAACTTTTTTTCTTCTCCAGTTTCATGGTTCTAATTCACAACTTTTCACAACTCGGACTCCTGGCAGCAAACGTTTAGTACTGAGGAACCGTGCCAATAACCGTCTTCCATCCTCTTGTTCTCCTAAAAAAAATTATGAAAAAGAATTGAGTGTCTACAAAAATAAAAATTCTAATAATAAATATGTTTACAGTTTGCAATTTTAAAGATTTGTACAGCATTTCTGGACTTAAATTTACTTTGAAGTAGAGTCGGGTGATTATGAAAAAAATCATATGATTTTTGAAAATATTTCTACAATATATACGTTATGTATCATCATCATGCTATACATACTGTAGGTTAGTGTTTAAATCAGCATTTAAATCATGTTTGATTATACTTTCTTTAATGTCTACAAAAATACATCTATTTATTTTTATTTATAAGTAAAGATTTAGCACTGAAAATGAGTGAAAAAATGGAAAAACCTTAAAATATTGTAATTTATTTATTTTTTTACAGTTTTAAATATTACGTATAAAATGTAACATCAAGTGCTTCCAATCATTTAAAATTTATTTTAAAAAAAGAACAAGACATCACAGTATCCATGATATCTCACGAAAGCGTATTGTGACGTAACTTATGACCTACTTTGAAATGGGGTAACAGATATTTTTGTCGTAACATTTCTGCGGTACATTATATGTATCATGATATGTAGACTCTTAATAATCTGCCAGTAAAACAGTTGTGTTGATGAGTTTAAAAAAAAATTATGAAGACTGTGTGTCTACAGGACTAAAAATTCTAATAATAAATACATTTACAATTTGCAATTTTAAAGATTCTGTACAAAATTAACACCAAATCATCAGAGTTTGTAATTGTTACTAAAAAAGTAAGAAAAAAGACGTCATGATAACTGTGACATTTCCGAAAAGTGACAGTTCTGCTAGTGACCATTTCAATGACTTTATCAATATTACATAGTCATATTTTCCAGTTTTACTTTGAAGATTTGTTGGTCTTATTTGTAGCTAAAAACATGAACTATATTTTGCCGTTAAAGGTCAGTGCAGGTGGCATGAATCAGATGCCTTGAGTTTTGGTTTTTATTCAGGATTGGAACAATTTGGCTGTTTTGACTGACTCTTCATTGAGTGATGTCATAACTTCCACATGATCAGCAACACTGCATGACCATTTTGTAAGAAGGCTGGGTCATTAAATAAATGTGTGCTTCACATCTGTCTGTAATAACACAATTATTGTTCACAACAATGTGTGTTCAAACGATCTTTAGAAAATGTGTTGTAAACGCTCCGTGTTTATTAACTGGGTTACTGCGAGCCTTCCTCTGCCTCTGCAGGCTGCCAGCATTCGTATTACAGCCGGCCCGAGGCTAACATGCCTCTGCCACAGCTGGTCTGCTGAACTGAACAGAGCAGGGGCATGTCAGAAGTGTGTGAAGAATGCTACGTGCATCAACCTGTATGTTTCTGAGATGAAAAAAAAAAAAAATTGTAGGAAGCTTTTTGGGTTTTGTAGAGTAACTGTAAATTTTGTAGTTCTCAGAACTCTAGCATCAGTACGCTGTGATTGCATAATAAACCCCCACACCCTTATTTTATTCTTTACTCAAGAGTGGAAAAATCATGTGAAGGAACTTTACTGTTGCAATGGTTGTGTCATTTGAATTTTTCCATCTTGGAGACTTGGCAGCCGGCTGTATGAATGTCAGAGCTGAAAAACATCCTGTCGGTCTTTTGTTTTCTTCTTGCACTCGAGGTCTTTATGCTGATCCAGGTAGCTCGCTGCTCACTCACTCGGACCTGCCATGTTAATAGTGTGTATTTATTGTTGTACACTCTTCTACTATGTTTCTACTAGCTCAGTGACTAGTAGAACTGTTCCTGAACTCTTCCTTTAGTGAAGCATGTCTTCACTGTTTCAGTCCGATTGATTAATTCTGGGAGATCCAGTGCCAAGAATTACTCAGCCATTACAATATGTAGCTACATCCAGTTACACAGTGACCAACATTTCAGTACAGTTGTAACCCTGTGTTCACACTAGCAGTGATAAGTCGCTTGCGGCGCTTCTTGCAGATATGAACTAAACGTGTCAGCGAAGAAGAAATGTCAAATGATACAGATCTTTCAAGCCGGTTGTTTGGATTTGTAGCTTCACTGCATCATACAGAGTCTGAGTAGAATTGAGAAATCTGTCGCTCTGTGTACGTGCTACATTGAAAAGGAACGCCATGCGCAAGCAGGGTAACGCTTCCACTTTACACTGAAACTAATCGCTTTCTTCACCACCAGTTGGCTGTTTTGAGGTTGCCGCATGTGCAAGCCACTTTTAGTTTGCATAACACTGAAAAATCTTTAGCCTTTTTCCATTCTCACAGCCTCCTTTGCATTGCTCTCACTCCCACAGCGTTCAGTGTCGAATTTTTCACCTGCTGTATAGAAGAGGGACAGAAAGCGAAGTGAGAAACATTTAAGGCACTTTACACTCTTTCTTCTTAAACAACATGCACTAGATTAGTAATTCAGTTAGTAAATTAGTACTAGCCTTGTGCAAAGCATTTTTTAAATTGGCAGTGACATGAGCGTTTACTGATTCAGCCTAATGCACACATTACTCTCGGCACTCGGTGAGAGGTTTAGCCACTTTGTTAGGATTAGCTATTACATTTTAATGTGCTTCATGAATATAAAGCTGCCACATGGTGTTTTTTAAAAATCAAGATAGAAAAAAGAACTGCCGTATAAAAGAAGCTTATACCACAGTGTGGTTGAATGCTCCAATCCGATTGGTTAGAAGGTGTGCATTAATTTCATATAACTACACGATTCGGACGGTAGTTCCAGCTATAACAATTAGCAATAGGTTAATATTCATGCGCTCATTCTAATGCCTTATTGTTTCTGTAGTAACAGCTAATACACAGGGACTTGTACAGCAGACGTGCCACATAATCTAAGATTAATATTAAACAGATTTAAAAACTGGTTGTTTAACAAAGTAAAACCTATACTCAGTGATGTAGTGACTTTTGTTAAGGGACATTTATTTAATGTTTGTGGAAGAAGTCTCGGTTGTAAGCGCTTGTACCAGTCACAGTGCTTTGTGAAGTTTATCAGTTCAGGAAAGTCTGTTTTAAAGTGTATTTTAAAAAAAATATCTAAATGTAAAAAACTGTGATAGATGAGCAGATGTGGAGCGTCTTTCTGAAATCTCTGGACACAAATGCAGAAAAAGTAAGAAGCCGTCAGTGACTGTCAAGCGCGATGCTTGTCAGACTATTAATCATTTGCAGCTCTGTCATCATTTCAATCCTCCGACTGATTTGAAGCAGGAACTCAAATGAAGCCTGCCGTAATTAAAAGCACCAGTGGCTCTAAGGCTGCGTGTTATTATGATAAATGCGTCTAGATTAGAAACCCTGGCTTTACTTAATCCATGGTGATTTAAACACAGCACACACACTTGATGGAAAACGGATGACTGTGATCGTGATGCCTTGATGTCTACTAAGATGTCTGTGCTCAGTAGGAATATAACAGGATCTTATATTTGCCAAATGAAGCATGGTAAAATTTTATTAAAGCTGAACAATTAGAACCAACATGCAGTTGTCATCACATGCCGCGGTTTCAAATGACAGATGTTTCTCAGAATGACGGGCTTTCTTTTCTACCGTTTGAAGTTTGCCAAAGTTCATTATGTGAAGCCGGTTTTACACTGTGCTATTCCAACTTTTATTACTCGTCACACTGCATGAGATAATCCCAATAAAATATTGCTAGAGTCTATAACAAGCTGTGAATAAAAGATTATACGCTGAAGACAATAGACCTGTGATTAAAGAACATCACTGCGTTCTGCTTTGTCATCAATCGCAGCAATCATGTCTGGAAACTAAACAGAAGTGGTAGCAGCATTCTGTCTAGAGAAAACGTTTAAAAGGCGTAGAAGAGGAGTTTGGAGCTGTTTATGGCTGGGCACCATGAAATGCCCAATTTTTTTTTTTTTCCTTCTCTCCCCTGTGATAGCAAAATTGCTAACAGCGTAGAGCCAGCTTAACACGATGCCGTGTGCTGTTATAGGAAAGTCACCTATGTGTTGTTGTGGTGTGGCTTCATGTGAAACGTCACAAGCTCTTGTGCATTTTTGATTACATCAATGTTGCGATATGACAGATCATATCTTTACAGTTGCACAGATGATCATACTACTAATATTATTATATTCCACCCCCCTATGTGCATATAAGCATCATTAGCTCTTTAACTGGCAGTGTAGAAACAAGTCTTAAGCCTTATACAGATTGGATGAGTTTATCACAGGGACTATAAATCTTTTTACACGTCTCCTCAGTGATAAAACCCTCGCGTCCAGACAGCAATAAAACGACAACAGTATAGCAGGTTGTATTTTCTATGAAGCCGGATGTTTGTGTCATGTGTGTCATTAGATATTTAAGGTACTGGCAGTTACTCATTATTTATAGAAAATGAAATTTAATGATATTGTGTATATGTGAATGCAAAGTGATTCTTTATACCTGTACCTACCATTATAATGGCTCCTTTAATCAGTCTGCGTGATCTTGCTTTTCTTAATGATTTTATTTTTCTTTCTTCTCCTGAAAATACTTTCTCAGTAGCGTGTATAGCCGAGGTTTAACTGCCCAGCCCAAGTATATGGCTGAGTGCCTCTTCTGAAGCATCCATTTTTCTTTTTGCAATTAGGGAAGTGTTTAATATCTGGGGGAGGGACACACACTACCGTATTATTAATTTGTTTTCTATTAGTACTTATAAATGACACGATACTTATACACTGTACAAGTCATGCAAACTATTAATTTTAGGTGTTGGATAAAAATGGCACAAACTGTGATTGACACTAACAAAATATTTTTCTGTCTGACAGTACTGTGCTGAGCATTTTCTTCAATTTATGTTTCCCTCTCCATCTCCAGCCTCTCTAATTTCTTCTTCTGTTCCTATAAATCTGCCTTAGTGTCCAGCCAAACTAATAATGTATTTTACGTTATTCAGTCCTTGGGGTAATAAATGAACGTCATCATGGGCTGCTTCTACTTGTATCCTGTCTTTATCAGGATATTTGAGCAATCCCCGCAGTGTGTTTTTTCCTCTCTTCTTTTTCCTTAATTTTATTCAGCTTTCATGTGCTGGATCACCCCAGTGCAGCTGCTTCGCTGTGCTTTTTTTGAGTGGGAAAGCTTCCAGCTTATTACTTCATTGCTTTAGCATTTGCCTCATCTCATCATCTGGAGACTAGAATGCATCTGGAACTAAACAAATGATTAGTTTAGCTGAGGCTACAAAGTAGGTCCTGGAATAAATTGAGTGTTCTTTAGTGACAGTTAATTTGATGCTTAATCACATTAATTGAGTTTTAGTTTTATTTATATAGCACATTTAACAATAGACATTGTCACAAAGCACCTTTACAGAAATCCAGATGTAGATTTAGATCTCTAATGAACAAGCCAGAAGCGACAGTAACAAGAAAAACTCCCTGAGATGACATGAGGAAGAAACCTTGAGAGGAGCCAGACTTGAAAGAAAACCCATCCTCTTCTGGGATTATACATCATTACAGTATACATTTGTAGCAAAGTAAAGTCAATCAATACTAAGTGTGTTGAAAGATTGTTTAGTTTGAGTCAGGCTTGTGTGATATAACAATATTATCACCTCTCCATGATATCACATTGCCCTGATATACTGGAACATTTATCATTAATTATATTACCGGACCTGCCAACCGTTATGCATTTTGTGTAGGAGCTTTGCAAAAACGTTAGTATGTGCTCATACATGTTATCAGTCAAAAATCCGCCGAAAGAACAGTCTTTTTCTCCCTAATAAAACGGGAGATGGGCCAGCTGATTTGTCGTGTAAGGCCTAGAATGGATATATTGTGAATAAGAGTCCTGGGATGAGCACAGGACAGTCTTGATGATTACAGCAGCAGTTCTTAGTATCCAGGTGAAACTATTCACTTAAGCAAGATTGAAAAGTTGTAAATGCGTACACTGTCTCCGTATGTTGTTCATACGTTTTACTGAAAAATGAAAGAGCAACTCCAGTGTACTATTTCCTGTTGCCACACCACCATGTCATTATCAACCAAAGAAATACCCTTCATGTTCTTTATTTTCTGGAAGAAGACGGGGATGTGTATTTTGGTCATTTTGGGCAAAAGCTGAATGGCACATGGGCTGAAAACACATGAGTATTGAGAATAGAAATATCCCAACTGGGGGTTCTTTATCAGAAACTCTCTTTTGAATAGAGCATAAGGTATGTGATCACCTGACCATCACATTCATATGTCTTTGTTGAATATCCTATTCCAGATTTAGTTCCTGTTTGCTGTTATAATAACCTACACTCTTCTGGGAAGGCTTTCCATTTCATTCCAGGTTTTGGAGTGTGACTGTGGCGATTTGTGCCATTCTATACAATTTGTGGCCACATATGGGTGTGATGGTCAGGTGTCCACAGACTGTGTATTCTTTTTATGATAATTAGCAGATGAAGGGGAATCAATTAGTATGTTTTTTAAGGCATTGTGAGGGGGGATCATTTGGTGTGGCTTGCTTGGTTGGTAACCAACCAACTAGAACCAATTTTTTGGGGAATTTCTTATCATTCTAGAGAAGACTGTAGATCCTTACTGGATACCAGTTAGATACAGATTGTTGTAAATTTCATATATATATCATTTTACTGAAAATCTAGAGGTAAGCTTGATTGTGCCACATACTGCTAAATGAATGCAGTTATTGTTGAAATTGCAGTTTCAAAATGTCATTGTCACTAAAAAAAAACATTTACATATGCTCATATTATGCAGTGGAAATGAATGCTTCCACTTACCATAATTTAGGCAGCAATTTTCAGCTGCATTTTGAGTCTGGCACATAAACTTTTGTTTTTTTAACTTCAGATTTTCATTCCAGTTACCTGACTTTACCCCAGAGCTCCTTTTGATCTTGACAAAGCCTGAAGTTGGTCTTATTACATTTTATTTTCCAAATGAACTTTAACTCTGTATGTAGCAGCAGGAAAGCCATCAAACCTGTTTTCACACCTTATTGTTTCCAGACGCTATTCAAACGGTTCTAAATGCTAATCTCCGCTCTATTGTGGTTCAGGTTCAGCTGACAGGTTCAGTGGGAGAGCAGTCCCATCATTCTTCACTCCTCCTCAGCTGATGAGCAGCGAAATGGGACACTTAATGAAAGTGACACTCCTGCTATTGTCAGCGATGCAGATGGATAGGGAGCAAAATCCTTCACCGAGAAGCCTTTTCTTCTTGTCTGTCAATCACGGTGGAGCTTATTAAAAATAGGAATGTTGTAATTGAGCCTGGGATCTTTACTGATATGATTCGACCTCTGTAAACCTCCTGGGCTTATGGGGAATTATTTGCTTTTTAAAGCATAGGATATCTCTAGCATTGAACCATGAAATAAACTGCTTATCTTCTCACGCTTTTCTCAGAAAATGAATTTGAAAGATGCGGTAATAAGAGTCCTTCTAAAAATTGATTGACTAGTAGTTCTGGGGCATATGATATAGATATTATGATAAATTTTTCTGATACATTGAGGGTGTGAAAGTCAGCATCTTTTATAACACTTACAAACTCTGGAAGCAGCTGATTGTTAGATTTTAATGCATCTTATTAAATTTTTCCTCCTTATCAGTGTTAAATGTTATTTTTTTTTGTAGACATTTATTTTTTTATTTATTTTTTTATTTATTTATTTTTTTAAATACAACATGACTGTATTGTAGGCAGTTTGTTAGCAAAACTGTATATTGTGATACATGTTGTGTATCATAGAAATGCCTTCAAGCATCATATGATAGTCTTCTTATATCGCCCACCCCTGCTGACCAGTCGTAGCTTTGCAATAAGAACATCTCAGCTCAGTAGTTCTCTCGGCGGAGGGGATGTGTGGGTGAGGTTTAATGAATCTATTAGTCACAGTGGACAGTGAGGCAGTGCCTTTGGCTGCCATGACTGTCTCTGAACCTTTCTTTTAAATAGCTCAGTGAAAGGGCTCAGCTTGAATTCTTGCTGGTGAGAATGACCTCTGTAGAGTTTGCCACCTTCTCTCCCATCACAGGAAATGCTTGGTGTTGTTATTAAGCTGCTAACATAATTTACCTGTTGAGTCAGTGGTTTGTTTTCTTGTTAAATGGCTTCTTGCATACGAGGCTAACTTGAGTGACATTTCAAAATTAATCCTGGATTAATTTTCCTTATTTTTAACAGGTTGTGATATTTAAGGAGAATCCCCAACCGCACAGTGCTTCTCTGGCAGTTCTGAGATTTGAACTCCTGGCCTTCCAGTCACTATCTCAGAACCTTAACAGCTGGGCTACCACTGTCCCTGCTGTGTTAATAAACTGCATTACATATAGATTAAGACACATATGTGCACTCTGACCTTCAATATGCATTAAATAACTGTCCTTTGTCATGCAGTAACTGATGACTTGCAGTTCAGTGTTGAACATTTCCCCTGACATTCGATCTGGCAGAACAGGCGTCTGGCTGAAACCCTGATCACTTTGACCTTTCCTGACCTTGCCAGATGACAGAGTGAAGAAAAAAACATGTGATATTTGATGTGCTTTTTATTTTTATTTCACCATGAGTGAAAGCTTACACTCTGCTTGTGGAGAGAACTCCCTGCACAGAGCATGGTGCACTACAAATTGTCCAGAAAAGTCGATTAACCTTGATTCAGGTAGCACGCTTAGGCTACAGTTCATCATACCCATTGGCATGGGTATTCACGTTGTGATCATGCTGGGTGCAGTGTACTCTCGGAGCAGCATTTTGTTGCACTTTTGTCTCTCTCTCTACCTTATCAAGAGGGCAGGCCGGACTTTGGCTTATGGTCTAGAGCTGGTGCTGTCCCACTCTTACAGCTGCAAGAGACAGATTATAGAATGTCAGATTGGGTGGAAGGAAAAAAAAAAACGCACCATGTTTCTTCGGTCCGTGCTTTGATTGTTGCCATCCATTAATATATTTTGGCATTGGTGCTACTAGTCTGTGGTCAATATGGCAAAAAATATTAGGACATTTTCACAGTACTTGATGTATTACAGTATTTCATTTAGCTAATGAAGAGCCAAAAGTTATGCAGTAATTTAAAATCTACAGAATATAATTTAATAAGAAAGTGTAGGGAAAATAACCAGTACAACTGATAAAGAAAAAATAGATTTTAACATCCAATCAACAGTAAGTAACAAGGAGTTTGTTAGTGTTGTAAAAGGACAGGCTATCTCCCCACATCTCAGGAAAGCGTGATGTGGCACAGTTCATCACAGCATTGGTATTATATTGTTACATGGCCCAGTCCTTATTACTATTGTGCCCTGACCTCAACCCCACTGAACACCTTTGGGATGAACTGGAACACCGACTGCACCCCAGGCCTCCTCACCCAACATCAGTGCCTGACCTCTTGTGACTGAATGAGCACAAATCCCCACAACCAAGCTCCAAAATCGAGTGGAAAGCCTTCTCAGATGGTTTTTGTAGGAGGTTATTTAACAGCAACAGAAAAATAAATCTGGAATGGGATGGTCAACAAAAACATTTGGGAGTCCACAGACCTTTGACCATATAGTGTGTTATTATATGGCCCAGGCCTTATTAGTATTGTTTTGGGGTTTTTTGGAAGTGAGCTTCTGTCTTGGAGGAAGCCATTCATCTTGAGCTTATTTCTATTTAATCACCTGTTTCCTTGTAGATTTTTATAGACTCTTCTCCTCACTGCATGGCAGGCCCCATTGCTGAAATGCATGTGATATGATCACATCTTATTTCCATCTTTACCAGTACCCTTGCTATGAATCACAACCCGACTGTCTTCTTTGCGCATCCACTTTATTACCACTTATACGTTTAGAGGACAGTGGAATGGATGAACAAAAAAAGCAATTTTAATCTGTCTTATGTTACCAGTATTTTGAAACAGGTCAAGAGGCAGGCGGTCTCCCAAAGAGATTACACCAAAGACTATTGGTGGCATTCCATGGCAAAGAAATAATAGCATTTGTTATCAATTTAAAAGGTTTTCAGAAAGTAATTTCACAGTATGTTTAGTTTTACCCTTAGTTCACACAGGGCAAGTTGGACAACTCACTTGTTTGGACTCAAACTTCAAGGGTTCTGGGGTTCAGTTGACAGATTGGCCAAGTCCTGTTCCTCCCTGTAATGCACAATTGCATAACATGCTCAGTTTGGAAGCTCTCCCATTGCTCATGATGCTGGGTGTATTGTGTTCTTGTGAACGTTTCTTCGCAGTTCAGCAACACTGGTATGTTTTCTTTGGACACACACTTGTACACAGATTGCTCTCGTAGTCTAACTGGAGACGATCCCGTGGTTCTCTCACGGGAGCAGATTGAAACAGCTGTCAGGAAGCATGCAGTGAAAGTCCGAACTGTTAAATTAATTACTACACACTGCTGCGCTGGTTCCAGTCCACACACTTGTGCTTACACAAACACAACCTAGAGCTGATCTGATATGTAAGGACTAAATCATGACAGGGTGTGCAGGTATAGGAATAATAAACATGCTGCATTACTGTTACCACCATAAAGTTCTAATATTTTCAAGTAACTACACATTCCAAAGTTTTATTCCTTTTACACTACTATACACTGCCCTCCAAAAGTTTGGAAACGCCTGAACAAAATAGGGTTTTTGGGCAATATCAGCATAAATCCTCTTTAGTTAGTGACCATTTTGCATTGATAATAAGGGACAACACAAACTATGAAAACATATTTTATTAAATAAAAAGTTTATGAACATAAACATGAACATAACATAGAAAAATACTCAAATTTTG
>CM040976.1:22442999-22455787 GCA_022985145.1 Pangasius djambal
GCAGGCTAAGAGAAACAAAAGCATATATGATCACGTAGCTGTCATCTACATGTAACATCATGTGTTTGCGCCCTTGACAGAATTATTGGCCAGTGTTTCAGCTCTGGTATCCTGTCTTCACGTTACATATAAAAGATATTATTGAGGCCGGCTAGTGTCTTTTTCTCTCGATATGTTCAACTGTGAGGTGGCTGAGTGTTCTGTTAGCAGGAGAGTTATATGACAGCTTTGCACCGAACTTGGGTTTTGTCAGTATTTTCACATACCTGCATGTTCCTAATTTTGAAAAGTTCTTCCATCAGACATTCACGCTAATTAGTCCTCCTAGCAAAAATAGTTCTACAGTTCACATCTCAGCTCAAGGTGTGTAGTGCAGCAGGCAGAGGGACACTCATTACCTTTGAACATACACTATATGGCCAACAATTTGTGGATACTGGACTCTAACACTTGTGCTTGTTGAACATCACATTCCAGATTTAGTCCCCTGTTTGGTGTTATAATACCCTCCACTCTTCTGGGAAGGCTTTCCACTAGATTTTGGAGCTTGGCTGTGGGGACGTGTGTTCATTCAGACACAAGAGCATTAGTGAGGTGAGGCACTGGTGTTGGGCGAGGAGGCCTGAGGTGCAGTTGCCGTTCCAGTTCATGCCAAAGGTGTTCAGAGGGGTTGAGGTCAGAACATAATATCTTGGACATGAAATGTGCTTGTCCCAGGCACCAGTGTTACTGAGTTAATTGGAGGACCAAAGGGAGATGCAGAGAATCACCATGTCCAAAAATACAAGCGGACACGGGGTGAAAACTGATCTGACTAGCCAGCTGAATACAAGCCAGCTGAATATGTTAACAATAACATCTACCTACTAGTTAGTCTACCATGTACCTTATAACAAAAGTCCTAAAGGCCTGGATAGAAATAAAACGCTGTGTTATTCTTTTGTTTCTGTGATGTTTTCACGACAGTCGTGAAAACAGTTTCAAAGCCTGATGATGTGTTTTGGTTACTGTGCCTTCTTTAAACAAGTGATTACCCACTGAGGATGTGTGAAGAAAATATGTACTGTTCCACGGTTTAAAACTGGAGTAACATTTGACATCTGTTATACCCAGGCCTTCTCTGGTTTTGTCTTTCCTCACCTCCTTCTCTCTATAATGCTGTGTGTTTGGGTTATGACTTATTTTCATCAGGAGTGGTATTTGTCACCATTCACTCTTGATAAATGAATTTCGAGTGTTTTTGCATGTGTGGAATAGGTTCTCAGGCATACAATGTTCTCTGACTGGTTATCCGGATGTGACTGTTAAATAAGCAGTAGTTTTCATGTAGACTCTCATGTAGATCAGCCAGAGTGTTTGTATGTTTGAAATGCAACACTTAAAATCACCCAAGCTGGCTTTAGACCAAATCACACATTTTTAGTTTTCCCATATACACAATGTAGCCAAACATTTTTCTTCCATCAGATAAAGTTTTCCTGACAGTGCCACTATTTTTTTTCACTCGTAACAAGACTAATGTTGGGAATAAACAATCTGTCATTCTGGCATGTATTTTCTTGCCCATGTACTGAACTTTGGTAACATTGGTGAAATAAAAGTCAGTGTGATTTATGAAGGCATTTTGTACATTGTGTGGCATTAATGGTGCATGCCAAACTTGTTTTGAGCAATGTACATGATTTCGGAATTAAATAATAAACTTATCATTTCTCACACAGTGTTAACAAACATCTGAAAAAGGCACATCAAGTAATCCTGATTCTGTGAATATGCAAAAAGAAAATACCCTCAACCCTATACACACCCACTCCTTTCCCCCAGTACACTGGTGATGCTTGGCCTGAATTTATGTTTTTGAAGTGTAGACTTGTGCATTATTGTTGTTCACCTCACCATGATTTGCCTTGAGGAAAAATTCTGATCAAAGTTTTAACAATGTAAGAAAAACTGAATGACAAAAAAATGACCTGCTACGGTTGAGTGTCTCTATCGGTTTTCCACCAAACCATTTTGTTTCACCTTTGACATTGTTGTGCAAGTATATGCTAAGTGCAGCCGCTCCCTCCCTCCATCCCTTCCTCCCTCCCTGACAAGGCGTGCTGTTACTGTGCATCAGCCTTCTCCAGTTAGATGTGTTGAACGAAAGGATGTGCTGCCTGCTTAACACGTTATTTTAATGAGTTAATAATAAATGCAAAACAAACAAAGGAAAGGTGACACTTTATTTGAAGTGTGCCTTTAACACATTCATTAGAATTGCATAAATATTTTATAAAACAGTGCTGGAGAATTTATGAACGTCAAAGTGACAAAACGTGTAAGATGATATTGGAGGTTTCATGCAGCTTGTCTGTATGGAAGAGAAAACAGTAGCCATGAGTTATCATTATGAGTTAACGGATTGAGATACTCTGCTATGGTAATATTTTTTTGAATCCATATCTTGTGAGTTATTCTTTTGTTTTTCTGTACATAATGCTTCATGAGAGTGTTATAAATGTACGTTTGATTAGTGCTTCAGTTTGACGGCATTAAAGTCATTCATCTGGCTGGAATATGGGCATTATACATAAGAAGCTGTATTGGAAAGAGGCTTCATAATAATTTTCGTACAAATAGCATTCAGTTTCCTGCTATAAGAAGTACACTATATAGCCAAAAGTTTGGTATCTTAAAGTACATACATCTTAGCCCCGTTCCAGTACAGTTTCTTCTGTATGAAGCCTCATATGCCAGCCAAATGAATGACTTTAATGCCTCAAACTAAAGTGTTAATCAGATTTATATTTAGAAGACTCTTATGAAGCACTGTATACCTTCTACAATTTCTCAAAGTGCTGTTAGTGAAAACAAGTGAATAACTTGCAAGTTATGGATAAAAAACTGATAATAGCTGAGTATATTAGTCAACTCTTAAAGGTAATTGATGGTAGGTATTCTTGCTTCCATGTAAAAACAAAGTTGTACAAAACTTCCAATATCATCTTGCTTGTTTTGACATGAGTCTTTTATAAATTATCCAGCATTGCTTTAGAAAATATTTATGCAATGGTTATGAATGTGTTGTAAAGGCGCTATGAAGATACCCTTTAAATAATATATTACCAGGAAAAGAATAAATTAGAATTGTTATATAACATACATTGTGATATATCTCACAATCCTATTGAAACATACTCTTGTATTTTCTGACACAATGACACTGGCCTAAGCTGTATTGACCAATGAGATGTTTCTTAAAAGAATGCAGTGAAAACACAATGTGTAAAGTTAAGGATGACTTTGAGTAAAGTAATGATTAAAATAACGTGAAGTGGTAGCTCAGTGATTAAGACATTGGACTCCTGATCGGAAGGTTGAGAGTTCAAATCCCAGCACCGCCAAGCTGCCACTGCTGGGCCCTTGAGTAAGGCCCTTAACCCTCAGCTGCTCAGTTGTATAAATGAGATAACTGTAAGTCGCTCTGGATAAGGGCGTCTGCCAAATAATGTAAATGTAATGAACAATCATTTGAATTCTCAATAAGCCAGTAAATGTTGCAACCACAATGACTATTTTTTGTGGTCCATCTGCTTTACATGGTAGAATTCATGCCCTCAATGCAACCTTACTGTTTCGTTTAACAGTATCACTTTGGGTATTATTTGTAATGTTTCACCATTTCACCAATTTCTCTCTCTCTCTCTCTCTCTCTCTGTGTGTGTGTGTAGAAGGAGACGGTGGTACAACCTACACTGCTTTTTCGAAAGCTGAGTAACCCTGACTTATCCACTGCTGCAGGAAAAACCAAACTTCAGCGGCAACTCAGCCAGGATGAGAGCCGAGCCCGCCGCAGCAGCATGGCCGCTGGCCTAACTGGTAAGACACACACACACACACACACACACACACACACACACACACATGCACTTCCTCCACATTTTCTTTCTCAGAAGCACACTTCTAGCCTTAAGATCTGGTGAAGACATTATCATCATCCCCTTGAATACTGAATAGTTCTAGTAAAGGCATATGACTGACTGACTGACATTCAATTTGACTGTTTACACAACAGCCATTAATTTAATAAATTTTTTTAATTAAAAGCATTCTAATTACATGTTTAAGTGCATCCAGAGTTATTTAATTTCTTGACCAACTGAAAGGACACCCACCAACACTTAATTAGCTTACTGTGCCAATAGGTTCACTCAAAATACATCATGTTCTAGGACATTGCTTTACAGCGCACACCTGCAAATACGAAACAGAACAGGTCAAAACTGGCCTCACCAATTCAAATGCAGTTACAATAATACAATGAACTGCTGACCATTATTTTGCACTGCTGTTTCTTAGCTAACAACTTGGGGTGTGTGTGTGTGTGTGTGTATGTTAGGGAAACAGCTCCTGCCTCTGTCCAGCAGCATGCACAGTGGTGTGAGTCAGCTGGCCTGGCAGCAGCAGGCAGGAGAACCAAACAACCTCATCCGCATGAGGAACCAGACACTGGGTCAGTCTGCTCCGTCTCTAACTGCAGGACTGGTGAGTGTGTTCTCACACCCAGATGCACTCTCACAGAAGCTTATACCCACATATACATGTAATAGCTTGCTTACGAATTTGGCAGAGATGACTGAAAAGCAGCCAAGTTAGATGAAGTTAGTAGCTAATGAGAGTGTTTTTTTTTTTTTTCGGGTTTTCATGGTGTCCATTCTTTCAGCTTGGTCATTGTAGAAGGGTCAAGTCAAGAGGCTTTTATTGTCATTTCAACTATATATAGCTGACGCAGTACACAGTGAAATGAGACAACGTTTCTCCAGAATCATGGGGCACCGTGGCGTAACACTATCAGGTTCAGAAATTTGTGGAGAATTGATTAATCAGTAAAGTATCTGGCTGGATTGACAAACTAAAAACTCCAGATATAATCAACTCATCCAGTGTTAAGGCCTCAGCGTGTTGCTTGTGTAGATGACGTTTGTGATGAAATTGTGAAGTAAATAGATGTTGTGTGGAGGCTTCACTTGCTGTGTCGTGCAAATGGCAGCTGGACAAACTCCACAGACAAATATGCTATGCGACAAAGCCTGTGTTTGGAGCATTCATGCACGGTGGCCAATAAACTGCAGAAAGATCATAAAGATGGTTCATTTTCTCTCAACCCTTGGAGAGGACCTTTAGGTGCTATTTATCCATAAGCTGATTTTGATCTCCAGTTAAAAATGCTTGTTATTAATGCAAATGCATGCTGCAGTCAGTTTGCCTGTCATAAGGATGTATGAGATATAATTTAAATGTTCTTTGGATCTGCAGGTTTTATTGTTTTCCTGCATGAACACACGTGATCCTTATGGAAACACTGAGAATGAGCTGATGAGTACATGCAGGTGTGCTGAAGCAAAGGTCTAGTGGCGCAGCTTTGCAGGAATGCATTTAGAGAAAATGTGATGTATATCTGTAAGAGGGTGTGTGTGTGTGTCAGTCAGTAAAGCTGCTGTGACCTACTAAGGAGTCAAATGTGTTGAGACGGTAGACTATCATGCAGCATGTCACACAGAGCTCAACGTCTACACCTGCTGGCTGCTTCTGGCACTGCATGTGCACACATCACAAACGAGACTTGCGCTTGCTCATCAGTACTTTTACATGTATGACACATGGCAGTCTGATTTTGTCCTCAGTACTGTTCTGAGAAACACTGCATTTTTGAATGTGTGACTAAAACACTGATACCATTACACTTTCAACTAAAAGGAGAATTACTGCAGACACATGGGATATCTCTGGAATATTAATAAACAGTGATGCACTACATAGTGTGTGTCATAAGTGTCGTAATGTTGTAAGTACAGCAATGTGGTTCATCATGTTGCCAAAGTTAATGAATCTGTAGCTCAGTAGAAATGTTGCTTGTGTAATAAACCTAAATTTTTATTGTGGTGTCTCAGGAGCTCCTCATGACACAGAGTATTGTGCCACTGAAAAAATCTTTCGTTTTTCAAAATAAGTCCATCTGTGAAGGTGATCATTTTCACAGTTTGTGGGTTGCTCCAGCAGGGTTTCTAATTAGTCAGTTAATTAGTTACTTTTATTGTCCACAGTATTGTCTTTGGATTCACCATACGGTATAAACAAGCTAAAAAAAAAAAACAACAACAAGCAAAAACATAAAAAAACCCTCAAATATACATTATACTTCAACATACACACACACATACATTCCCATATGTACATGTATATGCATACATATCCACACCTACTCTTATACCCATATTTATGACTCAATATTTAATATTCTGGTAGTTGGCACAAATGACATCTGCTACACATTTTTCCTTGTCCATGGTTGTCTAAAGCATCTCCTTGAAGGTAACAGCTGAAACTGAGAATGTAGGGAATGAGAAGAATCCTCTATGATAACCAAAGCTTTTTGTTTTACTTTTAGTTTATGAATATCATTTAACTGTAACAGTTACATTGTTAATATAATTCTGTCAGTTTTTTTTTCTTTGAAATGAAATGAAGTAGAATTAAAAATGCCGCACCTTTATTTTTTTCGACCATTTTTATTTATTAATTATTTTTTACTCATTCTTTTTTGGCATGTAAGGATAAATGAACATGTAGGGATAAATAATGCATTAAGAATGAACTGAGCTGTCGTGCAGAATAGCTATCAAATAAGATAAATATTGATTTAGGGTAATTGAATTTAAGGTCCTGATATGTGTATTATTCAATTTTATTTGTGTAGTGCTTTTAACAATATAAATTATACATTACATTAACAATATACATTACAATGCAGCTTTACAGAAGTGGGGAGATAGATTTACAGTATATTTTAAATATATATTAGTGATAAAAGAAATGCACATTACAGAAATGTATAAGCTGAGTGGGCGACGCGGGTTTAATGTCAGTTCATCACACAAGCGAAGTGTATTTAATTTATTGAACTCAGATTTAAACCCACATTTAATGACTTCTTTAAAGTATGAGGGTGAGTGAAATGAAAACCTTAAGAGTGCACCTTAAATTAGAATCCAGACGTACGTTAAATGCTAGTGCACTTGCATTAATTGAAATAGAGATTAAGTAGAAAGATGATGCACTTCTGTGACATCTATTTGCAATAAACAATGCAGTGTTTATAGGAAAAAGTGTTAAGGTTTTCATTTGGCTCACCGTTGTATATGTAATTTGGATTTGTTCCAGCATGTGTCAGTAGGTGGCACTGTTGTTTACTTTGTGACTCTGAATCAGTGGCCACAACGCTGAAGAGTTTCAGAGGCTTTATGATGCAGTAATTGACTCCCCACTGCAGTGTGTGTGTGCATTAATATACAAACACTTCAGCAAGCAGCCTTGAACAGAGTATTTGCTGATTGCAGGCGAGGCTACATACACAGACGAACTGATGTTTGTGACACTTTTCTTTTGCTATCAAGGGCAAAAAACATGCCAGTGAATTGTTTGCTCCTTAATTCTGGGGCTTTGTGGTGAATGTAAGCTTTAGATTTGAGCTTGAGCTTCATTTGTAACTCTTCCTGTACTTTAATTCATGCAATAAATTATTTATTCTAATTCTAATGTTAAAATGAGAATTGTATACAACTATTAAAAGCAGTTTTCTTTATTAAATGCACAGCTACAAGTCCCTATTGGCTTTAGTGGCCCTTAAGCAACATTTTATTTAATTTATATACAAAGTTTCATTCTAAAATGAAAACAAATTGTTCTCATTAACATGATTTTCTTTTAAAAAATGTTTTCCATTTCTGTGTGAGAAAATATAGCCTAACCCTAATGTTTTTCCAGTAGGCCTATACAGTTAGATCTGGAAGTATTTGGACAATGACAGAGTTTTTGTGATTTTGCCTTTATACTCCACCACGATGGATTTGAAATAAAACAATCAAGACATGATCGAAGTGTAGACTTTCAGCTTTATTTTAAGAGGCATTTACCATTTAGGAATTACAGCCATTTTCAGCAAAGTACTTCCATTTTCAGGGGCTTAAAGGTATTTGGACAATTGACGGACAAGAAGTTAACCAGGTGCGGTCCATTCCCTCATTACTTCAAGACAAATGAAGCAGATAAAAGGTCTGGAGTTGATATCAGGTATTGAGTTGGCATTTGGCAGCTGTTCGACTGGAGCTACCAATATGAAGTCCAAGGAGATCTCAATGCAAGTGAAGGAGGCCATCATTAGGCTGAAAAAACAACATAAATCTATACGAGAGAGAACAAGAACCTTAGGTGTGGCCAAATCAACAGTTGGGTACATTCTTAAAAAGAAAGCACTGGTGAGCACAACAACATCGAAAGGCCTTGAAGACCACGGAAGACAACTAAAGTGGATGATCGCAGAATCCTTTCCTTGGTGAAGAAAAACACCTTCACAATATCAGCAGAAGTCAAGAACACTCTGGAGAAGGTAGGCGTATCATTGTCAAAATCTACAATCAAGAGATGCCTTTGTAAATGTAAATACAGAGGGTTTACAACAAGGTGCAATCCACTGGTAATGTTGAAGAACAGGAAAGCCAGAGTAAACGTTGCAAGAAAACATCAAAAAAGCCTCCCATGTTCTGGACTAAGATTCTTTGGACTCATGAAACCAAGATTAACTTGTACCAGAATGATGGGAAGAGAAAAGTATGGTGAAAGAAAGGAACAGCTCATGATTCAAAGTATACCACATCATGTGTCAAACATGGTGGAGGGAGTGTTATGGCATGGGCATGTATGGCTGCCAATGGAACGGGCTCACTGGTGTTTATTGATGATGTGACTGCTGACAGAAGTAGCAAGATTAATTCTGAGGTGTACAGGGCTATACTCTCTGCTCACATTCAGCCAAATGCTACAAAACTGATAGGACACCGCTTCATAGTGCAGGTGGATAATGACCCTAAACATACTGCGAAAGCAACTCAAGACTTTTTGAAGGCAAAGAAATGGGATATTCTTCAATGGCCAAGTCAGTCGCCTGATCTCAACCCAATAGAGCTGCTTTTCACTTACTGAAGACAAGACTGAAGGCAGAAAGACCCACAAACAAGCAGCAACTGAAGGTGGCTGCAGTGAGGCCTGGCAAAGCATCTCCAGGGAGGAAACTCAGAATTTGAGTTCCTGGCTCCAGACAGGATTTTCATCCAAGTATTAAAATTATGGTTATATTTACAATTATGTCACTTTGTCCAAATACCTTTGAGCCCCTGAAAATGGAGGTACTTTGCTTAAAATGGCTGTAATTCCTAAATGGTAAATGCCATATTTTGTGGAACCTCTTAAAATAAAGCTGAAAGTCTACACTTCAATCACATCTTGATTTGTTTAATTTCAAATGCATTGTGGTGGTGTATAAAGGCAAAATCACAAAAACTCTGTCATTGTCCAAATACTTCTGGACCTGACTGTAGTTCTGCCCTGGATTCGTCATTTTCTGCACACCTGGCTACAATATGATATGATGATAGGTAGCCACTATGGTGTTTTTTTCAAGGAGTAGTGATGGCAAGAAAGATCTGTGTAAAAGTATTTTTCATACAAGCAACAGATCACACTGCAGAGCAGAAAATGTTAAAAGTAAATACACACATTTCTGGTTAAATGCAGTGTTTGGTTTTATTTATATGTTAGGCTTTCTGTAAGCGGAGTAGGCTCTCATATGTGGAGATCATTATTAACTGTTCTTTTATTTCATTTTAAGCGGTTTCCAATTAAAGAGGGAGTGTGAAACACTGGTCATAGAAATATCATCTCTGTTCACAAACCAAAATGAAAAAGAAATCGATTCTGATCCCTGTTACAGAATGTCTGCAACGCAAATAGCGCACTTTATGGTATACAGGGAATGAATTCAGATATGGATAGCTATAAAAAGCTACTTCACTATAAATCAGCTCTGAAACAAAACACAAATTAACCACTAGCTCAAGGCCATCAGGGTGATTAAATACAACCCAGACACTTGTGTAATGTGGAAACACTAATCAAGTGTCTGGATGCATTAGCAATGACCAGTATGAGAGAACAATGGAACAGTCTTTTCAACCACAATTTGTATTCTCTCTTTTTTTTTTCTTTATATGACTGTTGTATTTTTTTATATCTAGTATCTAGTTTTATATTTGTTTTTTTTTTGTGTGTAAAACTGTGTAAGAAGTAGACACTATGGTAAATCTGGTAAAGCTATTTATGCAGTATGTAGTCAAAAGCAGAATCTTCTATTGGCAAAGTGTACAAGGAGACAACAGACACTCACAATATGCACACAATATGCAAAACATGATACTAATTCACAGTATATGCAATATACAATAATTTACATGATGTACATTAATTTACAGTAAACATAACAATTTACAGTAAACATTAGCGGTTGTTACATACATTTACACATTTAAGTGTTAAATGTCGGTCCAGGTAAATGTCAGGCAGGTTACAGGGGTGGGGTGATGTGGGAAGAACCGGTTGGTCCGTGTCCTTACGACTCTGAAGCTCAGTCTCTGCTGAGAGAGGAACCGCTGGAAGAGAGGATGGCCTGGGTGAGAGGAGTGTGTAGTGATTTTCCTTGACTCTAACCCTCACTCTGGTTGACTACAGGTCTGTGAGTGTTCTCATTTACTGTGCCTGTGTTTAATTTCATCTCTCATTGCAGTAGGAAGCATGTCTGTTCTGCCTCCAGCCCTGCATTCAAAAAAACTCAGGACATTGCATCTTTGGAAAGAGTAGTACAAGTGGGGAAAAGTAATACAATCTGGCAGGAAGACAGCAACCACTTTATCACTGTAGTTTAGTACTTAGTAGTTTAGTACATGATGATAAAACTGATAAAAATTGTAGTAAAAATATTTAAACATATTTCTCCTGCAGGTCGAAAAAAGAAGTTGGTAATCTTACGATTGTACTCACTTTCTCTTCTCCAGTAATTCTGTACTTTACTTTTTTCTGTTCTTCACTAGTTATGTGCTTTGCTTTTTCTGTTCTAGGGTGATTTCTGTACTTTACTTTTTTTGTTCTTTGCTAGTTCTTTTGCTAATTGTTATCCTCTTCCTGTTCTTCTTTGACTTTTAGCAGCAGCAGCAGTAATTTTAGTGGTCAGTGTCGGTGAGTGGTCAGTTCTAATCCCTGGACCCTAAGGGCATCCTGATCTCCTGCAGCGGGGCTTTAGTGTCTGAGAAGTGTGTGAGAGATAGTGGCTGGGGCATACACATGGGCACCACACAGGATGGGCAGATGGTGTTTACTGTGCAGCCCCTGCCATGCAGTCTTGAGTGTGTGTACAAGGATTATATTTGTGCAACTACCATACTGCTTAACTGAGAAGCTTGGGTGGTGTAGAATGCTTAATAAACAACATCAGCTTGTGTGCAAAACTGAGGTGATTTTTCGTTTTCTGGTACCTTTAACACACCTGTGTCCATATGTGACATGTGAGAGATGAACAGAATACACAGAGGATTGTGCAAAGTGCGCTGTGGGCTGTTTAATTTGCCCATACTGCAACAATGATACTATATTTCCAATTTATTTTTGCTTCCAGTGAAATGTGCCTCTCATTTTTGGCCTGTAGAGACTGCACCGTATTAAAGAGGAAATTCTCTGCGGAGTCTTCTGCCTCAGGCTCATCCCAATTTATGCATGATATTCATGCAGAGAAAGAGAGACTGAGAGACACAGAGAGAGAGAGAGGAATCCAAATATTACTACTTGATTGATCCTTTAAAATTCATTTGAATAGGGATGATGAATTGAGAGAGAATGGCTGTGTCATTAACATTTAGAAATTTGCATCTGATTTGCATATTTGTGTGTGGTGGTGCTGCTGTGATGGAACTTGAATAGAAATATTCTTTTCATTGTCTCATGCCTGACGTTTTCTATTTGCACTCCTTTACCTTGTGAATAAATTTCACAAGGGAGAGATGTGTGAAGCGTTGTCTTTAACAAGTGAAATACTTGGTGTAATTGGTGCAAAATACATTTTTTTCTTCTTCTTTTTTTTTTCTTTCATTTGTGTCTGTGACTTTACAAAATAAACCATTTTAATATTGACCTCATTTGTCAAGTCTGCCATATGCAGACAGTTCATCGTTTGACATTTAAGTCATTTTGAGTAGAAGCTGTGTGTTGCAGTTGAACCTATTAAACTGAGCTGCTTTATCCTTGTATTAAGAAACTAATCAAATAAGCTTCTGGTGAAAAATGGTCCACTGAATGCACTTTAAGCACTTCTTCTTCCGTGAATGAAACAAGCACGAAGTACAGTGAAGTGCAAGATTTGAGACGTAGATTAAAAAAAAGGTCTTTTCAGTTTTATAGTCATAGCTTTTATTTTAAAAACTTTTACTGAAACTGGTTTTATCAAGAGCAGAACCTGAAAATTGAGACTCTTCCCCATTGATTGTCCTTCCAACTTGATTCATTTCCATAAGCAGTAGCATTTCTGACAGAACTGTTTTCACTTGATTTGAAAATATGCATTATGAATAATTTATTTCTAATACTTCTCTATATTGCAGATTTGTTGTCAGAGTAGGTGATGTTTAAACCTGTTTAACTTTGTTGCCAATTCTATTCCTTGCCAAGTTCCTGTTTTCTAAGCGATCTTTTTGTACGTTTTCTTTTAGTATCTAATGTTCTTCTCCATTAGCCTCTAATAGAATCCTGGTAGAATCCCGGTCCTGTGGCTGAGCTACTGCGGCTCCCTCCTGTGAAATTATGAAGGCTTCAGGTTCTACTTTAAATTGCTTTTTTTTTTTTTTTTTTTTTTTTTTTTTTTTTTTTTT
>CM040976.1:22469717-22498842 GCA_022985145.1 Pangasius djambal
AAAAAAAAAAAAAAAAAATGCCAAAAGAGCAGAATCTTGTTTTGAGCTCTCCGCTTGAAAGACTAGCTGATCACTTTCTGTCACAGCAACAGGGACGGTAGACCATTAAACAAGTAATTTGTAAACACATAATATTGGAAACGTGCTATTCACTGTTTTAAAACCCGCTTCTGCTATATTGTAAGACTGTGGATTTTTTTTATTTAATTTTCTTTTCCATATAATGATTGGGGGAGAGGGGGCTGAGTTCTTGAAAAAACTAGGAAAAGGCTTGTGGGGAAAAAATATTTAATGTGCGCAAGCTAGCTAAATATGCAGCTTTTCTTTATTTGTTTGTTTCTTCATAGTAGCTAGCAGCTAATCATTTACTCAGAGGAAATTATTTTTAATACACCTGACATCTCTCATCAACAAGATGATTTTTAAAAATTTTTTTTAGCAATATGCACTTTAATAGGAACATCTGTACACCTGCCCATTCATGCAACTATCCAGTCAGCCAGTCACGTGTCAGCAGTCCAATACGTAAAATCATGCAGATCCAGTGCTTCAGTTAATGTTCACATCAAAGATCAGAAAGGGGGGAAGTGTGATCTCAGTGACTGTAACCCTGGCATGGTTGTTGGTGCCAGATTGGCCATGTTTGAGTATTTCAGAAACTGCTGAAATAGAATGATGTGTGAAAAACAAACAAAAAAACATCCATTTAGTGGCAATTCTGTGGGTGGGATCGCCATGTTGATGAGATGTCAGAGGAGAATGCCCATACTGGTTCCAGGTGACAAGAAAGCTACAGTGACACAAGTAAACACTCTTTACAGTGGTGGTGAGCCTTGAAACCTTGGTTGTCTTAAAATCTTGAAACAGAACAGACAATAAATCAGACACTTGAGACATTAATTATTTGTGAATCTTACACACACACACACACTTTTTTCCTGCCATTTCCTCCCTTGTCATGCGTGTGTGTCGTAGACTTTGCTCTGGCTTTTCTCAATCTCCCTTCAATCAGCACTTCAGCGGTGCTGATGTGATGTCAGCTGAACTCCTGGATTTCACTCTCCCTCCACATTGCCCTCCTTCTCAGATAAGATCTATTTCTTCACTTGACGCATTCACGAACAAAAGCCATGTGGGGTTGCCTTGGAAACTGTCAGTGCTGTTATAAAAGCTTGTTGTCACATTGGTAAATGGCTTTACTTATCATTTTTTTCCCCTGTCGTTGTTGCTTCCTTGCATCAGCTGAAATCAGTCGCCTGACTGGCCTTGGATTTTAGGAGCCTCTTTGTGTGGAGGAATCTTAATTTGACTTGGAAACTTTGCCCTGAAGTACATCTTTTTTGCGGATTTCACTGTGTCGCAAAGTAACGCACCTGTATAGTAGTCCAAATATGGGCTTGGTTAGGTTTTACATTGCATGTGTATGCTGGTCTGAGAAAATCTGTCAGATGTTGCTGTGAGTGAATTTTGGAAAACGGCCAATATGATGAAAAACTCGGATCAAATATACAGGCTCTTTCATAAATCCAGCAAAATAAAAACCATAATCTTTTATTTGCAGAGCTTGCTCAAACTTGCTAAAAACTACAAGTAGATTTATTTGAATTTCTTTTTCCTTGCTTAGATACTTGTAAAAATAAAAAATAAAATGTTCTAAAATTCAGGGACCAATGAGCGTACATATACATAAGTGTACATAACTACATATAGGCCTACTTAACTATGTGTTTATTATTTACAACGTACTCCCTGTACATTAACTCTGTGATGCTGCACTTTGGGACACCCTGTATATTTCGACATCTCTACTTTAAGAAAACTAATACATAAAAATACCCATAGAAATGTACTTTCTAACCTTACCTTGCAAAAATCATATTTGGTAATGAGTGAAGTCAATGACGAGGCTCATGTTTACCTCATTTCATCTTGTAAACTTTCATAGGGAGTCTTTCAGTGGAACTGGAATGAAATCTTCAAATGCATTTTTTTTCCTTTGCAGTTTTGGGGATGCCTAGAGTTTAAAATGTTAGAGATAGATGTTGATGATCTGCTTTCGGCTGCTCCCGTTAGGAGTCGCCACAGAGAGTCATTGGTCCACATATTTGATTTGGCGCAGTTTTTACTTCGGATGTCCTTCTTGACGCAACCCTCCCCAATTTTAGCCGGGCTTGCAACTGATCCTCCAGGGACCCTTAAAATGTTAGACACACATGTAAAAGAGAAATATATTTCAGTTCAGGAATGCCTGGAGTTTACAGAATTACATATAGTAGAAATTATCTATTTGAAGGGTTTTCCCAGGCCACCACATGCATAATTACCCTAGTTTCACAGTGATTAAAAAAAATAATAATAATTTTTTTTTGGGGTCATATGGACAGTCATGGCTCTGGCTCTACGTATCACACTCTCATTTTCATTTATACATTAATTCAGACCCAGCTATTGCTGTTATGCATTATGCCAGTCTAGTACCATGATGTGTTTGAAGACTGAGTGCTGGACTCCTGCCTGAATCATCGACTGAGATGTAAGTGTTTGTGTAAAGCAGGATCGGATCTGCTAGTGAAGAGTCAAATGTCACTCTCTCTCAGTATGTCTGTGAGGCTCAACACAACACGTTGCAGAGAAGTGTGACCGTCCTGGGCAGGATCCATCAAGACTCTGTGATGGTTCATATTTGCACTTAGTGAAATGTATTCATTTCCATTTTTCACAGGACATATTGCCTCTTGCTGTTGCAGTTATTACACTTTGAATGAGTCCTGTAGTTATTACCTCAAAAAACAGCTGGTAAATGCGATCAGCACACCTCTGCTTCTGAGCCCGCTGTTTCATGCACTCAGACATTCTGATCATTTATCAGCCTAAAGATTATGTGCTGGTGTAGCAGATTAGTATTTTGAAGATACAGTAATCTACACTAAAGCTACTGCTGCTGAGATCATTAGCTTAAATAATCAAATTTGATTACAACTAAAGCTCTATCTGGATGGGATTAAATGTATATGGGGTGCCTGGGGTAATTTCATATTTCTCTGGTCCCCCTCTGTGCTTTTATTTCCATCTGGATTGGCCATGTCTGTTTTTCTCCGTCCTCTGAGAAAATTACGGGCCGAATCACCTACAGTTTTTCACCAAACTCAGCACGCGTCTGATAATTATAGTCTGGATATATGTCTGTGATCTCCTGTGCAGATTTCGCCTCACGTTGGGGGAAACAAAAAAAATCTCTGACTGCTGCTACTTGCTGTATTTAGTCTCCCTTTACTATCTTAGTGTATCTGTGACCCTCCCCCAGATATTAAACACTTCCCAAGTCCCAAAACAAAAATGGATGCTGCTTCTATAATTTGTGAGCACTGTTTTATTGTATTATAATACGTCTGAAAACGTAATACTGACGTCCCCCTGATAAATGAATCCAATCCGAATTAATCCATGTTTGTAATAAAATAGCATTTGTGCATTTTGTGATTTTAGAAGTATGCTATCTGCCTGCAGTGTTCTTATTGACTTGCGTCACTCTTTCCAGATTTAAAAAAACAAAAGCGTGGAGGAGTTAAAGACGATCACAAACAATGTGAAATGTGGTATTTATTTTTATAAGCACTGATTGGTGATGTAGTGTTCATTCAATGTATATCTTGTATAATTGCATTTAAAGGTCAATATAAATGTGAAGGTCAGTTTGTTTGTTTTTTTTTTTAAACCAAAGAATGCCAAAAATATTAATGAATAAATATGGTCTTTGTGAAACTTGAAGAGCCATCATACATTATACTGGGATATTTAAGGATAGTGTAATAAATTTATATCGGGAGACTCGACTAAGTTTAATTAGACATTCCGCTGTGGTGTTTCATCTCTCACATCGTCTTCCTGATCACGACCCAGTCCAGATTTTGTGGCGTGGTCTTCTGAGTCATATTGATCTTCTGATTAGGTGGTATCTTATTACCTGCTTTTTAAAGGGGCTGTTACACAAGTCATGCCGTGTAATCCTGCCAGGCCATTACTGGTCAGCTAGAGAAGTGGAGATATCGATCACACTCTCAGCCATTAATATTTACTACATTTCGTACTCTACATACTGGCTTGTGTGTTGACACACTTCACAGGCAGGCATGTTTGTGAGACTTTTAATATGCAGCTTGTGTGATGCTAATTGATTGCAGATCGCATTACTACTTAGCTACATTAGCCTTGTAGCACCAGGGAGAAAACTAAATAAGCAAAATCTAGACATGCTTTTCTGCTCACTTTTTTTGTTGAAACTTTTTGAAAATGTTTAAAAAAAAAAAAAAAAAAAAACTTGTTGAAGACCTGCTCAGCTGAATGCTGACTTTGCTCAAACAGCGTGTAAAGGGCAGTGGGTAATTCAGCATGAAGTTCAAGCCTTTAGCTGTGACACTCTGGCCTCCTCTGAGAGTAAATCAGCTGTGTGGTGTTTCTGCTGGATGGTGTTCACGCTGGACACCGGAGTGTGTGCTTTTCTGTAGCCCTGGCTGGAACTGAGAAGTTAGTGGCATGTTTATGAGCGGTGGCATTTCGGCCTGTCACTGAGCTCTCAGCTCTTTATCTACATCTCCAAGCAGGCTGTCAGAAGAGGACAGCAGTGACGGCCACTGATGGATGTGTTTCTACCTCTCTATTTTTATCAGGAGTGTTTGTGAGTCGCGTAAATAAATGTGATGGTGGTCTGGGAAAACCAGTCGGACGTCAGTGTGGCTGAATTCTGAGAAAATCTAGTTCTGTGCATTTTTCTGTCAATAGCATACATTATATTTTCACACCACAGTGGTGGAAAAATGTTTTTATTAACATTCTAAACTTGCCTAAAATTTCTTGAAAGTCCAGATTGGTGAATAAGGAAGTAGTTTAACGAACAATGCTGTAAAAGGTCAGCCTGGGTAATTTCCTCACGCAGTGAACTTTTCATCATGTTTTTGAATTTGTGTCGTAGCGAAACAGACCTAAGCCTAAATGAGTCGGTGTGTAACCTGGCATAAATACCTGCTGTCAAATCAACACTGCACAAACATCATCACCGACACTGAAATGTAACTGAAAGAGTTTTAGAGAGAATACGAAGAAGCGGTATGTTCTGAATTCTTACGGCAATACAGATAAACAGATGCAGATAAAATTGCTCATGTTTTTCCTCAGGCTGAAATAGATTTTAAACAAAGATCGGCTACCTGTCTGACTAGCTGAGTGATTATTTCACAGCAGTCAGCTCATTTCAACAATTTGTAGACATTTTATTGTTTACTCAATTAAACAAAACTCTACATTTACTAATTTACTTAATATTTCATTAACTTTAAAGTTAATATGTATTATTTTAGGGAATTTTTTAATACACCATTCGTTCAGTCTGACAGTTCAAGCTTCTCAGTGTTGTAACAAACACAGCTCCACTTGGACACACTGGGACTTTATCAGGATTTTGATATATTATTATAACCTCAGGTTTCTGTCCATCAGCTTGCTCTTTGCTTATTTTATTTTTGTCTCGAT
The DNA here is from genome assembly GCA_022985145.1 of Pangasius djambal. NCBI lineage: Eukaryota > Metazoa > Chordata > Actinopteri > Siluriformes > Pangasiidae > Pangasius > Pangasius djambal. Next base: position 22,475,244 of record CM040976.1, read on the forward strand.
ACAATCTGAAATAAGTAATGATGCAGATTAAAATCAACCCCATCAGTACATTAGCCTTGAGTTTGTGATGCGGAGCTGTGTGATTTATTTTTGCTACTTGAAATGGGGAGATTGGGCTTCAGGCCACTAAACTGCTTTGGTACAAATACAGTCATGAGCTTGCACAGTCATTTTTATACCACGATGTGACTGAATGCTTGAATCTGATCAGAAGGTGTGGATTATTTTCTTATATCAGCACGGCTCATAACATGTAACATAAACGATAAGTTAATATTAATGCGCTCTTTCTAATGCGTTATTTTTTTCTGTAGTAACCTAGTTACTATAGTAACAGCTCATAAACAGGAACCTGTACTGTGGACATTCCACATAATCTAAGATTAATAATAAATGGATTAAAAAAAAACTGTTGCTTAACAAAGTAAAACCTATAATTGTTGATGCAGCCTTTTTGTTAGGAGACATTTATTTAACATTTATGGAAGAAGTCTTGGTTAGTTACACTTTCTGTAAAATGACAAGCTGCGTTTGTGTGTGTGTGTGTGTGTGTGTGTGTGTGTGTGTGAGAGAGAGAGAGAGAGAGAGAGAGAGAAATGTAGTCTGTGCATTTTGAGGATTTCTTTTTATTACCAAATTACCACCAGATTTTGTTTGTGTTTCAAAATGTCTTCAACTCCACTTCAGACTGTTACAGTAATAATCAAAAAATCAAAACCCTTAGAGGATGTGTGTTATCTCCCCTGTGATCTGTTTTCTTCCTAATCTGACACAATGTTTAGATAAAACACAAAGATAGGAGATATTTGTGGAAGGTGGTGTGATGCTTGTCAACCCAATATCACCAGGAGAGCTCAGGAGAGACAATCTGGCATAATCATGAGTTTTGGGATGGAAAGAAAACCTGTGTTTGTTTTGTGTTCACTTACACACACACGCACGCACGCACGCGCGTGCGCTCACACAGGTACTGAATACACATTGTGGGAAGGAATGGAAAAGGAGGGTGTTTTGATGCCTTTGTGGTCAAGCTGATCCTTCCTGATCCACAGACATCGGTTTTAAAAGCATTGTGTTAAGTCTTCATTTGCTTTACACTGACTGAAAGTAACATTACTTATATTTTCATATTTTAATATTCTTTAATATTCATTGTTATTAATTATTCTTCTCATGTTAAACTGGAGATATACTTCAAATGAAAGACTTTTCGAGCAAGAAAGACTCAGTGGTTTGGGTTTGTATGCTGTGGTGGGTGTGAGCTTCCAAACAGAATTCCTAAACACTGTCTTTTGTTCTGAGACCTCCTCCCGTCTTCAGTTCATCCAAATATTACACAGTCATGCAGCCTACAATTGTCCCTTCTTCTTCTTCTTCTTCTTCTTCTTCTTATTATTATTATTATTATTATTATTATTATAATAAATAAAAAAAATAATCATGAGAATAAGTGGACCAGTTCACAGATACACATCATACATACAGTCATATACAGGGCTAAGGCTGAGTGTGCAGTCAGGAGACGTGCAGATCACGTTCTCCTGACATGCAGACAAACCTTTTTTCTGCTATAGTTCAAGTCAAAACCTTACATACACAGACGTAAACAGAGTCCTTGTTGTGTATATAAACAACTACATGTTTGGGTGGTTTTTCACTTTCAACTTTTGAAGTTACTTTGGGTTTTTGAAATCTATTGTTCCATTTTCTTAAGGCAGCTTTTACAAAATCAGTAAATAGATATTGTTTAGTTCATTGTCTAACACGTGGCATGTCTAGCTAGGGTCTTCCTCCAAGACACGTGAAGTCAGTGCATGAACTGTTGCTCATGCTGTATCACAGGGAGTTGTAACACACTCTGAGGAAAGCGCTATCTACCCTCTTCTGCATACATGAGCTCACAGATGGCCACGATTGGCTAGTGTTGCTGTGATTGATGGCAGAGAGAGAGAGAGAGAGAGAGAGAGAGAGATTGTGTAATGCCATCCCTCACGCCCAGAGAGAACAGCCAGTTTGTATTGTCTTGGACTCTTGGCATGGATGGCTGTGTTCGAACTATCAGTCTCCCAAAAATAGGGCTAGTTTTTGTTGTGCCACTTGTGAGCCTCTAGATGTTCTTCTGTTGCATTAGCTACTTCAGCCTGTATCTCTGAGGTCCAGATAAAACCTCTTGCAGACACGTGCAGAGCTCTGAAGTGTCTGTGCCTTTATACATTCCTGTACTGGCTGTTAGAGATCAGTGCGGTGATGTTAGAAGATATGTGGTATGTGTAATGTTCTAATGTTACCCAGTGTACTGCATTCATCATTATATGATACTATGATTATAGTAGGTGTTTGGTTTCCAGTGAAATGGTTCGTCTCTGGACACATCACGAGCGCTGGTGATATTGCTGATAGGTACCATCAGTGTTTTATTAGCATTCTATTAAACACAACATTAGTCACAGTGAGCTTAATGCTATTGATGCTTTATTTAACATTACCGCGGCTAAGGAAGAGTGTCGTACACAGTGCTGTTTGCGTAACTCGTGCTCTTAGGAATAGCATGGTACATTAGATGTGTAATGTAGCGTGCACTAGTTGTTGAGAATTTGAGCCGCAACTTTGTGTGATTTTCAACTTCTTTTCATCAGTGTGTCTGTGCAGAGATTCATTTACATTCATCATTAGTCGTAGATCTGAGATTACAGAGCTGCAAGTTATGGACAAAAATAGTGTATTGCAGTTATATTGCATCACAAATTAACAAAATATAATACGCCTTGCAGTGTGCAGTCAGCTCCAGAATTATTCGTATGCTTGGCAGAGGTAGGTAAAAAAAGGTTATGAAAAATGTCTTTGTGGTTGATTCGCTTAGTCTCACATGACAAAATATGAAAGAAGTCTGTCCATTATATCCACCAGGTTCATAATACAAAGTGCTAAATGCAGGGGTGCCAATAATTATGACACACATGATTTTTGTTAAAAACATGCTTTTGATTAGGATTTTTCAAAACTGTTTCTTAGGATATGTTCAATTCAATTTAAATGTAGAATTCTCTCATGTTTTTGCTGCGAGTTGGGTTGTTACAGTGTCATGGTTTCATGCCGCTTTTCCTCACAGCCGTTATCTGTGTTATAATGACAAAGTGATGAACACTGGCGATGAAATAGATTTCATTGAATTGTCTTTCTCAAAAAAATATCTTTGGGTTAAGATTCTTTCGTGTCCTGTGGGAAAAGGGGTTTTGTGCTTTTTCTTCAGTTAAATACATTCCAGAAAGCCCTCTTTTCTATCATCTGTTCTGGTCGAGTTTAAAACAGCTTTTATGTAAATTATTGGGTTCCTAGAACATGACAGATGAGTTTGTGCTTTCTGTAGACTATAGCCTCCATACAGTTTATGGTCATGTGACCTACTAATGAATGAGTGCAACTCGCATGGCCACACACACTATAACAGGCGCATTGTATTAAAATGAAGTGTATGTAGTGCGGTGACCATGCGTCACTCCCATCGCTATGATATATACAGAGATCGCTTATCACGTGCAAAACCATCATAACTACTGCAGACGTCCTCCGGCAGCATTACTAAATAGACATATGTCCAGAAATCTTCCAGCAGAAAAAACAATGATTAGAGGATTTGATCTTTTTTTTTGATCCTTTTGGTTTTTGTTATAGATACAAAGTTTTTTTTTTTTTTTTTGCTTCCTGAAATACTTTAATAATTTTATATAATTTACACCACCAGCGTGTGTGTGTGTGTGTTTATTGGTTGAGTAATACCATGATACTTTAATAACCGTGATCTTTTTAGAGTAGGTTGTCATAACATGATCTTACTTGTGAGATTAAACTAGTTAACCACAGAGGCATTTTTTCTTAACCTTTTTACACGTGTTTATCAAGGGTACCAATAATTCTGGAACTGACTGTGTAGCACTGACCGTGACTGTGGGTATGTAGAAACCATATTGTCTATGATCATGGTTAGTAGTACAAGTTTATTGTATTAACTGATGAGTTTTGTGTATTAGTGATTCCATTTGTAAAATGAACGCGATTAAAGTGGTGATTTCTTTTCCCTCACCTTTGCACTGAATATTTGCACACCAGTCTGTTTTCATGACTAATTTATAGATAGCTCTAGGCTCACACAATTTACTAGTGATAGCTCTGTGACAGAAAGGAGCAGCTTGTTCTTTAGATTCAGAGACACGTTTTCTTGCCAGAGGGAGTATCTAATTAATTTTCAGTCTCTCTCTCTCTCTCTCTCTGTCAGGGGAAAATGTTTGTGGGGTCTAGCACAACTTTATAATGCTAAACCAGATTTTCTTTGCATCCAGTTATCCTGTCAGAATTTGTTTATCTCTTTCTACCACCTTCATTACCAACCCTTTTATTCTCAGAGCAGCTCATCACTTGGCTTTCTTAATATGTGGCTTTATAAAGGGTGAAACCTTTATAAAGCAGTTATAGTTATAGTGCAGTTTTGTACATTAGAAAGGTTATGGTGTTTATTTTTGGGAATGTGTTTAATATTTATTTAGACCTTATTATTAGTAAGGAATACAACACTTAGGAGCGTGCTGTTATAGGAAAATAATCAGTGACTGGGTGGTGGTGTGGCCCAACATGAAGGGAAGTTACTGTTGATTAATTTCCAATAATGTTTTGAAGTGCTTTATGATTTTTAATAGTTACATTTTTAAAAAATTTATAATGGAAAAAATGCTATACTTTTTATCCATTTATAGTTGCATTTAATGTGATGGAAGATCTGCGAAGTTTAATTTATCATTTACATTACAGCAGCTGTAAGTGGTCGTTCCCACACCAGCTTCTCTTCTTCTCTCTTTAAGTTAATAAGAGACATAAATGCAGCTTGTCATGTTACAGAGAAACCGGCAAACGCAAATCCCACTGTCCTGAAGACTTTCCAAATCTGAAAACGCACTGTTACGAAGCACTGTCACCGGAGACAATTTTCACTGCTTCACCATATCAACAATTACATAAAATCAATCATGTTTTTAATCTATTTCTGTGATTTGTCAACCATACAAGTCCTTGTTTCAGCTGTTGATCTAGAAACAATAGGCTAACATATTAGCACAAGCGCATTAATATAAATTTGCCTCGTAGCCGATTCTACTGTCAAAGCTGCTGCTATAGAAAATAATTCAACACCTTCTGACCAATCAGAGCTCAACATTACTGTGGTATAATAAATAATTACCAGACATATTATTCAGGAAATTCAGTATTTTGATTCAGCTTTTCATGGCAAGATAGAGGACGTTAAGGGTCTCTTCATCTGACTTACTGAATTAGTGAATTAGTCTGAATTAGTCTCTTTCCTTGACCTCTAGTGCCTTTTTTTTTTTTTTTTTTTAATTAAATAAACATTTCCCTGGCAGTTAGCCATGCAACATCTGAACATGCTCTCATTTAATATATGACGTATGAAGTGTTGTTTGTTAGTCACTAATGATCCTTTTCCTCATTCCTTTGCTTTTTTTCTAGTGTTTGTGTTGATTGACGTAATAGCTGTAAATCTGTCCTTCACTATTAAGTGGCTTAACTAAGCAGTGATTTATAATGTTTGTGTCCCTGTTTTTATTGATCTCTACTGGATTGAAGTGACATTTATCTTTCTGGGTGTACATAAATAAGTAGAAACTAGTTATTTAACTAAACTAACTAGAAGAAATGCTGCGTCTGGTGCTCTTTATTACACTGAGAGAGAAGGCCAGTTTTCAAGAGCATATGATGCAGTTTAACGGTCGCGGGGACACAAGTGGAATTCTTATCAGAATGAGATACAGTGCTATTCATAGAGAGCAGGCATTGTTTAAGACTTAAATGCCCAACCAATAAAAAAAAAAACTTCTTATTCTTCTGTTTAAAGAGCCAAAAATGCTGCAAACTAATAATAAAATGAGCACTGATATAGGGTCAAAATTAAGCAGCCCCCCTCCAAGTACATTGTTTTCATATACTAGCATCATCTGGAGTGTGTTATTGCGCTTACACCTCAGCGATATGCCAACGATTACAATGTTTCATTTATTAATGAACTTCACTTTGCACATTTTCGCTGTTTACGGTTAGAATTAATAGTTAGAATTCCCCTAGATGTCCGAACAGCTGAGTCACTGGCAGTCTTCAAACGATGTCTAAAGACTTACCTCTTCATGAAGTACTTAAGTTAGCACTTACAAAACCAAAAAAAAAAGAAGTGTATTGTCTGAGCGCTTGTCTATTACCTCCCCAGCAGAGTTTTGGGCTGATGGTATTCCTAGTTTGTGACCTAGCGAGCCAGTATTAGAATGTGTTTCTGATAGACTTCAAAGCACTTTTGTAAGTCGCTCTGGATAAGGGCGTCTGCCAAATGCCATAAATGTAAATGTAGAATTAATGTTGTGGAATCTCAACAACTTCATTTCCTCACCACCTTCTCTCTCGCTCTGTCTCCCTCTCTCTCTTTCTCTCTCTCTCTTTGTCTGTCGCTTTAAAAAAAAAGGAGCTTATTATTTTAGCGAGTAACCAGAAAGCATATACTCTTCTCTAGTCTCCTTCCATAAATTTTAAATAAACATCTCCTAACAAAAAACCTTCCTTGTATATGAGCTGTTACTATAGAAACTATTAGAGTGAGTGCATTAATATTAACCTATCATTCATGTTACAGCCGGAACTACTGTCTGAGCTGTGCTGTTATATGAAAATAATGCACACCTTCTGACCAATCAGATTCAAGAATTTAGCCTCACTGTGGTGCATGTATTAATAGCCACCCTGTTTCAGACCTTGACCTATTTTTCAGGGTGACACAGCAGGTTCTGTAAGTAGTGTATAGAAGGCACCATGCTAAGGCTTTCAGCTCGTTTGAGTGTTATTTAGTTATAGAGGAAGGGCTTAACGCCTCTGTAGCAACACAATGACGCACATACATCACTAGAAAACTAAGCCACACAAACACGTTACATGTGAAATACTGGATATGCAAATGAGAACCAGTTCCAAGGCTGATTCAAATCTCTATAACCTGGAGCTAACGCTTGTAGCCTGCTTTTCATTTCCAGGCCCACTTATCCTGTACAAATATTTTGAAAGTGGGTCCCAAAGTGAAGAGTTTCCTTTCTCTTTTTGTCCTCACAGTCATTGCGGTTGTGCTAGTTATCATTATGAGAGAGAAAAGCAGAGCGAGGGAGGATAGTAATAAGGAGACACTCCTGAAAATGCACTCGCATAGGTGGTAATCTTTCTCTTTCATGTGTCTCATGTCCCTGTCTCCCCCAGAGAACAGAACAAAGCAGTGAAGTGCTCTGCAGAGAAAGAGAGAGAGAGAGAGAGAGAGAGGCTTGCACAGGGTCCTATTAAAATATTTTTTGCTGTGTGAAAGCACTAAGCAAACAGACAAATGAAGAGAGACTGTGTTAAACCCTGAGTGAGTTTTGTTCAAGCATTAAGGCTAAATAATTAATCCTGGCTGAGGGAAGGCATCATTTATTCATCGTCGTGTTTCAGTGTGCTTTAGGAGGTGAATCTGGGTCCGTGGTGAGATTAGAATAGCAGGAGCAGGAGAGTGAACAGGCGGAGCCTCGAAGCTCCCCCATTCATATTATGTAAATGCACATGAGCTTGCTAGCATCCGATTGGCTGGCTGGGTGTGTTGCCTGGCTGACAGGAGAGACGGAGCATGCTGTGCAGCAAATGCTCCTACGCGATGGGCAGAGGAGGAAGGCAGAGGCATGTGAGGAACATGGAGAATGCAGAAAAAGCAGACTCTGGTTTCGTTTTCAGTTGCAGAGAAAGAAGAGTCGGTATCTGATTCACCACTGTACAGGTCCGCTGGACAAAGAAGCTCTATAGGATAAGCTGACTGTGGCGGCTACTCTGACAGGCAGCTCATTCATAACCAGTGCCACATCAATGACGAAGATGAATAGACGTGAATAGAAGTGCCACTCTTCCTTTGCTGCTCATGGATTACTTTATTCTCTCACTGCAGCTGTTCTGGATCAAAAACATTTACGGTTAAGTGCAAGTTCATTTTATCAGGTGGATGGAATGCCTGATAAAAGAAAACTATACACAGCTGCAGAGAAATGGAAACCGAGGAAAGTCTGACTGCATGCGAGTAAACCACAGTATCTTCCCTCCATCTGTTTTTCGGACACTGGGAGCTCTTTTGCGCCATGCCTTGTTTGAGGGAGTGGAAGGATTGGAATCTCGCAATGAGGGACTGAGTGGAGTTGTTTGCTTTGTAGGCTGCTTCTGCAGCTGTGAAGTCTGAGTGGAGACAGTCTGTTATTGCAGATATTTTAGAACCAACCATCCAAGTCACTGGCTAAACCTTATAGAACTGTCACGCAAGTTATAATCAGTTGAGAAGAATATTGAACATCTTGAACAACAGCTTGAACATCTGTATTTTTTTTTCTTTATTTTTTTCTTCTACTGGGAGTGGTTCCGGTGTGAAGGATGGTATTTGTGTTGGAAATGATTACTGTCTTTTAAATAATGCTTAAGAGGAGAAGGACTGCGCTGTCCTTTACATTCTATTTTTATCCTCTAAGCTGCCATTTTCATCACTAGAAGCCCACCGGTAGTGAAGAGCCAGGGGTTTCCATAGAAATCAGTCCTTATGGGAATCCACAGATAGGAAGTGTGAGTGGAGGATAGCAGAGGAAGGCCGATGGTGCTATCCTACACATCCTTGCTTGGAAGGGCTCAGCGCCAAAGAATGTTGTTTATCGTGTGCTGATCATGCAGTAAACATCAACACAGGACAAGTTCTGAGCGTTGCACTTTGGAGATCCACAGACTAGTTTGTTTATTTGAAGATCCGCATGCACCTGACTAAAACAGACAAGAAGAAACTGTTTTGTATTTTTTATGAAAACTTTCACAGAAGCATTAAGGCTATCAAAGCTATTTAAGAACTGTTTTCTGTTGCTTTGACTTGCTAATTTTATCTCACAGTCATATCAGTGTCATTCTGATTGATGATTATGCTATGAGGAACATAATGCAGATGAAGTAATTTTGCTGAAATGCAAACTAACTCATGAGCTAAAAAAAAACTCCCTTCGTTTTTGCCTGCTGCTGCCTGTTCATGGCACAATTCTCTATAGTACCACTGCAGGAGGTGAACTGAAAGTGCCTGTCCTTGCCCCCGAGTCCTTGCCCCCAAATCTTGGGTTAACTACTCACTCGTCTTTTAACAAGGTGCTAAAACAGCATATCTGAAGCTCTTTTCTGGAGGACAGCACAATGGACGACTCGAGTATTCTAAGACGGCGAGGTCTCCAGGTAAGGCTCCTTGACTTTGAAGAAGCGTAATGAATGTGAATGCGAAAATTCTCATGCTCTGTTTTGTCTATCCACTGTTAACTGTCTAGGATGCTTAACACAGACATCTGAGTTGTGTTTTTTTTGTTTTGTTTTTTTTAATTAGCACATCATCTTAAAATATTTAGCAGCATTTTCACACCAGTTTGCTACTACCAGTTGAGCATCTGAATAAAGTTGAAGCCCATTTTGACGTTTGCTGACATTTCTCATAGCAGTCTTTGTAAAATACACCTTGTCTATTGATGTAAACCTTGAAAATATGATGTAACACAGTTCACTCTGGATGTAATAATAAGTTGAACAGATACAAAGGCTACAGTTGGCTGTTTCCTTTCATATCTCTTGAAAGAATTAAATAATCCAGTCTCTTCATTGCAAATTTCTTTGCAACACATTTTAAATGAATAAATGTTAATCCATGTTCCCATAAAGTCTCAACAAACCACCATGAGTCTCATCAAGATTTAGCTTTACCACATCTACCATATGGACCATGAGCATTCAGGGATCTTGGTTATCTCTGAGAATTTAATTAGCAAATGCCTGACATTAACTGTGAAGCCATGCTAATATTACACAAAGAAAACCACAGGCAAGCACAATACACTTATATCACTAGTATCAAGATTTTATTTCATCAACCACTCAATCAGTTCGAGTACAACTGGGACTGATAGTTTGATGTTGATTATTACTTTCCAAAGCTTATCTGAATGTTGTTTATTGATTAGATATTTTGTTGGATTGTGCACATATTACTAACATTATACTGAGGCATTTATCTTGTGCATCCCATCATTGCTAGCATAAGTACAGAAATATTTGAGAGACTGTACACGGTCAGTCTTTCCGGATTAGATGGTTTATAGCCTATAACGGAAATTGTGTGTGTGTGTGTGTGTGTCAAAAACATTGCTTTTATTGCAAGTTATTATATAGATGAATTATTGTGTTGTAAATGAGTTTGTGCTAGTAGTTACTTGAGCATTATCAGGGTATTCTTTTTTTTTTTTTTTTGGTGAAGAGCTACTAGCATAATCAGTGAGACATGACACTTATCTAATCCTAGCAAGAAAAATCGTAGTAGGATAGATCAGATTTCTGCTCTTATGATGAAAATGGAAAAAATTGGATTTGAAACTGAGCAAAAATGCAGACACTTTACTTCAACCCAGGCTTGTCTTGATCAATCTTAATGAAGGCCAGACATCTTTAAAGCATTAAGGGGAAGTCCTGGTGTCATGAAATATAGTACTGGTATGATGAATGTCAAATGGATGTAAAATGCATACCTAATATATTGATAAATTGATTATTGCAACATGCCCTATGAGCCTGTGGGTTTAATATGCTTTTTCTTTTGTATGGGGTGATGAGTGATGATGCAGAACGTCTGGCAGAGAGTTTGGGTGATGTTTGCTGAGCTCTGTGTTTTGCGAGTTCACTGAACTGTGCGGGGAGGGGTTGTTTTTGCAAATCCCTCCATCCTGAGGTTCTGCCAGCGGGGGCTCTGTTCTGTTAAAATCGGGGATCAGACAAGAAACTGCCATTGAAAGCCTGTCCACTTTTTAGCTCTCGACTTGATTAGGAGCAGATATATTTCCGTGGTGTCGTGTGTTACATTCCTTCAAGGCAGTATTAAATTATTCAGCATTACTTTTTAGAGTCATTCTGAATAAAGACCCCCCTCCTCATCTCAGATGTTGATGAATAGGCCGTTATGACCTAAAGCTTTCGTCTTAATGCTCTTAATGCGTCTCTCTGGTGTAAGACCTAAACCCTGTGGTCTGTAAAGATGCAAGTTCTTTTGGGAAGATGTTAAAGGGTGTGTGTGTGTGTGTGTGTGTGTGTGTGTGCTAATGGTGGTTCTACTAAATCTTGCTTCCTAGTGGTCTCCCAAGCCCTGGCTATGTTTGAGAGTTCTTTGTTCCAGATATGATGTAAATAGCCAGTTTTCAATTGATTAGGCTGTTCAGTTTCATGGCCACATTTCATGTCTAAATTCAGTGTATTTTTTCCCTTGAAGCATTTTAAACGTGTGTCAGGGGTGTAATAACGTCTTGTATTGTGGTTAGTTAGAATTTATAGTGAATCGTGTTTTCTTCTGGCTCAGTCTTCCCTCACACCAAACCCAGCTTGTCTCTGGAGTCCGGGGATGAAATGGGAAATTGGTTTTGCTGGAAGTGACACAGCCTGTGAGTAATAAGCAGCACCTAGATAAGCTGTTCAGGCTCATCTTTATGTTGCTGATACTGGGAGTTTGCTGATTTATTTCAGGCTTAGACCAGCAAATATTGCTCGAGGAGTTCAATTTGTCTGACGTGTGTTCGCCAAGCCTTTGTGCTGATGTTCCCAGCATTTCCAATCCACTCCACTTGTTTTTTTTTTTTTTTTTTTTTTTTTAATGAGGAGTTTATTATCTTAATAATAGCTGACATAAACCAGTTTAATTGCACAACTTGGATGTTTTTAATAAAAGTCTTTAATTTGAGTGTGCCAGAAACCTCTGCATTATTGATTCATCTTTAGTTAAAACCACCGAGTGGAAAACAAGCTGGACTCCTATTATTGTATCTGCACGTAACTTTACACATGGTTTAATCGAACACTGTTTGTGCATAGGCAGATCCTTTCAGTTTGTGTACTATAGAAATTAACAACTCTATGAAATATTATCCCATCCAGAACAAAAATTAATGTTTATATCTGGTGTCAGTATTATGTTTAATGATGAGGAAATGAATAAGCAGATTCTATAAGTCACATTTTGAGTAAAAGTGTTTTAGCTCGTCGTCAGTGATTGTCAAAAATTACTCCTCATTTGGCCTTGAGAGTGATTTTAAATTTAGCACTCTGAGTTGAAACTTAAGGATTTTAAGCAAATATATTCAGTAAATTAACTATTTGAATGCTAGGTGATACCCAGACGTTCTACAGTGCACACCTCTGTTGGTGTATGTGTTAAAGCATCTAATAAAGGATGATTAAAATGTTGAAAATTGTAGCACTGATACACACCTGCCCTTGCCATATAAAGATGAGCTACAGAGTATTATTAGCCTCCATTCTCTTGCTATTTTCCAGATTAAATATTAAATTGTTCTCCAGTGAGTGTATAGATGAGCGCAGTGAAACTAAGAGCAAAAAGATGAGGGGAGATGAGCTGAAGCAATTTGGATCAGTAGTGATAAATACTGTAATGGTGTACGAGACTCTTAGACATGCATTGCTACTTTATATTAACCATGTTGTCTTGGTGAAGTGACCCGGTGTGTGTTAGTCAGCCTCATTAGGTTCAATATTATTCCACATTGACAGGTTCGAGAGACAACTGCTCTTGCTGTGAAGTATGCAAATGATGATTACACAAGCGTGGATTTTCTTCCTATTTTTTTTTTATTACTGAGTTTTATATGAAATTACGGTACTTAACTTGTAAACAAGCCTGTGTTTTTACTAAACCTAATATGCTTCATGGGCATTATTACCAATATTTGAACAGACTTTATCTCTACTTTTTAAGAACGGCTCACCAGGGGTTCCACTCATCCAGTATAGTATTGATGGCCCTCAGGATGCAAACGTTTCCTGTTTTCTCCCTCTCGCACACATGCCCTCTCAATTCTGTTTTTTAATCCGATTTTCTGTTTTAAAAAAAACAAAAAAAAAAAAAACAGGGAGAGGTCTGTACCCAAAGAAATCTCTGGCTTGAGCACAGTTGTGGTTGTGAGTGTGGGTGATTGTGTGTCAGTGTGAGGATGGTTGCTGTGTGCAGGTAGTTATGTCATGCCTCAGGTCCTCTGAGGCAGAAGGCCATTAACTCGTCCATTCCAAAAGAATCCGTACAGACCACATTTCTGTCTGAAAACTGATGGCTAAATTGGGGCATGGGTTTGACAGTGTGTAGACAGATGTGTGCATCACATAATCATACCCTTAAACCTCCAGCATAATGGTTTGACTGTTTTATACGTTAAGGGTGGTTCCATTATGCAGTGAAAGGATACTTAGAAATGTCTGTAGAAATGCCAACTAGGGTTGCACAATAATGACAAAAATTACAATTCCGGTTATTGAAATAATGGCTATTACAGTTAGTAAGCCAATTTATGACCATAATAATTCTATTGCACTTGAAATATTTAAATACCTTAAATTTTCTACTAGATAGATGCAAAAAAACATGAGAGGGAAACTCACGATTGAAACTAGGAAAGTTAATAAAATTATAGCTGTAAACAGTGATTAAGGGAGCCAAGCACTTTTTGCCCCACCGCTTAGCAAAAGAGAAAGATCAGAAGCCAATGGATCCATCAGCTGAGATGTTGCCTCACTTCCTGTTTTCAGTAGCCCTTCCAAGTTGCAAATGAACTCAAAGCTTGTGTTTTAACATTAGGTCATGTTGCTAAATATGTGACAAGTTTTGTTTCAACACGTAAGAGCATCAAGCATCTTTTTTTTTTTCAGGTCGGTTTCTTGATGCTGTCGTCAAAATTTTGTGGTGATTGGACAAAATTTGTATGAGAGGAAGTTAAAAACAGTTTTGATTTCCTATTAGGAAATACCCACAAATTCGTTACAATAAGAACACTCAGCACCTTCCACGGAAGCACAAAGAATCTATATTTCATATTATTAAAAAATTACTGGCAATTTTACAAATTTGTGAATTATAGCACCACCTAGAGGTGAATTTAGATGAAACTTCTTGGAGTCCCTCAGATTGTGGCTCTTCACTTGGGTACAAAGTTTGGTCTGAATATGTCACACTTGCTGAGATGTGCCCTCGTGTCCTATTTGGGGACTCACCGTCAAATTCATTTGCACATTATGGACAAAATGTCCCACATTTAGTTTGGGTTGGTCTCACGATGCTGTGGTCAGGTTTTCATGATGATTAGACAAAATCTGTAAGAGAAGAAGTTGGGGGAAAAAACTGTTTTTGAGCATATAATAAAATAAAATGGTAGAAAATCCTCTATGGCGGAAATGAACATCATGGTCTGTTGAATTTGGCATGCTCCAAAAAATTAGAGGAAAGGAGAATTGCATTTCTGTGACAGTGTTTGCTGAGTCATTATTGTAAATACAGGTGATTTTGTGACCTTACCTCCAACTTGTAAGTTGTACAGAATGAGTACTAAATGACCTGTGATGTGAGTGCAGTCTGGTTAGCTGTATCTAATCAAGAAGCAAAAGCAAAGCTCTGCATTGTAGCAGATCCAGTCTCATAGCAGGTCTCGCAGTACAGTATGCAGGAAATAAAACACAATGGGATGTGCAGTTATGAAAAGAAATAATCAAAGGATGAATGGTGTGATGTGGTCCAACAATAAGGGGATAACTCCGAAGTTGATTTTCCAATAACGTCATGTCCTGAATTAAAAAGACCTTTCTCTCTCCAATAATCTGTCCCAAAACTCTCCATGCATGCGGGGACTAATGTATGCCAGCGCCACATCGGTTATGCCTTTGTCAGTGGATGTTCCTGGATGTCCACTTCTCGGTTGGTCCACAACACCTCCAGTCTTTTCGTATTTGTTAATAAGTTTGGCAACAGTGTCGTGTGTGATGTGCTTTCCATTTTTCCTGTAAAAGTCCATCACAACCTTGTGACAGCTTCTCGATCCAGCCATGAGAATGATTTCAATCCGTTCTTCTTTTATCAAAGGCACTCTTACAGGCTACATGGAAAAAATATAACTAAGTATGAAAAACTTTTGCTAAAAATATTCATTTCCCCTTTTGGGACACCCTGTATTTAATAATGTGTTGAATCAAGTGTATGGATGCTCAGTACCACTTCAGTGACCAAAACCATCCTGAAACAGAGTTTACCCAGATCACACTGTGGGGCCTGGTAGTCTTATCCTTTTATTTTTAAATTATTTAATTATTTATTTTTTAAAAAGGACTCCTACATAGTTGTTGGTTCCCTCCAGCTTACTCTTGACTTCTGTAGCCTGGGCGGTCACGATAGACCGACTGACCTGCCTTTCCTGCCAAGCACTGGATAAATGTATTAAGAGTTCAGCAATGAGCTCACTCTGCATCCATGCTGAGAGCATGAGCTCATCGTTATAGCCAGAAGACAGAGAAGGAGGGGTGAAGGAGAGAGGGAAGTGTGCCAGAAAATGTGAGGTCTCAGCTGCAAGGGCCACACACACACACACACACACACACACACACACACAGTCAGATATGGTTAGTCTTTGTGTGGAAAGCATGACTTATTGGTAATGAATTCTCCTCTTTGATGAGAAGCTCCTCAAATAGCCAGTGACTGACCTGCAGTTAATGAATGAATGTGTAATAGAAGTGAAACAAACATTTAGATGCGCTTTAATGATGTGTCTTGAAACATTTGAGAGGATGCTACCTGACACATTCATTTCATTATCACACAGACAGACTAGGTACTGCTAATATAACTTTTCGTCATTCGTTGTCATGTAAATAGCTCTAAAGAACTTGGAAAATAGTCATGTTTTAGTCAGAAGTTCCAAAAAACACACTTTAGCCCTGTCAGACTCCTCTGTGAGTTTATTTACGACTGGGTTGGCCATGCTGCTCTTTTTCTCCGTCCTTGTCTTAGAGCATTACAGAGTGAATCACTTACAGTTTTTCACCAAACTCAACGCTCGTCTGATTTTAGTCCGTACACGTCTGTGATTTTCTATACAGAGGTCACATAATAGTGGGAGGAAAAAAAGATCTTTGACTGCAGCTACTTGCTGTATTTAGTCTCGAATCGCATGTATGTGTGACCCTCCCCCAGATATTAAACACTTTCCGAATTGCAAAATAAAAATGGATGCTTCTGGTATACTCTGATTAATGTTTTATTGTATTTTGAAATTGGTTCGCCCCAAACTGAAATAAGAGCCAGGATCTCTTCTCTACTCCAGTGCCTCTTCAACTGCTCGGATGCCATGCTGTGAAAGCTGGCACTCTTTATCACTGTTTAGGACAAGACCATGCTATCTGCCTTGCTAAGGCAAAAGATATTCTTTGACAGTTTTTCTATAAGTGAGTGAGTGTTAGAGATGAAAAATAACCGTACCATTAACTAACACATTACTGTATATCCAATGAACCAGCCACTACTTTTTTTTTTCTATTTTTTTTTATTCCATTTTTGCTTTTTTTTTTTTTTTTTTTTTTTTTTTTTTTTTTTTTTTTTTTTTTTTTTTTTTTTTTTTTTTTTTTTTTTTTTTTTTTTTTTTTTTTTTTTTTTTTTTTTTTTTTTTTTTTTTTTTTTTTTTTTCACTCCATGAGCAGTTAAAGCCTCGTGCTTTAGTAGGACAGAAATGAGATCAGTGTTCCCTTTCTTAAATTAATTACTACACTGCAGTCCTGGAATGGTTTCTTAAAGGGGAAACTCTGCTGTAGGGATTTTTACATAGATTGCATTATATTTTCATTATGAGTTCTCTAAGAGAAGAGGCACAAGATGGATTTTTCTAAGAGTGTAAGTTTGTTTCCCCATTGTTTTCTATTTACTTACTGTATAATAAGCTGTAGGGTTGAAGCTGTAGAAGTCTAAGGAGTGTATGAGCTTCATTTATCTTAACCAGGCCTTTCAAGCTGGAAATATGAAATACCATATTGATTTATGAATGGATTTCTGCCCCTCTCTCTCACTCGCTCTTTTATTGTTTGATACCTTCTCTCTCTCTCTCTCTCTCTCTGTCTCTGTCTCTCTCTCTGACTGTGTGTCTGATGCCTCATCCCTGTGTCCTGTGTCAGCAGGTAGTATTCAGATGTAGAGCAACAGTAGCATTGTGTTTGCAGTGTGTCAGTATGGGGGCTGTCTTTGATCGTCCTCCACTCGTGCACTCTCCTCCCTGAGGACCCAGACTCCTCCGTTTTTCCCCTTCCTCTAATGAGGACCATCCTTCATCCCTGTGCCGCTCTCCTTGTCTGTCCATGACGTGTAATTTCTCGTCTTTGTACCTCATTTTGCACTTGAGGTTTTATTTGAGGTTTGAAGATCCGTTTTTGTCACATTATTCTCTCTCTCTCTCTCTCTCTCTCTCTCTCTCTCTTTTATACATCTGTGTGAATGTGTCATGCTCTGTCTTGTCTCTGTTGTTGATCCCTGATTGCTTTAAGGCGCTTTATGTTTCTGTATTTATTCAGTTTTTCTTGTTAAAGCTGCCTCACGGATGTTTGGTGAGTTCTGAGCCAAGCAGTGGATCACCAGTGTGAGTCTGGAGGCTAAATGTGTTTGTGAGTGAGGGTGAGAAAGAGACAGCTTCTCTCCAGAGGTGTTTCTATGGATGTGACTGTGGGGTTTGCTGAAGGTGAGAATTACACGTTTGCACCTGTCACAGGTAGTTGGACCTGAGCACAGAATAGTGGAGGTGTTTCTGGCTGCTTGCTGGTAATGAACTCGGTCTCGCAGCTTAAAAAGCGACAGAAGAAAATAAAGCAGGAAAAGAAACAAAGGAGGAGATGATGTTAGCTCACTGTTTTATTTTTCTCCATCATTCCAAAACCATACTTTCAGGAGTAGCGGATGTTGTAGTTGTAGAAGTTATTCAAAATAAATCACACTTTAATGCTCACATCATTGATTTATAGTTTTGTTCTAATCGTGTTCCTGCAGCGGTCTATAAAATATCTGCACAGAGGAGAGACGGTCTCTACTTGCTGGTCAGTTTATCAGTTGTTGTCTGTCTATTATGAAAGCTGAAGAGGTAATTGCACACTCATTTTCATCCCGTTTGATGGACTGTGTTTGTTTAAAGTTGTTTAGAGTTTCTACCAAGCACTAAATCAAGATGAAGTAGTATCTGAATGAAATGATGTGATCATAATCGGATTACACACCTCTCTTAACGCCGAAAAGAGTGTTAAATGTAGCTCAGTGCAAGACGTGCTGCCTTTATACTGAACATTAACATTAGGTGACAGTAACTGTCTGTGTTAATTAAGAAATGTTTTCTACCTCATTCACCAGGCTTCAGAGAGAATCAGTATCCCCTAAAGTCGACTGAAATGGTATCGACATCTGGATTTGGTCTTTGCGTCGTCTGCTGAGTAAGAGTGCCAGGCCACCTATCGTTTTTCTTTTTACCTCTAATTACTTGTAACGTTCTTTGTATCCTGATTCAGGGTTAGACCAGACTAGATTTACCCTCACAAGCAAAAGAAAGAGAGCATTTTACCCGAGTCTTTTTCACTTTACCTCAATGTTCTGCACTGGCTGCTATGTTCTGCTTATGGTCTGCTTATAACCTTTTTATCTGCCTGAAATAATATATAAATATAGGTCTTATTATAAATATGACCTTCATAGAAAGTGTTAGCAAAAATTCTACTGCAGACATTTTGGGTTGTGCTGCACTCTTTCTGTAACATGCGCGTTAATATCACGACTGAGAGTTCATACGTTCATGTCTCGAACCATTCAGTGCACACCAAGTCATATAAGTAAATAATAATGACACCAGTGGTGTAGTGACATTTAGTGACATCCTGTTTAGTACGTGGTTTGGGACGCAGCCCAATATTCGCAACTTATGATTGCTCATTACAGACATGTTATAAGATTAAAAATAAACAGATGCTGAGCACATCAGAATGCTTGATCAAGCAGCACTACTCGAACCGAATCTGACACTGTGGTGTGTAAGCGGTGCTCATTCTGTGCTATCATAAGCAGCTCATAACCTACGGAATGCACAAGTCATCTAATGTTAGCTAGTGAACCCCAGACACCCCAGGCAGCCTCTGCAACTCACAGCAGCTCAGGAACCTCATATTATATTATAGAGCATTTTCTTTCTCCCTTGACTCGAGAGTCATGTTTTATTTTTTGCAAAAATGTCCTACACACTGTAGCTTTAAATATGCTTTTCATAATTTCCTACAAGCCTCTGCGATGAGGAAATACGGTGTATTGCAAGCGATTTCCAAATTTCTTTTCCCCTCCAAATACGAGACAGCATCGGAGACAGAGACGGCTCTACTAATGTTTACTAATAGGGGCATTCGTAAGAGCTGAGAGTGTTTGCGACAGAATATTGGCTTCAGCATGTTGGCACTACTGAGGATTAACACTGGCACTGGATCAACATGGTTCAAATAAAAGTCAAAAAAGACTCAAGTTCTTGCATGATGCAGTGTGCCCTCCCTCTGTGCTTAACCCGTTTTAAAAAATTAACATTTTTCTATTGTATGAATAAAAAAAAAAAAAAAGCCCTGCCAATCTTCACTCCAGTATTCTTTGTAATTCTTTCTCCATTATTTCTCCATAAAGGCATGCACACTGAATTTGAATATTTAAGCTCTAATTAGTATTAGTGTTTCTCTCTTTTTCTCATTTTTGCCCGATGATGGAGGGTGATATGATCAGGCAGACTGATCAGTGCAGATTATCTTTCCTCATTGCTGAGGAAATGATGGATAGAAGGCGGAGGTGGTGGCGGGTCTCAGATTAAAGCCATTCTTTTATAAGCATGCAACAATAGCAGGGATAATAAGTTAGCGAGGGAGGAAAAGTAAGGCGTCTGCTAATTGTGCTGATTTCACACAAGCTCAGTTTGATGGGCAGCTGCAGCAGCCGTCTCCAAGTGTGTGTAAGTGTAAGTGTGTGTGTGTGTGTGTGTGTGTGTGTTTGGCTCATTTGAGACCAGCAGGTGCAGAGTGTGAATACTTTCCCAACCGTCCTTTCTTTGCTCTTGCATAATGTAGAGCCTCCTCACCGGCCCATTTTAGCACTTTCGGGATCTTTTCAGTATGAATGAGACTGAGCTTGTCTGAGACACAGGGTACTCTTCCGTGCAGCTGGGTCCAAGTCCGTTCTCTGCTCTATACGACACATGGAAATTACATGGTGAAGTTTGGCGGTCATCTTCCCTTCTTCATCACAGTGCATGATCAGATTCACAATTTAAACATGGCCAAATTACATTTCCTTGGTTTGTACAAGTAGCTTTACATGCTATCAGCCATTAAGCTTTTTTTATTTTTATTTTTATTTTGCTTCGTTTAGCCATCAATCATGTAGTCGATAACTCCATTCTGAATGTTCAGTGGATCAACTGAGCACTAATGCTTTCAATGACATCATCTGAGTTATTTCCACAATGCACCCAGTTCTCTAATTAATATTACTCTCCTGCTAATGCTTCTCCCGTCACTTCACACTCCCTCACCCAGCTCTGCTCCCCCCCAAATGATTTACTTTTCATTTTGCCAATTAGTTAAGATAGGCTTAGTGCTGCACCCCACTGCCCCGTGGGGTGATTAAAAAGGCAGCAGCCTAGTTTACGCTGATTGTCTGAGTTTGTCTAACAAGAAGCTCCACTGCTCCTTAGTAAATTCCTCTTCACAACATAGTATTGTAGAGGCAGAATGTGTGAGATTTTCTTTTTTTTAAACAGTTGCCCAGATGTTACCCAAATGACCCGTAGTTAAAGCTGAGAAAATACAAAAAAACACTCTCCTAAATAATTTCAGTAATATATTTTTCTAAAGAATTTCACTGTACCAATTATAGACTGTATAACACTCTGTATGTGACAAAGAACTTGAAGTTGATATTCTACATAGAAAATGTAAACATATTTAAAATCCACCCTTAATTCACACTTTTCCTCAGGATAAATTTAGGGGGGATCTAAATGTCAGTTGTACCCCCTTTAATTATGATAATTTATTTCTGTATCCTTTTTTCCTTTTTATTTTTAAATTTTTTCCCCAAATTAGTAATCATGCAGGGGAAGGTGAAGCCAGCCAATCGCGTCTTTTCAAACTGCTGCTCATGCAGCGTCGCGGGGACCCAGGGCAGCGTAACACACGCAGAGGAATGCGCTGTCTGCCCTCTTCCTCATACATGAGCTCAGTGACACCCACGTTTGGCTAGTCTCGCTGTGATTGGCAGTGAAGAGAGCGTATGCCGTCCCTCCCGCCTAGAGAACAGGGAACATTTTGCTCCCTAGAGTCCTGGACACCGCTGGCTGTGGCATCGCTGGGATTTGAGCTAAATCGAATACGATGACAAAATAGCTATGTTGCATCTAAGGAGCCATCATATTTGGATTTAAAACTTCTCACACTTAGATGCATAGTCTTATTATATGATATTGTTTCTAAATTGTTTGAATAATCAAGATAAATGTGGTCTCAGGAAAAAAAAAATGATTACAATTTTAGCCGTGATTGTAGAGCCCTAAATTTTTTAGATGTTTTTTGCCATTATGCACATTGAGTGCAGTTTTATGGGTTGATGAAGTAGTCTTTCTGCTATTCTTGCAGCTAGATAAGCTGTTTTATCTGTTCCTGCTGTTCGTGTCCTATAAGCTATGGTTGTGTGGTGAGTGTGGAAACTGGTTCACAGGAATGGTCAGGAATGCTGTAGGGAAAAACACTTCACACTTGCTGAGCTAACAGTCTGGAAATGCAGGACCACCAGACCCGCTGCCTTTTACATACGCAACCGTTCTGTTAATATAAAGCATATAACAGTTTGGCTCAGAATAGAGAGTATGCTTAAACATCACCGTCAATAGCCATCATTATCTAACTGCCCCCGTAACCCCTTTCTCCTTTCCTCTCCTGCTCAGGAAGGAAGCAGGGCATCCCTTCATCCTCTCTAATAGGTTCATTAGTCCTGCTATAATGAAATAAGTCATGAGCTGTGTGCTGTGTGCAGAGACGCCAGTCTGCTCGCTAGAAATTCTCAAAAAAAAATTTCAGCGTTATGAACGATTCTTGATTATGATTATTACTCAGTTTATTTATAAAGTTATTTATTATTTATAATTTATAATGTTTTATAAAAAATTAGCACTATTTGCTATAGAACACTTAGTGAACCCTTTTTTTCTCGACAGAGTAAATGGGGACTGTGTCTTTCATGACATTAAATGCCACCGCAACTGAGAAGTCAACTTGTGGTTTTCTTCTTAAATCTGAGTTCCTTCCCTGTGTACGGAGTGACGTCAAATCCACATGACCTCAGAAATAAACAAAGTAAAAATTCTTACCTTCAAATGAGTTATACTGTATGTACAAGTATTAGCTTTAGATTAATCAACATACAGACGTATTCGTTTGTTAAATCTCAAACACTGACTATACAGTTCACTGTTTGAGAAACAAAATCTACATCACTCATTAGAGTCAGCTGCCTCGCTTGTTTCTAATAAATACGAACACAGGAGCGTCTGTTTTCCCACTTCGTCTGTCGAACGTGCCGAGGTCGAAAGTGACGTAATAACCGACTGGCGAATTACCGCTTAGGATGTAACGCAGCATTATATTTTTCATAAACTTGTTCATCTGACTTTTCAAACCTGCACCAATTCCATATTGGTGAAGTGATATTTGCACCTTTCTTTGCTGTGAGCTCAGTCCTCAGCGTCCTCTTGGCGTGTTTTTTTTAATTTATTTATTTATTTTTTTTAATCTAAGCGTGTAGTGTTTGAAGGTAGTGCAGGCTGTAGGAGGCATTTATCAGGTTAAGGAGGCTGTATTTTTTCCTTCATATTGGTTTAAACATTTAAATAGCATTTATGGATCTTTTAATTAGAAAATTAAATTTGCATATATATAACATGTACAATCTCGAATAGAACATTTTGAAAATCGCCTTAAAACATTAATTTGAATTAACTGAATTAATTGTGAAAATCACCCAGCATTATTCGCATTGCTCACATGGTTTTTTCCCCCTCCTCTACAGCATTGGTAATGAAGCAGCCTGAGATGTGCAGGTCTCTGATCCATTCTCTAACTCGTCCCCACTGCTCTGACCTCGCGCTTCTCCAGCCAGCTCGTGCCACTCAGCACAAATGAGCCGAGTCTGTTAGAAGAGATGAGCCATCTCTCTGCTCTCCAAAACGATCAATAAGCTTATAATTAAGCTTATTTAGCAGCATGCACTAATGTCATTTACTGGTATTAGCAAGGAGATCCCTCCATCCCTCATCTCCCATTCTTCTGTAACTTGACAAGGCTTTGGAAATTTAAATTATATACTTTGCCGATTGTGCTTACTTTTGTAGCAGTGTTTTTTATTATTTTTTAGCCGACTGTATGGCTTTTTTTTTTTTTTTTTTTTTTTTTTTTTTTTTTTTTTTTTTTTTTTTTTTTTTTTTTTTTTTTTTTTTTTTTTTTTTTTTTTTTTTTTTTTTTTTTTTTTTTTTTTTTTTTTTTTTTTTTTTTTTTTTTTTTTTTTTTTTTTTTTTTTTTTTTTTTTTTTTTTTTTTTTTTTTTTTTTTTTTTTTTTTTT
>CM040976.1:22498942-22513778 GCA_022985145.1 Pangasius djambal
GTGGGAGGCACATATGCAAACTGTTGTAATTCCTACACCGTTCACCTGATTTGGATGTAAATACCCTCAAATTAAAGCTGACAGTCTGCAGTTAAAGCACATCTTGTTCGTTTCATTTGAAATCCATTGTGGTGGTGTATAGAGCCAAAAATGTTAGAATTGCGTCGATGTCCCAATATTTATGGACCTGACTGTATATTCTGTTCTTCATGCATCTTGATTTTCTTCTAGTATGACCCCTTGACCAAATAATCATGAAAAATATGTGACTGAAAATACATTTCAAACAAAATACAAAGAATTTTTTTTTTTTTTTTTTTTTTTTTTAATGAATCAGTCATTCTCTCAAATTTTGTAATCTAGCATAAAGTTAAAGTTAGTTTTCTATTTAAACAGACTTTCAGTGTTCATTAGAGTGTGATCAGGTAACTGAAAGCCTTTTAGAGACTGGCCTTTGTTTTTTAAATGTTATTATTTATTTATTTGTTTGTTTTTTTGGTGGTCATTCATAGAGCCAAAAAATTGAGTTGAGCTGCAGGACATTTATAGTAGTTTCTCAGGCTTAAAAAAAACGATGATTTATTTATTTATTAAGTAATTTTTATTTGGTAGGATTTTTTTTTGGTACTATTGGTATTTTAATTTACAAAAGAACTCCAATGAATGTAAGAATATATTATTTTTCTCATTCTCATATTTTGTGTACACGTTTTGCTCTTAGACAGCCATTGGTGATAAAAGCTAAACTCTTGGGGTGAATCTAAAAGCTTGCTTTCTAAACCCACTGAACCAGACAGTGATGGATAAAGAAAGATTGTACTTGTAAATATTGCATAGGTTAACCCTTGACACCTCCACTTCCATTTACAGCCATGAGGCCTGCACTGTATCTACACTCCTGATCACCTTCCAGTCTTAAACAACCAGCTGCTTTCAAATGACTGTCTCCTGTGCATCCAATTTAGCCACACACTGCTGTTTTTCTGTCCATCTCTTTGATTAGATTTCCCTGCACTCTGGCCCGCTGTCATGCTGGATTACTGGAGGAATATTGATGCGCTCCGTAAGGAGATTGTTTTTTGTTAGAGTGTGCTCCAAACTGTCAGTCCAGCTAATTTTACTGCTCTGCCTTTTAGCCCATGGTCATGATGGAACCGTGTCACAGAGGGCGCATGTGTGTGTGTGTGTGTGTGTGTGTGTGTGTGTGTGTGTGTGTGTGTGTGTGTCTGAGAGCACAGTGCGCAACAGCTGCTGTCTAGCGGTTAAGACACCACCCTGTATCGCTTTGTGTAATCAGTCTGCCTGGGTAGCCGTCCCTCAGTTTATCCATCATGAGTTTATTTATTTATTTCGTTATTTTCTGCAGCATAGACTATAAAAAAATGCACTGCTAAAAATCATCTCTGTTGTACCATCTTGCTGAGGAGAAAACATTCCATAGCCTAGTGATGGGCAATATGTGTTATATCAAAATATCTTTCTGGTTTAATTAGTGTACACAATATTTTTTCTTAGGTTTACTTCAATTTGAGTTGAATGCCTCTGCCATAACCCTGAGCAGGATGAACGAGTGAATTTCATGCTTCTGTGAACTTAAGGTTTCATGCATGAGGCTTTAAATTGAACGTTGTTAACTGGTGGGCCGTGGTCCAGATGCAGACCCAGCAAAGTATTTCAGTGAATCGAGCCAAGCGCCGCACCCACCAGCCAGCTCTCCCCAGCCAGCCAACTGCAGGTTTTCAAACTGCTGCTCATTCTGCATCACATGGCGGCGTACAGCAAAGCGCTATCTGCCTCCTTATGCATGTACAAGCTCACAGATACCCATGATTGGCTAGTGTCGCTGGGATGGACAGGGGGAAAAGTGTATGCCCCTCCTACCTTGAGAGCATGGTCAAATTTGCTCTCTTGAACTCCCATCTACAGCAGGCTATGACATCATCGAGATTCATGCTCATTATCTCTGGATGGTAGAGCGAACGCTTTGCTTTTGCACCACTCGGGAGCCCGACTCTAGGTTTATAAAACATGAACCATTATGGCTTCTGTAGCACATCCTCTGATGCAGCATTTATGTAAATTATTTACCTCTGAGGGAAAAATGGGTTATCACTAGACTTTTTATTTTATTGTCTTCCCTTTCCCATCTGATTAGTGACCTGATAACATGGCTTGCTTTTTTTTAAAAATTGATGACGAAAACAACGTTGAAGCACGGCTGGACTGAAAAGTATGTATTTATTCACTGCTTCAAATTGAAAACAAACGTCTCGTCTGTTTAGGGTCGATGGTTAGAAGTGGTAACGTGAAGCAGCTCTACAAAAAGAAACATAACTAGTTCAAATTGATTTATGGCCATAAATTATCATGACTGGTTCCACATTAAAAGATAACATTAAGGCTAAAATACAAAAAAAACAAACAAAAAAAAACGCACAATACAGAGCTGCTTAGAAAGCTCCATATTTATTTGTCTGTCAGTTGCCGTGTTGTGTGCATGAACATTCCTGATTGTGTCATTTCCATCAGTACCCAATGCCACACTTGTTCAATTCTGAGAGTATAAACAGGATGCTGAAAACATATTGCTTCCAATAGTAATCAGTTTGTGTGATGAGACCGCTGCTGAACCGCTACGCGGTTTAAAAGCAAATACATCAGTTACGTTTGAGTTTTTGCTCAATCACAGATCTGTACTGGTGCGCACTGCTCAGTATTAATAGCATGCAGTACTATTGAGTACGCTGAGCTCATTAAGAGGCTAAACTGCTCAGTCAAATAGCTAATTCATGACTTGATTGATAATTCGATAGGCCAGAGTAGGTCATGTGACTTTTAGACACCAAACAATCTGTCACAAAACATAGCTGTAGCTGTCAGTCCTGCAGATTGGACACATACATGGAGCCTCTTTTCTACATCAGTGCTCCTCCTAAACAATTGTTAAATCCCCAGTGTAGATGTCTGAAGTTATGAGTTGAGGGAGGGAGTGGTGAAACATTAGACGGTCCTGTGAAAAAGCAATCTCTTGAAATATAGCACCCGTATATCAGGTCGATATGGGCTGAGTTACTTATTAAAAAAAGTCACGGTGCTTTTTGCCTAAGTGTGCACTTTGAAGTTTTCTAGCGCTAGTATTCTGCAGGGCACTCGAAGCTTCTCTAGCTCACTGTCCTGCCCACATATAGCCTGCAGACAGACCTAGACACTCATCACTCTCACGTCTTTTACTACATGCATCCACAATTAAATCCCAATTAAATTACTTTTTTGTTTGTTTGTTTGTTTTAAGTTTCTGACACAGGCATGAAAGAGCTATTAAGCACTTGCTGGCTGTTAGCTGTAAAGGGTAGCTGTTATCCTCCATTTTTTTAAAAAAATAATGACTACTGTACATTTTTATACACACACTACCACAACTGCTCATCACACATGTATAATGCAGTTTTAAGCCTGCCAACCTGTAATATATTTCATACAGTTCATCTGTACAGGAATCTTAGTCTGTAATTAACTAGGAGAACTATTTATATGTATATTTTTAGTCCCTTTAATTTGTGGTATATTCTGAGTTTATTGTGCATTTTTAAAGCCTTGTGAACTGTTAAGTGTTAGTCCTCTCTGTTGCTCTTGTTTTGTGGCTGTTGTGACAGCAAATTTCCCCTTGGGGATCAATAAAGTATTCTCTCTCTCTCTCTCTCTCTCTCTCTCTCTCTAATGTTGGATTTGCAGCATACTAATTTGGTTTGAAACGTGATAGCAGTGCTCTGTGCTCTGTGTTTTTGTTAGCTGATTTTGGTCAAAGTGTCTCTACATGCACGACCTCTGCTCCTCCACCCGTGCAGTTTATGCCCTTATCAACAGATCCTCCAGGGCAAATGAACGTGTACTCGCTGTGAGAACAGCTAATAGCCGTGCTGGCTTGTTTGTTGACTCACTAGCTACCCGATTGTGCAAGATTTATTTTAATTACATATAATCCCCCTGACAAACACCTGTCAAAAAATAAGTCTATTGGCTTGATGTGACACGCATGACCTCAACCTGTTGTTGAGCTGAACTGAGGTCTGTGCATGCTCAGGTTTTAGACAGGTCTAATTTTTTAAAATCACTTTTCAACCATATGTATGAGCTGACTGTGTCTGTGGTAGTGCATACACCGCTTTTAATTTCGAAATTTTAGATGTTGATCATAGTGCTGTGTGTGTGTGTGTGTGTGTGTGTGTGTGTTTGCACATGTGCAGTCTTGCTCTGTTTATCCTCCCATGAATATTTACAGTGGAGTGGATTCGCTCCCTACAGGCAGAGACAGATGGAGCAGCCTTTTTCAGTTTGCACTCTCTGCCCTAATCAGTCTGTTGGGTCTGCTATCATTAGGCAGTTATTCTAGTCTTAGAACAAAGTATGTGTGTGTGTGTGTGTGTGTGTGTCTGTCTTTATATGTATTTGTTTGGTTTTTTTTAGTCGATGTCTAATCTTTAAGTGAACACTTTGCATTAGATTTGCTTTCATTTTTCATCTTTAGAGTCTCTTTAAGGCATTGATGTCTCATTTTGTCCAGAGTGTCTACACTCAGAGGTAGAGCTCTACGGTATGCCACTGCCATCTACTGGCTGTGATTTACCCTCATCACTGTTTTCACCTGCAAGCTTCACTTTGTAAAAGCTCTTCCACTTTTTGACGTAAATGTGATGAAGGGACCACTTCGTAATCCAGATTTATTAACAAATGAAAGAAATCTTTATATGTTGTGGTTCATTCATGTGCAGTCCAGGATGTGTGACTTCTGTTAGGAAACATTTAGTCTGTTAAATAGTGATTTGTAGCATTGTGCTCATCATATATTTTCTAATCTCATCATCTTGAATTTGTGTGTGTTTTTTTTTTTTTTTTGCAGAAGGAGCTGAGCCTTCCCCGAAGAGGCAGTTTGTGAGTATCCATCATCTTACCAACCATTTCATCTTACAGAATGAAGGAAAGTCCACTCTGAACTGAGCACAGCACATCATTACCACCTCTGCTCATAACACATCAGTCAGTAATAGATACTTAGCCTTGGTATAATATTCCTTGAAGAATAAATCACAACAGCATTTTATTGAGATCTTTGAAAGATGTAGCATTATGGGTACACGTTATGACATGAATGACCAGGGATCAGTTTGTTTTAAAAAGTGCTGAATTAAAAGTGAGTAACAGAATGGATCATATAGTTTCCTAAGCTGCTGAAAATCCCCTCCAAGAATGACTGTAGGATATCTACGGGCTCTCTGAGCTCTTGGTCACACACGTGTTGGATTCCATAACGATTTGCTGAAGTGTTAATTTTGTTTTCGAGTGAGGGAGCGGGCCAGGGATCCGAGCCCTACCCCACTTCAAAACGGTGGTCTGGGGTTCAGTTCCATGGATTCGTGGCACGGTCCACATCAGATGTGCAAGCTAACCGTGCTCATGCAGAGTCACATTATTTTCACCGGCATTACGAGGGTAGAAAGTAGTTATTATGGTTATTGATACATGAGAGATTTTGATAGCACCAGTGCGCTGTAATTACTTCACTTTTGTGGAGCGTGCGCTTGCGCTGAGAGCACAGCGAAAACTGTACATCTCATGTCTGTCCCACATACGAGATCAGCTCCCTGTTTGCACGTATTCCTGCATGATGACATGCCCTGCATCCAAAATGTGTTTTTCTTTGCCGTTTGATCGTTGCTACAACAGGAAAATAATTTTAACAAACTCAAACATGTGAACCTAGTGCCTACCATTTTGCAGACCCATGCTCACTGAACTGGGGTGTGGAATTGAGCAAAAAACTATCCACAGTTCGGAAGGAATTCTTCAACGCAAACCCGTGATTATGAGGCCCGTAAATTTGAATTTGAGGTTCTGGTCAGAGCTATTGGTGAAAATGTGTGTGTTTAGGCTTGATTCATTTTCTTAGCTGTCTAACTGTGGAGCTGTGGAACTGATGACCATGTGAAACGGCTTCCTAAAACAAACAAGATGTTCTGTGACCCCTTCACTGGGCGTGTGTGTGTGTGTGTGTGTGTGTGTCTTTATGTCCGTTTATTTCTCAATTTTGTGCATTCTCCTTCTTCATATACTTAAAAGTGTAATAAGTGCAGTTTTTGTTCTTCACGTCCTTAAAGGCCATCCAGTGACTTTGTGAGTAAGCAAGGACGTTTTAAAGGCACTAGATGTGTCATAGAAAAGCCGTTTTAAGAACATTGGATGTGTCCTGGGCTTGCACTGGTCATGTCCTGACTATTCTCTTGGCTACCTGTGCTGCTGCTGTCAGACTTAAACTAGCTGAGGTTTAATAAGGTTTATAATAATCAAAAAAGGTGAACACACCAACACCTGGCTGAGAGAACTTGTTACAGCACTTCCGATGATTGTGTGCCATGCTGTAATATGAATAAGGCTAAACTGTGCTCTTTCTTGAAGATATCTCTAAAATCTTGAGGAAAACTCATGTTTTCCTGGGAGGAAAACTTTAACCGATTAACTCTGTTTGTCTAAACTTCTCCTGTATGACAAACCACAGCATAAAGCCTTACCTTCAGAATAGTGATTAATCATATTATTATAAGAATTCTGAATGCAAATAGTTAGGATGTCACTCATTGCTCGTTGTATTTGGAAATATACGACTGATCCCCAAGGGGGAAAATGTGGTTATTGGGTAAGATTATCAGGCAATTAAAGCATTTTTTCCATTCATCAATCTCTGAAATGAGCAAAATATACATTTATGAATCCCGAAGATCTTGTGTGCGGTTGCTGAAACACAGCAGAGTAATGCTGGTGTAGAAGGTGCAGCAGAGGTCAGAGGGCGAGTCAGAGGTCAGCAGGGTTCAGATCTGGAGCAGATAGAACAGCTGAGTATCTGTGCAGCCATGGCCGGATTTTAACACTCCTCCAGCCTATTTTTAACATGCTGTTGCCCGGTGAATACATGTTGTACCCTTATGAGGTATCCTTATGTTTCTTTGTACAA
Source organism: Pangasius djambal (assembly GCA_022985145.1). NCBI lineage: Eukaryota > Metazoa > Chordata > Actinopteri > Siluriformes > Pangasiidae > Pangasius > Pangasius djambal. Next base: position 22,505,946 of record CM040976.1, read on the forward strand.
TGTGCATCAGAAAATTAACGATATGTGATAATGTATATGAACATCATTATAAACTTTTCTGAGCTTCATGGTGTTCAGTGCTCCTTTGTCACTTACTGAAACTGACTAGACGAAAAATATTTCTCTCAAAATATATTTTTTTAAATTTCATTTTTTTGCTTTGTTTTGAATTGCGATTTGTTAGCAAAACTAAGTCTGACTCATGTGGTGTATGGTGAGAATAGTAATTTTTTGCCGTGTTGCTCACGTCTAGAGTGTGTACAGACGATGCATAGGAATTACAAAATTAAATACGATGCAATGCAACGGTGTCTCGATATGATACATTTTTCGTACAGCATCACCTTAAAAAGTGTCTTAGGTTTCCATTTTCAATTGGTTCAAAATATTCAACAGTATAAAAGTGCAATAACTGAAATGATATAATGATCCATTCAGACTCTTAGCAGCGTAAAGCAAAATAATAAAGCTGTGCATTAGATTGTAATGAAATTAAGCATGGCTAGAAGTGCAATACATGTACACAAGTGGTTTGGGTGTACATGCGTATTCTCTAATGTTGTTATAGCGAGTTCAATGCGGCTCTTCCTTGAGCTAAAAACTCCACAGCGCTGCAGGCCTGGATTAAAGATTTAATCAAATCAAAAGCCTTCTATTCTAAATCAATTAGTCAGAGTAAAACACACACACACACACACCCACCAGTGTTTTCCTGGATGTGCAGCTCATATTTCAGTGTTATTGCATTCGTCTGTCCTGCACGTTAGTGTTATAATCACTCTGGCTTAACAGTGGGTGCTCCAGTTGCTCATAGTAGACTTGTTTATATCGATCATCTTGGCTGGACTGCAGACATGGACTTCATGTTCTTTCGGTTCTGAGATGGACACTGAGTGAAGAACGACAGCTGCAGACCCTCCCCCACACCGAGGTCTCGTCATATCACCAGAGTAGTCATGTGTATATGAGATGGAGGCAGCATTAGGCTAGCAAACTCTTTCACTCTCTTCACCCTCATGTCAGAGTGAAATGGATTTGATATTTCTTAAACCAAAGACCTTCACAGCTGGAGATCTCATTTGGCCGTTATTGCCACTCAGCAACTAACTATGGGTTATGGCTGTCCTCTCAGACTGAGGTCATGCCTCAGCTTTCTCCTTTTGGATTCGTTTAACTCTCTTCAGCTTGCTGCTTACTTAAAGCAACAATCTCCATTGTAGAGTACACGTTTTGAATGGCGTGGTCTTTAGCTTTAAACCATGCTAAAGGTTAGAAGTCATCGTTGCCAATGGTAGACTAACGGTCTTGTCATCGTCATCATCACAGCTGTATGGACTGGCACATGATCATGGTCTTAAGACAGAAGTGACTTTAGTCTGTCGAGAGTTCTTTAGTCTTGCTGCCTGATTCGTCACACCATGTCAGGCATGAAGAAAAGGAGAGAGAGAGCAGGAGCACCCAACCTGCGCATACAGTAAGCCTCTCGCTATCTACTGCCACAGCTGTGTACACACACACACACACACACACACACACACACACAGCACGCTATCTTTGACACCTTTAAATAGATGTGTATATACAGAGCTAATCATATTTTCCAATAGATACTGAACTCTGTTGAAACTGAGCTCTTGTGTTAGGTTCCTTAATAATCGCTGCACTAAAACTAAACAAATGAAGACAAAATAAATGGTCAATAATTTTTGTTGCCTTCATGATCTGTTTGTATTAATATAAATACAAATTCACCACCTAAAAGTCTCACACCCCTATGAGTCGTAATGGCAAGCTATTTTAATATTTTTGCTTTTGTCTTGTTACCGAGCTTTACCCTTTTATTATAGCAGAGGAAAGGATCATTTTGATTTTTTTTTATATATATATATATATATATATATATATAAATACAAGTTTCTTTTAAACATTGCTGATTATGGTTAACTCCTGTATGAAACTAATGGATTTTCCATTTGAATTGTGGACTTTGTGGACACAATTGTGGGCTTTGAAGCTATCATAACTGATGTTTAAAATTATTGGAGAAAACTTTTCCACCATTAGGAAAAATCACCATGAAAATGATGTAGACTCAGATATGGACATTTCCCCTCTTGTCTCCCTGGGACAAATAAATAAATGACCCTGCTCTCACACTGACAGTGTTGCATAGATGAAATCGCTCTTCAGCGGCCACTTCTGGGCGTTTATATCTTTAGTTTACTGACAGTTGCCTTGGTTTCACTGCTAGCGCCAGGCTAGTGCCATAGCCATACAAGCTATCTGCGGGAAGTATGTAAAGTATATAAAAGCACTCAGTTGATGACGTCTCCCCATGCGTAAAAATACATGCAGTGCTTGACTGTGCATCAGCATCAGAATGACCATAAAGACCTTTTGCTCTTCATGAGTTCATCTGCCTGTGTTACGGACTCGAAGGATTCGATGTACTGAACTAGAACGACGACAACACGGCCACTGTTCAAACCCTTCAAGCTCATAGCAGTATCACCTGCTGGCTCAGGAGCTGCGAGTAGGAACCAACTTCACTTAGCTGTTCGTGTCCCTCGCACACCGCCTTCTCTTAATGTCCATCCCTCTTTTAAAGAGAATGACTCCTGGCCGTGTTGTCATATCGTGTGGCTGCTGGTGTGAGCAGAGTTTTCATTAGTACTTATCTAGATATTCGAGATGCCAGGATGAGACAAGGGCATTTTTAATTCACATATGTGAAATTGTTTTATACTTTCTATTACATATGGTTTAATATATTGTATATGTTTTGAGCACATCTCAACCAGAAGTAAAGGTCTTGTTTTAAAATCCCCAAAAATTAAAAAAAAAGGGAGAAATTTACATCTAAAGATTTGAATTTCACCTGTGATGCAGGAGACATTTTGACAGCTGGTATCTGATTACAAACGGAATTGATTTGGCTTATATCCATGTCACGCTGCCCTGTAGCTTTCCAACAACTTGACCACTGTGTGAGGAAATGACACTTCGCTACCAAGGCTTTAGACATCTTTAGGCAGACTGACTGGTTTTACTAATGACTCCTTACACAACATGATCTTTGAAGGAATATTAATGTGAATAACATTTTTACATCATTTTAATGAAATGTTTATGGTGTCAAAATTTTTTGTAGACAGAAACACCCAATTTTGGCAGATTTTTCGTCATGTTTGTCCGTTTGGCAGAATTCAGCCACAGCTACATCTGAAGGGTTTTCCTAGACTGGCACATTTTATTAAGAGGACAGTGATCCTAGTCAGGTTTATGCAGTTTCTTGTGTATTAAAGAAAGAAATTAAATAATTTAAAAGAAATCTGTAGATCATTTTTAAAGTTTTAAAAGTTACATTTTCTGGGAGTGCCTTAAGCATAAACTACCTACATTTGTCTCTGGATGAGAAAGATATCTGCACATACAGTAATTTAACATCTCACTCAAACTCAAGTGAATGAGCTCAGCTTGGAGAATTGCCCAGTCCAGGTTGATGTGTCTGTTTTTAGTGCATTGGGGCATCTACATTTTTGTATCTTCAGGGGGCTTCTATCTTTCCGCACAGCACATGGAAAGAGCTCAGGAGCAGATTTCTGGCATCTCGTCTTCTCACCAGATTGTACAGAAAAGAGATTTATTCATAATCTTCTATAGAAACGCTCTCCGACTCGGCAGCTTTTATTTCACACTGCTGGCTTTAAGAGGAGAAGCACAGTGTTGGGTTTCAAACCTTGGGACTTACAGCGTGGACATGTTTAAGACTCAGTATGCATTTCTACACGCTGCAAGTGGACAGTGATGTATAGTAGATATCGAGAGATTCATGCACACCTGCTTGCACAGAAACACACTTCCAGTCAGCATGTGACCTGTAATTTTTTATTTTTTTTTTTAAATTAAAATTTTTTCTTCTCTTCACGGTGCCACGCTCACTAGAATCTGGCCAACGGCTCAGTTCCGTTGCCATGGCAACAGCAGCCTCCTGCAGCACCTCCTCAGCCCCACATTTTTCTCTTCCTCCTCTTCCTCTCCTCTCCGCCTGTCACACGGTGGAGGGCCAGAAGAGGCCGTCTGTGCCCCGGGCCCTTCCTCTGCCCCAGCTCTTGGCCTCGGCTCCCCCAACCCCTTCTTCTGGAGGTAAGGAGTGAACACACTGCTGTCTCACGCAGCATGGCGATTAGTCTGATACTAACAGCAAATAAAAATTAACTTCATTCATACCTTACAAATATTCCAGTTACATGGAATTGCATCACTAAATCAACCTGAAATGAAAGCTGACCTTTTTGTTATCTGGTTATTTTGTGTTTCTTGTCATATTGTGCATGAGAGACTAGTATGAATCACTTCAAGGACAGCTATTTCTCTGTATTTCTCTATTTTCTCTTCCTCTAAACATTTTCCTCTCTTCCAAGCACTAGCTACCATTGAGCAAAAGCACTGAGCCTGCTTGATTGATAAACAAATCACATTACAGAGAAAAACATGCTGCAGTACACTTTATCTTTAAAAAAAAATACTTTAGATCTGAATTGAAAGAATGCAGTTTGTTAGAAAAAAATTGCAAGAAATAGGCAACTTGTACACTAAGGACCCTAAAGCTGAAAAACCTGAAAAGATGATGAAGGCTGTTGCTACTTGGTCTGCACTTCTACACTGGCTTTGTTAGCTACTGCGCTACAGTTGTGCAGGAAGCTAAAAGGATAAACTTAGTATTTATCAAAGTTATTCATTATTTAAAACCAAGTAACACAGCCAATCTTGAGAAGTGATTCTGGCATTAAATATTTACATTAAAAATGTCAACTGTGTTGTGGTAACTGATATTACCCGCATGAGTGCCTGTTGCCCAAGCATTTCTCTTTTAGTCATTTATTTCATTCATATATATATATATATATATATATATATATATATATATATATATATATATATATATAATGTGTGTATATCTCTCACATAATCACCAAGAAATAATGGTTAGCGTTTTAGCTGTTAAATTGTGTGTGTGTGTGTGTGTGTGTGTGTGTGTGTGTGTGTGTGTATACATGTACATGTACATGTACATGTGATGGTACTACAAACAAAATGAAATTAAAAGTGGTACCTTTTCTGAGGCATAATTTTGTTCGAATTGTTTTGTTTTAAACTTTTCCAGGCTTTTTTCACTGATGTTTAAAGTCAGTTCTGAGCTTCATTGGTCTTTTCTCTATCGTGTGTGTGCGTGCTTGATGTGATTTAGTCTGTATGGAGTGACTGCTGTGAGCCGCCTCAAGGTGACACAGTGCTCTCCACGCTTGGCCGCTTCTACCTCTGTATACACACACACACACACACACACAGGCACACACACACACACACACACACACACAGTATAACATTCTAACTAGCTCTGTCATGCACCATAACCTCCCTTGATCCTCACACCACCCTGCATCCATCTCCTCATTACACTGCCTCTCACCAAATCCAGCTTTATTCTCTTATCCAGCCGTGTCCAGCATCTTTCCTGCTGGGATGTTACAGGAATAATCTCATAGCTTTGATTTGCACCTTCTTATAACATTCACTGCTACTAATTACATAATTGTGTGACTGTTAAATTCGTGTGTGTGTTCATGCTGGAATGCATTAAAGGAATACTTCAGCATTTTAACCTAATCTGTTTCTGCATGCATGTCAGTGATTATAAAGCAAACTTTCCCCACTCTTGTAATGGAAATCTAAGGGCTGTTGTTGAATTCCATTAATAAAGAATATATGACTATATATAAATGTAAAAATTACGTTATAGATTTACTTATACGTCTATATACAGATTAATTCAAGAAAATGGCTTTAACTGAACAATTCATGAAAGCGTTCAACAAAACTACATCTTTCTCATAAACAACTGCCCTTAGGCTTCGATTATAAGAGAGTTTTGAGTAAACAGGTTTTCTATTCTTATGCTATTCTTTCTATTCATATGTATGCTGTTCTTATCCGTTGACTCGTTAAACAACTCAACCTCAGACAGGGAAAAGTACAACGGACTGGTCATTCAGCTGGGAATTCCAAGTCAGGAACTCGGACATTATCTACCTATAGGGGTGTAACAATAGATAGTGACACACAAATGTGGCGATGTGCGTTGTGGAAATGTGTGATATCAGCATTCTATTTATTGTGCATGTAATTCAGCTGCACTGTTTGAACACCGGTGGTCCCAATCTGTGCAACCCATAGAGTTCAAATATATAGAGAGCATGCTGGTCACATGATCACATTCTTTTGTGGAGCGCTTCATCTGCACTTGTGAAGTGACCGAAAGGTCGATAGCTCTGAATTGCATCGACTGACACGGTTATGTGGTTACACAACTACGTTTATAACCGTTAAATAGAGCTCTTCAGTAGTTTTCAAACACTATCCCCGTGTTTCTGTGATCTATAATTACCCAAGAAATAGGATACAGAACCCGGGTGTTTTAGCCGATTTTGGAGCTCTATTTCTCCTACAGAGCTCATTATGTTTCAATCAATAATATTCCCCAGGTCAGACACTTCATTTATTCAACCAAAATTTTTGGGAGATATTATAAATTAATTTATTTATTTTTAAGATATGGTGAACCCATAGTAAATTTTGTTTACGCTAATCTTTTCATTCATCATTTTCCTAACAAACTATTGTTTAAATTTTCCGAAAATGAATTGAATGGAATCGTGACTGGAGTGTATTGTTACACCCCTATCGACCTAGCATGAGTTTTCTGACATAAACATGCCTGACGTAAAAATAATATGGCACTACACACAGTCAGCAGTAAACTGACTTCCCTTTGCATCATCAGCTACTTGGTAAAACCTGATTTTACTTGATATGTAGCTTTTGACTTGAGATGTAGTAAAGGCTTTGTAAGTTAAGATTTGTAATGTATTTCTGCCTGATTTTACTAACGCGATTAGACCATTGTAACAGGTAGTTTTTATAAGCAAAGCTGAACGAGAGTTGTCTTATTATATACTTTATTTATAATTGTGCTGAAATAATTAATTTTGATCATATTTATATGTTTATCATATTCAGAGACTAGCCATGCAAATATGACTGTGCTTTGAGCATCCATGAACATGTTAAGTTCAGAATTCTGGAAAATCGACTTGGACATTTCTCTACCTGTTAGTTGAAAGCCGTGGTGTTTTCCATCATAGTCTTCCTAAAGCTTTCTCCTTGTCCTCCTAAAGGAAAGAGTAGTAGGAGCTAAGGTTCTGACAGCGTCTCTAATATGTAACAGCGTCTTCATAAGGAAGCAGGTGAATTTAATAATGTTAATATAACTAACACGTTTTTCACGCTGTATACGCCTTAATGAAAGTGAATTGATTTCCATGACTTTGCTGAGGTGTCAGGTATGCTTGTTTTTATTCATTAAGGAAAATGACATTACATTTTATCTCATTAATCAGAAGGGTGAATTATTATTTAGTTCTTCTTTCATTTAAAAAAATAATTTTGTCAACAAAATTGAGACTGCTGTATTAATGCTAATTTGCACAGACATCACATGACCGTGTTAGGTATGGAGTAGGTAAAAGCTTCTGTTTGCATGGAGAGAGAGAGTGAGTGACTGTGTGATGTGTGGAAGAGGAGGAGAGAGGGAGGGAGGGAGGGAGGGAGTGTAAGGAAGGCGACTGCAGCTCACACTACCTCTAGCAGCGTCACAGGTTGTAGGCAGCCGCACCAGCATTCTGACAGCTGGGGACACAAGCTCACACATATACACACACACACACACACACACACACAAGCACGCAGACACACTCGTTTAGCATGGCTGTC